>CM024799.1:8053351-8653351 GCA_014281875.1 Nibea albiflora | reverse complement strand
CTTTTGTAATTTTCTGCTGAGTTGAAGTAAATTAATCTCAGAAACGTTGTGCCTCTACTCAGCGAGTTTGCTTTCTTGTCATTTCAGGACACATTTTAGCACTCACCATCATAAAAGTTTGTGAAGACCTTCTTCTTCTGTTCTTCTTCGAGTTTTGTGTTGAATGTGCAAAAGTGTTGCCTTTGTGTTTCATTTCTTTATATTGAGTGTACAATGTGTTCTTTGGGTCCTGTGTCGTGACAGTGTTTACACTCGTCATGTGCTGATGAGTTTTATGACTAAATGAACTAAACTTGTCAGAGGAAAAAACCCAATCATAAAACCGCAGTAATCCCAGGATAGTGTGCATACCATGCACACCTGCACTGATCTCAAGGATGCAAAAAAGATTGCTATGAGTGTGCAATGTTGTCACATGCTTTAGCTAGGCTGATAAGAGGTTTAAAGCCCAAAGATATGACTGGCACTCACATCAGACAGCTTTAACATTAAACACAATGCCTCTGACTCTGCTGCTGTTCTTTCCCATACTGAGCCCTGCACTGGCTTGGCTCGTAAGTTGTAAAGATCACCGTCCTTATTTAACCGTATTCTGTTGAATATCTAAACCAAATAACTGTGTTTGCTTGCAGCCTATGGAAGACTGGGAATCAGGAAATGTGACCACGTCTGGTGATGGACTGGAGTGCTTTTGCAGTGTGTTCCTGCCCGACAGCACCTTTCCTGCTGACCGAGTGCAACACATGCAGCAAGTTACCATAGATCTGAAGCTGGAGGTGGAGATCCAGATGAATAAAGTAAGTATGAAACAACTTCCTGTATGTTTTTCATGCTGTTTGGTATTTGGATAAATGCTCCAGTCAAAGTAAGGTAGATATAGTAGTGACTGTGAATCTAAAGTAATGTTAATAATATTATTGTTAACTAATAACTAATGTGGTATGAAAGTGGTGCAGGCATGTTATGCATTTGTGTTGGTACAATCAGATATGTGTATAAATGCTGTCCATAACTAACACTATATACAATTCATAGCCTTGCACACATCATATGTTCTATTAAAACGAGAATACTGAAGCACAAAAGAAAGTAAATACTTACAATTGTTAGCAACAAATTTATGAACTCTTATAGTGACTTCTCAACTTATCTTACTCTGTACATACAGTACTATATCCATCATTACACCACCTTTGCATAAAATGAATGTATATTACGTACGAAGTATTTATTTCAGCATCGTTTGCACTACTTTACTCTCTTGTTTGAGGCTTTAGTGTAACATATGTTGTTGAAGATCAACTGTTAAATGCAACTGCATGAAAGTAATTACTCAGTGAACAAACTGATGATTGTGTGTCTTTTAGCTTGTCCACTACACAGGCAAACTGGATGTCTTCTTAGAAGAACTGATGGACCTGACGGTGAGAGTGGCCATGATGCAGAGCAGCGCTGACACTTACATCACATTGGACTTTGAGCTGCTCAGGATCGAGCTCAGGGAGTTTGAGGCTCTGGTGTCTCAGCTCAAAGACTCCCTCAACACCTCCTCGCCCATGTTTGACAGCCTGTACACCGAGGTAAGAAGGCAAACTCAGGGCTCAGTTTCACTTCTTCCCTTTTGTTATTGGTTATAAAGTACCTATGTTTATTTGTGCCAGATCCACAACATGACCCTCACTGTGAACCAACTGGAGACTTTCGACAAGAACAACCTGGAAGTGATCCGCATTGAGTTCGCTAAGCTGCAGAAGAAACTGGAGGAGTGCCAGAAGGACGGTGGAGTTCATCAAACCAGATATCGGTAAGGCCATCCGCCGGTTTTCCTTTGCAGTATCTGGTCAGCACGTGACAGTTATATTAACTTTTTTGTTCTTTTTTCTCAGGAAACTGCAATCACACAGGAATAATGAGCATCAGCAAGCCTAGGATCATCCAAATGAATGCTCATTTGAACCCAGGATACCAGTATGGGGGCTGGGGAAAGGACTCCAAACCTGTTCGAGGCTACGAGTCAATGCACTGGTACGGTGCATACAGCAGTCCCTCTGTATATGAATTCTATTTGTACTCTAATTATGACAAACTCATTGAGAGATCTTCCTTCACACACCATGGTCTGCCACAAGGGTATGAAGGCACTGGTAATAACTACGTTGTTCATGGAAACACTGTGTATTACCAGGCTGACAACCCATTCAGGATGTCCAAATTAAATCTTACCTCTTCTGTTTATAGTCACAGACAAATCACAAAAGCAAGTGAAAGATTCTCCTACACTTATTCCCCAAAACAATACCTGGACTTTTCAGCGGATGAGAAAGGATTGTGGGTAATGTATACCACAGAGGAGGCCAAGGGGAAAATTGTTGTTGCTAAGATAGACGAGAAATCATTTGGCGTTGAGGATGAGTGGACCACTAGTGCGTTCAAGCCTCTGGTAGGGAATGCTTTTATGGTGTGTGGAGTTATGTATGCCACCAGGCCGGGAGATCTGCAGACAGAGGAAATCTATTACTCCTATAACACTGAGACCGGAGAGGAGAAATACATGAGTATCCCCCTTCAGAAATTCCAGGAGAAGTTTGTTAACCTGCACTACAACCCCACTGATCAGAGGCTCTACATGTACAACAATGGCTATTATGTGTCCTACAATGTGAGATTCAACAAAGAATAATGCCTCTTGTTCTGGATCTGCTGTATTGTGATTGATACAAATGATCTTCACTGACTTTCTCATTCTCTGTGTTCTGATGTCTGCGTGATGGTTAGAAACTAAAATAAAATCATAATTGAGCATTCAGTGAGCGTCCTGTTTTGTTTTTATCTAAGTAAATATGAATATGGATGAACATTTGAGAGTGGATGTAAAGTAATCATAAACCCATGTGGTGAATCAGACCCCTCCCTTTCTGTTTTTTTGGATAAGGTTGCTGCATCTGATACATCTTGAGCCTCCCTCCTCTCCTACCATCCTACCCCATGCTGAATCTTTCACCCTCTGTAAGCCGGCCCTCCCTTAGGGGGGTAACGACTCTCCTTTGTGTTGTGGTTGGAGCCTGTCTCCATCTGGTACCGAGAGCCAGCAGACTATGGATCCTGTGCAGGGTGATCCCTCCATTCATACTGAATGGGGATACATTATATTACTGTAATTCATAACTAGCTCATTCGTGAGCATTTTTCACATCATTCATCAACAGTCGACACAAGCAACAAAAACACAATCCATATTTGGAAGTCAGGGTTGAAAATGGCCTTCAGTCAGTCCACACAAAAACAGTACTGTCTCTTTAAATCGGCCAGCATCTGTCAGGATGAGAGGGGGGAAGTGAGCGCCTTGCGTGAAATGGTACCCTAAAGTGACATCATGCACGGCCAATCGGCAGCCTCGCCTGAGCTCTCTCCTCCTCCCATTTCTCCTGGGATGAGTGTGTCCAGGATGCTGAAGACCGGGCTGCCTGCTACCGCTGCTGCTGCTGCTGCTGATGCTGCTGCTGGGGTGGAGGGTCCAGGGCATGCTCGCCTCACATCAGGTACAGAGTGTGTGTTTGAGCATGATTTATGTACTGTTCGTTCACTTATTTCTCGCGGCGGATCGCTGAATCATTAGCCGAGGAAGTGCACGCTGGGGAGGTGATGAGTGATGATGGAGGGGAGTGAAGATGGCTTTGTGTGTTTCATAACACTCCTTGGATGATGTCGCCTCCATGACTGTAACCAGGATAGGGTGTGTATGTGTGTGGGGTTTCTTTTTTCTGTCCTTACCCGAATTTAGGGGAAAGAAATGTTGTATTTTACATCAATGGGACGTTTTTTTCTACCCACTATCTGACTGCTACTGTATTCATGTAATGTAACAATGATTCATTGCATACTAATAGTGATATAGAAAAAAATACTGAATAATGAATTTGCCCCTTGGAAATAATCAATTTCATGTGATTTGTGTAAGTGCACTTACAGGTTGACGTCTTAGACCAGTGTGTGTAGTGTAGTGTAATACATAGACACATGTTATTTGCAGCACACATTCAGGATAATACAGTAAGATTTTGCCGTCAACACCTTCGATCACCTCCAGGGTAATCTTTAGATCATCCACCATCCTCCAGGGATATGACTGCGTAACTTACCCGAAGACACTCAGCGCTCTGAGTCATCCCCTTGTCATCTTTGGACGTTTGCGACGCTGCTCCTTTCCATTCATTAGAAATAGTTGTACTCACTTCCTGTGCTGGTCTGGAGGTTAACGCTTTGTTCTTCCGCTGGCACAGATGAACATGCTCTGCTGCAAAGGCCTGAGCCTCGGCGTCACTGGGGGCAGATACACACCAAGCCCAGTGACAACACATAGAGATGTGTCCTGCTATTGATGAGATCAAAGGAGCAAAGGTGAGTCTCTGTCGGAGCCGAACAGCAGCAGTATGATTGACTTACAACAGCTTAAGATTCACTTTCTGTTTCTATAAAAGCAGCTTGTTTAACCTCAGCTATCTGCCATGGCTGAATTTAGCCCAACCGAACAGTCATTTCTAAGTTTTTATGCTGTCTCAGGTCCATCTGGTCCTTGACTGGTCCGAAACAAGGCAGCGATGGCAAAGAGAGATTACCTGGTGGAGGCGGCCAAGCAAATCCGCATGGCACTGGACAGCGAGGTCAATGAGGACTATGAGGCAGCTTTCAGTTACTATAAGAATGGGGTGGACTTGCTGCTGAACGGGGTGCAATGTAAGTGGACAAGTATTTAAAGGTCTGTGGTAATGATTGAATGGAGAATATCATGAGGCATGTTTGCACAAGACATGTGACGGGAACACGGGGACCAGAATAAAAACAGGAAGTCACAGTTTCCCTACAGTGTCAGTGCTTGGCTGTGTGTTCCTAACCCTTAGTCCAAGGTTTAGTCAGGACAGGGTCTTGTCTGCTATATTTTTCTTTTTTTTTATTGGTGTCTGATAGAGCTTAACTGTTTTACAGTGGACCCGAACAAGGATCGTAGGGAGGCAGTGAAGAGGAAGACAACCCAGTATCTTAAGAGAGCTGAAGAAATCTTCATAACACATCTACAGGACAACCTCGGGAAGGGAAGCTCTCATTTAGGGGTAAGACAACCATCTCTTAAGATCATTCATAAAAAGTAAATTCAGTTCAATTCAAGATATTAGTTTAAAGAGAGAAGAGAGGCAAAGATGCACAGCAGCAGCAAGACAATAACTGTAACTATAAACATGTAGACATTGAGATGGTGGCAATAATGAGAATAATATTAATAATAATAGTTTATGTAGTGGACGTCACCCAGGACCACAACAGCAGTCACGATCCATGAGAACCTGCGAGATGAGAGAGCACAAAAACTCTGGGGAAGAAGTTAAGTTAGTAAAAATCATTAATGAGACATAAATGTTAGCAGGTGGAGATGGAGAGAGAGCGAGAGGAAGAGATTGTCGAGGTCCTCCAGCAGTCTGGTGCTATAGCAGCATAACTAAGGGATGACCTGAGCCAGCCCTAACTATAAGCTTAAGAGTAGAAAAACATTGATGATGTATGGCTCCCAAATCTAAAATGGGAGTTTGTTTGATAGCTGAAAGCTCTGGCTCTCATTCTTCTTTTGGAGACTATAGGAACCACAAGGCACCCAGCATTTTGGCAGTGCAATAAGGTACTATGAGCTCTTTCGGTGAAAATCGGTGAAAAATCAGGTGGAAAAAGGCAGTCCTTGAAATTTGTTTTATGTGGTTGTTAAAGGCCCCATCCTGATGACAATTCTTTACAGTGGAGCTGGAGGCCAGGGTGAACCCATCAAGAGTAACTATATCTTTAGAAAGAGTTTTTGAGGTGTTTGGGTCCAATTACAAAAACTTGGCGTTACTGGGTGTCATTTCCACCGACGTGAATAAAAATACTTACTATATTTATGTTTAGCCAGCAGTTTCAAATTTGATTCAATGTTGGCTGCTCTGGCCCCTTGGACGCATTTGATTATTAACTTCAAATTTCACACAGTGTCCACAAAATGAGGACTTCAAAGTGTCACTAATTTAATATTTAGTGTTCTTCACACAAGTCTAATATTAGATAAGTTGATAAGATCATAAACCCTCCACACCGTCTTACCTTGAGCCTTATTCATCTCAGATATTGTAGAAAAATGCACTTGCTTGTAATATGCTTTCATTGCACTGTCGCTAATATCCTCTGTGGCTGTCGTCACCAGGGTTACAGCAGTCTGAGATTTCGTCCAATCAGACACTTGAGCTCGCCTGTGGAGGACCTGGAGATGTGTAAAGTGGTGGGGGTGACAGATAAGGTGAGATAAACATTTTGGGACTTTTACCTGTGTGTCAGTATCAGCATTGGCTTAGTGTGTTGATGCTCCTGTATTGTATCTGATGTCGTTTTTTTTAAATTCCAAAGGTCCTGATTGTCCAAAGTATGGTCAATAAGGAGACATTTGTTGTAAAGGTGAGCATTCAGGTTTTCTTTCACAGGTATAGCACACTGGAAAAAACAGCATTCCAGAGTAAAAAAAAAAAAGATTGGGCATTGCTCTATATTATAATACATTTAAATTAAAGACGGGTTCACTGATTGGAGGAGAGATGTTTTGGTGGTTGCCATCTGGCAACAGGCCAGCCCCTTATATTGTGCGGCTGGCCAGTCGATGGAAGCTCTCTCCATCCTGTCTCCCTGAGCATCATCCAGCATTGATCTGCCTGAAAGCTCTCACCCTTTTAGTCAGTGCAAGTGCACCTCAAATTTCAGTGACCAGAGGGACGTGGTAACAGACAGACACGATTCTTTAAAGGGGCAATCCAAGAGTAGTTAGACACGTTTTCTTTCAGTCGTGTCTGATTAAATACAGTCTTTTTTGCAAATGAATACATTATTTTTTCCCTTTCTTGAACGACCATTTATTATGTTCTTGCAGAGTCTGGTCAAGTCGAGCTGGGAGAGCAGGGACCGGCCAACCATCATTCCTCAGGGGGTGCCATACATGGTTAAGCTGCTAAGATATTACGTCAGCGAGGATGCTGTGTACCTGCATCTTGAGCATGTCAAAGGTGAGCTGTCATCAACTGCGCTGTTCTCAGTGCTGCTGGGACGGCGTTGGATGGATTTAGGACACCGTAGTGTTAACAACAATAAAAACGTCATTACTTCTTATCTTTGCCCCGGTGTCTGATCTTGTGTTTCTTCCCCTGTTGTCCTAGGTGGGAGGCTCTTCTCCAAGCTCCACAAGCTGAGGACAGAGAAGGCCAAGGAACACCCAGAATGCTTCACTTCTGGCCAGCACAGCGTCAAGCTGAAGACCAGCTACACCTCACCCACAATCAGCACGGACTACCAGCACGACAGCAGCGGGAGCACGGGAGTGATTTCAGAGAAATTAAACGATGAAAGCACAGACACAGACTTTCCCACTTCATGGGACGAGACTCAGCAGCGACTGGAGAGCTGCGGGACTCACTCGTACATCGAGGAGACGGGTTGTCTGCAGAACACGCGCTCTGCAGCGTCGTTTTATAACAAGCTTGATGGGCTAACTCTGCATTCTGGCTCCGCGAGGACACAGATCAACACCCGCATACATCCACCAGCTCCTAGTTTGTGTTTGCACTCCAGTGAAACTCAGGAACAGCCTGCTCTTCCTCTCTCTTGCGCCCGTGTCAGTCAAGCTCTCGATGTCATGTCCGAACTCCATAAAAAGAAAACTGTAATGGGATTGACAGAGTGCAGCTCCGAGTTTGAAGTGGCTTGGAGAGCCGCCGATCCAGCACACAACTGTGAGAAAATAAACCCCTATGCAGTGACTGACAGTCATAAACACAACACACTAGGACAAACGCCACCTCATACAATTCAGACCTCATTTATAAAAGCAGGATCACCAAACAGTGAAAATAATGGTTTGAGTTCGTCCCCTGCCATTTTGCATCTTCCTCTGCATTGCCAAACCCAGATCCGTGGCAGGGCGTCATGGGATACCAATGGCTCTCAACAAGTACCTGTTTTGGGCGGCAACTCTGTAGATATGGTTACAGACACAAAGCAGGACAGCAGCAGTCCCACCACGGAGGAAAGAAATGGAATGGTAGTCCTCAGGAGCACAGACAGAGCAGTATTTTCTGACCACACAGACACAAGGAAAACCTCAGAAAGCTCCTGGCCTTCCCCTGCCTCCCTCTGCCACAGCACTGCAGGAAAACAGGGGACATTTCCGGGTGTTCCCCTGAAGAACTCAGGGGGAAAGTACAAAGAGGAAACTCTTTCTAGTGTGGCAAGAGAGGGTGTAGAGGTGGCCTGCGAATTGAGTCCTCGAGAAAAGGTGGCACCAGCAAAAGAGCGATCTTTTGTGAGCTGGTTCTCCTCTGGCCCTCCTGAAGCTCCACCCAACAGGACAAGCGAGGACTCGGATGCTTTCCTTAAACCAGAAGGTCAGGAGGGTCAGGGGGAAGACCAGATCATAGAGGTGGATGGCTGGTGCCATCTACCTCGGTTCCCTGTCAAATCCTCCCCGGCAGATAAGGCCATGCAGACCTGCTGGGGGCTTCCCGAGGCTGAGGTGCGTGTCTGGGGGGCTCAGATCCTGCTGGCCCTGGAGAGTCTGCATCAGCAAGGCATCCTGTGTCGAGACCTCAACCCCAGAAATGTTCTGCTCACCAGCAACGGTGAGTTCATCAAGTGCCATCTTGTGAAAGATTGAACGCGGAAGCTTGAAATGCTTTTGTTTTTTTTGATCAGAGGTTTTCATATTTTCACAGGAAAGGTGTGTTTGACGTTTTTCGGCCAGTGGAGTGAGGTTCAGTCAGAGATTTGCTTTAAAGCTATGGAACAGATGTACTGTGCTCCAGGTAAAAATAAGCATGACTGTAAGCTGAAACCAGAAGCCGTTCCTTGGTGTAACCTGCCACCTAGTGGCAAGATTCAGTTAGTTCACCGTATTCTGGAAAAACTGTATTTGGGAATCTAAAGAAATGAATCCAACTCATTGTGTTTTGGCAGAAATCGGCGGCGTGTCCAGGGTTACAGAGGCGTGCGATTGGTGGAGTCTCGGGGCTTTGTTGTTTGAACTCCTAACTGGAATGGTAACCATTCAAGCCTGTTCAGTCTGCAACACCGTCATTTCGCACCATCCGTGTAAACTTTGTCATTGAGTCACGGCTTCTCATGCGCTGTTTTTTCCACTGTGCCTCCAGCCACTGTGGCAGCTCCATCCAGCAGGAATCCACTCCCACACCCAGCTGCTCATCCCCGACCACCTGAGCACTGCAGCTGCGTCTCTGCTCACTGAGGTCAGATTTAAGGCTTGACAAGTCTTATCCTCACCGACACTGAAATGCAACGCAGCGTAACTTAATCTTACAGTGTTTTCCGCTCTCCGTTGTGCTCCCCCCACAGTTGCTTCAGTTTGACGCTGGCTATCGCTTGGGCTCTGGAGGTGGAGGTGTGAGCGACATCAAGTGTCATCCCTTCTTCAGCAGCATCTCCTGGAAAGCTCTGAGCTGCTAGCAGGTGTAGCTGCTGGCACCTCTGATCCCGATGGTCCTGCAATGGAAGTGAAGTTGAACAGACACCTGAATCCAGGCATCCTCATGTGGCCAAAATGGACGCAGCACCGGATCCTGGATTCCTTCGCATTTTGTGCTTCCCAAAGAAAAATGACGAAATAAAAAATAAAACAAAAACTGAACCGTGAAACAAACTGATATTATTATTAATAAGAATATTTGATCTCCTGAGAGTGATAATTACAAATGTTTGGACTTTGCTATCAAATATTGTAGAAAGACAAGGATGTTAGGCAATAAAATATGACCTTTTCTCTATCCCTAGCGTTTTAATCACTGGTGAGGCCGTCATATGTCATAACTGATCAACGGGCCACATGGTCCCAAAGAGGACTGAGAGAGATCCTGAGAGATTCTGTTTCTGGTTTAATCACCTCATATAAACCTCATCTTTAAGATCTTTGAGACAAGGTTTTTTGATCAATTGTTAGGGTGATTGAGACTTTTCTTCTCCGTGTCAAAGATATCACATATTGGTCTCTGCTGTTTATCCCGAAGGAGATTTCCTTAATATGAAACATGAGGGTGGGACTTCTATTTAAGATAGCAGGACCTTATCTCATTAGTTATCAGGCAATATTCCGCAACCCACTTACATAACGACAAGAAATGTTGAAAGTAAGAATACATTTGTGTCAGATCAAAGGAAGTGCAACTACCCAGATAAATTTAAATGACATATATAGACAAGTTTATGAAATTAGGTGTCAAAATGGGTGAAAATGAGCAGCTCAGCTCCAGGACTGTGGCAGCGTGTCTGGGGACTGTGGTGAAGGCACGCCCACTCGTGGGAGCGGTCGAAGCAGCAATTTTGAAGAGACTGAAACAGATGAGCTCCGAAAATGACATGACTAACTTTGAAACACTCGAGATTAGTAATCTCTAGCGCTCTGCTAGGGGTGCAGGGGTATTCTCAGGGTGGCCTCGGTGTGTCATCGAGCCACCCTTTAGGACCGCCAACAAAATCCTGGACTGAAACTGGTGAAAAACTGAACGTCTAACTCGACATCTCAGTAATATATCGTTCAAAGTCTTCTCACATGTTTTCAGCAACTATTTTCCCAACATATTTAATGACAAAAATAAAGCCAAAGACTACAGTAGAGTATGCAACTTTTATTGTTTAAAACTCTCTTTTTCCTTAAATAGTCATTCGAACAGAGCATAAGAGAAGAGAACTTCCTCATTTTTGTGAACTAGATGGCATGAACTCAGAGGAT
This sequence comes from Nibea albiflora, assembly GCA_014281875.1. Taxonomy (NCBI): domain Eukaryota; kingdom Metazoa; phylum Chordata; class Actinopteri; family Sciaenidae; genus Nibea; species Nibea albiflora. Next base: position 8,642,553 of record CM024799.1, on the reverse strand, counting down.
TTCTTAATTTTGACTTTTTTTTTTTTTTTTAAACATAGTGTTTCTTGGTTTTTGGCCCAACATGTGCTCATTGTTCTTCTTTCAACCAAACCTATGAAATGATAATATGCAGTTTAGCTATGTTTGCCATTCATCTCTATAAGTTGAAAATGTTTCAGTTGTGTGTAGAAAATGACACATGGCGCACATGACTTATAGAATATCCTTTTTTTTTTTTGATCTAGAGACCAGCACCACAGAAACCCCAGACCCCGACATTTCTCCACAACAGCACTAAACCATTGTAATCACTGCCAGCCATACAAAAGTCCATTGCACAACCCAACTCTTCTCCAAAAATCGTGTTTTCTAGTTAACCAACACAACAATACATCAACTGCAGTTACGGTAATGTTCATCAGGTGAGTACAGCCACTGTTTGTGTAGGGTGGTTTGTTTGGTTGGGCCTGGAGTTCACAAGGGTTCACATGTCAAGGAGCAGCACCCTGGGGTCCTCTACCACTGACTTGATCTTGCGCAGGAAAGTGACGGCCTCTCTTCCGTCAATCAGACGGTGGTCGTACGTCAGGGCAACATACATCATGGGACGGATCTCCACCTAAAAAAAAAAAAAAAAAAAAATCAATAAAAATCACTGAGACTAAATTCTAATGCAAGCTTAAACAATTTGATATTAGTCCATTATTAAAACCTCTGTATCTAATATTATTGTGCAATATTTCCATTGGTGTAAGAATATTAAGCATCACACCGGTCAGCTTGGAAATTCTGTCAGACATGAGTAACCACTGTGATGTGCTGACCTAGAATAGCCAATATATTTTCCTTTGGGAAAAACAAACTTGGACACAGAATTGTGAAAAAAAGAACAAACATCAAAGAAATTATAAAAAACTCCTGACTGTCACCGGGTTGATGCATGTAAGATTAGAAATACAACAGTGAATGCTTAAGGGCTGTAATCAATTCAACTCAAGTCAATTATTATTTTAATGTGCTTCTGCCAAGTATGTTTTAATCTAATCACTAATATTTTTGTTGAAAATAAATGTATCAATTCAGTTTTCAATCTGCTAAAGATATTAACTGTAATATTAATTTTCCATTTGCTAAATGTGTCTTGTACACAATCATGTATTTACATGTTGAACACTTGTGAAACAAACCTTGCCACCGACTGCAACAGGCCTGTCAAAGATGCCATGCATGCCCAAGATAGCAGACTGTGGTGGATTGATTATAGGTGTGCCGAACATGGACCCAAACACGCCACCGTTGCTGATGGTGAAGGTTCCTCCGTCCATGTCCTCCACAGCCAGCTCATTCTTGCGGGCCTACAAACGCCACAATGTCCACAATCACTATAAAACGCATCATGTGTATGTTCGCAAGCGTAAATAAACAAAAGAACGAACAACCGTGACTTAAAATGTGTCATAATGTAAAATATTACCTTCTCTCCCAACAAATTGATGGCCTTCTCGATATCAGCAAAATTCATTCCCTCTACGCCTCGGATTACAGGAACCACCAGACCCTGAGAGAGAAGTCGTATTACTGAATTTTCTGCCCTTCACATTAGAGACAAGTGGACTGCGAAGCACTTACACTTAGCATTACAATATAATGCACTCGTCTTACCTTTGGTGTGGCCACAGCCACGCTGATGTCGACGTAGTCCCTGTACACAATCTCCTTGGTTGTGTCATCGATTACTGAAAAAACACAAAGAAAGCATTAACACTGTGCAGGGAATAAAATAAGATTAATAAAAACTGTAAATCTTTGTGACATTTGCTACCAAGATTAATTTCATTTTTATGTGCTACCCTGTTCCGTGCAAGTCAAGTCGTGGAAGGTGAAAGCCACAGACTATTTTGGATTTTTAAAAGCCAGCAATACAGACCATGCCTGCTTCATTGTGGTCTATCTAAATAGGTCAGGGTGGTCTAAAGTCAGTAAATAAGTTAGTGTTGGTTTTGAGGTTAGGCAATGAGTATACTGAAACCTAAATCATTTTCTTCACTAAACACACTTGCTGTGACTTCATTTCAGAGATGCAAAGGCAGAGTCAAAACTGACGCCACAAAGTGAAGTCCCTCAGTATTTTAAAGTTAAAACTCTACCGGCATTAACCGCAGGTTGGTCGGACAGAGCGTAGGCAGCAGCCTTCACAAATGCAGACATGAAGCCCAACTTGATGTTGTGCTTCTTCAAGAAGGCATCTTTGTAAGACTTCCTCATCTCTGTGATGTTGCTGCGGGGAAACAGAAACTATCAATTTGGTATTAAGACAACAAAGCAGGGTTAAAGCCCACGGGAGAGGTGATCTGAATGAGAAAATCAGTAGGGCTAAAATACAAGCAAGATTTAGGTATTTGTATTAAACAATCATACAAAACATGTAAAGTACAAACGGTGCTTATTGTAGCTTTTTAAAAACACAAAAAACACTAATTTTATGCTCAACATCATGCCCTACAGTTTTAGACAGACAACTGTTTTTACGTCACAGATTCAAATCTTTTTCAGCGTACTTGACAGGTTTTAAAGTTGGCTACTGCTTTGTCTCTGTATGTACAATAAACAGAAGAGAAATTCATTAAATAAGTTAATTAAAACATATTTTTTGATCCATGAAATCCATGTCTTTGTTTGATACAGGTTAACATACATACTCTAAGATACAGTAGAAGCAGCAACGGAGATAACAGAAACTGAACTGAAAAATGTTTCTTCAAATATTACGACCATGTTCTGAAAAGTCATAAATCCAACATCCTTTTAAAAGGGGAAAAATGTGCAATTTTGTGGCTATAAAAGAATGCTGTTAGAGATTGTGGTGAATTAAAGCTATTGAAATTGGCCTGCTAATCGTTTCACCATTGCTCATTTTTCTCTTGTATCTCTCTTTTTAATTGTTTGTTTTCCTGTCTCTAACCCTGTTGAAGCTCTAGGGTTTCTCCACTAACATAATTAGCCCCTCCCAAGACACAGACTCTCCGAGAAAGGAGAGAAGAAGCGATAAAAATCTTCACTTTCTAGAGCCTGTAAATCTTATTGGGCTGTCATAAAAGCCCATATCGGTTGAGGCAGCTCTTCCACTCAGAGCGCAGGTCTCTGTGGGCCCCTACAGATGCTCCTAGCCTCCTGCTCTGACTAGCTCCTTCGGCTCCAGATGAGCCCTAGCCTGGGAAGTCTTCCTCCAGACCGTCAATGTCAATCTAATTAGGATACATAGAAAACCCTGAATAGCCGAAAGCTGACACCACACATTTGTGGGGAAAAGAAATCCTCAAAGTGTCCTCTTCAGCACAGGGGGCAAGTGCAGACAATAACATTTCCTTGTAAATTAATAAAACCTGTTTTAACAATTCTTATCTTCGTTTTAGATGGCATTACGACCAAATATTTACATTCCAGGGTTTAAGAGGATATCAGGTTTCAAAAAGCTTTTCCTATTGGGCAGATTCCAATCTATAACAATTTGTGCAAGTGTTGTTTTGGCTTTTAACGCCACATACATACAGTATGTATACTATACGCATACTGCATATGAATGCACAAACATGCTTAGAAATATCTGTACAGATTTGGAGTCGTACACTCTGTAAAGTCTGTCGTTTCCCCTCGATGGCTTGTTTCTATGTGTTAAAGTAGCAGAGCACATTTCACATTTAATATCAAAAATAGCATTGGGGGCTTAATAATGTAGGTCAACTAATTTAGAATTTCCTACCTCATGTCGACCTCATTAAACGTAGTCAACATAGCACAGGTGTTTTGGGCTTCTTTCAGTCTCTGGGCAATTCTCAGTCTCATGCGGTTCATCTTAACCTAAATTTAAAAAAAAACAAAAAACAAGAATTATCAGATTCGGTAAACAGTTTACAACTCTGACTCCATCCTACTACGCCATTCAACAAATCTAACGGTCATCGGATACACCAGAATATTATTAAGTACTCAGGATTTTTGCACTTTACCCTGCTCTCTGTCCTGGCTCCTTTTGCTCCACCCTCAGCTTGGGCTGCTGGTGCAACTGGAGCGGCAGTGGGTTTGATGGCCGAAACTATGAAAGTGACATAAAGAAGCAGTCAGTATCTCCAGACATCAGTTTAGTGGAGATGGCGAAAGGCGCTGTCCGCAGAAAGCCGAACGATGATGAATCATTTAAGCTAGAGGTCAAGAGCGCAGATGTCAAGCAAAACGGTTCTCACATGACAGACCGTCTGTCTCATTACAGCTAACCTGGTTTGGTGTCCATAGCATGTGCTGGCACAGGTGGCACAGGGGGCATAGTGGTGGGAATGGGGCCCACGGCTGAGGTGGGAGGAGGGGGAGGTGGTGCAGCAGAAGGTGGTGGGGGGGCCGCAGCGGCCGGGGCCTCGGCTTTTGGAGCTTCTGCCGCTTTGGGAGCACCGGCTGAAGACACAGAGGTGAACAGTTAGGATGAAACTGGCTTAATATTAACATTTTTGTACTTTTTTTTTTTCAATAAAAAAAATACAATATTTAAGACCTCCTTTTCGAAGCTTAAAGAGCGGAGTTCCTCCCTCGACCTTTCCTCCATCAGGGACCAAAAGCTCCTCGATCACTCCGGAAGCAGGAGAGGGAACCTGCACTGATGTCTAAAAGCAAGGAGCAGAATTTAAAAAAAAGGCAAAAATAATAGTTAATAACAGAAAAGTTCTAGGATATTTTCTAAAAGCATATATATTGTGTAAACATAACCGTCATCTCAAATTCTGTGTTTTTGTTACAGCTTTATAAACCATTATTGAAATATGTCAGGAATATTTATAGAAAAAGACAAATTTCAGTAATAATTCAGCCTTTTCAGTCAAATAAATAAATAAATAAAAGATATTTTAAGGGTCAAGTGGAATGCTAGTTTTGAAAAACATCATGCCCTAAATTCTTTCCTTCATGCTTCACTCTGAAGGCTTTCACTTCTGTATAATTACCAGCAAAAACACATTTGGGGAACTTGTGTGACTTTAACTTAGTTTTACCTTATCAGTTTCAATTTCGCACACCACCTCATCCTCTGTGACGGTGTCTCCCACAGCTGTAAGGAGAAAACTCTTTTAGCTCAGACTGACTTTTTATTTCAGTTGGGTTGTGATCGTATCAGAAGCCAGTAATGTATGTAATGAAGAAAGAAAAGTTGTTACCTTTCTCCCACCTCACATCCCCCTCTGTGACAGATTCTGCAAACGCAGGGGTCTTAACTGTGACAACTTCATCTCCTGGAAAAGATAAAGTGAAAGGAAATGCATTTCTTCACACCACGTCGGTGGTTGTGTTTCGTTTTCAGGAAACTGTTAACATGATAGGCATGCAGGCTCAAACGTACTGTAGGCTACAGATGTCCTGAAGTACTGGATTTGGAAGACACTGGACCGGGGATCAGATTTTCTGAAGAAAACAGGAAAAATAACATACTTAAAAAAATAAAATAAAATAACTCATTTAAAAAAAAAAAAAACATTCATTTGAATTAACAGACAGAGAAACTGACAGAAATTGGAAAAAAGCTTCATGACAGTGCATTGGTGCAAAGTTATGACTGTGTCAGAAATAACTCACTCATCAGATCTGGGTTGGGATTTGCATACTGAAATTCTCCAAATAGTTTAGTGCTTTTATGAGTTACTATACTTACACATTGTTGTTGAAAGGGAGAGAATGGCTAACCGATAGAGCTGTAGAAAAACGGACAGGAGAAATGCGTTATTTAAGTTCTTGCAGCAGCACTCTCCCAAAGCAAAGGTACAGTAAGCACACATACCTGCAGTGGCCCGACGAGCTAACACATTATTCCCCTGTGAAGAAAGATACAGTCAGTCATTGCAGAACGTATGCAGCTTTTCATGCGCCGCGCACAATAACAAGCTCAACATGCATGCACTCATAAATCAACACTGACTGGTTCAATAGGTATGTCAAAGGCTGATAATCCACGACAGCTGCAGTTGTACATAAACTGCAATGGAGTCAACAACATTGAGAGAAGTGTACGCCGTCGGTCAAAGGTCACTTCTACGCGCTAGACTATGACCTTTGACATAATCAGTACTATTATCTGTCAAACAGGTGGCTTGTGTGGTTTTACACGAGAACGGATCCAGCAAATAAATAAAAGTTATTTGTATCTTATCATTTGCATTGAAGCTCAGTGACCTGCTAATCACACTGAGAAGTGTTCAATTAACATGAGCCAGGACTTTACTGACATTTGACTCTGATGGTTTAATATTAACTTCTAAAGGCAGCTACAAAGAGTTACACTGTAAATAAATAAGCACATTGACTTATGACTTCCATTAACTTATCCACGGCCACAGTGTGACCTCAGTATGACAGCTAACCTACCCATACACACCAATTAGCTTAGTGCAGTTAACGTGTTCTTGCTATAAGTTTGCGTTAACTGTAAATGAACATGGACCAGACACTTTGTCCCGAGGTCAAACGCCTTCCCGACATTCGTGTAAAAGCGTGCGACCAACCCAAAACAGAGGAAATGTTTAACTTTAATACAGCCTGCAGCACTGACTTGGTGAAGTAAAGTGTCATACTGTCCTTGGCTCGTCACGGCCTGTCCGTGGCCTACGGCTAATGCTAATGCTAGCTGTGCTCGAGCTTCACCGGACAGCCCGAGGCAGCGAGGAGTCCCGTCGGGGGTGGCAACGACAACGTTTTATTTGTTTTGTTGCCTACCTGGCGGATGGCAGAGAGGGAACGGCCAAAATTCCTGGTGAGACACCGGGAATGGGATAACATGGTGGCTGTGTGACAGCAGCCTGCCAGCGGAAACTACGGTCACACCGATCAGAGGCACGCGCAAGAACCGAGGAAGTAGTGTGGGATAAACCAAGTGTTCTGCGCGGAGGGGGGGAGGGGGGAGTCCTCAATGTGGTCCCCTCTGACCTCCTCTACACCAACTAATAATATAATATAATATAATATAATATAATATAATATAATATAATATAATATAATATAATATAATATAATATAATATAATATATAAATTGTCACAACTTATGACAAAGCCAATCTTAGTAAGCTATTCTCTTCAAACATGCAGTACACAGTATAGATAGTTACATTTTTATTCAGCATTTTTGCTTTTTCACCGTGTGTACCGTGTGTTTTTCACCTTTATCTTCTTTGTGTTTATGTGTGCTTTTTAAAAAAATGTCTGGTCCACCAATTGCTCCTTGTAGACAAACAAAGTAACCGATTAAACAATAGTATGCTCTATATTGATTTATGTAGGGCTACATCGTGCATGTATTCACATCATCCTGACAGTTATTCTGGTTATAAATTATTATTGGTACTTAATTATTAATGCAAATTTCCAAACACCCTCATCCACTATTACTTTTTGTAATTCAGGCTTCAGTCCCATCAGTTTAAAATTCCATCTTTCCACCTCTGTGAGTGGACTATCATTACAAACTCCTTACAATAACTTTCCTCCTCTTGACATTATGTGGATGATGAGCGACCACCTCATTGCTTTCATATGGCCACGCCCCAGCTTTTGATACATCGACTCTCCTGCACTGCCACCGTCCAACTCACAGTCTACACAGGCCATCCGCTCGCCTCCACGTCCCGGCAGCAACAGGTAAGGTCCCATCATCGTGTGTGTCTGCCAGCCGCGGTTAAACTGCAGGAGTGTGACAAAGTGCATGCGCGCAGCTCAGCTCGCTTCAAAAGCCTCGTCTCTTCACTTTAGTGGTTTTTCATAAGAGAGATTTGCAACGGTGGGTGTTTTTAGAAACTGTCATGGTTTTATACAGCTGCCAACTATGATGATATGTTTGGTGAGTTTTTAGTAAGTGTGTGTCGGCTGTTATTGTGTTCATGTTTCAGTTTTTATGAGTCAGACATGTTTGATTTACTTATTGGTATAATATATATCTCGTATTGCATGTAAAGGTTGACATTCAAACCAGTCTGCACCTTTGATACAGCTTTATACAGCCTATAAATGAATTTAAAATATTTTTAATTCATTTGTAGACATTCAGTTTAATTCAGTCTGTACATTCACTTGATATAGTTTCATATAGAAAGTACATTTAAAATAGTTGCAAACATTTTCAACTGTAAATTGTGCGTACTTTTCCTGGCAGTGCTTCTCATCTAATTCACAATTTATGTACGAACAGTGGGTCTGTCATATTGCAGGAAAACTGCATGAAAGCTGTACAGAGATCCAATTTATTAGAGAATTAAATGTTCTCAAACTTTGCTTTGCTTTTGAAATAAGTGATTCTCTTTGTATTTACATATTCTCATATTCACCTGCAGTGCATTGTGTGAGGGAATGAAACGGAAAAGGGCTATTCAGCTTTTTTTATAGCACTGAAAATTGTTCTTTAAGATGAAAACCATGAAAAATAAAGAGGACTTCATGGTATTTTCTCTTGTAAATAATGTATACACAGAGCTGTTTTTTATGCATGAGCCTAAGCTCAAATTTACCTTTCATGACTATATATTAATATAGATTTTTCTTTTTATTATTTGTCTTAACCGTTATTACAGCCCCAAGATGAAATCGTACAAAAGACCGCACTCCCTTTATGTTGAAGGACAAGGATTTTTTTTGTCTTTACAGAACTGATGAGCTTCAGAGTTCTTTAGTTTTCTTTTCATAGTTACTCAACATTTGCTTGCTAATGTAATAATTTAAACAAATTGAAAGCGTAATTTTGAAGTTTATAAACAAAAGTATGGAATTAACCGTGAATGTTGTATCTATTATATTAATGTAATAATTTTCTATTACATATGAATATACCTATCATGACATTACATGCTATTGCCATACCTGTTATCATTATTATTCAAACAACCAATTTCACAAAGATTTTTTTGTCTGCTTTGAAATGTAATGAGACAAAATATAATCTAAAAAAATAACACATATAGGATTTACAAACAATAAAAGGCTATGAATTTGATCTTATTTTAAATGTGTTTTTTCACTGTTCATTATCTTAACTGTTTTCCTTTTTTTTTTTTTGTCATTTCAGATTCTTGCAATTCCCATAACTATTCTGCAGCGTGCGTAGCCGAAGCCTCTCAGTGAGGATGAACCTCAGTCATCCTGACCAGAACATGCACAGCTCCAGTGAAGGCTGCCTAGAGGATGATAAGTCTGATGTCATGTTGCCTTGCTTCCGCAGAAACATGTACGACGAGCCTCTGGCCTCGTACTCCAACGGATCCATCATCTCTCAACTCCTCCGCAAGACAATCCACAACAAGAGGGCACTAGATGAGAGCCAGTTCTACCTTTCCAGCTCCACTGCTGCTGACTCCGGTCAGGAGGACCAGAGTAGCGTCTCCTCAAAGGACAGCACGGTGGAAGCTGCCTCTCCTGTCGCTCATGTTTCTACGGGAACCAGCCCGGAAATGGAGCATCCCATGACTGACCACCTGCAGGCCAAGAGAGCAAGAGTGGAGAACATTATCAGGGTCATGACTGGATCTCCCAACAGCAGGCAGCATGGAGAAAGTGAGAGGTCTGACACAGACGGCAGAGACACCAGAGAGGCCAGGGAAGCATACAGGGAGAACAAACGTAAGCAGAGGTTGCCTCAGCATCAGGAACACAGTGTTGGAGGGCCGGCAAATAGAAGATCTGGCAGCAGCAGCAGTTGTGATAAGGATGAGGAGTGCCACAAGCTGAAAGAGCAGCTCCACAGCTATGCAAAGGCTACTGCGTCAGCTCCAGGAAAAGTTCCTTCAAGTTTACAAACAGGAAGATGCTGAACACGACAGAGATGAGGCAGAAGTCGCCGTTGAGCATGACACCCTGGGAGAAAGCATGGTGTCACAATTCAAAAGCACTGAAGATGATTTTGAGAGGAAGAACAGCAGAGGGGCTGCAGAGTGTAAGGACCGCATCAAAGTAGTTGGTTATCTGGGACACCAAAGAGAAAGCCAGAACCTACAGGAAACCCTGAAGCAGGAACTCTCCAGGGCTGTCAATGACTGTGTGGACAGGGTGTTCAAGAATGTGTCCTCCACAGGGCTGGACCTGTCTCCTCAGCAGTGTATGTGCTCATCTCCAGAGATGCAGATCTGTGTGGGTGCAGACAGGAAGAGCCAGCAGGCCGGCTCCACCCAGGAACAGCCCCAGGCTGAGGAGGCTGCGGTGAGATCCCGCTCTTTGGAGTATTATGAAAGCTCCGAGGCTCAAAGCCCACAGGACCAGACAGAAGCACTGTCGCTGGTGGTCCGCAAACCTGCAGTGACCCCTCTGAGCTCAGTCACCCCGACAGTGAAGAGGCCCTATCCTGTGCACCAGACGCCATTTCAGTTCAATTACAGCACCCCTCTGCATGACAGCCAGATCCTGGAGCATCTTCTCAAGTACGGGCCCCATTCCAACTTTGGGGGTCTCCCTTGTATGCCCCCATCAATGGACAGGACCTCCCCAGACTCAGTGGACCTGCCCTGGGAAGCCATCACCATGAGGTCCAAGGTGACATCCAGCCACCTGGGCCACCACCCTCGTTCCTCCGCCCTGGGGGCAGTGACAGTTGACAATCTGTGTCTCCCTCACGTCAAGATCGAGTGTGGTGAACTGCAGAGCATGGCTGAACGAAACCCCTACATGTCGCTCAACATATCCTTTCACTTTAGTATTTGGAGCCAGAGCGGCTTTGCTTTCCCTCTTTTTTTCCCTTTTTTCTTCTTTTTGATTCAGGCTTAAGAACTATATTTAATAACGATGAGACAAATGTAGACAATGATCAGATAATATTTGTTTTTATATGTATTTTGTATTTGCGGGTTGAAAGTGCCCCCCGCTTTTATAAAATGACTACATTTCATTTAAAATTTAGACCAAAGAAATCAACCTGCGCAAATTTAAATAGAAAAATAGCAGTGCAAACCTTGATGTGTCACAACATACTATTCTGTACTGCCCTCATTATGTTTGATAATATCTTATATATACTGCATTTACCTTTTTATTCTATATAAACTTCATTTCAGCTCTTCCATCTGAACAATGGCTGGTTGAGCTTCATTGCAGCATGGGCAGTTCCAGTAACAAACTTCAAGGAGAATTTTTTCTTTGATCTTGCTAACCCCATAGAAAATTATAGCGTCTTCTTTAATCTGAGCAGAGTAATGACTTTAAGTTTAGAAAAAGACAAATAAAAAGGAATACAAGGCTTTGATAAGAATTGCCAGGAACAAAAGCCAATTTTTCAAAGGCAGAGAAAGCATCGGTTTCTGTTTCAGGAAGCGTCGTTTTTTTAGACTTGAAAAGGTGCAGGATCTATTTCTCCATCATCAGAGTGATAGGGGTGCATCTAAAAGGTCACATCTGAGTGCTGGTGGAAATCAAAAGTGCCTCCCAACCATAACACTTGAGCTCTTGTCTTGAGCATTTGTTGTTGGATACCTTTGTTAGAATGAACATGATTGAAATAGAGTGGAAGAAAATCACTAAGAAAATTATTCTTTAAGGTTCTAGTCAAAGAAGAATTTCTATTCAGAAAAAAAGGTCCATGGTTTGAAAACTAAAATAACTAAAAATAAAATAAGAATTTCTGGATGCTAACGTCCATAGTCGATATTAGTAGAATAATATCTACATTCTTCAGCATTCTGTAATTAACTGAAATCAATAATTTCTTCACTGTTAAATCTAAAGTTAAGTAAAGTTATATCAGTTTTGTTGACTCCCTTATTGCAGGGCATTAGAGAGGAATATTACGTGGGGCCTCTCAGGATTCGCTTTATCTTTACAGTGCAAAGAGCTCTGCTTCTCTTTGAACAATACCACATAAATCTTTCATCCCAAATTCCTTATTTCAAAGGTAGGGTTCCCTAATAAAATGTATGGTGTGGTGACCTGATAAGGAAATATTATGACCTAAGGCAGGGTGGTGGACTACAGAGGGAATGCTCCTGACCATCTTCATTGCCAAAGGGGAAAAACTTGAGAAGGTATTGAATTTATTCACATTTGCAATAAGGGAAATATATGTCGTGATATGTTGAACACATTTTAGGCCTTTTAAATTATTTTGAATATACCACATAAGCCAAAAAAAAAATGATTCAAAATAGCTCATATATTATGTGTAATTTGTGACTTTTTTGTAAAATTTTTACAAAATTTTCCCATTTTTACAGTTTTTTTTCCGAAGGAAAATATATATGGCAACATATGCCGTCTTTAAATCAAGTCAGCTCCTTTTTCAAAATATTTCAAAACAAACTGTCTTAACTGCCAGGCATGAAGTGCTTCGCTTTCTAATTAAAAATCCCTAATCTAATTCGTAATTCTGTTTTGCCAATAAGCACATGTTAGGGTCATTATTGACTCCCTGGTTAATGCCGAGCTGTTCTTTAGGGAAATTCAATTTAGCTGAAGATTGAGGCAACACAATACTCTGGTCTGCTATCACTTTGCACGAGGAACTGTACGCTGTATGTTATATTTAATTGTCAGCCTTTCTGCCTTAACGTAAATGTGAACATCCAGGAGGGTCTCACCCCGAGCCATCTGAAGAAGGCAAAGCTGATGTTCTTCTACACCCGCTACCCCAGCTCCAATGTGCTGAAAACCTTCTTCCCTGACGTCAAGGTATTTTTTCTTTTATACATTTTTATACATACTTTTATACATATAAAAAATGTTGCTTATTATTGAACGTGTCAAACAACCGGCAGAGTTGTTTGTCCTGTGTTTAGCTCCCCGGTATCGACTTGTCAGTGTGTGTTTGGAACAGAAAAATTCAGCAGTGTGTCGGAGGAGAGAAACAAAAACGCAGAGGGTTTAAATAACAAAGCCACTGAGCTGCTAGTATGTCCTGGGGGCAGAGGGAGATACAGGGGCATTCTCTCTTTAAAAAAGCCACTCCAGTCAGCAAATGGAGTGACAAAGGACTCTGTAGGCAAGGCATTGCTATTGAGTGTCAACAGAGAGTTGGTATTAGAGACTTGTGCGGCAGCAACCAGGCGGCGGTGAGCTGGCCCTAAACACAACATCCTGTGTATTTTGGCCTTGGTCTCGTGTCACCCTCCTCTTCTATCTCCTCCTTTTGTCTTCTCTCTTGTCTCCTTATCTATGTCCTGTTGTTAGCTCTTCTCATTCATCCCATTTATCCCCACTCCCTTCTTTTTAGTCGTTTCCAATAGGAACATCCTTCCTGCTTATAGCACAAGCTCCCACTCATACCTCCCTTCTAGTTTACCTCAAACACCTCTCAAGTTTCTCTCCCATCCCCTCTCCTATCTCCTCTCCTTCCACCACGGCCCTGGTTCTCTAAAATCAGCGTGGGCCCCTGCCTCCCGATCTGCTCTGACCCCCGGGGTCAGGGGGGAGGATGCTGTTGCTGCAGCCCTGCGAACGTCTCCTCCTTGCTTACAATCCTGTGGTGGGAAGTGGCACTGAACAAAAGAGCACCTAATCCCAGTGTCTGATTCCATCCTATCAGCCCGAGTCAATGAGAGGGAAGCTTCCTTCTGTGCTTATGCTGCCGCTTTCTCACCCACCACACCAGAGAGAAGAAGCGTCTTTGATGCCTGCCCAGCCCTTAGGCATTTTTTTCTGTCTTTCTGGATGAGGAGATAGAATAACAGGACTAATGTCAAGACTGAGTTTAGAAATACAGAGCCCTGACAGATGTTTTTTCACCCTGGACATTGGTGGGAAAGGATCAGAGCAATTAATGTCGCGTAGAGTAACAGACCATTTGGTGGCGTTTTGCCCTACAGGTACGAAACGCAGGTTTTCAGTCAATTATGGAAAGAGTAGCCATTTGATTTTTAATTGAAAAGCAAGGAGAATTACATATTTCATTTATCCTGAAAAAGAGAAAGGTTTTGGCTTTCATTCGTCACAGGTCAGATAGGGATTCATTGTTTTTCTCAGGGACAGCTTTCACATGAGTGGGACGGCCTCTTTAATCCTTTTTTTTCCCCCCTTGTCCATTTCCAGTTCAACCGCTGCATCACCTCTCAGCTGATCAAGTGGTTTAGTAACTTCAGGGAGTTCTACTACATCCAGATGGAGAAGTTTGCTCGCCAGGCCATTGTTGACGGCATCAGTGAGGTCAAAGACATTACCGTTAGCAGAGACTCCGAGCTGTTCCGGGCGCTGAACATGCACTACAATAAAGCCAATGACTTTCATGTAAGTGTCACTCATTAGTCATTCATTCTTTTATGCTGCAGTTTGTATTGTTAGCGTCGAGATCATTCTGGCTGGAGTTTTTTGCTTCTGAGGTTTTGTCAAAAGAGGTACTGCTCTCATTCTGCTCATACACTGAGGGGGCAGATTAACACGGTTTTATCAAGTTAGAAGAACACACTTTCAGTTCAGTTTTCAAACCTTGATCCACAGAGTAATCCACCTGGAATAATTTATTTTTTTCAACCTCAACATAATTACAGGAGATATATTAGTCATAAGCTATATCTATATAAGCAAATTAGATAGATAGATATTTTATGAGACGTCTGAACTGCTGTAATGAATGTGGCAAAAGGAGCAGTTTGACATTTTGGGAATTACCCTTATTCTGATGTAGAGTTAGAAGAGAAGATATTATTGATACTACGCTCCTAAATCTGTCCATTAAAGGTCCAGTGTTTAAGGTTCAGCAGAAACTGAATATAATAAGCTGTGTTTTCACCTGAAAATAAGAATTGTTAGAATAAGCCTTTTTTTTTTAGATGTTTTTCACCTTTTTTGTACCTGGAACAGAAGGGTGAGGCGAGGCGGTTGCAATTATTCACTAGATCAGGTCACTAAATCCTACACATTGAAGCTAGGGCCAGCAGCTAGTTAGCTTAGCTTAGCACAAAGACTGGAAACAGGGGGAAACAGCTAGCCTGGCTTTGTCCAAATTCCAGCCTCTCTAAAGGTCACTAATTAACATGTTTTATATTGTTGTTGTTTTTTTAATGCTTAGCAGTTTCCAGGCAACCATGAATTGTTTTTCACTTCAGTTTTTGTATGAAAAAACAAATGAAATACAACACATGCGCTCAACTAGCACTTTTAGATAGAACCTAGCAACCTATTTCTTTATGCTAAGCTAAGCTAACTAGCTGATTCACGCAGCTAATCAGCGAATAAGCGTTGATTTCCCAAAATGTGCAGCTGCTCCTTTAAAGCACTGGAGGTGACACATCCGTCACAGCAGTTACTAACCTGCTGAAGCACGTCCTCCTGTCAGCATGTAGCTGCGGTCATGTATGTCCGTGTGCTGACCTGTTTGTCACACTGCACCTGTGGCTGGGCAGCCTCTACAGCCATTATCTAAACTCCAGAGTGATGCTTTATCAAACTGTGGGAAGAGGAAGCCGCAAAATCCCACTAAAACAACTCAGGATTAGAGGACCAGTACGCCTGAGCGAGACTGAGATTGCTACTGATGCGGAATGCTGAGAAAGACGCTGCGGATTCCGAGGGAGAAGGCCGTTTGGTGGGAAAGGGACGAGACCGTTTTCTTTACCTTGCAACCAAGACATTCCTTTCCCAGGGATGCTTTTGTGTCAGGAGATGAGGGGAAAGAAAAATAACTTATGCCAACAACTGTTGTGCTAACCGGTCAGTGGATGGGAAACAAGTGCTGCGGGGCGATTTTCTCCCAGCATCCCTTGCACTTTGCCTTTTTATGGATCCTGCCGTAGTTATGGGCCACTCCTAGACTCTTTCCCCAACTTTAGCCACACCAAATCCTTACTCAACGGCAATTTTCTGTAAGGTTACACCTAGATCTAACCATCTCAAATCATTCTGATTCAGATCTAAACATGCTTTCTTGACTGGTCCCGTAAAATCCCTGGAAAAAAAGAGAGCTTTCTAGTCGTTAGTTTAGGTTCCAGGAAACAGGACAAGCTAATCAAAGAGGCGTCTCATGGAAAGCTAATGATCGCAGTATTGCACTTATTGTATCTCTGCAGAGAACAAAGACGTGAGCGCCCTTTCATCAGCTTGAGTGTTTGAAGAATTGCGCTAGACATCTTCATTTAATATATTTTACACTCTGAGAAGATTGTAACACAGCACACACATGAAGTGCTTTTTCACTATTAGAATAAGGTTTTAACTAGATTGACTTCATAAGTTTCCACTTTTTCCGTCTTTTACAGGTTCCAGACAGATTCCTGGAAGTTGCTGAAATCACCTTGCATGAGTTTTACAATGCCATTTCTGCAACCAAAGATTCAGACCCCTCTTGGAAAAAGGCCATATACAAGGTGATCTGTAAACTGGACAGCGACGTCCCTGAGGAGTTTAAGACATCTTCCTATTTATAGGAGAGTGGAGACTTATAACAGCAAAGGAGTTGAAGTTAGTCACTTGACAGTATTATTTCATCCTTTCTTGTAGTGAATTTTAGTGAGGTGAAATGTAGATGTTGGATTTAATCATTTTGTTGATCTGTAAAAAAAAAAAAAAAAAAAGACATACAAAGACACACAACAACACCCACACACACTCTTCCACCCTCACACACACCATTTCATCGACGGTCAGAAATGCTGTATGTTCTACTTTTATCAACAAGCAGATGAATATTAATGCTCTTGTGGTTTATTCTATTGTTTAGTGTTTACTTATCTAATCTGCCTCGACACATTTAGAGAGTTACTGAGTTTGTAGGTGTGTAAATGTTTACAAAGTGTAATCATGCTTATCAATATTATTAAACTATAGTGTAGCCTGATTAAGTTGAACTGAAAGTTTCTTTTTTTTTTTTTTTTGGCAGTTACCGTCAGTATTTCTTTGATTTTGATTACATTTCATTTCATAGCTCTGCGTGTTGTGTAAATGTACATGCGCTGCTGTTGTATGTTGCATAATGTTCTATAATTATGTTGTAAACTATTAGCTTGACAGAATGTGCATGTGGAAATAATGCAAGTGACTGCCATGGGTTTTGATTATCATGTATAAAGGTCGTGTAAAGTACAATCATTTTCAGATATTTCAGTCACAGACACTGTATCGGATGATTATTGAAATTAAAGATGCACTAAATTATAATATAAAACTTGACTATGTCGTTTTTTTAAATCATCACAATAACCTCGTTATGAAACAAGGCACACCAGGTAAATGCTTTGGGTTTTTTTTTTTGTTCTAATGTTTAACTCTCCCTATGAAAATACTGTGTGCCGCTGCTGAGCCCCTAAGGTGCCTCTAATCCACGTCCAGCAGCCAGCTGTTAAATGTCCCCCAAACTATGCTGTTCACATTGTTCACCGAAGCCAATTCAAGTCAACTTTCTAAGGCCTGCATTCATTGTGTGGCCGCTGCGGATGCTGCCATGTCTTAAAAACAGGCACAATGCATTCCCTCCTAATGACTAATGCCCGAGGTGACCTCATATCGCAGTTGTGCCACCAAAGCAAAATTCCACAAAACCGTTGACGCTTTCTTCCAGGCATACGCTCAAAGCATGCTGATCACAAACACACACACACACATGCACAAGTTTGGTGATGTAACAAAAATCACAAATGAGCTACTTTTGATGCCTTAACATAAATCATGAAATCACAGCAGCGAATTAAACGTGATAAAATCTAATTCTGATTCGTTTCACCGTGAATGTACAGTGGTGAAATATTTAACACAAAATACAAAATACTACTATTGTATGTTCACAGATTTTATGCTTTAAAAAAAAAAGCAACCTGCTGACTTTAAAATAAAAGAATAAAGACAGAAATGCATCGTTCAGAACAGCACGACCCACTTCTACAAAAGTGTTTCTTGTCACCGTGTGAGATTACATTGTCAGTGCCCAAAACCAAAACATTTAATTGGAAAACCTGTTAGGCACCCAAGCACCAATTACATCAGAAATGATAACATTAAGGAAATTAAAACATTAGTTGGATTGGTTGATGACAAAGACTGGAGACAATAAACCTCACTAATCTTTTAATAGACATTTCTTTTCAATTAGATCTGTCTTCTTCTTCAGTAAATTGATTTACATTCTCAACTCAATTAAAATGCCTCTGGTTGAACCAAAGTGCTCTGCTCAAATTAATTTGTTGTGTAACATTTTCTGAACAAGACTTGGTCACCTCTGATATAATGAAAGAAAACAAAGAAAATACCTTCAGTTGTTTAAACCGCCTCTGGCTGACAAGGCTTCAACTTAAACGCCGCGAGATGAAATTACATTCTGTATTAGAGTGGGAGATAAAGCAAAGCATGCTTTGTAATGAAGATGAAATGAAAAGCAAAAGGCAACGCGACGTGATAAAATTCAAATGAAAACGTCGCGTGTGAGCAGGTGCCTGGAAAGGCACATTTATACGAAATATAGATTTTAATGGTGCTGTAGTTTTCTCACACCGAGAGAGACAAACTAAATTTAAATCAGAGCCAGTCACTTGGTTCTTGGAGGTGGATGAACAGAAAAGAGTAACAGCATCATCTAGTGAATCTCTGCTGTAATACAGACAGCTCAGCCCCCCTCAAAGTCAACTCATTTAAATCCGCCAGTGTATGTATGATATTCTCCAGTGTGTGTAAATAGATTTTATTTAGATATTTTATTTTTAAACATTTTATTCAATCAATAGCGTTCTTTTAACATGAAATATACACTATTATTTTGTGTTTTAAGCTGTTTAATGTGCAATGTCAGAATCTGTTGTGTGTAAAAATCTCCACAGAGGGGTGCACTTGTCACTGTGTCGACTGAGCTGCAGTGTGCTGGATTCCTTAACGCAGCTCAACGAGGACTTCAGGGAGCACACTGTGAAATCTCTCATAATTGTCAACCTCACATTTTGTACATTTGCGAGTTAGAAAAGCTGTTTGTGCGCCGTCTGCGCGCCCGTGTGTGTGTGTGTGTGGTGTAATATTAATGGGAAAATGTGCCAGTGTCTCCTGGAAAGACAAAGGCAGGATCAAACATCCCTGAGCTGGAGACCCTTTTGTCGCTACCTCAGGGATGTTTGATCCTGTGGGATCGGGGGCACTGGGACAGTCCCTGTGTTTAATCTCCTGCTCATAGATATGGGGGCTTTTTGGCAGGCTCACACTGGGAGGGTGCAGGGAGCAAAGGGGAGTGCAACTTGAGAATGGAGGCCGCTGACTTTAGGCTGCCCTTCAGACAACCACTTCTTGGTGTAGTTTGGTGTGATCACCAGTAAATCTTTATTAATTTTAATTGGAGCCCCCATTTAAAAGAGCAATTAAAGCGGATTAATCGAGCCCATCCCGTATAATGTCTTCTGTTAATTAGTTTGTCAGCACTGTTTTAATATCGCTTAATGACTTCATATTTCAGGGATGACATTAAAGGGATGCTGAAGGAAAAGAAATGGCCTTATCACAATGCGCTGCTTTAATGGGAGATGTCCCCCACCAGCGGGCAAGGTCAGGCCTGGGGCCGCTGGGGATGAAGAGGCTTCAGGGTGGCACCGAGGCAGCCACCACCAGGGATATACTGCCTCACACACACTGCCACACAGTCAGCATCGTACATACACCCTCCGCTCATCTGAGTCTACAAATAACTCTGGGAAAGAGAGGAATGGAGAAGTGTAGATCCTTGTCAGATTCTGTCATATTGTTGAAAACCTTAGAGATATTCAGATGATTCTGGTTGGGCTTTCAACTTTTTTCTCTATGCTATTTATTTATTGTTTTTTTGGCCATTGTACCTCGTCTATGGAGAAGGATGCTAATGTTTAGGATAACCAAGTCAACTAGGAGTTCCTTTATTTTCACGTCAACACTGAGCGGTTTCAAAGTGGGTGTCGTGAGGATGGACCAAGACTTTTTGATTTCCATTTTGTCCATCCATATTCAGCTTCATAAACCCTGGCTGTGACTGTTCCCAAGATCAGATCTGATTTTCTCACCTGTGGCAAACACGAAAAACAAGACAGAAGAAGAAAAACACCTACCTTCATTCATTATCGTCACCTTTAACTAATGTTTATTTCATGTTCAGCAACATAACATACAACTGGTGATTTCTTTTTTTCTGACACATTGAGGACAGCCCTACATTATCGGCCTACATTGATCTTTACGTTTCTATATTAGTGTGTTATTTGTTGTCATTAGTTTGCTGAAATAAATCTTTACACCAGATGTGCATGGTGCCATTTTTGGTGTAAATGTGTTGTGTGCAAAGGAGGAAAAAGAAACAATATAAAGGAGATTCGTGGTTTGAAGACTGAGACTCCATAGACAGAAAATACATCTAATGTGTCTGCTGTTTAAAAGACCTTCTTATGCTCCACCTTCGTATTGTGATGATGCACCATATATTCTTTTCTTTGTGAAATACCAGATGTTTAATAGAAGCACCGGGAAACTGAAAATGCTCCTCTGGTGACTGTTAACATAAAGTTCAACTACTGTAACAGTGCCTTACATGGCGGCTGTACATTAGGCTGTGATGCTCCCTTCACAGTGACACCGAGCCAAAGGTGGCCAGGCAGCAAGAAGTTGATAAAAACCAACAGCACATCCTCCTTATTGCAGCCCTGGCTGGCGTGCATCCCTGCTAATTTGAGTGTGCCCTCGCACCTCCACTCTCCTCAGCAGATTCATAAATCTCATTCCCATTATCCCGCTAATTAGCCGGGATTACAGGAGCATGTAATGCCCCCGCTTCCCAATAGATTGATTGGAGGACGGTCTCTTTGTTTTGAAATCACTTCCTGATTGATGTACAGAGCCCTAGTTTGCAATTGTAATGGCCCAGATGTTAACAATCAAATGCGTTTCCGCTCCAGGAAGTAACAGTCTGTCATGGAAGAGGAGCCAGCCGAGCGTGTAACGACACATCACAGGAGTGTGGGGAAGGAGGGACTGCGGAGGAGGGGATGGAGGGATGAAAAGGGGGGTTAGGTACTGGAGCCCTGGCTTGAATTGCCACTGAGAGGGGGAATATTGTCCATGGCCATACTTCAATCTGAACTGTACTGTAAGATCTGGGCTTTTTTTTAGGGTAGAAAATTGTTTAAATTTGCTTTTCTGATGGATCTGGATTTGACTTTTATTGCTTAAATCGTCCCCTTTGTCAGTTGAGTCATTGTACTTTAAGATGGTTAAGGTTCACATAAGCTGGTTAGAAGACATACAGGACTCTTTTCCAAAACTTCATCAGCACAATAAGTGTTCAAGATGTTAGCGATGCCAGTTTCCACAGTGCCCTCTGTGTGAAATCAGTCCACTTTGCACACAGTAGAGGGCACTATTGTCTAACCAAACTGGCTCCGTTGCCTTCCCCTCCATTCCTTTTTTCTTACCCTTCACCAATAAATCACTTTCCCGGATAGTTAATGGATATAGAAGCAGATCATGAGTGAGCTATCTGTGGGGCGATAATTTAAGTGAAGATCCCCACGCTGATTGCAGTGAAAGGTTATTTATTTCAACAATAATGCAGGACACAAAGGGGGAATCTGGGCAAGATTACCAGCTAGGGTACGCTAGAGTGCTCATCTCCAATGGAGCAGCGTGTAAATTGGGTTCACTTTCCCCAATGAAAATACAGACTGCAGTTTATTTCAACTTTATGCACATGGAAGGCTGTGCTTCCCTCTCAAGGGTGGCTGGGGACTTAGAGATGGCTGTGCATATGAGGGGAAGGTGGGTTTAGACCTTGAAAAATGCCCCTTTTGTCCCTGAGTCTCTGGAAGGCTGAACTATTGAGGTATAGTCCCCCATCCACCAGTTCCCACTCTCCTCTAATTAAAAAACACGATGACAATAAGGAAATGGTCTAAAGCATGTTGGCCTGAATAATGGACAGAATAAGCACGGGCACATGAATGGGTCCGAGGAAAAACTCTTTGCACGTGTCTGTCTTTGTGTGCTTGTGTGTATGCTGTGTACACACTGGTGCATGGGCACTATTGATTGACTGAGTTGGTGGAGGACTGCAGGGCATAGAAGCCAGCTCGGCACAGATACTCCAGTTCTCCCCTCATGCAGAAAAATGCATGATTAAGGCCCAACTGACATGTCTAAAAAGGACCTGGAGAGAGAAGAGGAAATAGCTCCATATGCTGCCCCATGTGGTCACAGCATCCTGAAAGTATGGCACAGCTCACTGTCTGGTTCTGCATCACTTCCAATAGCCTCTAATCACTGGGCTCTACAAACAATGCCACTGGTAAACACATGCCACAGGAGAGTGTAGGAACTTAAACGCCGCTGCATACAATGCTCAGTGCACTTGGGTGTACATTGTACACTTTTACATGTCTGTCATGCTCCAGGCTTTCAACTATGCTGTCAGCCAAGATATGCATCGGACATGGATCCAATGCTGTGTGAGATATAACCATTGGGTAAAGGATGGGAGCCCTTGAGCTGCATGATAAGCACTGTGACAGAGACATAACATATGTATCTATGCTATGCTTTGCTTAACACTCCAGCAGGCTTTGGTTGATTTTACCTGGGGGTGGCAGGTGAATTCCCCTGTTTGGTGTCATAGCTCTAGAGTGAGAGGTTCAAAGCAGCAGTGACAGTGCAGAGGATGAGCAAGCATGAGAGGCACAGTGAAGGGGTGTCTTTAGGACTCCCAAGATTCGGACTCTCCAGGGGGGATCTCAATCCCCAGATGGGCCTCCAGATCATCAGACTCCTTCCTCAGGGTGATTGGAAGCTAAGCAGCCCTCTATCCAGATGGGTGGATCACAGGTCAAATCGTCCCAGACAACTGGCTTGGGACATTTGGGTGGCTGGTCCCAGGGGGACAGCATGAGACAAGAGGGAACCTGCCTGAGACTGGCAGCTGCAACACTCCCTCCTGGCCTAACACACCCGAGGGTGTGCCTGCTGCTCAGCTTGTGCCCCAGTGGCATGTGACAAATGGTGACATGCTTCTGCTCCCCTGCTTTGTTAGATCGGTGGCCCTGATTGAAAACAACGCAGCACACATCGCTCAGATCCATATGTCTGCAGAGAGGGGGCAGACTCATCTGCAGCTTTAGCGAACGCCCAGACAAATGAAAATAAAGTGATATCATTCCAGTGCATAAACGTATGCAATTTTCTGCAATAATGGGGTAGTGGAGATGATCATATGCGCTGCCATCATTTTATTTACATATGGATGAGACCATTTTTGTTTTTATGCACACCACTCTCTTCATTAAAATGTGCAGCTCAAGTCGTTCAAAGAAGGATCATATTTCATAGAGGAATAAGGAGAGTTCCAAAGGATTTTGAAGAAATAAAACAAGAAAGAAGACAACTGAGCCAGGCCTTCCACTGAAGTTCCAGCAGCCTTTATTAAAAGTGTGGCATGATTGATAACCTGTCAGTCATTGGAATAATCACGACCAATCCCGTCTTTCGCAGCCAGCTCTGCTTCCCGCCCTCATCCTTTATGCCCCTATCACCCCCAACACATCCACTTGCCATTGAAATCCTGTAATTGAATGAGTTTTTGTCATTATTGTGATTAATCATATTAATTTGAACTAATTAAGAGATGGTTCGAAGTTATGACAATTAGATTAATGAAATTAGTTTTAACTTTTTTTTTCCACCCAACCTAATAAAAAAGGGAAAATCAGACCCGGACTGTTATGAAACAGTTGGCAATCTGGATTTTAGGACTAATTGAATGTCTGATTTTATTAATGATGAAATTTATAAAAGTCCTTGAGGGGAAAATTAACGCAGATTCAGCTGCTAAGAGTGGAAAATTAATTAAAATTCCTGGAGATATTCCTGTCATTAAAGGCACAGGCCCTGTTAACCCTGGTCCTACTGTGAATGGTTAGTGTGTACACACTGGGGCTCCCTACACTGACTGGAAGGAGATATATGGGTTTTTTAAGGATGACAAAGCTTTAAGAATTCCTCCGTTAACAGGGGTTATTATGTGTTCGGTGCTGAAACTCATTTTATTTGTACAGGTATTTCCCCTACATGGTGTCTTTGTACTAGATCCCAGTCACATTCTGAACACAGTTCAATATTTTTATGTTCCTTTTTAGGGTTAGGGTTAGGGTTATATCATAGCATAGCATAGCATAGCATAACATAGCATATAAGAAGGTCAAATGGTCAGATTAGCAACATACTAAATTAAGATGGTGAACAAGGCAAACCTCAACATCAACATCTTAGCGTTGTTGTTCCTAACATCAGCATTTAGCTCAAAGCACTGCTATTCTAAATTGAATTTTAAAAATCGTGCATGTATTTTATGTTTGTTGCTTTTGTCTTATATTGTGAAGCTCTAGAAAGGTGCAACATAAATAAACTTGCCGTTCCAAGTTGTCTTAGGTGTTCGGACAATTATTAACCCAATTATTAACCCCCAAACACCCCATATTCCATTGAAATGGTATACAGGACAATGGAGACTGTACAGAATTTAAATGGTTTCCATTTTGCCTTGTAACACACCCTCCAGCCTTTATTTTCTATATCCCAATATTAGTCAGCAAGAGATGATACTTAACTTTCTTGTGCCGCAATCAAATAAAAAAGTTAATTTCCGTGTGAGTCAAAGTACAGTTTTTTGGGTCAATTCCAAACATTCCCTGTCCTGTTGCTTGGCTGGTTGCTAGTGATTGACACCCAGGTCAACCCCTGCCACTCCGGGTGCAGTGGGGGTCTGACACTTGTGTTGCATGGGCTCTGCGCGTTCCTTCAGCTCTGCATATTCACCAGCCTGTCTCCCTCTCTGCAGGCCAATTCATAATTAACAGCTGTTGGCTTGTCAAGAGTGGCCCTGGCCATGGCACACACACATATATTTATATTCACTGTGAAGACCCCCTTGCCATGGATGGATTTCAGAGGCCATGAACCCATCCTCTTTCCCTGAATGATGGACACTCACCTGAAAGCTCAAATACATACTCAGTCAACCTGCTCTCGCCATCCCGCCACCTTCCCCATCTTTCCCTCTCTCTCTCTCTCTCTTTCAGTTTCTCTCCCATCTCTCCTTTTTTCTTCTCCCTCCTGCTCAGCACCTTCTGCCACCATGTCAGGAACTTTTGCATTAAGTCCAGTCCGTCTGGCCTGCGACGAGGCAATATGAAAATGAAGTGTGGCCGCGGCTGGTCCTTTGCTATGTGTTTGTCATGCCTGTTTAGCTGAAGTTGAAATGTAAATATAGACCGCGGGAGATCTCGGCAGCGATAGGCTGCTTGAAATTCTAATAAACAAGTAGCTGTCCACCTGTAATAAATGATACCCATAAAAAGGGGTGATTCCTTGAGCAGATAAAGATGAAAAGTAATTGTTTGTGCTCACACAAAATTAATCAGATCAAAACAGGGGCAGTCATTTTAAAGAGACACCAGACCCATAAAAAAGGCAAAGCTGTGATAAAGTATTGGCTATCAGGCATGCAGTCTGGAGGTTAGCATTACAATAATATGGAGGGCCAGTATTCATGTGGCTGGAGATAGGATTATTGCATATATTCAAAGAGGGGAAAATGTTTATGGTACATACGTATAGAAGCAGAGGTTCACAAAGACATTCAAGGTACAAGGTCATAAGCAATGGAGAGTTTCCCTACGGGGCGGACATTAATAAAGAACACAACTGTTAAAAATGCTTTACAAGAATGATATTTTAATCCATGTAAAGAGTGTTTATAGATGTTATAAAGAAGTATCAATGCAGTGCATACATTATTTGAATAATTAATATAATTATCAATTCATCTGGTGAATTACTGCATTCATAATTTATGAAATAATAACTCACGCTGTACCTGATGGCATTCGTCTATCACCATTTTCACATTTGCGTAAAAAAGAGCTGGAATGAGGTTTGTGTCTTGTTTGCTTTGTCATGGCTGCCATCACTTGTATCGAAGCTAACAAACTTGCGGTGCCAGCCAGGGGTGTTCCCCTTACCCAGATGCCGTAGTGATCAACACACACATTGTGTGCCATCCGGTCTGAGGGCCCAGATATGATAGACCACCTGGAAAGAGAAGAGGCAACGCAAACATGGTTATTTTCACAGCTTTGATATGCTAAACACACAAAACCCACTCCAGCAAAGGGGCCAATTTCTGTTGCTCAGTGTTTAGTCGTACACATGGTGAGGACATAGAGGAGCTCTGTTCAGCTCTTATGCACTGGCTGTGGTCCTATGTAATGTGTTTACCAGAGCGGTGGAGAGAGACCCTGATACACACAAACAACAGTGGAGCTCAGTGCCCACTTGCCACCTTGGAGATCATCCATATTTCCAGCATTAGGACTGTTCATTCTGTGCAATAATGCCTGTTTGAATACTTTTTTTTAAAAACAGCCATTTTATAGCTGAATGTTATAACTAAATCCTCTCCTCTAGGTCAATTCTCTCTTATTGTAGTATTTGACACGGTGAAACATCAGTGCCAGAGGGTCAGCTTACCATTTCCAGAGCTCAGATGAAGTTCACAATGAATCACAGTTTACTGGAACAATTCAGTCCTGTCAGCTGACAATGGCCTGCTTTTCTATTCCAGTGCAGAGCTGCCAAACTAAAGTACAATGAACTCCGAGGGTGTCAAATAGAAGAGATCAACAAGTCTTCCATTTAGCAGCTGTCCTAATTGAGTGGGTGATGAGGCTAAGGCTTCTCTGGAGGGTATTGTATGCTTTGGCAAGTGTCTCATCTACTTACAGGCAAAAGATTGCATATGAGGAGAGCCAGCAGCCGAAGGCAGCACTTGTGTGAAACTCTTTACACCGACCAAATTCCCTGCTCTCTTTATTCTTGTCTGGCAGGTTGTAATGGAGTTAATTGTACAATAAAAGCTATTCTCTAAATCATTTCCTCTCTGTCCATACAAGATTGATCACGGAACCAATCTTTTCTACTGCTGTAATTTTCATATTTAATGAGCGTGACTCCAAAACTATTACACTAATTAGTCAAATCTCACATATCGGTAATGATGCTCGCAGTAATTAATATTGTATTTAATTAAAAAATGACCCATTTCAATGGCTTGCATGCAGGCGTTGCTGGTTGGTTTGCCTGCGGGTAGGAGGGGATGTTAGAGAGGGGGGTTGGGGGTTGGGCTGGTGGACAGCATGGTGGAGATGGATAGAGAGCTAGAAGAGATGGGGAGAAGTGGGGGTGGTGGTGGTAGACAGGTGTAGGTGCTGAGAGTGTCTCTCTCTCTAGCTGTGCCGCTGCAGATTTCCAGTTTCCTGCAGCATATGTCTGTGCGGTTAGCATGTGCTCGAAACCCCCTCTTTCTTTCACTGGAGGCAGCCAGCCTGTGTGATTTATGTGGGGCCCCTGTTCCACTGTGCATACACTGGAAAATCTCCAGTTTACACAAGAATTGCCTGAAAAATGAGATCTGTGACTACATTCTTTTCATTAGCGGCTTACGCTAGCGTGGAGCCTGGGAGCCTCTGAGCTCCTAATGATGCGCACGCAGGCCCGTAGCCTCCCAGCTGCTCTCAGGCTCTCATTACCTACAACACTCATGTCACAAACACTCTTATTTAATTTCCACAACAATTAAAAAAGGAAAACAATTGCTAAACTTGTGCTGCTTGAGGCAGCGGAGTGCTGCGTTCTCAGCAGTGGCTCAGACAAAATGTTTGTGCAACACACACACGCACGCACACACACACACACACACACACACACACACACACACACACACACACACACGCCAACACACATTTTGATGTTCAGCTATAAAGGGAAGCTATAAACAACAGATATATTTTGATATTGTATCCCGTGCAATACACAGCCAAAGAGCTCCGAGATAGGAAACGACATTAGGATGGATATACTACCATGAAATTTTATTACCATGGGACTCAGTTCACAAATGCACACTTACAAAACAAAAACCATACCTGTCTATCTGTATAGTGACAGATATTCTCTGCTCGTGGCCTGTACGCCTGCGCTCCTGCAAACACACAAACAATATTCAATCTCTCTTATAGCATAAGAACATGCAAAGACCAGCCACTTTCCCCCCGAGCCCCAACCCCCCGCCCCCCCCCACCTCCTCCTCCTCCTCCTCCTCTTCCTCCTCTCCAGCCATCAGTAACAAACAATGATGCTCTCGTCCCAGGCAGCAGTTCAGTTCTCTTATCTAAATAAGATTTAGCCTTCATTTAAACGGGGCCTCCATCAGTTTGGAGAGATGGCAGAGGAGTAGTCAGCGGGATAGAAGACCTAGGGCACCTCATTTTATCTTTATTTATGTCTCTCTGCCTCGCTCTTTACCCAGCAGCAGGACTGGGTGTGCACATGCCACCGCCGAGACGCACTCAACAATGTAATTGGGGTGATGAAAAATTATCGTGATTGGGGGCATTGCCTCTCTCCCTCTCATCCCCCTCGCCGCCCTGTGCTCCCCAGCTCACACCCTCTCCTCCCAACGTCACCCCCCCACACTACCCCCTTACCCCCACTGCCTCCCCCGACCAGTAATAACATCTCCGGGCCCATCTGTCACCATCTAATGTGACAAAGTTTTTATCGCATGTATTAAGGCGGCCAGATTAAAAAGTAAATACGGCAATCTCACCAGGCCCCTGCGCTGGCAGGTTATGGCGCATTTCACGGTGGCCTGAGCACCTCATCAGTGTTCCGCCGCCTGTGCCCCTGGCAGGGAAACAAACAGGCCCCCAGGGAGCAGAGCCTGAGGGGGGTGGAGGTAGAGGGGACCATGGCGGGGTTGTGAGCGGGTTGCGGTTGGCTGCAGGGGGAAAAGAAGGGGATGGGAGGTGCTCGGCAAGCAAGGGGGATTGGGGTTAAGGAGATGTTAACGGATACCATTAATGTTATATGTCTTCTTCCCCAAGAGGTAGGCGGCAGCCTATATTGCCCCTTTGTTCCCCCCACGGTTTCTCCGCTCCATGGGTTAAGAGTGTGGAAGAAATCGAGAAACTGCACGGAAGGAGAAGGGGTGAAGGGCCAACATATCCAAGTAGATACCATAGCTTTTAGGAAAAGGATTGCACATAACAACTAAGTGCTGAATTGGATGATGATTTTCCCAAACTTCATGCCCACGACGAGTCACCCCTGGTGTCACCACGTGTCTTTCTGCATCCATGGTCAGTGGCTTGCCTCTAAAGTAGGGTGTTTTCCATCTGGCCCATCCATCCCGGCTCTGCACTCAGGAGGAACACACTGTGGCTCTCAGCACCGCGGCTGGCAGATGGGGAACTGAATGCAGTATGCCTGTCAGATTAGCTCCTGTAATGGCTCATTTGGGCTCCTATGAGGAGATATTAGCACATGTGTTCCATACGTCTGTGCTGAGCTCCATTACGCCACCAGGAGAATCCTTCATAAACACAAAACGCACACCTCAGGAGTCATCTTAACAAGAGAGACCGAGTGGAACAAGGTAGAGAGAGTTTTTCTGGAAATTTAACACCGGTGCACAAGATGACTGAACAACATCGACTCTGGAAGACTCTAGACAGCCATTCAAAGCAGGAAAAGTGCTGTTTATTTGTGTCCCACACTCTCTTAGGTGTGTTCATAATGAAGTGGCCAAGGCCGCTTTGAATAAAGCCTTAATGAATCTTAGCAGCAGCAGGCTTGGCAGAGCAGCCGACAGAACAGGGTGTGGAGATTGTCAGCCGAGCACCTGGGATAGCTGGGCTGCGTGCTGGGCTGCATGGCTGACAGGCTGGCTGCTGACAGCTTTGTGACAGGTCAGTGTCTGTGCCGGAGCGCTATCTGTAGCCTCCTCCAGAGGGAGAGCCAGCGAACATGTGTAGCTGTCTCTCTGCCTGTCATTAGGGGCTGCTTAGCGAGAGGGCCCCAACGCGCCACTCCAGTTCACAATTAACTTTGCAGGGCGCCGGGTGTGACAGACAGTGGATAGTGCGGGATGGTGTCGGGCCAACAGCGAGGACAGGGCGGCCGCTGTGCTGCTCCAGTCTGCAACAGATGCTAGTTCAGATGCCCAGGACCTCGGTGTCACTGACCAGTCTCATTGCCACCACACTCCATGGACCTGAGATGGCACTTGGACAAAGACCAGAAAATTCAATGGCAGCAAATACTCTATACACGTGTCTCACTCTGCATAATGTGGTGGAATGGATCACTGACAGGCTAGTATGCTGTGTAGAACTGTATCTACGGTACAGTTTAATCGGCTACATACATGCTGCAGGGCAACAAAAAAATGTCATGCGGCGATATCATGCAACATTTCATCTTCTACACTGCACGTCTGAACAAGGGATGCAGCTGCATGCGTTGTTGCAGCCCGCACCGAGGCCTTCTTTGTTACGTCTCCTACACTTTGTGTTTGTGCGCGAGAGAGAACGAGTGCGTCCGCATTTGTACGGCGGGCTTGATGTGCTGACAAGCTGCTGATGTCTGCCAGCCAGGCCACACTGCAGATGGAGGACACCCGTGGTGTTGAAAAGGCCAGGGCCAAACACTTAGGAGTCAATTCACCAGAAAAGAGCCCACCAAGAAAGGTCAAGTGGACACATTACTGCATTCAGCGAGGAAGACATGGGCTTTATAGGGCGGAAGAAATCAATTCATAATCTCCTAACTGAAGGTTTTTCTCTGTGCGTGTGCGTGCGTGGGCTGATACCTGCTATATCTCTCTCTTTCCAGATGTGTGTATCACGATGCTGTATTATTGAATGACCTATTGTGTATCTGGTCTTAACACACACAAACACACATTTCAGTCACAACACTCACCTTATCCAGCTGCAGAGTGTTGACCCGAGAATCTAAATAGCACAGCTGAGTTACTTGACTTTCAGGCAACGGCTATAATACCACAGAAATGAAAAAGAAGCAATCTCAGAGTCTTTTAAAGGTTGGAAAGAGATATTTTACACACAGTAATACAACACTCTCAGGTACACAGCGCAGAGGGGGAATATCTAATAAAGTCTTAACAGATTCAGTTGGGTTTTTTTCAGCCCCTCAGTATTTCTGCCAAGTGGACATCTATCATTGATTCCTGTAGCCATTGTGATCAGATATGTGAATGACCTCTCATTAAGTCAAATGCAGCAGATTAATCAGGGCCAATGGGTCCCGTTCAGGAGCAGGATGGGAGAAGGGGGAGAGACATAATGACTGGGGTATGAAATGAGATTGAGAGGAGGAGGAATGGAACGTAAAGACAGAGGAGAGAAATGGATCATCCTACCGAGGCAGAGAAAGGTGAGGGCAGAGACGGGAATGAGTATGCAAACTGGGCGACGGATGTAGCTCCACCACTTACTGGATTACTCTGTTCACTTTGTTTTAAAATATTGTCTGGACATACAGGGTGATGTAGGAAACACATTTTCAATATCTAGTTATTTAATTTTTTTGTTTACATCATCAGAAAATTAATAATGATGAAACACATTCATTTGTTGTAAAAAAAAAAGAAATAGAGAGATAAATGAACATCATTTGGATATATTCCTGTTGCATTTTGACACATTTTGTTACTCTCGTCCATTTACCACAAGATTTCAGATTTGATCATTTTACTTTGGCACACTCATCAGTATAATTTTACATTCTCTCCACCAAAGCGCAGAGAAAGCCAATGTCTATTATACAGCAATGGAAACTGAAGCAAGATGAAGAAGATGATGGGGTGGTGGAAGCAGCCAATGGCAAGACGCCTGAATGGTTCCTGAAGTTCTTTTGCACAGTTAATGATCTCAGTGTTTGTCTGCTGAGTGCATCTGAAAAAATTTACAAACTGAGCATGCCACTATATTTTTGGATTAGGTTACTGTACGTGTAAATACTTACACTATAAAGCATTGTCATGTCATGAGACTCAAGCCTTTTGTTGAACAGTCCAGTTCAACTGCCAACAGGACAGTGCTCATTTTGAGTAATTTCTTTGAAAACAAAATTAGTAGTTTTCTATTATCTGACCATTTAACAGATACAAATGAAAAGACAGTCTTGTGTCTTGAAATACATTCCACAAAACCTTTATCTACGACATAGTTTTATGGTTGTGTTCTTTACTACCATACATTTAGCTGATAATAAAGCCTTTACAATTACTGCAGTCCCTCTGCTCATACTTATAAATAAATAAATCCTTCCATTGCAAATCCACGTCAGTACCTCAGAACACAGATTATTTCATCTTCAGCCACTATTTAGTAAGAAAAGGCATTTTACGATGACTCATAATATTTATAATATGTTAATATATCATATAAATTCATAACCTATAATCTGCTTCGTTCTGACTTCAGCAGAGTTCTCAAGTTGAAAATAAAGTGTGAGTCAAGTTCCTGCTCACCCAACAAAAACAGTTGCGTCGAGCTCTGTCTCTCAGAGCAATGAAGATATTATGATACAATAAATACTGCACAACTATTGTTGATCTTTGCCTGCTACACGCGCACACACACGGTAGATCTATTATAATGTGTGCTGTCTCTCTGCCTGCTGACTACTGATAATTCCTTTTGTCCTGTGTGTATCTGGTCACCCGAGATCGCCCTCGTCCACACTTGTGTGGATATTGACGAGTGGACAAGGTCAAGAGCCAGCAGCCCTCCCACCTTCTTGTGCATGGCAATTAACATTGAAGCAGTGGGAGGGAGGGGCCTGATTTCACTAGCCAGTCAAAGTGCCAATCAACCCTGATTGGCTCTTCTTCTTCTTCTTCCTCCGGTGTGGACGCTTCTGGCTGGGGTGGTGTCTGGTGTGGGGGTAGTTGTGGTCTGAAGGGTACCTTCAGTGATGGTTGTTGGGGAAGAGGGGGTTTAAGCTTTTAGCACAACTCCCACTACTTAGCGTCTTTGTTTAGCAAAATGGTATTCCTGATTTAATTAACACTTCAATTAGATGTGATTGCATAAACACTCTGCTAATAACAGCAGAAACCCGCTTGTAAGCGCTGCAACATTTGAAGGAGTTTTTCTCATTATAGCAACGAGAGCAATCTTGTTACACAAATGATAATTAGGTGTCATTAGCACATACAAACTGGGTTAATTAGGGAGCAGGAGCACAAACACTTGAGATGGACTGATCAAAGTTCCAGTCTGACATCGTTAAGACTAAATTCAGCGAAGGGTAGGGCTACAGAATTATCGCTCATATCAGCTATGGAGCTGGATGAAAAACAAAATATGAATACACAGAGAATCATCCATTATGGAATGTGTTTTATCATACTCTCAGGCTCCCCCTTATCATCCCAAGTTTTTCCTCTTTATTCATGGAATATTCCTGTGGTAATCTGTAGCTGCTCAGAGCATCCCCCCACTGCTACAACAAGATGGTAGACTCACACCTGAACTTTGATACTCTTTAGAATAATTGCATATCAGCATACAGCATCACCGTGGTGCACACCAAACAAGCTCTTATGCATGGCAAAAACCCCAGTGTTTGCATAAGCCCATTTATTATGAGTGATAGCGCTGCCTTCACTGACATTTCGTAAACTGGAAGCGCCTAATCTTGTTTGGGCTTGATACTTATTAAAATACCAGAATAGTCAGGCAGCCGATGTCCAAAGCAGCGCTGGCCATGTCCTGATAGGCGTCGTGTTTTTGGTTACAAATATAAATACATTTGTCTTATGGCGGGCTGGCTGGCTGGCTGGCTGGGTGCGTCTGTGTCCGACGCGCTGTCCGAGGTGAGAGGAGCCCCGTGGCTGCCTGCCTCAGTCACATGATTTATGATCTAAAAGCAGCAAGCAGGAAGACATGGCTGAATATGAAAAAGTTCACCGTGGCTGGCCGGAGAGCGGGTCTGTGTTCCCTCCGCAGCAGGCTCGAATAGAGAAAGGCTGTCGATATCGCATGAAGACGATTAGATGTGTGCTTCTATGCAATAAAGGCAGGTGGAGGGGGCCTGTGATGGTGGTGTGGAGGTTAGTAGCTGAAGACAGGTGGGGGTAGTGTTGCCGAAATAATTGAATTCTACAATGGCTGGCAGATATCTGAATGTGACTTTGTGCAGCTCCAATCCTTTATCCCTTCCCAGTCCGAGTATTGACAGCTAAAAACAACAGCCATTATCTGTTAATTACATTAACATTTTATCAGCGGCGGGTTGCTGGGGTGCATGTCCCGCAGCTGGAAGATAGCTGTCAGTCAGAAGCGCGAGCATGGAGGGGAGTGGAGAGGGGGCCGGAGAAGCAGGCCCTGGAGATGCAGTCCTGCAGGGAAAAGGGTCTTCTCCCAGTTGCCCCTGCTGCCCCCTCACCCCTGCCCCCTCCAGGCCTAACAGGGAGGGGGGCTGACAGGGGCTCGGCACCACCTCCTCAGTTGTCCTGTCCACAGAAGACAGGCCAAGATAACCGCTGACACCTGCCAAGCTATCCAACCTCTGGGCCAGAGACTCACCGATTCAAACAAACTACTTGGGACAATGGACTTGAGACACATGACGATGTGTGATCAATGTCACACTGCAGCTCTGTGCGAGAACTAAAGGTGGAGCTGTTGGCTCTACAGCCCTCCGTTACAACTGTAATTGTACTGGACTCTTTTTAAGCTGTCTATCTGTGTCTATCAATGCTCTCTGGCTCTTTTGGCCCTACAGCTCTTTTCTCATTACAGCTCTCATATGTTTTATTTATGCTGTCTGTAGAGTGTCCAGCTCTGCCCGGGCACTGGCATGGGTGGCAGTGCCAAACAGAGGACAATAAGAGCGGGTGCCAGATAGCACTGCAGGACTTGGCAGTAGATTCAGTGTGATGGCCTCAGCCAGGGAGCGGAGAGATGATTTCGGATCTGCCTGCAGGTCTTTGGGGTGATCCACAGACCTCAATCGCATTACCCCCTGGCTAGTGGGGCTCCCGCTTTGGGGACTTGGCCCTGCCCCTCCCAGCTCCTGGCTCTGTTTATTGATTGGAAGCTGACTTATAACTTAATATTTCACCTGCTTATTTCCCCGACTGAGCCTGCTTCCTGTCAGAGGGGCGACGGAGGGATCAATGGGAACCTTGTCTGAGCAGGGTAAGGTCCCAGCAGGGGTCGGCCGCTGATTGACAGGAGTCCTGCATCCAGCTGGCAGCAGGACAGCTCACGGTCAATGAGAAAAGCCATGTCACTCTGGCCATATTGGGTCTCCACACAATTAACAACGTTACCATGTTTTTACATGGGAGGGTGCTGCAGTGTTCAGTCACTGAGGGGTTAAGGACCAGCTGCTGGGCTGAATACACACAAACACATAAACCATACACCAAACCATACACAAAAAATGCTAAGAACCACTGCTGACAAAGAGAGAGTAAGAAAGAAAGAGATATCAAGTGTAGTAATCAAAATGAAAAATGGGTCTCCGGCTACTTTAAACAAGAGCTAATTTATCACCAGAAAGTACGGATAAGTAGCCGAGTTGTTGCCGTTCAGTAAGTACCCGTTCTGCACCAAATTATTCCACCCCTGCCTGCGTGCAACCATAAATCATACACTTCCACACATCTTTTCCTATTAGCAGCCGTGTTAGGCATGGGCGCGTGCTCAGCTACCAAACACAGACTAATAGGCTACAACTTTTAATTTTGAGAATGCAACTCCCCCCTTCAATGCTCCCTCCTCCAATCACCCCCACAAACCCCCCCCCCGGCTGCTCCTCAGAGCACAATATTCACATTATCACATACAGGAGCATAACACAATCATGTTTATCACCCGGTGCCAAACATTCAGCCTGATTGTAAATGCTGTCCTCCCCCTTAGTCCTGGTTTTGTGTAGTGTGACTGGGGGGCTTCACGTTACAGCCCACCACTATAGATAGAAATGATCTTTTAGCTCTGAACACAGGGGAAACACCTGCTAGCACTGTGCTCCCTGGATGTAGACCCATCAATTGAGAGCGCTGATACAACAAATCAAATAAGCTGCAGCACAAAGAGCACACATCTGAATGAAAAGGCTGCATTTAAAACGTCGCAGCTTTGATGCAAAGAAAATAAACACTCCATAATTCTGATATGTCTATAATGAATGAAACCTTTTTATACTTTTTTATTTTGTTTGACATTTTGGGAAATACGCTGATTCACTTTCTGGTGAAAATTTACATGAGAAGATCAATAAAACCTTCAAATCTGTCCATTAAATGCGAAGGTACCCTGAGCCGCCTGTTAGCTTAGCTTAGCCTAGCCTAGCTTACTAGCTGGAATCGTGGGCTGGAAATCACGGGAAATAGCTAAAAAACTTCCCCATCAGTATGTCACTAATTACTCTTTAATTTCTTAATAAAATTTATTTTATTTGTACATAAAAAAAGTAAATTATTTCTTGCCTCTGAGCAGTTGCCAGGCAACCACCAGAGGCTAATCTCCACCCCGCCGTAAAACGGCACGTTGACGTTTCTACACTTTGTTTTTTGTACAGCTTAAATATCCAAATACGTGTTAATTAGTGACCTTTAAAGCTGCTTGTAGGTGAATTTGTTTTTACCTTTGGACAGATCCGGGCTAGCCATTTTCTGTTCCCGACTTTACAGTAAGCTGCATATTTAACAGATACGAGAGTGGTATTGAGCAAATCTAACTCCCCCACCGGAAAGCAAAATGTTTCCAAAATGTCAAACAATTTTTTATAACAACAAGGAAATAACCAAACATGCTTTCTCTCTGAATACATACATCATATTAAATGCTCAACACCCTCACTTACAACACTCTCCTCAATAGAATAACAACACCAAAACAATGGCCAGTGCAATAAATTCATCACACAGGCGCGCGACTTAGACTGGGAAGTCCCAGGGAAGACAGCAGCGCCAGCCCCAGTCAAATGCTAAGGGGACGTTATACGTGATGGATGGAGTCTTTGACTTCCAGTAGAAGTGGCATGATGGCCTGGCATCTCTCTGAAGTGCTCCACTCGCATTGTGACCAAATCCTGTTATGTCCCTGTTTCATTGTGGTGACAGCATGAGGAATGCTTGGTTTTGTTCTCCCCACTGTTGCTATCCATCATCTGTGGAGAAATAGAAAGAGAGCGCAGTGGCACTTTGCTTTCCACCTCCAATCCCCCTCCTCCTCCTGCGCGCACACACACACACACACACCTTTCCCAGCACACACCTCTCTCTTTCTCTCTGTTGAGACATCCTGTCTTTGCCACAGTATACTCGGCCCCCTCCTTTTCATCTACACGTGTGTTGTTAAATTATCCCTCCTGTTTTTCACATACTCCACACTCCATTCCAGGGGAGCTCTCTTTATGGGCCATGTGAAAGGACAGAAGAGGAGGTATGTGCTGCAGCTCTATTCAGAAACACTTAGCTCGTAAAGACAGCCTCTCCTTCCCCAATCAATCCGCTACTTAAAGGCGGATGTAATTTGAGCTCAGTCAATGTGCTTGGTGTTGAAAGCATCCTGCCTGGTTTTCCTAACCTGAAAAAAACTCCACTAATGTCCAAGCATCTAATTAAAGCTTGAGTCTCACTTGATCACATTCTGGAGCGGTCAATGGGTGGGGGGGTTGGGAGGTGGGGTGCAGGGGATGGGTGGAGGTGTGGGGGGGTGTAATAGTTTAATTATCTCCCCCCCAAAGTGGTTAAAGCTAATATTTAATTAGAAAATAAACAGAAAACGGAGGCCTTGGTATCAAATCATGATCAATGAAGCAGAGCAAGGACCTATATCGTAATAAGGGGGGAAACTCCCAGCTTATATTGCCACATAAAAGAATCATAATTAGTCAAACGTAATTAGCAGAACATTACAGAATTACCAGGCTGCACGGCGATGCCTTTCATGCTTGTGTGAAGAGAAAGCAAGGAGACGGCTAATCAATGAGCCCATCATTCTACGGATATGGATAGCGTTTACACACGGCAAACCTTCCAGTTCTTCTAGTGTAACACAAAACATTTGTTTCTTTAGTTCACAGTCAGATTTAAAAGGTTTCTTGGTAATGCTCCATGTGAGTACTGTCACCACCGTCACCAAGGATAAAAAATAATAACCTGTATGTAGATCTCTATCGAGGAATATCCCACCTCGGGCAAAATATGCAGACATGCTGTTATTCTGTTGCTTAATAAGCGTCCAGGACCTGGCTCTGCATGTAATTGTGTCAGTGTGTATGACGCAAGCTCAAGTGTTGAGATCCTATCTCATAAAGAGGCTTATAAATGTACAACTATCTCATGTCACATAAAGGAGCCCACTGATTTATTCCTATTGATCAGCTGCCGGGGGGCCGCGACAGCCTTGTAACGGAAATCAACACTCCCTCACAGCCGAGGCAGTCTGCCTGCTCGGAGACATATGCACACAAGTCGTCCACCGGACTATACGGATTAAAATGGAAATTATGCATGATTTATCACGCTTTACTTGAAAGTAACTCCATGAGAGGAAAATAGAGCGCGTGTTGCGAGAAGCCTAGCAGACAGGTGGACATAGAGGAACACATGAATATTGCAAGAGGAACCTGCACGAGCACTCCATCCCCAACTTTGGCGAGCTTTTAAAAAACAAGCGGCGTAAACTGACACCCAAGTTTACTAAGTGTTTATGTGACATCACAGCTGACCAGTGCTAGACAATGACCCTCAACCTGTCTCTGTATGGTGCCCCAGAGGTGTCATAAAACCTGGGCAGGGAGCTTTGCTTGGGATGACAGAGTGCCAGGCACTCTCCCACCAGGACCTAATTTCCCCCTGTGAAAATGGATAGCACGTCCATAGCGTAGCTTAGTTTAAAATGCAAAATGTGGACATTATCTGGCATGGAGATTCAGCGGCATCCATCACACTATGCTAATGCAGCCCAGTGGTTAAGATATTCTAATGTAAGCCACCCTGGAGATGTAGAGGAATTAACACAAACAGAGCAGGGCGGCGGGAACACAGAGGGG
Source organism: Nibea albiflora (assembly GCA_014281875.1). NCBI lineage: Eukaryota > Metazoa > Chordata > Actinopteri > Sciaenidae > Nibea > Nibea albiflora. Next base: position 8,603,732 of record CM024799.1, on the reverse strand, counting down.
TCAGGAGATAGGACAGGGGAGCTACTCCTGAGACAGGCGCTGCCACACACACACACACACACGCACACACCCAACACACACACACAAATACAATCAAACAAACAACAATGTTTCTGAGCGTGTGCACATGCAGGCGTGCTCATGAGCACTTTATTACTCATTTATGCACTGCCCATCCATCCATCCATACAAGCTAACGTACATGCTAACATGCGCCGACTTATGTCAACCTATATGTCAGAATTTGCAGACAGCTGTCACACTGCAAGGCAATGTTATCTTTGACAGCCAAAATGACAGCAGGAATATTCAAAAAGACAACCTGTGTTATCCCTTTGTAGAGTTCAAAGTAAATGATGGATCCCTTTTTTACACCCACCATCCATTTTCAAAGTCCAGATGTACACACAGTAATTGTCTGACAGCATCGACTATTTGCTCCCGTATCTGGTTCATCCTCCATTCAGACTTTTTCTCCCTGGCTGGAGTAATGTTTCCATTCACATTACAGCCGCAGGAGCGGTGAGCTTGTTTTCCCCCATCCTGCAGGCTGTTTGGGGGGCTGTGAGTCCCAGCAGAGTTCCTCTCTTCTCAGCTTAGCGGCGCTTATGAAAGCCCTGTCCCAGTCCCCTGCTCTGCCTGCCAGAGCTGTAAGGGAAGGCATTATTATCATTATATTAATGTGACATTAATTGCTTTTACTTTTTCACTCCATTAAGTGTGCTCTATCTCTTTGGGAGCCTGGCCAGATGGTTTATCACTTCCTGTGCTGTTGGTAGCACCATTAATGGGCTAAGACACTGGGCTATAAAATAATTGCGCCGCAGTGTTGGAAATGTTCATCGCGCTAATTGAAAAGTAATTGCGGAGGTATAGTGCAACTGTCACGCCATAAAAGCCTGTCATAGGAGAGGAGGAGGGCTTTCTAGTAAAAGGCTATTGTTTGCAGTCATACGGTAGAGCAAGTGGTCAAAGCAACGGTGGAGCAGCCTTTATGCTAAATGTTAAGAGGGGCAATGATCCATTGAAAACATGACTCTTTTATTTTCTACAACCGCACATATTAAAGTAATAGATATATCACAGCAGTCCTCTTTTATATTGTCGTGATCTACATGATCTTAGTGTTTTTATGTCTGTAAACCGTGTCTACATATTGTAAAATTAATACTGTGAGCAGGAATGCACGAGTCAATTAAAGGGGTGAAATGATAATGCAGGTCCTGTGATGTGACATTGGAGTGCAAACATACCTTCAAAGTGCCAGATGGTGAAACCTGCAGCGCAGGGAGACGATTTTTGACATTGGACAGTGGTATCAGATCAAACTGGGTGTAAACCATTGGTTAAAATCGAGAAAGCACGCAGAGCGGTGAGAAATGGACTATTTCAGCTGCTTCTGCTGACGGCACGAACATACAGCCGTGCCTGTCTGCAGCGAGGGGGATGAGGGAGCAGAGACAAAACAAGCCGAGTCTGAATCAATAACTTGGGAGACCAAAACATACAGTGTATTCTGACTTTTCTCTGCCCCGTGCCTTCTCATGTGTAATCTAACATTTCCCAGCGTGTGTGTGTACAACAAGTATACATGCGGATGTGTGTTCACCCACTCCTCCAACACACATACACACACGGACAGACATTTGGTGCATCCCTTATTTTCTACTATATAACGTACTTATCACCAGAGATATAAATCAGAATTACAATTTCAATAACCACAACTCCATCGGTAATGAGATGTGATTTACTTCTAATGAACTTTGATTATTACATTGCAGATCCAAGAGTATTAAATCATTAAAAGTGTTAATGTAACATTATAAAACACCCATTAAGTTGGCAATTAATCAGCTCGAAAAATAAAAAAAGGCTTTACTGCTCCAAAACTTATAGATTCTTCACAATACTGAGTGTCCCTGCAGATCGTCTAATGCTGGGACCATCCTGTGAAGATGTTGACGCTGCAGCAAACACTCAAATAAAACAAATGAGGTGACAAACAGGGAAAACTTGGAGTCGTTTTCCTGAAGCTCGGGGCCATGGGATGTGTCTGGATGCGACTAAGCGAGGGTCCACAGTTTGTTTGTCCCATTATCGATGAAGGCTTGTTGTTCGAGGTGACGCTTTGGGTTAACGGAAGGGCCAGTGGGCGTCCGTTTTAAGCCGTCATTACTAAAACAAAGCAGCCTCTCGCTGCTTATCAGCCCCTCATCGACTCCCCTTCCAGCCCCCTGTCGCTCTGGCCAATCCACCGTATTGACACCCATTGACTGGGACTTGAGGAAGAACAGGATGGTGAACTTGTCTAACACAGATCAGGGTCAGGGCAAGGGACAAGGGATGGGGATGTTTGTTTGTGTGTTTGTGTGTACGTGTGTGTGAGACCCCCACGTTCTCCCGCATGGATCCAATAGTGCTGTGTGCGCTCCGAATCAATGACATGGGGTGAAAATGAGGCCTGAAATTGGAGTGATTGATTCCAGTAGTTATGATGCTATGTTCATTGATGCCTCTTGATTTGCACTCCTCTTCCCTTTCCGTCCTTCTTACTTCCAAAATGCTGCATATAGACTGTAGTAAACTGTGTGTGTGTGTGTGTGGGCCGCTTTGAGGAAGGAATAAATTCTCTGTAGGTCAAGCAACCGGCATGAACTGTGAGCCACCTCAACCCCTCACCCAATCTTCCCTCCCTCCCGCGTTCTCTCCTCCTTCCCAAGGTCAATATCCTCAACAATTAGTCCGAGGAGGAGGAGGATTTGAAGCATGGTCGCACCCTCTCCAAATGCCCCCTCAAGGGCTTCGGGGGGCAGCAACGGTATGTCAGACTAAAGTGAAAAGTGTACCCATTCCCTCTTTATGTCTCCATTTTCTACCCTCATTAGGACCATTCATGAGCACTTAGAGGCCCCCTGCACATCCACACATCACCTCGGTCAGGTCTGCCCTCTCCTCGATGCACCTTTCCCAATCAAATAACTATCATTAAAAGCCTGTCTGTGTATGTGTGCGTGTGAAAGAGAGACAGACAGGGAGCAAGAGAGGCAGTCACAAAGATAGTTGTATCCATATAGTGTGGCCATACTAATGTAATATTGATTGGTCCCAGTCACCATGGCACCAGGACAATAGTCCTGTCCTGCTGGCCACTGGTCAGTGTCCCAGCAGCCTCTCTCCTCCCCCACTTGGCTGGCTGGATGATCCATGCTGCAGCAGATTAAAAGGTACGGCCCTCTTACGTCTTTACACAGAGCTCGGTAACCTATAGTGCACAGGACACCAGCGTCAGAGGACAAAATCTAAATGTATTCATAAACTTCATCCTCAAAGTGGCAGGTCCATACAGTCGTAAATCTCCGGCTCATGCTCTTCGCTCTTCTCTCCTTTTTTCTTTTTCTCTCCCCCTCTGCCAACGCCCGCTGGCCTGTCAAGCCTCAGAGGAAGAGAAAACAAGAACGGGGTAGTCGTCAGCGAGGAAGAAGAGTGTGAAAATACAGCGAGGTGAAGCAAGTACAAATGTTGAGCTCAGAGAAACTAGTCCCCCGTGAGTTCATGTGCAGTGCTACAGGAAAAAAAAACAAAAAAAAAAACGAGGCAGAATCATTTTGCTGTTTGTTCTCACAGTCACCCGCTTTTCTGACACATGGAGAAACTTCCTCTGTTCTGAACACTTTGGGTGCAAAGCACACAGCAGTGAGCTGACGTCATTTTAAATTCCAAATATCTGAGACTGTTTCTTCAGTTGTTTGGTCTGGACAGCTGTGCCCTTCCATCCACCGGACCACACACACACAATGAGAAACGAGGGGTTGGAGGTCTGCAGTAGCAAAAATGCGCAGCGGAACAAAACTGTCTGATGACACGAAGGGCAGGAGCAGGCGTGCAGTTTTTTTTTTTTTGATTTTCTTGATGCATCAGCTGCCTGAAAACAAAGAGCACAGGACTCCATTTTTGATTCAAGTGAGTGATTTGCATAGAAAAGTTCATAAGCACGGGACATAAGGATATGGTCATAAAAGAGGGCAATAAAAAATTTAACTATGACAGAATATTAAAAGTGGCAGTAAATTGAAGGCAGGCTGCAGAATGACCCTCGTGGAGTGACTTCCTCGGTTGGGACTGCTAATCTCAGCGTGTGAGAGGGGCACTCACTGTACACAGAGAATAAAACATCTCCTGCCGACCCCTGACAGATATGGTTGTCTCTCACACTTTAATCCTGCTGGATAGTTAAGATTTAAGATAATGACACAACGACTTTCACGTTGATGCCGACATTGAATCTTTTTAAGAGGCCTCCTGCTGCCGAGCCGGGACGGCCTGTCAGCCACTGGCAGTGAAAGAGTTGAATGTCTTGCGCATACTCGTTTCCCGATGTCAGGAAGAAATTGTTCGTAACATCGGCCCCTCACACTTGTCTCAACTCATTTATTTCAGCCAAGGTCTGCGGATATAAATAAAAGGAAATGTTACTGGAGCATTTAAACTCGGCGCCAGCCTTGAGACCAGTAATGTAACCACATATCATCAAAAGTGCTGAATCTCCCTTTGTCACCACACATGACATGCAATTCCTCCAAATATATTCACGTTTTGTTGCCATTCATACAAATAAATAATCACAGAAAGCCAGGACAGCCCTTTAAAGCTGACCTCTACAGTGATACTAAGTGTCCATCAGATTTATCCCGCGGCTACTAAAAATAGAGCTTTAATATTATTTACCGCCCGTGAGCATTTTCTTCAACGCACTGGAGTAACAAGCTTCATCTTTGCTGGGTTTTTTTGTTTTTTTTTAATCATGAATGCAGTTCAACAGGTGGTCCATAGATGGAGCTCTTCTCATTAGAATATGCTGTACATTACATTACATTATGAGGCTGTCCTCGGGTAACTGCGAGCTGTCCTTCATTCTTCAGCAGCAACAGAGCTGAGCTGGAGCACGGGCTCTACCTTTACCTGCCCTCTGTGCGAGCAGAAAAAAAAAAAGAGGGAGAGACTGCTGGAAGACAAACATGCTGCCTTACTGAAGGAGGAATGTGGAGATATATTTAATTCTTTCTTAAAATGATATAGTGACCATTTTAATAGTTGTCTTTCTCTGCCTTACTTAACACACCGGACCCCTTGTGAGCGAGTGTCAAACCACAAACCACCGGGTCCCCGGAGCAGTATGACTTAATTGAGCTATCCTGGGAAATCTAATTACAATAATGCACAGAGGATTGTGTAATATTCCCTCTGCTTCTGCTCTAACACCTATCCCTCACACGCACGTGCACTCTCGCTCACATGCTCGCACACACACACACACACACACGCATGCACAGATAAAATGAGAGGGAGGGTGAGGGAGGACGTACAGACACGGATGTGTTAGGAGGTTGTGGATAGGCACAAACTGCAACAACCGTAAAACATTTCACGGGAGATGTTTTAATCACGATTCATGGGCCAGTAAACCTTTAAACAGCAGTCAGTCAGGATCTTCTGGGCAGTGAGGACAAAACACTGACAGGATTATGTGATCAAGGAATGCGGCATGGGGACAAAATAAACTTGCTTCTTCTTTTGTTTTTCAAATTGTTATTTTTTTTTTTTTTATAGTTCCTCAAAGTTTGCGAGGAGGGTGTGCGTGAGAGAAAACAGTTCAGCTGGAGGTGGGGAGGTGACACCAGAGAGCAATGTTAGAACAAAAGCACACTTAATTTGCTCATTTGATATTACACTGTACAGCTGGGCAATGATCATAGCCATATCACTGTAGAGAGTTATTGAGCAAATCACAGCAATTCAAACTCGGCCATATGCAGTGTATCTTAGTGCTGCTGGGGCCAAGAGACGAGCTATAGAACACACACACACACACACACACACACACCCGCACACACACTTCTACAATAATCTATCACTGACAGTGCTCATTGACAGTGTTAATTCCACTGAAAAGTGTCCTAAAATGCCTGCCAATATGCGAGCTTTTACCGCACAAAGACAATAGGAAGAGTCCCGCAGCTGTACACTGAAGGTATTGATGTTCGTCAGGCATCGACAACCTTTAGGTCAGGTATGGACTGACAATGTTAGAGGCACTTTGGGTCGCTGCAGTTTGCTTTAGAGTGACACTACAAAGGGAGACGGCTGGACCCCGAGTGTCGAAATGAATAAATTTGTATTATTTTGTAAGATGAAAAAAAAATGATCTGGGAGGGCGCGGTGTGAAAACAGAAGCATATCAAAGGCTGGACGTGATTTGTGTATAGTTTCATATAGAGTCAATGTGTGTGTGTGCGTGTGTGTGTGTGCGTGTGTGTGTATATATGAGGTCTGTTTGTGATTGAGTGCAAGGTCAAAGGGACGCAGGGGAGAGACGGGGGAAAGCAGTGGCGAACTAAGAGGGGGGTTGCTACTATGCCCAAGGCCATACCCACACAGACGGACACCATATTGAAATTAGTAAATGGACTGCATAGTGTCGCTTGCTGCCCCATTTGCAATCCCCTCTTCTCCGGGTGATATACAGATGCACCTTGTGAAGGGACATCACCGTTTCAAAGTGGGAGTGGGGTAACATCTATGTAGTGGAGGGGGGTGCCGGCTAACCCCCCCCCCCCCTCCCCCGTCCTAAACTGAAATGGGTCGACTCTTATTTATTTACAGCATGTTTTGCGCTCATCCCATAACACTGTAAATTACCTGCGTGGTCAAGGCTCCTTTCTCAGGCAAGGAGAGAGGAGAGAAAAGGACATAAAACATGTGATCTATATGATATTTAATTCAAGGAATCACATATGATCTGTCAATTTCCATATATCATGCTTTATGAGTCATATTTTAAATACAAAATCACATTTATGAATATAAATGTGTGAATTACGAGCGGTCATATGTGTTATATGATGTACAATATGTCTATAGGCCTACAGACAGAGTGTCTTGCCAATATTTATGAGATTTCCACAGTATATCTTGTAAGAGGATAAGAGACGGGTGATTTCCTTGCTGGGGTCTTAGATGGTTGATCACGGATCTGTTTCTCACATCGCGTGCAGACTCATCATGCTGTTGACTGTTTGACTCCCTGTTCATCTCTTTCTGCAGTGCAAATGACGTGAAAATGGAAACAGGGATGATCACACCGAAGAACACGTTGCGGTGTGTTGTCTGACCTGAAACGCTCACACACTGTGTAATTTATTGTTTTAAAACATGATGAGTGTGGTCTGCCTGATACAAGAAAGAAAGCTTGACACTTACTTGAACTTAATTATGTGGCAAAGCAGGCAGCAATGGAGACAGTACTCCCTGTGTGTGTGTGTGTGTGTGTGTGTGTGTGTGTGTGTGTGTGTGTGTGTGTGTGTGTGTGCACGCGCAGAGAGAGAATTCCATCAGAGGGAACTCTCTCGGGACCAGACCTGGTCTCTAGCTGAAAAAAGGCAGGGGCCTCCTCCATTATGGCAAACAAGTGCATTTGCTTTAAGGCCAGTGGAGATTTCTAACCTTTGCTTGACATGCCGAAAAGGTCAGGCCCATCCGTGGCTTCCCTCCGGAGTTGAGCCTGACCATTTCCTCCCTGCTCCTTTTGGACCCCAGGAAAGCCCAGGATGAGCACAGTGCAGATAGTCAGCGAATGACACGCTGCTTAAATCTCTAGTTTTTAAAGTCTTGTTCAGGAGATTTAACAACTTTAAACAAAAATGAATTAGGCCATCACAAACACACATGTATATTTTGCAGTAAAAAAAAAAAAAAGACAAATTATATAAGTATAAGACATAAAATGTTCTCAAAAAATACAATCGATCACCGCTGCACACTCAGATGAAGCAAACGTCTTAATATAATTCAAAAGACAGGCCCATCGCACAGTAATAACTTGGTAATTGTGTTAAACGCCTGTGAAGTGAGCACACACAGCACCCCGTGTGAGTTTTTCTCCATTTGATGGACGTATCCATGCTTATCGATGTTCCTTATCTCCCTTCATTATTTCCAAACCACTGGTTAAATTGGAAAAGCCCATAAGAACGTGTGAATACATGGCAGAGGCAATAAAACAGTAGGGAGAAGAGCCCCCCCACATCCCACAACAGTGTTTTCCTTGGGTGGAGGGAGATACATTGAGCAGATAGTTGGAAATATTTCTGCTCCCCCCACAGCTTCATATCAGTGAGCAGCACAGATAAAGATACAGTCGGGCAAATAAATCTCAAATGAAGGAACAAAACCCTTCACATGCAGTTATCTTGCGCGCGCGCTGTGTGTGTAGTGTGTGTATACAGTTTATTACCTGCCTGCTCTCTCAACGTTTGTGTTCCTACAATGTTCAAGTGTTAGGGAAGGCAAGTGCACTGATTTTTTTTTTTTTAACCTAAAAGCACTATTTTCTCTGCGATGGTGGAGGGTCAGTGTGGTCTCATCCTACCAGGCGTCCTGTGTGGCGGCGCCCCCGGTGGTGCGCTTCTCTCGGTGGACCCTCCGGGACTTGTTCTCAGGGGGATTTTGTGGGTTCGCTTAATTTCTATAGCACTTATCAGCTGAAGTAGAGAAGCTTGTTCATGCAGCTCCTTCTGAAGGACCAGTTTGGCTCAGAAATACACTGACGGAATACAAGACCTGATATAATATTTAATTTCTTTTTTTTTCTTTTGTCTCAGGTTTTTTGTCTGACACCTGCAGCATATTGGCGTTAGATCAGAAAATGAGTATTTAAATTGCACTTAGGCCATTCGCTGTGTGATTGCATAATGGTCTGATGAAAAATGTAACCAGAGTAATTTGACAAACTGGGACAAAGGTCCGCTGATGGCCATTAGGTTTTTTAGGACAGCAGCTCAGCCATGCATTAAGTGGTGAGGAGAGCAGGCGTGTAACCTGATAAATGCACTTAAAATGGTGAAGATGGACAATGAGAGGGCGAAATCTCAGATGGCCCGGCCTGTGTGCCTGCTAGGCACTTTGACAGCCTATTGATCAGCCAAAGAGAGTCTTGGGCAGGGTCAGAGGTGTGGGGATGCATGGCTCAGATACTGCTAGTGGGACAGGTACAGGACAGCAGTAACCAGGATCTATTAGGAAATAGATCTACTCTTGAGCCAATTACATTGTCCTTTTGTTGAAGATCAGACATGTCGTTGACTGCTGGCACTCGCGGTTTCCTCTGTGGAGATGGGCGAAATTTCTTCTCCAATATAATACACAACAACAATATAGCAATCTGTCTGTTGTTTGAAATTGATGTGACGTAACGTTTCTGTCTGGGACATTGATAGCCCACGGTTGTGAAAATGCCCAGCTCCTGTTATTGAATAGTAATAGGCTTGTCGGCCGGTGCCTCCAATTTCACAAATGGAGCAATAAATACACATAACAGAATCAGTGGAACAATAAGAATGCCCATAAAGGATGGTTGTGCCTCAAAAACAAGGAGCAGAGCGCGGGGTAGGAGGGGAGGAAGAGGGAAGGGGCGGTGGCAGTGAAGGGGGGGGTCAAAAGAAAATTTGACAAAGGAAAGAGATGAAAAGTGTGTGTATGTGTGTGTGAAGGAAACAGAAAGAGAGAGAGAGAGAGAGAGAGAGATGGTGGCCCACTCTTCATTTCTGTGCCACAAGCTCTCCTGGGCATTTGCGTGCTCCGTTTTCAACCTAAGTGTAATTTGAGCCCTGGGTTGATACAAAGTGTATGCAGCAGCTCTGTTCAAACCCAATCACTCACCCTGACGTGTAATCCTTTCCCTCACCATCATCAACGTTGCTTTGGGAATAATGAAACACACTTAAGCAATACACAGCAGTCATACAGCTGCGAGCGTGGCCGCATCTTGATGAGATGCCTCGTAACTCTAATGAAAGGTGTTTTGACCTGTCAATGGAGGTAAATGATTGCCTTGCTACTGTATCTGTGGGAAACTTATTGATGGCTATATCTGGTCCAACTGGGTGATTTGCATGAGAAACGAGAAGCACATTGCTTTTAAAAATACAGCACTTGGCAAGTGTGCTCCACATTTTATTTGTGTGGCCCTCCAGATCTCCTTTTTCTTTCCTCTCATCCTCGTGTCATCTTGTCTTGTGATGCCATTGTTTCCACGAAGAGGATTATTACAATTAATTGGTTAGCAAGACATTATTTCAAAAAGGGAAATTGGCTCTTATAATTATATAGAGAAGGGAATACTTTAACTCCCTGGAATATCAGCTTCCTGAAATAATGGAGCTACAGCCCCTCACTTCCCCCACCTCCATCAGCGTTAGCGTGTCTGTCTGCCTGTTTCCTGTGACGGATCCATTTTCAACAGCTCCTGGCCCTGCAGTGGCTGCGGTTGATGGGTGGCTGGTCGGGTGGCCTGTGTGAATCTTTGACTGGCTTGCCTCGCTTACTGCCACCCATATGTGGTCTGCTGGGAGCTACGGTGTGCTCTTTGTTCTGTCCCTTTGCTGAACTCCTCGTCAGTTAGTGTGACCGTAGCTACAGTGCAATAAATACACTGAGCATGAGGGCAGGGTTAGGGTAAGGGTCGCTCTACTGGGTGAACGGCTAAGTAGACACAGTAAAGAGTAAATGTGTGCTTTACTTACCGTGTGAGCAGTTATTTCTCAGCATTTTTAATAGTGTTTACAACTATTAGATTTTATTTTCCCAATGCTAGAGGATTCTACGGTTGACAATGTCTGTCAGTCTGTCAGTAGGTTGTCCATAAGAAATGATTTATGGGATCCCCTAACTTTTCGTCTAGCACCACCAGCAGGTCAAAGTTTTTCCTAATCCTGTGAAATCTGATGGAATGGTACAACCTTTTGTAATTTATTGAAATTAATGTTCCGAGATGGTGTATCCTTATGACTTTAGTCAATAACTATTAGATTAGACTCATCGCCAAGTGCTTGATCATGGTGGCATTGTTGGATCTCTATAAATAATATTATAAAGAGTACGGTCTAGACCTGCCCTGACCTGCATAAGATAACTTAACTGATTTGGCTCTACATAAATAAAATTTTACTTACTTGCAATAAAATTTGGTACGTATTATTGTTCCCTATTGAATGACATATAATCATGTTGGTTCTTTGCTTTTTTACTTTGTTTATGGTAAAATACCTGCAAACCCAATGAAATCCCATCAGCTTCAACTGTATTTTGTATTTGACGCTAATTAGCAAATAGACTGTGTTAGCATGAAAATGTTAGCAACCTCACAATGCCGCTAGCATGGACTCGTGTGTTTAAAAGCCGCTAGCTTAAACAAACATAGCGCCGATTGCGTGTGATTTATGAAAATGTTGCCAGTGTGTGTTACAACAGTTAGACCACAAAAGAATCACAGAGTTCAGGGAGTATTTAATTCATTGATCCTTTACCTTTTTGAAAATCAAAACGTAAAAGTTACACAGATATTGGTGATTTAACGATCAGAGATATCAATGTACACCATTGCCAAATGATATATTTCACACCATAAATACTCATAGCACAGAAGCAGGAAATCAGTTACCTGCCCCTGTCTGCAATTTATCATCGAGGGACCAATTCTGACACACTGATGTTCATAAAAACACATACCCGCTTTGTAACCAAAATGGGGGTCACACCCACTGATGGCCAAGTCACGTGGTCAACGTGAAGCATGCTTTACCTTTACAAACGGATCTATGAAGAATGAATGGGAAGAGAAGATCAATAACTACAATTACAAATATTTTGGCAGGAGCACTGAGGGAGAAACAGTTTTTGATAAAAACATGGATGGCTCAGGTATGTCACAGACATGTGAGGATGACAAAGAGCAGAAACTGTTGAATCAGAGAAATATTGACAATATGATAATGAGGTAGTAGTCAGCAGGGCGCTGCATACTTTATTTTCAATGGTATTTCGGCAACCTACTGTATTGACGCTAATATATTTACACACTTAGACACAGCTTGTAATGTAAGACGTTCTCTTTTACTTAACACAGTGCCATATTACAAGGTAAAAAGAAAAAAAAGAAAGGGAGATAAGAGGACTCCCGTTATCATGATTCTTATGGCTGATCATTTTGGGCCACTACAAAATTCTAGTTGTAAAGATTTTTCTGCAAAAGTTTTCATTTATACTGCACTTTTATTGAAACAAGCACAAAAGTCTTTCATCAGTGGAGCAAATCAAATATAGTTCTTCTGATATACAGGATACATGTTTCTGATTAGAGGGATTTAGAATATGTCACTTAACAGTATACAAATTCTCCCAAATCTAAGTAAAAGCATGCTTTTAGCATGGTTTCAGTCAGAATTGGTCCCTGTTGTATTGCACAACAGTAAAATAACTCAAGTTATATTGTCACCCTCTACAGTGGAGCTTGTTAACTGGACAGCGGCTAGTTCAAGTTGGGATGATTGGGTGCTGGAGTGGCTAGGCATCCTCCATTACGTGGCCAATCAGGCTGCTGTAAAAAAAGGCATGCCGGCTGCTGGATCAGTGCTAGCCATTGATATCGCAAGCATGGCGGCAACTCTACCCTGCTGCAATGTCAGGGATTCCTTTGATCACAGTATCATATTGTTGTGACAGCGCCACAATTTATCACATCACATAAAATCCTTCAGTAGTATAAGCATTCGCCTCCAACACATTTTCTCCCACACGGAGACGAGCGACGCAGCTCTGCTGGACTGGACTACAGTATTACTCACACCCAGTGCAAAGGACATGTAGCTAAACACAGGGAGAAGGGAGCACAAGATCTCTTTCTCCCACCAGAGATCACACCTTGTACTGACACACTGTTGGGTTGCTGTTACCCTTTGGAGCATGCTGACACTTTGTTTCTTGCATAGCTATTCACATGTGCATGCTTAGGCATCCCTCACAGATGCCTGCCTGCCTCCTGGCCAGTGGGAAGGGTGTTACTCTGCACTGGCCATTGTGTCAACATGAGGTCAAGAAGAAGCGCTCCATGTGTCTGCTGTACTCCTGGAGGGAGGCCACGTAGACACGAACCTCCTGCTGGGTTAAAAATAAACCCAGTGTGAAGTGCCACCACTCCCGCTCTGCACCTGCCATTTACCTCCGTTTGGTTGAAGCTCTATAAATGCAGGCACGGCTATTAAAAGACGGGAGGTGTCTAAAATGGCGAGAGCAGATGCTGGGCACCTTGCTCCCTGTGTGTGGGATGACTCTGCCACGGGTTTAAAGGGGCCTAAAATAGAGTGGTTGACATATGGGCCTCTGATTGTTTGAACATGGAATCTCCTGGACTTCTGCCACTCGGCATAAATCCTTTGATACTGCCACACCAAACCCGCCGATCATCTTTCACCTAGCCCGAATCAGGTCATCTATTTGCATGCCAAGAGGCAATTTCCATGGGCTTAAACAATGACCAAATTTGGGGTTCAATGGGGTGCATTAACAGCACCGACACAAACCACTACAGGAGAGGAGGAACGCTAGTGTACAGCGGTGTGTCCAACCGGTGGGGATGAGATACAGAGGCATGGTCTTCTAGCAACAGCAGCGTTGAAAAGCACATGAAAAATAGGAGGTGAAACCCGGCTTCCCCACAGCTCCCTTTATTGCTGAGTTACTACAGAATAAGACGACTGACTACTTGTACCTGCCTATGCTAGTTTGGTTAAACATGGGACCAGCAAGTCTTCCAGTCTGAGACAGATCCACAAAGATCACACGGCTTACTGCTCTGGAGAGGTATATCCAAGTACATTTAAACTGATAAGAGTTCACATTTAGGTAACAATTTTAGTTCGTTTTTTTTTTTTTTCCAGGAGGAGAACAAGAGAAAATGGCCACCAAGGTCACCAGACTTTGAACTGTACACTCAGTCTTCCAATAATAAATATATACATGTCCTGGTCAAGTCCAGGCAAAAACACACATGTGAGACAAGTGAGTCTGTTTATGGTTGTTGACACCTCCGCCGTCTTCAGAACAAATTTAAGGAACTTTTAGTTTTATGAAAAAAAAAAGAAACCTCTTTATCTTGTTATCAAGATCTGGCAACTACTTATTCTGAAGATGCTGAGGGGCAGAAGGGTCCTTCTTCATATACAGCATGACCACTGACAATTAACAAAAACCAAAAAAAATTATTACTGTACATAGTATTTCTTATATATTTTAAATTAATCTGCATCATTTTTATATTTATACTAATAACCAAGTTTTGCATTTGTTCTTTTTTATTTATTGTCCCGGGGTTCCAGGAGGAGGAGTGAGAGAGGTCAGCCTCTGTCCTGCCTAGCACAGTCAGCGTGGGGGGGGGTCTCCTTCTCTCCCTCCCTCGGCCTTGGTTCAAGTCACTTTCTGATTCGCTAATGCAACCCTCCGCCATTGCCGTGGCCAATCAGCCACCCCCCGATCAGACCTTGGCCTCCAGCATCTCCAGGAAGAGTTTGTGCATGGGCACCTTTCCCTGCACCTTGATGCTGTAAAAGTGCTGCACAGCCTTGGTGGCCGTCTGCCGCAGAAGAGGCAGGGTCATGAGCAGCTTGCCTGCCCGCCGCGGGTCCTCCACGTGCTGGCTGCTCTCGTAGTCCTGCAGGGCCTCATGGAGAGCGTCCTGAAGCTTCTGGACCGCCTCCATGTCCTCTATGTGCATTGAGTCTGACGGGGGCGAGAGCAGAGAAAGGGAGCATGAAGATTGGTGGATTTTCAAATTTGAAAAGTAACTTGTAAGAAATGTAGTTTGCACTTTGAGACACTGGTAATATAAAAGGAGCGATGGGAAATGGATTTTTCTAAAACAAAATTAAATGTCATGATTGATCTTTACTGCTCTGTCAGTAGCAGTAAGGCAGGGAACACATTATCAGTATAACTCAAACCCTGACAAGATAAAGAATAGATCATAAAAAAGAAAAAAACAACATCTGCTTCATTTTATTTATTTATTTATTCTTTGGTGGACTGGGCAGGACATTCATATGGCCCCTGACCAGAGAGACTGAAAATCAATGTTATCCTCCAGTAACAATGGCATGAATAGCACCCAATCTCTGCTGAGTGAGTACACATTAAACACCTCACTGTTCCAAAGGACAGATTGTTTTCGAACAACAAAGCAAAAGAAGAAGAAAAAAAACGGGGGCTCCATTAGAGAATTGGACGCTATAAACAAGCCTGAGATGAATACAACACTTCCTCTCAATTAATTTCCTTCCTACTCCCTCAAAGGAGCTTCTGACCACCAGACTGGAGGGAAACGAACACTAATGAGTCTATTTTATTGATAGATGCAACAAACAACCACGTAAGAAATCTAACTATACATTTTTGTATTACTTGTCTATATATTTTTTAAAACTTACTATACTGTACTTACTATATTGTACTGTGAACAACAAAAACTGTGACTCTCTCGGCTTCAGTCAGCCCCAATCCCCCCCCCCCCTCCTGTCCTGGCCAGTTTTAGAGCCGTCTACAGTTTCAGTCTGGCTTCTCTCCGGTGTTCAGCGCTCCTATACTGTTTCGCTACACTGCCACCGTTTTTTACTGATCCTACTGTACATCATGTTACAGCACTCCCCTCTCATTCTCGCCTTTTTTCTGCCTCTGTCTCTATCTCCCAGCCTCTCTCAGGGACAGTCCGGGGTCGCGGTTTCTCTCACTGGTTAACCGGTGTCTGGCACTCCGGAGGCGGCATGTCATTGGCTGCCTGACTCGTCTCACCTTGGTGGTGCATATTTTACCACACGGGACAATAAAAGGCAAAACAGATTTCAGACTTCGCCCCAAATTCATTGACTGGAACAACTGTATTCCCAAGACCTTGAGACATTTCTCACCCTGACGGTTTTCAAATCCACAGTGGTAAAATGAAGTAGGTCGTTTTGTAAAGTGAATGTGTGTGGGGGGGGTTAGAGGGGGAGGATGGAAGAACAAAAGACAAAAAAGAAAAGAAAAAAATTCTCGGATGAGGATGTGGTGTGACATAATTATCTCTTGTTCTTTTCACAGAGGCTGGATTCACAACCTAACAAGCTGCGTTTTTACAAATCAAAACAATATCTAGTTCCATTTTTCACACTCACAAACATGCACACTTTAGCAATAAACCTAATTTGAGCCAGAAATAATTGAATGTTTTGCAGCAAGGATGGAAAAAAGGAGGAGAAAATGAAAAGAGAGAGAGAGATAGAGACGTCTCAACAGATGGGTAGGAAAAGAGGGCAGGAGAGCTCACGGCTTGTAGTCCTTGGAGGAGGGGCAGACTTAAAAAAACAACTTTGAAGAAACAATTTCCTCGCAATCCATCAGTGAGCCCACGTCGATCCGATTGATAAACTGCTAATTACAAAATCAATCGCTATGAATTTTCACAGCTGTCAGACAGAGGGGCTCCCGGGAGAGTGATCTCCCAGAGACCTTGTTCCAACAATCCGGACACCTCCTCCTCCTCCTCCTCCTCCTCCTCCACTCTCGACCCCCATCTCTCCTCTCTCCCACACCCCCACCTCCCCTACCAAAGCTCTGTTCTCTGAAAGCAAAGGCCCTCCATCAGCATTTTCATTTTTCAGCCCCGGACAAAACAAGGGAAAAAACGGCCCAGTGACCCAGGCGTGCATTGATCAGAGCGGGACAGGTCCTGCCTCCTCAAAAGGAGCCTGTCAATAGCAGCGTGCCGTCTCGGCATTGGAACAAACGAGGCCTATCACTCCCTGATACTCATTCCATTCGACTTAACACATTTTATTGACAGCCCCTGTGCTCCTAATGAAATGCTAAATTTATCTCCCGTGGCTGCTGTGCCCTGCAGCTACTGTTATGGAGATAGAGAAAGAAAGGGGAGAGGGAGCGCTGGAGAAATACCACAACATGGAAGGTGTTCAATTAAAAAAGCTCACTCCTCCATCCCTCTTTCCCGTACACTGCCCTTATCTTCTCTCCATCTCTCCATCTCGTGCTGCAAACTAAAGGTTACACTGAAAAACTCCCGAAAAACTAAGAAATGTCATTTCTGAAACTGTGTTAGGCAATACCTTACTGTTTCTGGATATTATACTGTGTAGTGTGCATTACTCAGAGGACCGGTCAGGAAATATCATGAGCGAGTAATACACTGGAAGAATGTCTCTAACATTTTCATGTGAAGTCTTGATTTTTTAAAAATAAAAAAAGCCATAACTTTTTTTCATATATTCTGTTCTTTGTTATTTCAGATAATACTAAAGGTTTTGCTTATCGTTAATTAAACGTAATAAATGGTCTCCATTTATTGTGAAAAAAAATCTACAAATGATATTTTTTTGGTCATATTTAATCTACATATATACTACATACAATAATAATTATAACAGTAATTAATAAAACTGAGAAACTGGGCACTATAAGATCATTTAAAAACGAATCAAATCATGGAGCGAAATAACAAAAGTAATATCAAGCAAACACACTCAACAAAAAATATTAAAAAATAAATGTATTCCAAATTATTGACTGTGTTTTTTACTCTGTAAGTAACTCTAAATTATAAATATTATAATAAATATTGTTAAAATAAAGGATTTACATATTCATGTATGTATGCATGTATGGTTAATCAGATGTTTGTTCAGTTAGAGCAGGAGTTATATTTCTGTGAAGATTTTATTAATTATTATGAAATACTGATGTTTAAAATACTGAAAGCAATAATTTTTTGATGCTTATTTAAAACATAATACAGTTTTTATTAAAATGTATATAAAATTAGCTTCTTAAAATCCTAACAGCTGAATGTAATTTATGATGTGTCAGCGCAGTGAAGAGCCCTCACCTGAGTTGGCGAGAGCGATGGCCTTGAGGGTGACGAACTCCTCCTTCTCCACTTTGAGCTTCTTGCATTTGCGCACCAGCTGCAGGATGGAGACGTAGAGGTCGAGCAGGCCCGTCAGCCGCGAGTGCTCCTCGTCCATGATGTAGTCCTCGGCGTACACCAGCTCGTCCTCGTATGGCAGTGAGCGGAACACAATGCTGAGGATGAGGATCTCCATCCAGGCGCTCTGCAGTAAACTCATCTGGTCTCCCAGAGAGAGAGAGGAAAAGCCTGGAAGGACAGAGGAGGAAACCGAATGAGGACAGGAGGACTGCATGGCGGTGGAAAAATAAAACTGGCTGGTGGTTATGCATTATTATTCACCTATTTATTTATCTAAAAAATGATTCAGCGGGAAGTCTTTTATTGGAGAGTATTAAGACCTAGTAAGTATTTAGAAGTAAAAGAACACAAAGAGACAGCTCTTTATCAGTAAACCAAACAGGTCTTGTCAAGCCACCGGTAGTCTGGAGTACATGCCGAGGCACATGTTAGCGAGTGGTGTTTAATTTTAAATGCACAGTGGAAGGTCCTCTTTGAAGCCGGTGTCAGAGCACTTGAGTGGGCTTTACTGTAAGTGAGGACAGTAAATCGGTGCAAAGGTCCGAGACGCACAAAGCCATGTGGTTACCCCCTTGTATCCTGTCACACTTCTATTGGTGTGAGGGGGATTAGCAGCGAGACACATTCTCATTGGAGGGGTTGAGGACATGACACGCGCTGTGTAGTGGGAGAAGGTGACAAGGGGACGCGCGCGCGCGCACACACAGCAACATCCGACAGATACACAAACATGTGTCAACCACGAAAACAAGCAGATCATGACGCCTACGTATGCACATAAATGCGCACGCATACACAGAGCGCTGGGGGGGGGTCACGTGGTTCAAGCCCAGCCTGAAGACCCGCTTAAGACCCGAGTCCTCATTCTCCAACAGCAGCCGGATGAGCTGATTGAACTTGGGCACCGCTGTCATTTCCCCCTCAACACCTCTACATGTGCTCAGAATAGAACGTTAAATAAAACAAATCCTCAAAAGATGAGCTGTGAGAAAGTCAAAGAAATTAAAGAGAGTCGAGGCACAAAAGAGAAAGGAAGAGAGAGTGAGGAGCAGATAGCCATCTCATCCCTTTTCCCTTCGTACTTCCCTTCAGCTGTCAATAAACTGCACATACACACACACACTTTTTCCACTCCATCTCCCACCTCCCCTCCTCCTGCACCGCATGCCTGCAGGCGGTCCATTCTGACAGCATATTAGGCTCTTCAGCTCCGCCCCTGATTAATATGATTGCTTTTACAAGTTTGCTGCCACGCTACCTGCCACCGCGTGATTAAGAGGCGATAGATTACAATATTGACCAGGGCGCTCGCCGCACCTATGCCCCACGTTTTCTCTTAAATATAAATGATCTCACTGGGGTGCAGCCACCAGCCTGATGTTTATCTCCTGCTGCCGGGGCACCATGAGCACACACGCACGCACGCGCACGCACACATGTGAGAAGAACAAGAGACATGATGAGAAGCGTGAGAGAAAGTGAAAAAGAAACAGGACAGAGAGACGGAAAGAGAGAGAGAGAGAGAGAGACAGGCAGAGAGAAAAGAAGAACCAGAGAGAGTAGTACCTGAGTGTTCAATTTCCCTTATCGTGGTGATGACCACTGCAGGGGAAGAGCTGGAGGATACATTAATTAACAGATTGTGATCAGAATGTGAGGGCCTTCACATTTTGAAGGGGAATCAATAGTCAGTAGAATAGAGTGCTAACAGAAAGGTGCTGGTGCCCGGCTGGACCGGTCAGAGGTCTGAAGAGCCCAAATTAGACCCAACAAAGCAAACTGCCGAAAGCACTCAAAACACTTGACTATTATCAGCCGAGGCAATAAGCCATATTTTGTAAAGGCCTCTGCCATTACACATATCAAGACGGCATCTTAAAATCTTCTGTTGTGTTATTTCCTTGTCTGCATACATGGCCATTAAGTTGGACAGAATGTGGACTGGCCGGAGGGAAATTGTCATGCAAGCGTGGACGCGGGTCTTGATTGCCGCATCAGGTTGGCATCACAATCACAGGCGAGGCTTTGTCTAGCCTTTTAATGCCAAGGAGGACTGAAGCGGAACTAAAGCGCTGCTCCCAATGTGACAGCCCGTGTGAAGGCCTTGTTCATGGGCTTGTTGGAGAGGCTTTAGAGTTGTTCTGATACAGCAGACACCTCTCAGCCATATGCACACATGCAGCCCAGCAGCCTACAATTACCTTTGACGCTAAAAGTCCTTGAATTTAATCCAGTGTTGTGAGACGGAGAGGTGGTGTTTTTCCCCTGCTCCATCCTCTCTCTTCAGGGCCTAAATTATCGCTCCAAATGGGATCTCGTGTCGTTGCCTTGCCTTTTTCCACTCAATTTAATCGAGTAATGAAGTGACTTCCCGACTCCGCAGGTCACACTGCGCTCCGGCCGCCGCACTCTGAAGGTGGCCCGGTTAAGTGCCGTCGGAGTGGGTGATTTCCTCTAATGAAATATCAATATTTACATCTTCATTTCCAGCCCACTGCCTTGGCGGGGTTTGACCAAACATGACACAATATTGACCAAATCAGAGAGGCCTGTCTACGCGCTTGAAGGGCCTTTTCCACTCCACTGCTGACTGCACCGGTAGATTTCTGTCTGAAAGTCTTTGTGGCAGAAATACTGCGATAATAACAATGCAGAGTTTTTCTTTGTTCACTTTGACTAAAGCACCCTGCTCATCTAGAGACAAGCAAAAGGAATTTCACTTTCCAAATTACAAGATGTAAAAAAATGTCCAACGTAAAGCCAGTGCAATCGAGACAAAGGAACAGAAATAAATATAAGCGACAAAGAAACAACATCAAAGAGCAGCCCACTGACCACTAACTTCATCCGCACACCATCATTCATAGCTCAAAGGGTGAAAACAAGACCACTAAAGACCAACAACAGAAGCCAAAACCATCATCTTTCCCTTTATCTCCCCAAAAGCCCTCGGCTGTGGGCAGGAGGGGGCAGCCCAAACCCACAGACGGCTGCTTCAAACCCCTCGCAGAGATTAATCAGAGCGCCGTTTCATCTGCCAGAGCACAGGACGGTCCAAAATGAAATGCTGGAGATTTCTGTTGAGCTGGAGTTCATATTCTATTAATTTATTATTGTTTCCCTCTCCCCGAGGGCCATTAGCGCGGGTAATAAAAAGAGATGTAATTACGAGGCACGGTGGCCCCCTCCAGCTGCAGCCCCCTCGTAACTCACCCTCAATCAGACAACAGAGCAGACAGAGGGAGGGAGAGAAGGGGGGGAAAAATGGCACGAGAGAGGGAGAGAAATGGAGGATAAAAGAGAGGAGAAGATATGGGCCAGAGAGGAGAGAGATAAGGAAGAGAGAAAGAGAGCAGCAGCGGTGAGCGAAAAAGAGGAGCGGCGCACGAGGGGGAAAGGAAGAGGCAGATAGAAAGAGGAAAGAGAGTAATTCTGGCTGGACAGGGGCTGATCTATCATGGCTGGCTATCAGAAGGACAAGCAGGCCCTGAAGACTTCTGCCCAGCGGCAATCTCACCTCAGCCAAGTCAAGTGCTCTCTGGGCTCCAGTTGGAGTAAAACTGCCCCTAACAGGACCCCAGGGGTTCGGCACGTCTTTTTTTTTTTTCTCACCTCAAACTGAGCTGAATGATCATGCTGCCATAAGCCTATTCTATATCAAAGCTTTTTATTTTACATGAGGGCAAGAGGAAAATGTATGCACCTCTGATTTGTATAGAGTCCTCTGATCTGGCCTCTGAGTGACATGCTATGGTGTGAAATGTATAACCAATGCAGGAATGAAGGGCCATTTTGAGCAGCTTCATAATGGAGTGTGTGCAGAGTTGTTTGTGCATATCTGTGTGTGTGTGTGTGTGTGTGTGTGTGTGTGTGCAGCTGCCAACCATGACTCTTCTTGAATTTACATGACAGCGTCAGGAGGACCCAATCAATAGCAGCTTGGTAATAAATTGCTGCGCTTGACATAAATAATTTGACCTGAAGTCCAGCGACATGCACAACACAAACAGCTCAGTTTGCTGCGAGCTTTCCCCTGGACACTGATTTGATGACACGGAGGCTGTTTTTATATTGGACAAAATCATGTCAACACAAACTAAACGGACTCGGTTAAAAAGGGGTTGCTGACTGAAAATGAATCTTGTTTTTTACAGCTCCGGCGCTCACTTTCAGGAGGGTCGGCTATCTGCCTCCTTTCAATGTGATAACCAGCCCATTATCCCATTGTAAGTAGCTTGGGAATGGGTGATTTGACCAGTAGCCTGTGAACGTTATGAGGTTGAAGAACGTTAAATACAGTAATCCCCTTGTTTTAATCTGCACCCTATGACCTCCTGACCCTAACGGAGAAGTCTTTAGCCCTCCCCAGGGTCCCACTGCCCAACACTGATGATACATATATCTGTATAGCCCCAAAGACCAGGACGAATCAGGCTTTAATCATTGCTGTAATTACACATAATTTATCTCTGCTGCCATCAAGCAACATTGCTTAATGAGGGATGGCGCTCTGCTGACGATCACTTAAAGGCACATCGGCATATAAAATTTCCTGCCGAACATTTTATCTCAAATATAGCGCAAATTTCCACGCGGGTGCGACAGCTTCAGACGTGGGATTTTGTACAGATTCTATTTAGTGACGATATAAAGAGTGCGCGCACATAATTGTGATGCTGAATGTACCTGCTCATGTGTCACAGTAACTAAACAAAGCCCTCCCCCACCCTGCCTGGCAGATGTCCCTTTCCTGGCCCTGCATACTCCTGACTGCCTGTCTGCCTCCAGTACGCCCCCATCTCAATCTCCCTGCAGCTTTTCCGCCTTCCTCCTGCTCTCCTGCCTGAGTTCAGGCCTCAGCATCCACCTGATTGCTCAATCTATCTTTATCTCCTGTGTTGAAGCCTACGTCAGAGGGTAAATTGAATATACTAAGAGCTGTCTGTTGGTGTCTATATTTAATAAAGTGCACTGATGAGGTGCTGATTTATTGCCGGGCAGTATTCACACTCTATTACAAGGAGATTACGCAGCTTGAGTGGGATCAGGCTGGCAACACAGTAAGTAGATTTCACAATTTAATGGCAAAGAGAAAACAGGAGCCCGGAGGGGGCTGGAGGAGGGTGGGCTGATGGGTGGGTGATTATAGTGGAGGGTTGAGCTGACACAAACACGACAACATACAAGAGGCGCGATCTCTTTTTAACATCGCTGCCTCCATGCTAACAGCTAACACGCCAGGCGGTTGTCTGTCAAACGCGGAGCTGATGAGCAGAAATCCAATAAAGCACAGATGATGAATATTCCCCAAACGCCAGTAATGAACAGAACAATGCAAACAAGACAATTTCATCTGATTAATCTGGTCTGAATCTAACAACGAAAAATACAATCGCACGCGAGGAAGGCGTTTATTTTTTCCTAAGTGATATCAAATAAATCTAAATGAATTTAAGACATAAAAATAAGTTCCAAAATGCTGTTTGAATATTTTACATTCTCTGGATGACATGCCAGAGCAAAAATATGTTTTATTGTGTAGGAGCAAAGCAGCAGCAGCAGCAGCAGCAGCGGAGAGTCAATGTTTGTTTGGCCCTTTAGCCTTCTGAGAATTCCCAGCTGAAAACACTGGGGCCTGGGAAGCTGGGATGGGAGCTGACAAACACCAAACAACGAGTACCTCTTGTATAAGCAGCATGCACGGCAGTTTTTACATATGAACACATGACATTCCCACCGCGGGTGGGAAAGGATGTGGAGTAGCATGAGGCCACGGGGGTCACAGTGGTATCCTACCACTCCTGGAGAAGGCGGCGATGTCAAGGTGGTAAACAGGTTCTCGTGTACTGAAGCTGTCAGTAAACTTCGTCCCTACCTAAACCTCTCGGTCAGAGTGAAATGTAGCTTTACGGGATGGAAGGGGGCCAGAGGGGTGGACAGTGGACTGCTATGTGTGTCAAAGGTTGTTAGCACCTTAGGAGCAACAAGCCATCTGTCAGCATCCCCCTAACACTGCTCCTAATGACCCGACTCCCCTCAGGCAACAGCCGTGTTAGACTTCATGGTGCTATTTGGAGCAGTGACACTCGTGTCCGAAAGCTCTACAGTGATTATCAATTAATCAAAGGCAGATTCAGAATGAGGGCAAGGCTGCGGTCTGACAATGGCAAACTTGTAAAAAGGCTCTTGATATGTGACACCGGCCTTCAGTCTACCTCATTAAACTAATGTAACAAGTGCACCAGATCTGATTGTGTTCTTATTTCATCTAAAACTGTAGAAAATACACTGTAATGCACAGGAAACTGACCTGATGGTATGCTCAATAGAGTCGGGATGGGAAAGTTGACATTGGACCCTGTCAGGCAAAGATACCATCTACACTAATGATGGCTTTGATATCCTCCAATCGCCCTCCGATTAAAACTCAATAGGGCTACTCTACTTCACATTATGCCACTTTTGAAATGCGTTTTCAAATGTTAGCAGAGAATAGGGGAAATTAAAAATCAATTGGGAGAAGGTAAGTGCCAATTTTCGTGACATTTAAATTGTTACACTTGGACTTTAGTTATTGGCCCATCTGTCAATGGCCTAATCAATGTGGTCTACTTCATAATGAACTGTTAATCTTTTTAATTCCATTGCCCGAGGCTGCAAAAATCTATCAGAATGCAATCAGCAGTTTTTCCCCCCTGTTCCTTTCTTGTCCCGGAGCGGATGGAGGGAGAAATATTGTAGGAACCGAGCATGGTAGGCTGCCCTGGGGTACCGTTGTTGCACGGAGTGTTAGTGCACGGAGTCTCGCTCAACCAGTGAACCGTCTCTGATCAGGTTCAGCCATGTACAACTCAATTATGCAGCCATTTCATGGCCAGAGGACACTCACTGTCCTAATACAGACACCACCAAAGGGACAGACACAGACCGAGCACTCAGACGAAGTGGAAGTCTTTATCTCGTCAAATTGTCTTTTTAAATCTAAAAAGAATATGCGTAATTTTGTGATAGGAGTTGATGAAATATAAAACAAAAGTACAAGTGCGATTGTGTGTATTTATACAGAAGCAGATCAGAATAATCTACTTAAAGTCTACCATCTCGCAGGTGCAGCACATTGTTTATCGCATCCGTTGGGTTCCAGGTACTCGCTCACAGTTGGAACAGACTCTCGGGCTTACTGCCTCAGGTTTTGGGTTAAACGATCATTATCAACGCGTTTGGAATAACAGCATAACAAGTCCTCTCCCGCAATCAGCGGGGCAAATCCCATTAAAGTTATGAATCTATCCACTGTGCAATACGTGTTAGTATAATCTGACACGTATAGTGCAGTGGATAGATTGACTGTACAATACGTGTTAGTATAATCTGATTAACATGGCTTCAACAGTATGACACACAAAATCCGAGTTGGAGTGTACACATATTAAAATGATGATGCACTCCAGGATTGTTATATTAACTACACCTCCTTCCGGTTACTTAGTGGCCTCAGTTGACCTGTGAAATATTCCCTATATTATTATTATTATTTATTTTTATTCACTGTTAAAGATTTTTAAAAAAAGACAGACACTGTCTCTGTCTCTGTATCTGTGTGTCTGAGTGAACGATGCGTCCACGATTGCACAGTTTGTACTCAGCAGTCAGCACAGGAATGCTGTCATTTTTCTGCATGTCTGGGACGCCGGTGTAATTTTTGGGTCACAACGATGAGAGTGTGTTATCGGGTCAATTGTGATCCAGTCCTGACTAAGCTCCTTGTTAAACTCTCAGTGTGCTGACCACGCAGGGCCCGTGTGGAGTGATCCAAACTGTTTAGACGCGTAAGGGGCCGGGGCTGAGAGCATATCCATCTCTAATCTCCTTACTATCAGATCTGTACCTGATTAATACCCCTTCTTCTGAGAAGTACTCTAATACCTTTTCAGTACAAAACGCACCTTCCCGAGGTCAGGTGGGGTCCAGATCACCGGACTCAAAATAAATGAACCATTTTAATCCATGAATTAGGATTGAAATGTATCTTCTGAATTAACACACACGCAAAGTGTGGCACACCTGTATGTGTGTGTGTGTGTGTATAGAGAGAGAGAGAGAGAGGCAGATCGTACGAGTGCATCAGTGCTGTAGTGATGTCGCACAGTTCCTGCTCGCTGACAGCTCCGTGCCTGTCCAAGTTATGCTGATGAGAAGAAGAGGTTATGGAGGTGCCGCTGAGGGACACATTCATTTAGTTTGTTACCCCTCCATGCCTACAGCACTGTAATGTTATAGAGTTATGGGGGTCAGGCTCAAGATCAAGGAGAATCTGCCACGGTTGCAAAAAAAGAGCGGCTAAACAATGTGTTCTCTGTCAAAATCAGAGGAAAACTCTTGAAGGAAGCAAAATCTCTGCTGACGTGAGGTGCTGTATCCTTAATTCAACAGCCTCTTATAACACCTCGTCTATCAGAATGCCTATGGGGCAAGGAAGAAACATGATTATGCCCATCAATAATTCAATGTATGTGTGCTTGCGCTTGTGTGCATTTGTGTGTGCATATATGTGTGTGTGTCTGTGTGTGATATGATGTCTTGTTTGATTGGGCAGGACCTCAACTTTGTTCTAAATCTCCCTGGTGATTACAACCTACATTGGCACCGGGTCTGTGTCCCCCTCTCCATTCAATGCGGGGATTTCAGATGCACTCTATTGATTTGTTTCTTGCACAGCTCTGTCCATTTTGCACCGCCTCTATCCTCCACACGCCCCGAGGCTGTATGAGCTGCTGTCATTAATTATCTACGTTTGTGTGTGCGTATTCGTAGAGGGTGTGTGTGTGTGTGTGTATGTGTGACGTGAGACAGAGAGAAAGAGATGAAAATAAATCTGGCTTTAAAATAAGACAGAGCAGACAGGCTAAAAAAAAAAAAAAAAAAGATGAAATCATTTGTTTCATACCTGGGATGTGCTTGGCCCAGCCGATGATGACCACCAGCTCACGGTCAGCCAGGTCGCACAGCGTGGTCAGAGCCTTGATGTCGCTCTCGGGCATGGTGGGGTCAGGCATGGCATAGATCTTCTCTGGCTCTGCCACCAACAGGTGAGACACTATCTTTGTGACTGAGGATAGAAGAGGGAGGAGGGGGTGGGTGGGTGTCAAAGCAAAGCAGAGGTCAAAGGTCAGATCACTGCAGAGCTCAGTGAGGCACAAAGATGCACCGCGCTGATAAACATTGGACATTTTATTGAAAGTGTAGAATGGTGGTCTCGCTCTCACAGCTTCTTTCTCCTCCTCATTATACAAACTAATGGATGGAGCTTGAATCGTATGAGTGAAGTGAAGGCACTGAAAGCTCTTATCCCTACAGAATGCATGCGAGTGGGACAAAATGTATGTGTGAAAATGTGAGTGTCCTCGAGCTCTTTGTCATTGTTTATAGTATCGGTCATCTGCTCACAGACTTATCATATTTCAGCTCTGACCGGAACAATAGCTGGCCTATATTTCTGATCAATGAACTCTTAACTGTCCAAACACGGGAGAGACAGTTTTATCAGTTTTACCTGCATGTTGGCCTGGCAGAGGAGGGGCGGCGGCGGTGGGAGACAATGGGTTAGTGATGGAGCAGTACTCACGAGGCTTTTTGGTGGGAGGGGGGAGCGTCAAGCCCAGGTATGGGTTGTTTTCTGAGTCCAACCTCCGCTTGTACTTCTGTCTGCCCCCTCGCACGCGGTCCAGACGAACCCCTGGGTTAGAAAACGACAGGAGGGACACGAGATGAAGAAAAGTGCTTTTTTTTCCCCGACTAGATTTTATGGGATATCAAATACATGAAAATTAACTAGGTCATGAAAGGCTAGTTAAGATGCAAAGATACACAAAATAAATCCTCCATCTATCAGACTAGGACAAAAATGTGATCAGAAATTACACCCTCATGGGTTAGATCATGCGTAGTGTGAGTGCTGGTTTGTGTCTCGTGTGTAAGCATTTTAAAAGGACTGCAGAGTGGCGTAAGTGTGTGTGTTTGTGTGTGAGCATGCACCCGTTTGTGTGCTTGTGTATCTGCGTGCGGATGTGTCAGAAGCACGGCTGCCTTCCCATATGTGGTCCATGCCTGGCTGGTCTACTGTGACACAGCTGAGCCCAGAGCAGGTCTAAACATATGAATATTTAACGCAGGGTCAATGATCTCACAGACTGGCCCTCTAATTATTTAGCTTTTGGGGTGAGGCAGACTGCATACTAATTAGCTGCCAGCTACATGCCTCTTTGCTTGTGTGTGAATGTCTACGAGAGTTCAGGTGTGTGCTCTTCGGTGTCCAGAAAAAGAAAACTTAACCGGCCTACAAGCGACGACGTAGTCCCACACACACTGTACAAAACATCCGCTGTCATACTGCAGATAGATAACTAGGTATTGCTTTCCCATAAAAGACCCTTATTTCACCCCTCTTTCACTGGAGTAGCACTAAGGCCTTATCACCCCCAGCCACAGCTAGGGGGGCCAGGTTGCACACTGATACTGTAAATGTCAAGCCTGGCCTCATCATAACATAAGTTATTTATTATCTCATTATTTGATAAGAATGTTTCCATTTGGATGTCTTTTCTATTCTATTAATTTTCAACATAGTTAAAATATTTCATCTGTGCTGTTCTATTTATTTGATACCACCAGCCAGGTATTTGGTTATTTAATGCAATTGTATGCAAACATTTATATCCTGCATTTGGCCCAGCATGTCACCGCTGCCGTACATCCTAAATATCCCTGATATCTTAATCCTGTCAAGAGGGAGAATCCCTTCAATTTACCTTGTATGCATAATGTAACCCCCTTCTCCCCCCCCAAACAAATTTAATACTAAAGGGCAGATGAGAAAAGGCTCAATGAAATGCTTGCGGTGGAGGAGGAGTTAATTTGTCAGCTGCCTGCGTCCTCTGAGCGAACAACACCCGCAGCCAGAGCACTTCCTTGATGATTTCATCACTTTATAACAGGGAGAACGGTGTCAAACCAAGGCATTGTGTGGTCACTGCAAATGAGCCTAATACAATTTGCCCATCGGCGAGTGCTCTTGGAGGGGATGAGTTTGGATGTGTCCCATGCACTGTGAGTGGAGGTCGCTCGGTGAATGGGTGGGTGGGGGTTTGCGGTAGCCTTCGTTTAACAAAGAGGAATTCAACAGTGGATTTATGCAAAATATCTCCTTGATTTTCATCACTGATATTACAAGGCCAAAGCTCCGCTCCCTCACACTGTGAGTGCATGGGGTGTGGGGGTCCAGTAAACTGTATCATCATGTAACTGCATAAGAGATTTCTTCTACTTATATAAATGATTTGATTCCCTAGAAACACAAATCTGATTAGGATTGTCTTTCAATTTCCTGACACTGACAACCCACTAACCTAATTACCCCCAATTCCCAACAGAGCCTCATCCTTCCCAGCAAGCACTAGGGAATCATCTGATGGCAACTACCTGTACTTTATACACACACAGCCAGACGCCATGACAATTTCATTTTTGTGTGTAGCATTTCTGTGAAGGTGTCTTGAGAATAGTCTTCAAACACCCTTCCACTTGCTGCTCGGGTAAGTGCTTAAAAACCTCCTTCAGATTGCGCAGAGATGGCAACGTTGCTACTGTAGGCATGGAAAATTCCTCTCATTGTCAAACGTGATGTCATCCCTTTCTACGGTTTCTTCCGGCTCTCCCGATGTGCTCGGTCGCTGCCAGGTGGCTGCGTTTCTGCTCTCCATGATCCTCTCTGCCGGTTGAGTCATGTGGCTGTGTCAGCCAGTGTAAAGCCAGCAATGAAGGTAGATGGGTGCCTCTTTTAATTAGAACAGTCCTGGCCATAATTAACAGATGCTGACAGGAATTAAAGCTTGGCACTAACCTGTCTCATTTTACTGTCCAACAGGGCCAGATACAGGCAGAGAGGAAGAGAGAGTGATTAAGAGCAGCTAGACGGAGTCATTCACTCATGCTGTCGGGCACTATGATCAGGACTTTATGGGGGCCTTTGTGAGGTTCATATGTCTCTTTGGTGGCACCCGAAACTTTAAGTGGTCTGACTCTGATCAGTCTGTTGTACTCCTTCCAAAGTAAACAGTAGGTGTGTTATAAATGTGTGAAGAGAGTTGAGTACCATCCCATCCAAAGTCATCTCACTGTTTTATGGCCCACTACAGTGCAGCGAGGGTAGCAGTGGGTGAGCTCGGGTATCATCTCTTCAAAGCAGGGTGCAGGGGGAGAGGGCTTTTGGCCAAGGCGGCTGGCATTTGTGCACGGATTAACGCAGGCCTCGGGGTGGGGGCCTGGGCCAGCTGACCTAGGGCTCTTCTTTCTCTCCAAAAACAATAATAATCCCCTTCAGAGCACACTCCTACAAAAGGGCCTGTCTTCACTCACTTTGTGTGGCCGGCCCTGGTAGGGGCCCTTATTTTGAGTCCCTCACCTGTTCTGGGTGTCTCTCCCTGGGGAAAGTGTCAGGATGTCTGGGATGGTTGGCAATGCCAAGGGGGGCTTAGGCAGACCCTATTTTAGCTGGGAAAATCAGAAGGCCACATGGCAAGGCATGGTGAACCTTGCCTTTCAAGGAAGCCGCCCCGCTAAACTGCCGTCAGCACTATTTCAAAGGGCCCCCGTTGCCAGCTTTGCATACTTGTAAGTGTGTTGCAGCATTTTTAATCACGAGTGGTGATGAGCGAGGGTAGCGGAAAAATTGTCACGCATTGCCCCCCCCCTCCCCATCTGCTGACCCCGGGAGCTGCCATACTGACATATACTCCATTTACAGGTTAGTTACAATCTCCCTTGTGACCTGACATCCCTGCTTGTCGTGCTAATTGAAAAGCCCAAATAGTACTAAAACTACACTTTAGACTGATCTAAATTACAGTATATTTTTTTTATGTTTGCCTCAGCAAAAGCTTTATTATTACTCCTGTCATTACTGTATCCTGAAAGCTGTATTTGTTGTCCAGCCACGCACGTGGACATTTACATGTCTAGTATTTCACAAACTGTACGGTTGAGTTGAATGTGGTTTGTGTGTATGTTCTGTATGTGACTATGATGGGGCTATTGTGGGATGTGGTTGTTCTCTGCGTGCCACGTCTGCTGCACAATGTGAGGTGTATTGTATATCAACACAGGCACACTTTGCTCCTTTGTTCAGCAAATGTTCATGACTGTCACAGTGTTCTCTCGCAGCAAGACAGGATACTTTCTACCTTTACACACGGCACTGTTACACAGTGAACAAAAAAGCTATTGTCTTTGTTCGACGTTGCAAAAGTGTAGATAAAAAAAAAAGATAATATAATGTAACATCGGAGAATAAAGGGTTTTTTTCTGCACTGGTGTGTATGTGGAAGAATCTGTGTGTTAGAGAGTGAGGAAGTCTGTGCAGAGAGCAACTGCTACTGAATGATGTCAATGTAATCTCTCAATAGTATCTTGTCTTCTCTCCTCCTCTAAGCTCTGATCCGTTTTCATTGATCAGAGGAAAAACCTGTTGCCCCTGACATTTGATTCTTCTATTGATCACTTCCTCCTTTATACAGTCAAGGGAAAGTACAGCGACTCGACACAGGGTTTAGGTAGGTCTACTGTAATCGGACTGCTGATCTTCAAAGACCATTTTCATTATGCCTTACCACACTCAGATATGAGCGGTCTGATTGTAGCTTTTGTGCTTGCTCAGTGGATACTGATATCCTCTGAATTTTACTACTGCGAGCATAAACATCTAACCTTAATTTACTCAAAGGATGTCTAATATTGTTATTCTTTCAGAGACAGTGGTGGATTTAATCTTCTGTTTCATTGGGGGGCAGCACTGTACTTTGTAGGAGCTGTAAAGTTATAATTAGGTGAGTTTCCATTGAGACACAATGTGACCTTTCTGCAGTAATGAAAGTAAGTGGTAACCTCAGTCACATGAGTGGTGGCCATCTCCACACCCCGGGCCCGAGGATTGCGTTGAGCCGGTGGCTTCATGGAGCTTACAGTGGACACAGACCACATGTCTCTCTTTCCATTTCGTCTTGGTGACACTTTAACGTGCTGGGCCTCGAGGCAGAGCTTACGCAAAATGCACTTCACGTCTCTGTTAATCGCGGCAAATGTGTTTATTAATGTTTATTGTGACAGAAACCAGTTATTTGAGAGGGATCTATGACAACACCTGCGCAAGATTTCAATACGGCTGTGACAATAGTTGCAGTGTGGTGATGACAGCCGCTAAGTAAAAGAAGAGGGTCATTCTTATTCTGGGAATGTGCTGAATACACAGAAGTATGCATTAGTATCTCAGGCTTAGCCGAAGTCTGCATATTTGAGTTTTACACTCTTTTTACTCTGCCCTGACACTGGTCATTCATTTATAGCCACGGCTACATATTTTTGTAGTCTTTTATTCTCCAAGATGATATATTGGCATAAATTTTTCATCAGATAGTAATGCGATTACTCTGTCTTTCTGGCACTGAGGCTTTATCTGGCTGCATGCAGTCCAGGGGATTCTGTTACTGTGTGGAGATCCATACGGGCTATGACTCTGGCTTCAGGTGGCGACTGGATATATATGCATCCATAAATCCCACTCTCCAACGAATAATGGGAGGAATAATGACAGGATATATATACTGTATATACTGCACAGAGTTTGATAGAGAACTTAGAAGCGGAAGATTTTTTAAAGGTTTTTTTGGGGGGTGTGGTATTTTCTGCTTTATTGAATATATTGTTAGTAAAGGCGGAAGGGGGCATAAAATGCAGCAAAGACCTCTACTTAGAAACAGAACAGCAATGCTCTGTAACTTAATGGCTGCTAAGGTGCTCTAAGAAGTGGAAGTTTGCATTGGATTTCATTTATAGTGTATTTATCCTGCTGTATAACCATAAGTGACAATAATACTTTGCGCAACACAAGTGCTACCTGACCCATACTCATCATCATCGCTTGAGGAAAACACGTTTCCTTACAGAGTCCCTGAGCTACTCCCCAAGCCACGCATCTTTCATTATTCATTTTGTCTGGCCTTTTTAGAGCAACCAACAAGTGAGAAAAAGAGAGGCCGGTGAGAAGGCATCCACTAAACGCAATGGGAGTAACAGAGAAAGGAGAGGTGTCTCCCCCGGAAGAGCAGCCAACCCTCAGTCAGTGGTGATGGAGAGAGAGGGAGGGGGAGAAACCCGGCCAGACAAATCCATCGGAAGCATGTTTAATTGTCACTGAATTCCCTGCTGGCGTGACTTTAAAAAAACCCATCCACAGGAAGAGAGCTGAGATGTTCGGAAAACATTTAGTGGATCAATATGCCGAGGAGAGCTGAGACTGTGCCGAGTGTGTGCTCAGGGACCCGGCCTGAGCCTTTCCAGGCGGAATACTGTTACATTTCTATTACTCAGACGGCAGGATCAACCTATTCAGCATATTTCTGTCCCCAGCTCAACTGCACATTATTTACTGCTATGTAGCTAGGGGGAGGACAAGGGGGCTGGGAACTGTTGTCTAAGCCAACCACTTGTATTGCATGCATCTCTTACTCTGGGCTTCTAGAAGGACTTAACGTAACAACTATCGTGCAAATATCTTGTGTGTAGTGTTGTGATATTCCACTTGCAGCCCCTTTATCTGATCAATTGTGCATTCTTTACTCACGAATGTTTATGAAAGTTAAAAATCAAAATACGTACAGTATGTGTATCTGTGTGTGTAGAATAATAGAAAATGTTCTTACTCTTCTTACCTTCTTTGAGCATCCCCACTTTGAGGCATTTCATGAAGCGACAAGCCTGACATGATTTGCGTCTCCGTTTTGTGATCTCACACTCATTTGTGGCAGGACAGCTGTATTCTATGTTACCTGAGGAGAAGAAGAATACAATCAGATTATCAACAACAAAACCACAGATGAATGAATTAACATTTAATACAAAATGTTTATGGAAATAAATATTGGGTACAACATGAGGTGGAAGCATTTCAGCGGGCATTAAAGAGAACCTAATGGTAAATAATTTGGCGCCGCTCTTGATGTAGTGTGTACTCTCTGTTCTATCAGATGGTCTGCAATAAATCATCTTTTTCAAGGCAGGCTTGTACCATGTTCCTACAGAATCCATTTTTGCAGTGTGCAGGTAGTTCAGGTGTTCTCCAGCGAGCAGTGAGATCCGTGGCAGGAGGAGAAGCTGAGCTGGGGTATGAGGTAAAGGTTGGGGGGGGGGGGGGGTAATGCTACAATAGTCCTTGAGGACCCATCAGTAGATGCCACCCTGGTCCAACACTAAATTGGCCTCATTAATTCTGCGCGTGTCCCCTCCGGGCCCCGGGCGCAGGCCATGTCCCTCTGCGCTCAGAGGGGCCTGCCACTGCCTCAATAGCAGGCTAGAGAGCCAGACATGCTGCCCCTGACCACTTTACATAATACTCCTGCAGACCCAAACCTGTTGTTACCACTGTTGCCATTGTTGACTATTTACATAGTGTACAGGCAAGAGGCCTTATGCATTATTCAGCTGCAGCGTCTGATTCCAGGACGGAGCAATGAAAAAGAGTTTCATTGCTACACAATAAAAGAGACGGTTCTGCTCTACTCTAGCATTAGCAAAAGAAAGGGCAGGATATGTGAGGCAATTCCTCCGCTTCTGTATGATTCCCCTACATTTTACTGTATTCAGGGGTTTCCAATAAAGGGTTTCAATATAATGGTCGAGGAATTTGAATCATCTTCATTTCGAACGGGTCTTTCAACTTTAAAGCTTTTGACATTGGTATTTTTCTAAACTTTTCTTTTAACCTAGCGTTTATGTCTTTGTCAGTAAACTGAAATCAATTGTTGAGTGGTAAAATCAAATGTAATCATTAGAATTACCTCAGCATTTTCTATCATCCACTAAAATACATATAAGTAAATAATATGTCAGTAAATATGCTTTCTGTTGTATCTAGTAAATACACGCATACTGTACAAGAAGCCCTTTAACAGATGAAGCTTTTTGTTTTACTGACGGACAAAACACAGAAACACATTAGGACTGCATGCCAACATCGTGTAGCTGCTCCACAGCTCTGACCCTCGCTTCATATTTCTGTACAGAGAGACAGAAAGCTGTGTAATATTCCATTGGCGTTCCTCCACTAGCCCTCCAACATCCTCTGACAACTTATGCAATTATGTTAACATTATTGGACAGATCAAGTGGAGGGTCCCAAGATGTTATAAATAATTAGAAATTCTGCCTTATATCTGGGTTAGAAATCATTATGCTAATTCTCTTCATCTCTTTGGGATTGGGGTAAATAAAGGTGTGAGGGAAGCGGCTGATGAGCTCTGATTGTCTTTTCGCAGGCTGTTTTCTCTGTTGTCATAGCAGAACCAGACCATAATAATCCTATCCATTTCCCATATGCTGGGGGGAGGCAATCAGTGCCACCCTGTGCTGAAATCAATTCATGGAGGTCTTTTTGGTTTGCGTTCCCATTATACACTAACCAATCAGCAATTTTCTGGGATGTAAAGTACTAAATACACTGAAAACACAAACATGTTTTTGATTACAAATCTGGTAGAATATTCTCGCTTTATTCACTATTCAAAAACAAAGCAAATATACAGTACGTGCTGTGTTGCAGGTTTCCTTGCACAGCACAGTTGCCCCTGTGTTTCCCTGAGGACTGTTTGTTTATGGGAGGTACTTTTCTTTCTTCCTCACCGCCCTTCCCCTTCTCAGGGGTGCCACGGACATGTGCACAAACCACACCTGGTGGCCAACTAAGAGAGTTAGCCCTTTGATATCACACTCTGCAGAAACTAAAACAAACATATGCTCACACACAGCTCGGTCCACCTGTCCTGTCAAGCCCTCTGTGCCTCTGATGTTCTGTCAGAGGGGGCTTCTTGTAGCTCATTGCAGAGAGAAGGGTGGATTAACTCATTTTTCATCTCTGCGTTTGGTTTATATTTAGGAGAGGGACGGTTTCAGTGTCCGTGTACATAAAGTAGGACCTACTGAAAAAACATGCCTACCCCCTCTTAAGTAATCTAGAAAATTATCCAAGAAATTTTAAAATGAAAAGCACGGTCCATGATCCAAATGTAAACAAAAGTGCAGCCCCACCACCTAAAAATGAAAATACAATACTGGAACTTGCAATTTGATTTTTAGATGATGTCACACATCAGTAATGTGCTATGTAAACAGTGGTGACAATTTATAGTACAATATAACTATTTTTCATTTATATTTTCATTAATACAAATGTAATAATATATATTTATATTTATGCATTTAACTTAATTAACTTTATTTCTATTGTGTCTTTCTTTTTTAGTGGCTCTTATTTCATTTATGTCAACTTTCCCCTCGAGGGATGAATAAACTATGATCACCTGAATGTAACTAAACTGTCTGATGTGAAATAAACTGAAATGAACTGGATTTAAGTGACTTTGTGACTCCGAACAAGATAAGTGAGTAAAAGAAAACGTGCGTATTTAACTTCATTTAAATGGAAATTTTGAGTTACAGTAGATTCAGACATTGTCTTTAAAAGGGGCTCACCTAATAAATGTTTTACAGTAACCTTGTCATTCAGGGACGATGCCTGGAAATCCAGGCTATGGCCAGTTTCACTTTCAGAAATGAAGCATACTGGCGGGAACCCCTTTAACCCGAGGGCCATGCTCGGGTTTATCTGTCTTTAGAGAGGTTATGGTATGGTTACCAATAACATTACGGAGTGAAGGGAGAAGAAAAAGATTTCCCTCCTTCTTCTCTTGATAAGTATCTGTCTCAATCTATTTTATGGCTTTTCAGGACCCATGCCAGGGCACAGAGGGGAAAGTCAGGTCTTGTAAGTAAATTACAGTAAAATGGCAGGTATTTCTCATCAAAATCTAAACTGACTTTTACAGGCTTACTGTCAAGGTCTATTACTTCATATAAAAGAGGGCCACTGAGTTCAGTTGGTTTTCAAGCAATTTTACACTTGGGTTCAAAATGGGAAGAAAACACGGTTCAATAAGAGATTTATGTTTTTGATTGGTGGGGCACGTGAGGTGCAGGAATGGAGGTATGATTAGAGAGCAATGAGAACAGGGGTATTTCTGGGATGGATGGAGATCCAGGTTGACATTAATTTGGGCCTGGCCTTGACTAATGTAACTATCTCCGCATAAGAGTTCAAGGGGCTTTTCATTGGATGAACAGGTGACAGAAGATGAATTTTCCATCCGCTTTTGTTGAAAAGGTAAGGGCATGAGCTGAAGAAGTGGAAGCCAGGGTGGGAAGTGAAATATAGACGGTATATTACACAGTGAATAAATGTTTTAAATGCAACTACATTGAAAGAGTATATTGTAATATATTTTTAAATGAATTATGCTCTACCACCGGAAAATACACAGACTTACACAAGGTGAGCACAAGGTGATAAAGAAACTGTCATGTACGTGGTTAACATTAACTTAGCATGTTGTTTGCCCTAAGTGCTATAGAACAATGTGATAAAGGGCTGGAAAAGACAGCTCCTTTGTTTTCCTCTCATTAGAGAGGGCCGTCTCACACTCCACCCTTGACTGCCTCGTTATTCCTTTAATTAATCAGTTCTCATCAACGGCACCCTCTCGTTCTTTCAAGGGCTCTACATCCAGCTATTTACTGCCTCCATTTTCCTCCAGCAATCCTGCATGTGTTTCTTCTATCATTTCGGAAGGATTTCACCTCCCCCAAAAAGTCCCCGCGTCCTCCTGCCTTCTCTGCCTGGGACCCCTGTCTGATTATTATGCCATTAAGCCTCTCCTCCTCTCCTCTGAAAGAGCAGCAGGGTCCCTCTCCAATCTAAAGAAGTCCTGGGTTTTTTTCCCCTCCTTTCCCTGAAATTACCCGGCGACGCGTGCCTGAGTTTCTAATTGGCATGCCTGTCCCTGGAGACGGCCCCCTCCCTTCTTCCTAATGAAAAGCCTCGGCCTTAATTACACTTTCCAAACGCTGATTGTTATTGACAAAACTCCTGTGGCTCGGACAAACGACGGCAGATTAGCTCCATTACAGGCAGCCCTCCAAGAAGAGAAAGAGAGGGATTTCAAATCGACAATGCAAAGTGCGGGGGGGAAAAGAGGGGCTTTCAATTTTTTTCCATGTACCTTTCTCTTAATTGTTTGGGCCATTGCTCCACTTAAGATGTCTCTTTCTTCTCCGATGCCTCTTTTCTGTTTCATTGTGTTGCCGTCAGTGTACTTTTAGTGAGGGGACAAAAGCCCAGTTATGTTACTTGAGAGAAAATGTTCATCTTTTGTCAATAGACTGGGATTGCTGATGGCAGCATGGGTAAACAGGAGGATTTGGCCTAATGCTTTTGTTTGCCTGCAAAAGGTACATAGACTGTCTAAAGCTGATAGGGCTGTAAGGTCCAAAATCAACACCTATCATCCAGACAGACAGCCTGCTCTCCATATAATGCCTGCAATCATTTGTTGATGAAAATGTACTCAAAGCAATGGATAAAAGATGTCAGACTCATTTAGTTTAAATGTCAAATTCTTGTTTTTCTCCCACTCTTATTCATCTCATTTCACTCCAACCCTTTGGCTCATTTTGCCCATTTTATCTAGTTTTTCCACTGCATTTATTGCACTGCTAAGCCGACAGCTTAGACCTGGGCAGCTGTGCCTGTTGTGCAGATTCTTTTTTTTTTTCCAGGCTCAACAATATCTCCGTCTTCCTGATTAATCTGGAGCAGAGCGCACAGTTTCACAGTGGGGGGCCTTTCATTGCCTCTCTAATGAAAAGCTGCGATACATCATGCCTTGCAGATAGCAAATAGCACCCTAGTATCCAGGCACGCACGCACACACACGCAAACACACACACAAACACAAAACAGGACAGGAATAATAGACCGCGTTCTCTGAGCCCCCCCCCCCCAAGGCATCTGGGCAAACAGCCCCTCAACTCCACCAGATCTGACCCCTGAGTGATGATGTCATGTCCACCATACACCGCCAACCATGACAGATGATGTAATCATACCTGCGCTATCGATCTGTCTCGTCAAAATATTCTTCTGATTTCTACTTTTTTGAAAATCAACTTTTTAAAAATTGCACAGTTATTTGATGATCAGTAAATAAGTCTGCGTGTTTTTTTTATATCCTACGGTGGTAACACTGTAATGATATCAAAAGCAAAGATTTTTTCTGTGGAGGCTGCTGGTCTCGGGAGGGAGAGAAACATCTTCCACACTCCAGTGGATTTTTTTTACATAGTAAATCGCTTGGGCTGAGTATGTGAGTATGTCAGTGTTGTTATGAGGCCAAAGGTATCTTGTATGGAGGGTGTTTTTATGTCTGGTGATGCGGCGTCATGGGATGAAGTCAGTATTGAGTGTTTGTCGGGGGAGGAGGTGAGAGGAGGAAAAAAATACCTTGTATTGTCCTTTTAAAAAAGGCTTTGCAGGCCTCACAAGAGGCCACCCCATAGTGATACCCCGAGGCTATATCTCCACAGACCAGGCACAGCCTCTTGGGGAGGGAGTTCAACATGTATTCGCACTTTATGGACGAGTCCTCCATGATGGTGCTGGAGCAGTCGTCATAGCGCTTGCGGCAGGTGCCGGCCCCAAGCCCGCTGGGGGTGAACATAGGTGGAGAGTCCAGACCGTTGGAGTGGCTATTCATGGCGCTGACATAGCCACCGCTGGCATCTGAGTTGCCGCTCGGGCTGTGGTGGCTGACCGTGTCGATGACCGAGGAAGGGCTGGATGGCTCCGTCTTGATGTAGGACCCACAACTGGAGGGTAGGTGCCGGTCATCAGCGGCCATTCTATTCAGCAGCCTGGGGGGGGGGGGTGTGAGAGAGTTGGGGATTTGGGGAGAGGGATGATGGGAAAGGGAGGAGGAGAAGAGGAAGATGATTAGCAGAGGTCTTCAGAGAGTAGAAATTAATATCATCAACCAGCTGAGAGAGATAATGCCTAAACACCTAAATACTTTGATTGATATTAAGTACAACATATAATGATTGTGTGGCGAATTCACACTGATTACAACACAATTGTTTGTTTCATTTAACTCGACATGTTAAACTTTATGGAGTTAATGAATATACAGTAATTTAATAGCTGAAAGATAAGCCTTGTATTAGACTACACAGCTCAACTGCGCTTCTAGAGAAGATAAACTGAAAAAGATATTTCTACATGAAGAGAACAAGAGGCAGAAACGATAGGAGATGAGACATTAGGTAGGTTTGTTGTGGTCAAACAGTCAGAATTGATTAGCCAAACATTTAAATGTATATCTACTTTTGCCGTGTCTGCGGTTGGTACGTCTTTCCAATTTTATGTTCTCTGTACCAGCGTGTGTCCTAATCTTGCCCAGATACCAGTGAATCAGAGGGAGGATCTTAAGTGGTTTATTAGCCACACACCATGGCAGCTGGTAGCTGTGTGTACAAACACACACAACGGCAACACGCACGTCCGCACGCTGCTGCACACACGTGCCAAACCAATACAAACACACAAAAAGAGAGTAAAAGAGGGAGACAGAGAGGGATAGAGAGGGAGAGAGCACTCAAATAACTTAACACACAAGTGCACACACACACACACACAAACACGGCACATCAAGTCAGGAGCATCTCCATAGTTTAGAGAGCAGAGTGGACCTTGGCTTGTCTCCTTGAGTCAGCAGTCAACCAAAAGGAAACATGATGGCAAGATATTGACTTTTTCACTGTCTGACTAATAACTGTATTTTGGACTACATGCAATATGATGCGGTAACGTGTGCAGACTAAAGTGCAGCCTTTTGGCTGTGGCCACAAAATGCACTCTGAAGCCTTCCTTGCTGATAAAATCTATTTCAGTCCTGCTCTATAACCTTTAACTTGAAATTGCATGGGGAGAAAAACGGGCAGGAAAAAAAAAAAACTTAAACTCACTATTTTGCTCCAGAAAATAGAATGAACTAAAGAAGTGGTCTGGTTGAGGAGATGGATAACTCAATGTATTGGGGATGCGGTGTAGACACAGTGACCTCTTAGGGTCAAGGCGAGGTCACACACTTACATACACACACACCCCTTTGCATTAGGTACCATGGAAGGGGTGAAAGGTCACCTGCACTTGCCTGCATTAACAAAATTGAGCCTTGCATGGCTTATGCAAATTCAGACACAGGGGCTCCTTGTGAGTGGCAGGTCGACAGCCCAAGTTGTGCCTTAGCACATTAGTTCCATTAGCATATTGCCAACTAATGGTAATGTTTACATATTTGACATGTCAGTTTACCATCAGCACAGGGAGAGGGGGGTGTTCCCTACTGGGCTGTATCTGCCTGATTGGACGATCACTGCTGTCTGTCTCGGGGTGCTTCAGAGGAAACAGGAAGCGAGAGGCCTCCGCTGTGTCCCCTATCAGCCGGCCGGACTGCCTCTTGCTCTCTCGGGCTGATTTAATTGTGAGGGTGGGTTACGGAGGAGTTCAGGCCCAGGGGTCAGTGGGTCAACCTGATTTTCTCACCCTGGCTTCCTGGGCCCGTGGAGATGGGGGTCAGCATGTCAAATTAAATCTCATTCCCAGGTTTCCCTCCCTGCTGTCATGTATATTCATCGGAGCTCCAGGTGCCTACCACTTCTGGAAATTCACAAAAAGGTTAACTGCTAAAATAAATAATAAAAAATGCCCCCTGTTAAAACCGTTGACCTTGTGGAATAAGCCTTTTGCCGGAGCACTCCTGGAATTCTTCTTGCAATATAAAGCCTTCACTATACACAACTGATATACAACTACGATTGTGATAGAGAA
Source organism: Nibea albiflora (assembly GCA_014281875.1). NCBI lineage: Eukaryota > Metazoa > Chordata > Actinopteri > Sciaenidae > Nibea > Nibea albiflora. The sequence continues at coordinate 8,562,045 of CM024799.1, read as the reverse complement.
TATGCTGTTTAAATTACAGTATTTCTTCCGGCTACTCTTAATTTAAACAATGCAAAAAATACATTCGACGCTGCCGGTGCTGTGCGCTGTGGGTGGTTATTCAGATTTGCTGTTTTAAAAATGATCCACTTGTACTCTTAAATGCCCTTGCAGACAGAAATTGAAAAAGTGAATCCATTTCATGCCTTTCTAAAATAGAACTTGCCGCTCTTGATAATGAATGCAGATTGCATCCCCATAAATTAATGCACGGCTCTGTGTTCATCTGCTTTATGTTCTCTGTTTCAGATGGATATGTGCACCTGTGTGATAGGGCACCTGCACTTGGCTTATTAAAGGCTATATATTAAAACGCAGGAGCACAAGATGACTCCATTTAGCTTTTATTTCACAAATTCAGAGTAAGCTTAACCCCGGTTCAAAGGCCATCTTCAGGGTGACACTTAGCATAATTGCATAAGTGTCTTAACTGTTTCCCCTCCAGCTCAATGTGGTCATTTATAATAAATGTGCTGGCTAGAATCCCCTTAACTCATTCTGCTATGACACATTATACCACTGCTATGCTTATGTTTTTAACAAGCCTGCATATATTGATTAATGATACTGAGGGAATACTAACCACTTGAACCTGGCGTATTAATCAAACAGTCTAAAATATTTCTATAAATATTAGTAATCTCTAATGGGACAGGTCCAATTTAAATCTATAAATACCATTGTATGGGAAAATGAATTATGAACATTAAATAGTTTGACAGCAGCAATAGTTGTAATAAATAATTCAATATGTGGGGCAGGTGCTAATTAGCTTGTATGCTACACAGAGAGCAGACAGGAAAGGGTCTGCTGAACTAACTGAGGCTTGATGTTATAAAATCTATAGTCCTGTCTTCCTTCCTTCCTTCCTTCCTCAAGGTAAGAGCATTTCAAATTCTGCTGCCTGGCTGCCCAAAGGAGCAGTGCTCGTCTAAGATACAGTATCTCTCTCTCTCTCTTTTTCTCTCTCTGTTCCTCCTCCTTTTGTTCCCTTTGTACCGATCAAAATTCATGCTGAGTAGTGGGTTATGGGCCCGCAAACGCACACTGCGCAGTTTGGTTTTAATCTGATTCCACCTGGCCCCCCTAACAGCATTTCAGATCCCTAATATCATTCCACTGGTGCTGCTGTGACCAGGATTAGCTGGCCTAATGATCTGGCAGCTCGTCTCGCACTCACTGTTCCTCCACTTCCGAGAGGAGAACCGAGGAGTGCTCGCTCTCTCTAACGTCTCAACACTTCCCTCGCCTGCGAGCGAGGCTCTGAACATTGGATGACACTGTCGTAAGAACGCAGTACATTCAGGATCTAATTGAGTCAATTTGTAAGTATTCCTGCTGAGAGCTTCCTGCCCACTTCAGGAGGATAGTGACATCCTCCTCTGTTCTCTGGGTGACTACAGCTCTCTTCCCGTTTCATGTGTAAATCACAAGCACAAACCCGTGCTAAAGGCTCGGCTCAAACGGTGAGTAAATTCTTGATGTCCTTTTCGCTCTCAAGGCCACCAGATGCCAAAAACACAATTTTATAACATTTGCTACCCTCATCCCTGGTGTCACATCCTTGCTACCTGATCAGACTGGGTAAGTGGGAGGGGAAGGGGTGGGTGGTGGAGGTGGGGGTTGACATCTGCAGGCAGGGTGATGGTGATATCAGATGCCCCGGTATGGGGCAGATCTGTCTGGAGGGCCCCAGGCGATGTGGCCTGATAAGCCACTGGCCCCAGAGTCAGCGCTGGTAGGACGAACTCAATTAGCTCCTGACAGACCTCCTCTCAGCCCAGCTCAGCCTCCCGCCACAGCCAGAACCCACTGGCAGCTGCCTTGCTGACCTCTCCTCCAGGGGCCACTGCCACCTCTTACCGCTCCAACACACAGCCTGGGATTCATTTTTTGGGAGAGCGAACGCCACGCTGAAATTCTGCAGAGCCCCACTAAAATCGCAGAAATACATGGCGTAATGTGTATGCCACCTAGGGTGCTCGGTGTGTGTTCTCGCAGGGGAAAATGTAAATGAAAAAGGACTGGGGCTCAGGGAGGGGTTGGGGAGGCCCTTTGGGAGAAAGGAGGGGAATGGAGATTCCAAAACACACTTAGTTGAAATATGGAGGATGCCTTCCTGTCTAACTGGCTCCAGGTTAATGACCATCAGGGGAATAAGGGGCCAAAAGACTCTTGGGGCGATGGCGCACGTGTGTCTGTGCTTATGTGCTCATAGGTCTGAGTGTGTGTTTGCGTTGCAGACAGAATATGAAAGATGGAAATACGGCGGGGGGGTTTAGGGGGGGTGCTGGTTGACGGCTGTGGTTTGGTTGGAGGCAAGCCCGGCACTCCATTGGGACCTATTCTAATCTATGAGGGAGAGGCCCCTAATTTTGGAGTTTCTCATTCATTAGTCCCGTTCTGGCAGAGAGAGGAGGAAGCAGAGGGGGTGGACCTGAAGGGAGGGGAGGGGCCACTTTATTAACGGATATGCCAGACACTCAGGAGAAGCTGACAAAGATTTATGATGTGCAGATCTATGGAGGCAAACAGAAGGGAAGTCGAGAAGACAGAAAAACAGGAAAAGACAAAGTAAGCGATACATGAGGGGAAGGGAGAGAAGGGACAGAGAGAGAGCTGTGTTTATCGTACCGGTGGAAAGCGAGGGCCCCGGATCAATAGTCCGTAGGATAGGGGCTCGTGCAGGGTTACCACTGGGGGGACTGTGCTGCTCTGTGGCCTGGGCAATTAAGTTTTTCAGTCTCCAGAAGAGGATTATATTTAGCTGCTCCACAGCGATGTCACTGTAGTCTTTATAAAGCCATGAGCTCACTCCACTACGACAACATGAGCCCCATGCTCCAGCGGCACCACAAGATAGCGCTGGCCAAGAAGCAGATCACATCTATTGATCCCCCCTCTTGCTCCTTCCTGTTCTGAAGATGCTGCTGGCAGGAAAGAGAGGGCCTCTTGTGATACAGGCGCTGCTGTTTGTCTGACGTAAACTGTCTGGGCCGCACTGGGCAGATCTAGTTCTTATAAGGGGCTGAGTTCAGGATGTTGAGAGAAGCAAACGGCTAATGATAGAGCTACTGTCAGTGGGGGGATGTGAGAGAGCTGTCGCTTGTCTAAACTTCCTCCCGCTGTGGCGAGTGAAGAGTTAACCGTCGTCTATGTGAAGCCACTTGGGGAAGCTCCCTGCAGATTTGGACAGCTCACCATACTGTATGTAAAAAAGAAGTTCAGTGATAAGTCTAGTCTGCCATGCAGTACATTTGGGATCAGATTTCTAATTCTGCCTTTTCATTAGAAAAGATTAGTTTCTATTACCTCCATTATGTGGCATGGCCATGGTGTAATTTAACAACATAAATTTACAATGGCTCATGATAACTAGAAAAAGTAATTATAGTCCCCTTCTGGCACCCTTAAAAACAATGTTTTATATATTAAAAGTCCCCTCCGAAGCTCGCCACGGGAAGACTGGTGTGGTTAATGACATCAGACACAACCTGGTGTTGTGTGATACGTTACTGATACACTGGCGCCAATATCACAATACACTCTCCTGCAATACTGAGGCATAGTAACTAGAGGCATAGAAGTCTTTTTCTCTTTTGGATGATGGAACGTGTTACTAAAGAGACACTTTGCTTCATTGTGTTTTAGCTACAAAAACCCGAATACACGGAAATAAATGCACTATATGTTGGATTTCGGCTTTTTGAGGAGCTCAAATTTAGTGGAACAGCATGGTTTCCTTCTCGGTTACACAGATGCTGTCACGCGTCGTAAATAAATGTTTTGCAAGATATTATTTAGCACAGATTTGCTGGCATCATCAAGCCATCATCAGTGTATCATGGCAGCGTGTCATGAGTCTCCCCGCGATTCTCAGTCATTTATTTGAATTGACATGTGTAATATGATAAAATAGTGAAACAATAAAGTCAGAGGAAAAGACTGGCATTTAAACACAGCTATAAAAAAACTAAACAAAAGAAACTTGGTAAAATGCTCCCAAATAACTGACCTGTCTAGACTAATATAATTTCTGTTATGCTACAAAAGTCAAGCGTTTGTTTAACTGCCATAAATTATGTGGAAAGCCAGCAGATATCAACCACAGCACACCTCTCACGTACTCTCAGTAGGGTTCCTTATGTAAAATAAAGAGGGGGGATTATAAAATATGAATGATGGAAACTTGAGAAAAAAATGTAAAACGAGTGCAAGTCATGTGCTCACTGTCAGGATATTTATGGAGCAAACAGTCAGAGAAAAGAAATCCAAGATGCTGGTTAATTTCATCAGAAAGATGAAGGATATTTTTGTGTTGCATGCTTCTTCTTCTTCTCTCTCTTTTTTTTTGCAGTGTGTGTGTGTGTATCACAAACAGAAAGAAATCTTATTATAAAGGGTTAAGGCTATTTAACACAAGTCCAGTGTAAATCACAGGTTTAGACACAGTGACTGTGCGTACAGGAGGACGGAGGCATAGAGTCATGCATGAAATTACTTCATTAATCTTCCTGTGATAGGCCGTCCTTGTTTGGGGGTGGGGTGGGGTGGGTGGGTTCTACCTGTTTAAAACAAAGAGCCCATCCTGCTGCCATCATAAATTGTCCTCTTCATAAGAAGGGCCAAATATAAACAGACAAATACACATGCACACACACACACACACACACACACAGGGCAGAATTAACAGGCCAAAATTAGCAGGTTTATCAGGTGTCCAGAATGATTTTGACGCAATTGGATGTGTAAATGTTTGTACGGGTTCACAGCCAGTGAGTAGTCCGGGTACATAGGTAAGATTAAAAATAACGTGCGTTATAAAACATGATCATGTCAAAAAATGTAAATTGATTTCTCACATTTAAATTGTTGTTTGGAGCACACGATTCAAACTGTTCTAAACTGAGCTGACACTGCTCAAACCACTGCTGCTGTGACTGTCTGCCACAGCAGCAGACACAGTCATAGCAATAGCCTCTAGCTTTTTACAGGCTCATCTCAACCAGCTGCCACACATTCCCCATAAATAGTGCTGGTAATAAAAAGGCGGGTGGGTCTAACTGATTTATACGGTAGTGTCCACCACCACACCATTCAGGAATAATTAAACTTTGGGGATATTTCCTGAATTAATGTGTCTCCTTCAGGGGGCAATCTAAACATACATTTCAACATTCCCCACGTCTGGTGTCACCGGACGTACTGGGAGGGAGGGACTCTCAAAGTGGCAGGTTCAACAGCCAGCCACTCAGTGTGACCATTCGATTGCACTTAGCGCTGTAGGGGCGGTCTCATAAGTAGGCATTTTAATGTGAACATGTTTTGTGACCAACAGGCACGTACAAACAGTTGTATAATTTGATCATTTGAAGGCAGACGAGAATCTTTGACACTAGCAGATCTGTCAGTTATCAGGTCAAATTATCGTATTACAATATGATGTTTTTTATAACAGACAGATTATTTCACTCGAATCACTGAAAAGATTTGTCAAAGTCAAAGCAGCACAGGAAATCTATTTATTTTTTAAATAATTAATTAAAATAATAACATGAGGGTGTGCATTAATGTTGTAGGAGTTATACTATACAAGAGTTAGTGAGGAAATTCAGGCCTTTGCAAAATAATTTTTTCACACTGCCAAATAATTATTAATGATATTATAAGTTTCATCCAGCTCTTCTAAATCTCTTCTAACATGATTTAAAAACCAAAATGTTTTTTTTTTTAAAGTGCTGTTGTTTGTTTGTTTGTTTGTTTTTTGCCATTTTTGTAATATGAGCATATTTGACCTGGGTCAAGAGAAACAAATACGTCAATAGAAATTCCTGTTCAGCACAGAAAAAGTAGGTCTATGGTGTCTGGCTTTTTGCACAGTGCCATGTTAATGGCTTGTTGGTCACATCTACTTCCCTTGGGCAAATCAGGGAGGAGCAATAGTGGTACCCTCTCTGTCTCACACACTCTCTCTCTCTGGAAAGCACAACCATAACAAAATAGCTACTGTAAGTGTGCAAACTGCCTTGAAGTTTTTTTAATTGAATAGTTTTCAACATGTCATGAAGCCGTGCTCTGAGTGTTTTAACATTTAATCACAGCTTTCCAAAGACTGATGAGAAAAAAAAAAAAGTGCTTGGTGTCTAAAAGCTGTAATGGATGCAAGGCTCACCGGGCCATGTAGAGGAGACTTGGTGAAGCTGTCAGTGGGAATCAGAGCTGCAACTGTGACGGACGGTTTCAATATTGATTTCATAAATAAACAAAGCTAAGCATCGATCCTAATGTTATTTTGCATTTCAATTACTGCTCCGAAACATAACCTTCAAACAACTGGCCGTTCAATACCAATAGCCTTCACTGATAAACACCCATATAGTTACCCACCTTACATCACATTTTCTTACCAAGTGTGAATTAGTGGACCTAGAATTTTCTCTCCACTACATTTAGGGCGGAACGGCTGCAAAGCAGCAGCATTCATGTCACCGAGGACACACATGCTAACGGAGAGAGTCGTGTGAAACACAGCAAACTTAGCAAACACAGAAAACTTGAAACTAATTTACCACTCTACTGTTTTCAGCATTTTTTCAAGTGTGTCTACATTAACAGCTATTTTAATGACTCGGTTATTTTTCCCAACTTCGGTGTTTTAAATGGCGTGCGCGCGCATGCCTACATGCACGCGTGCACGCGTGTGCAAATGAGGAGGAGCCCTTCAATGTTGGAGCAACAGGAAGAAGTGCTGACGCACCGTGTCAGTGATAGCACTCTGCTTGCCACAAGGGCATGAGAGCCCACGTAGGCTAGTATTATCCTTCTAGACTAATGGACCTGGTTATTTTTAAACAGATTCTCACACTGCGGTGGAGGTGTCCAAGGTTACAATGGATGAGAAATCAGGAGGAACGCATGCGGTGACGGTTGGCGGTTTCTGCGCGAGTGGATGTTGTGAAATAGCCAAAGAGGCATGGTAGCTAATCAGTGAGAGGTGTAAAGGCCAAACATCAGATGGGGTCTCAAGAGACAGCATGTTATAATAACATGGCAGCAGCCTCCTAAATTGACTGATAATATGACATATACAATGTAATACACTACACAGAAAAAGTTCACATGCAATATTTTTACACTGATTTATACAGATTATACACATGATTAAACAGAGTGCACTGGATTCCAGAGGAATAAATATAAAAAAAGAGGAGGTCAGGTTTCAGAACAGAACAAATCTGGATATGCTTTTCTTACTCTTAATTTCCCAATTAATAGCCTGGGGATAAAGCACCACTACAAATGAATGGCTGAGTTTAATGCGGCAGCTCCTTAAACACCAGCCTGAGCGTTAACAAGTATGAACCCGAATACCTCTGAAGCTACAGAACAGTGAACATCCAGAGTGTCAATACACTCTGCATCCCCATTTGGCCTGGAGAGGGACAACATGCTCCACCCTCCCCCCCCCGCTCAGCCTGAGCTGAGTGACATATTTACAGTGAAGGTAATGATACTAGATACCAGAAATGAGAGGGCTCCAGCGTGGCCAGTGGACTCAGGAATCTCTCTAATGAATTGGACAACAAAGCCCTGTTGGTACAAGGAAGAAGTATTTAGAATTGGGTGACAAACTGAATTTTAAAACATTAGGTTTTCTTTTAAAAGGCACATATCCCAACACCTCCTAAAAACTCTGGGCGATGAGGAGGGTGGGTATGGGAGTGGGACAGGTGGGTTGGCTGGGCGGCTGGGGCTGGACGCTGCAGCTACAGAGGCCACCAGCTCCTGGCTCATAGCGGGGTGGCCATTCTCGGCCAGAAGCCTCTTCTGGTAATGTATTCTGAAACCAAATTACCGTAAGCTGATCCCATCTGGATAGTGTCTGTGCACGGCTGCTTTGGTTACCCACCACTGCCTCTAGCCTGCGATAGCATCTCCATGAAGACAGCAAAAATCTGATTAACCCAATAACAATGAAACACTTGGTCAAAGAGCAAAGAGCTTTTAACTTAAGATACACTAATGCAATTCCCTCGCCTTGTTTTCTGAAACCTAATAAGAATCAGGCGGACGGACTGCTACAGATGGGTGTTTGCAGGCTCTAATGCAGCAAGCTGGGAATGAAGTCAAATAAATTGAAATCTAATTCATCATTGTGTGCTAACTTCTTTCTGTTTCTCTAAAAAATACATTAAAAAGCTCTTATTTCATGACGGGAAATTGGACAGACTAGTTAGTTTATAGCGGTGGCTCTGCCAGGGCTTAAGGAAAGCGAGGGTGTTGATGGAACATGTAGAAGCAGAAAGAAGTCACATCTCAATTCACTGCCGCTCAGACTGTGTGTGTTTTCTAGCAAGCACCGAGGAACTCACGCTGACAACGCTCAGTATTGGCTGACTTCTGAGTGGCGCGAACTGCTACTGCAACACAAGATCAACAACAAGCCTGTCAGACTCATACAGTAAGTGGGCACGTCCCATCGCGCAAGTCAAGAGAATATTTGGACTCTAAGTCGAGCAAAAGTAAATAACAGGTCGAGTGTGGTGGGCTGCAAACAATAGAAATTCCAATTTGGAGCAAATGCACATCACAGAGAATGAAACTTTCAGTATAACCTGCGATAATAACTTCCCCACACCCACATTTGTAAATATCTCCAGTGTGCAAAGAGACAAGAGGAACGTGTCTCTCTATTCTGAAGGCAAAACTGTTTCCATCTAATTCCCAGGCAGTGGCGATGCCCTCGGGTCAATCTATAGAGTGTATTACTACAGTGATTCCACAACAGTGCTGTGCTAATTACATGGAGCACATACGTCCCACTAATCCTCTCACCCAAGCATCACGGGCACATCCTGCCCACAGTGAGGGGTTGCAAATACCGCTGTACAATTAGCAGCAGAGAGCCACTGCTGAACCAAAATGAGCAGCACACGTAGGCCAACGCTGCAGAGATCCCACAAATAACTAACGGTTGGTAGGTGGACCTGTAGTCAGGAAAAATGTTGTTGTTGTGACAGATGTAAAGCTCAGGAGGGACGAAAAATAAACGATTACATCTGTAGAAACACATTTTAAACAAATTGAAAATAAGTCAGTGAAGGTATTTTTACCTGAAACACAACTCAGCTTTGAAAGAGCAAATACTCTGTTCACTGTTATTTCAAATGTATTCGCATGAATATATTATGGACATGGGGCACAAAACTGCTTTCTTGCGTTGAGTGTCATTAAATATTAATCAGTATTTTCTTTTATTATACACACGTTTCAAATCAGTGCACACTAAATCTCTAATAACACTGCAATTTGTAATGCAATGTAGCTGCAACAAGTTAACGAGGAAAAAAGCAAGATAACGAGAAATAAACATTTGCAATCTGTTACTGAAACATATTTTGTGTGTACATATTTAGGAGCTTAATATTTTTTACATCTGACATTTGAGTGTAAAATAAAATTAAAAATACATTTCTGATTTTTTTCCACATTACCAAAAAAGAAGACAAAGTCAAATATAGTCAAGTGAAAACATTTTAAACAAACATAATTGAAAATGTCAAATGTTTTCATATTTAATAATGAGTTTGAGAGTATCAGGAAAATAATATGAAAATGAAAAATGTCTCATCAGGCTTAAAGATAATCCAATATTAACATTTTGAAATACACATTTGTAGTGGGGTGGTGTGAAGATCTGTTTGAAAACTAAATATCAATTATAGCAGTTTTGCCTTTAAATTTTGTGAATACCTTCATGGAATACTACGATAAAAAATATAAATACACTTGAAGATATGATACCTGATGTGTTAAAGGAATATCTTCTCTGTTACTGCTGTTTGAGTAATTTTGTGTTAAGGTCCATCTGAGAGAGAAGTGAAATTGAAAAATCCATTTTACTAGAAAAACAAAGGAGATTATTGCACGTATATTTAAGATATTAATATGTTTCCTAGAATTACTTTTTGGATTTGCAGTGATTAAATCTCAGACTAAAAGAAGTTGAGTAAAGCAATAAGCACTAACAGGATTCAGCTCTCTAACTTTACACTGACGTGTTTTCGGTTAAGAATTTTCAGTGCTTGCAATTCTTTAAATCTAACAAATTAAATAAACTCCTGAATTATGATATAATTAAATAACATTCAGTATATGAAAAGTTACAAGAAAACTCAATCTGGGCAAATGATAAGAGTGCACAATTTAAATTGGATGTTTTTAAAGACACAGATTAAAATATATTTTTTATTTTTTTAAAAATGCATGAAAGTTTAAATGCACTGAGGTCTCAGACAACTGTAAGACTGGTCACCACCTTTTAATAATATACTGCTTTACCATTAATATCTGAAAATATTGTATAATATGTGATATAATAAAGATTGATATAAAAATTATCTAGAAATTAAAACAAATCTTTACACGAGGCCAACGTTTCAGTCTGTGTTTTTCATACATTAACATGGACGTGTGGGAAGTAAATACAAATATTGTACCATAAAACTGTTTCCAGTAAAACTAAATAAATAAAAGAAAAAATAAATATTCTTTACAACTTAAGGAGTTTATTTTGTATGTATGTAAGTCATCTAAGGATTTACAAAGTTAAAGTGTGGGAGGTATTGTGAGCTCAGACTGTCCCAGCAGCCAGGAGCTGTTGAGACAGCAGCCTTGCCTCGCGTGCCGCTGGCTGGGACAGACCTGCCAGCTCACTGAGGTTACAGGGTCCTTTCATTCGTCTTTCTCTGGCTACAAATATTACAGTGTGTAATTTATCCCCTCCAATTCCACGGATTCATGTTAATCTCATCTCCTTAAAATATTATTCTCACTCTCCCTAGGCGGCCTGATCTAAGAACAAAGCCATCAGCAAACAACCTCCTAACCCAACTGGACAGGTACCCTCAAATTCTTTAGGGAAAGAAAAAAAAATACGCACTTTGGACAGAGGCTAAGCCTAATCAATCAGCCATGCTCTGAATGAAATTTATAAAGACTGGCATACATGATGTGCTCACACAATAAATCTACACACATACACAGTTCCACCTGCCCTGTTGCTCTACACTGTCAAGTCCTATATGATTTAAGAGCCCTTAAAACAATGAACAAGAGAAAGTGCATGTTTAAGAGTGTGAGTAGGTGTGAGAGGGAAAGTACATCACTGTTAAAACAAGAAAAAGTTCACTGCCTAGACTTGTACGGTTCAAGAAACAAAACTAGAGCAGACACTGTTAAAAGAGCAAGGGTGAAAAAGAAGAGAGGGGGGTAAAAAAAAAAAAGGGAGAAGAAAGAGAGTGAAGAAATAAAACTGCATCACAACGGAGGAGTTAAAAGGAAAGGTGAAAGAAGGAAATCAAGAAACAAGGTGCACCTACTGGTTATGATAGCTGAGAGGGTCTGGAAGACAAAGTTCTGAAATGTCCATCAGTCCAGTTTTAGCATTCCAGGAATGAGAGGAAGAGGAAAGAGAAAACAATTGAGACCCGCTTCTTCCCCCAAATGATAGCACAGCACCCTCAGAGACAACGCTGCCGAAAAACCCCCTCCAGCACCGCTCCCCCCAGCCTGCACAGGTATGTTGGACTCTGATGGATTGAGTGGGCGCGTGTGTGCGTGAGCATGTGTGTTGCGTATGTGTGTGAGTGTGTGTGTGTGTTTATGTATATATGTGTGTGTGAGAGAGAGAGAGAGAGAAAGTGTCTGAGTGTATGTAAGTGAATGCGTGTGTGTATGACAGAGAGAGAGAGAGAGGGAGAGAGTGAAGGGGGGAGGGACAGATAGACAAGAGAGGTAAAGGGGGGTGAGTGAGAGAGAGAGAGAGAGAGAAAGAGAGAGAAGCGCAGGCAGCAGCGGGATGAGCGCTAAGATGGAGAGAGCATGAGAGCGCGAGCGAGAGGAATGACTCTTTCCATGGTCGGGATAGGGCTCTTTAAGACTCAAGGGCTTGATGAATATGGAACAGCTGCTGTTGGCTGGCTCCGAGGGGCAGGACTTAAAGCGACAGAGGGGCCGGCGGAGCACCGAGGAGGAGGGATCCAAACGCTCACTCGCTCGCACACTCCGCTATGCAGAAGTACAACACACACACACACACGGCTCACACACGCATAGACAAAACAACCTATCACATGAACAACAGAGATTCAGCCAGGAGAGCAGTCAGCAAGCAAAGTTTGTGTCTGGATTAAATAAAAAGAGCTGTGAAGATGTGGATGGTCGGAACTCAAATCCAAGCATGAATGAAGATGATAAATAAAAGAAAAGAGTTTTGGTTCATCAGTGTGTGCACCTTGCATTTGTGGAATATTCAAGAAATATTTGAGAAAGCGTGATTTAAATATTTCCGTGCTGACTTTTGGAAAACGCAACATTTACACGTGCATTAACATTGTGTTTGTGAATTTGCAAATATTACATATTTTGTCTCAACATCTTGTTTGCACGCTTGCATTAATATGCGCTGCAATCAAACAAAGTCAAAGCGTTCAGCCGTCAGCAACTTTACCAAGCAGATGACATTTCAGAACTTCACTACCGCGAAAAAAAACTTTGTGTAATCCACTCTGTGCATTTTTAAGATATTAAAATGTACAGTTATATAACACTCCATAAAGTAAAATCTGACACCAGCCTAAGCCACACTATAGGAGCTCCAACAAGCAGTCGAGTGCATCTGCAGCACTTCACTTTCAAAAAGCAATAGCTTTCAAACCACTAAGGACAGTAAATGTATTTATTGAGCTGTGTCGCTAGCTCCATTTGCCGGTGTTACATGTGAGGTACCATTGTGAAACCTTTCACCACCTGTGAGAGATGATCTCAAGCCATAACTCATATTCTGGACGCCCATCAGCTTCTAAAGCAGCGGAAAATCCAGCTCTGTTTTCTCTAACCCCAGCTTTAGAACCGCCTGTGTTTCACTGTTGATCAAGCTCAGTAAGAATGCTGAGAATGCAGATACCATTTCACAGTCAGTGAGGGTCTCCATGTTACTGTATCCCCACATTATAAGAACAGAGCTTACCATGGCATCTTATTGGAGAAATGAGCAGTCCGGCAATGGCTGCCACTTGGCTAAGTCAAGCAGAAAGAAACAGCAGCTTCTTTAAAACTCACAAGGTGCCTGACAACGATCTTCAGTTACTTCAAGTAAAAATAAGAGTGAGCGAGGAGGAGTCGAGATCCACCAACAGATTCATGAAAGAAAAAAGGTGCTTTAGGTCGCTCTGTTGCTCTCCAGTTATGTCTACTGAACAGGAACTGTATAACCCTTGGAGAGGAATCCAGTTCCATTCATCGGCTCACGTTTCTATAATCAATGCAAAAACATCACGCAATCCCTATTGATCATCACAGGCCTATTGATGTGCAGCAATAGTGCCTCCACAGTGGCACAGATCACACAGCATCTGGTCTCTTTTTGTGACAAAAACAAATGACTAAATAAATGAAAATCCAATTAAGATTGATGCCAAATCAAACACCTGTCAGTTTAATTCCTTAAAGAGCAAGAAAATCACTATCAAACACGGTTCTTAGACTTCGATAAGCCGAAACAAAATACAGGACAAACAAGAAAATACCTGTCCATATTTGTACATCTCACAAAGCACAAACAAGACACAGTGTACACTGTACTCCATTATTGATTAGAATGATAATACATTTTTAAATCCAGATTTTTAGCTATTTATTCAAGTCACGCAATCTAACTCACATGGGTTGTAAACTTCTTTTAAAATATTTCAAGAATAGTTTAGAGCTGTCAAAAAATGTGAAAATTATGAGTAGAATCAGTGCGCAAAATACAAAACATATTCTAGCAGTACAAGTAGCTGATCCAGCATGGTCTAAGTCAAGACTTGAGACTCACTTCCTCGTGACAGACTGCAGTATTATCCTGGTATCTAACCCTGTGGACTGTCTTTCACGTTGATAACTGCCTTCACTTGATAAATCACATTTCTGCATATTTTTCCTTCGGCCTCCCAACGTTTTTTCGACTGACACCACACAGACTTTTGTCACGTAGTGTGAGCTATGAAAGCCCTGCTGCTGCTATCGTTGCTTCTTATCAGCTCTGTTATGAAAAAAAAAAAAAAAGTCACGGCATGTGACAGTTGATTTGACAGGAAGGGATCAGATACAAATAAAGAATAGTGGTGCACTAGGCAAACACTTGATCACCGTTAGCAGACTATGACAACCGGGAGAAGGACTGTGTTGAGTATATGACAAGTGAATTTTTTCTTTCTCTGTTTGCTCAAATGATTTGAGATTTCTGCTGTTTTAAGGCGTCACACGTGTCTGCGTTCACTTGCTGTGTAAAGCTCACATGTGTAGGTGGGAGTCTGTTTGTTTACATGTACTGCATGTGTGGGTGGTGCAATGAAAAAAGGAGAAAACAGTGAGTAAGACTTAAGTCACAGCAGGGCACAGACTGGTCACCTAAAGTGAACTGAATGCTGCTTAGTTTGATCTATTAGTCTCACGAGATGATAATGCCTTCTTTTTGTTTTTCATACAGCAGAACCCAAACATAATATAATCCAATGTTTTCCACGTTACACTGTGCTGACCTTTACAGAACAACACGAAGCGTCATGATGGTCTGATAATGTTGCTTTAATCAACTTTCTAATTGATTAAATGTCACTGTTACACAAAAATATCATTAAAGTCTGGTGATGTAAACACGTTTAGCCCGGAAGAGAGAGAGGGAGAGAGAGAGAGAGAGCCTAACAGCTCTTAAACAGCTTTAAATTACACCTTTGCAAAGATTTAACAAATAAAAAATGCATTGCTGGTGGCCTGCGTTTAACAATTTTCAGAATTTCTCTGGAAATAAACAGACAGCCAGGCCTTATTAAGTCGCCATATTTAACCTTTTCATGCATAAAGTAATGGTCAAATCAATAACGTAATTCAGTCACTATTCCCAGAGGACAAGGTACAGTGTAAGCACGTCCGCGTGCACTTTACATGCCTCAATTAGAGCTAAACCGCGCGTGCACACTGATGCAATTTAAAGCAGCCACAGGTGCGTCGAGGCTACATTTAAAATAGCATTAAATATATATATATATATATTAAAAGTACACAAACTGGGAAACAAAAACAAAACAATGTATGTCGAATGTGATACGGTGATGAATATGTAGTGTACCTTACTCGGACAAGTCATGTCACATCCCCGGCTGAGCACAGCGCACAGTAGTCGTGGTCGTGTCTCCAGGTTGTGGTGGTGCTGGTGGTGTGGCTCTGTGTGTCTGAGCGCGCCGTTTAACTGTCACACACCACAGCCACACTATCAACTCCTCCTCCGGCGCGCGCCCTGTGGCTAAACCAAACACCTCCACCGGCAGCAGGAGCTCCGGGTGAGCGGGGTCAAATGTGATTCGCGAGAGAGGGGGGGAAGTTAGGAATGTAAATGTTCAGTTTGTATTGTGACTTTGACTCCCACTTTTTTTTTAGTTAGGTGGCGTTTGTTAAAAAAACAACTAAACTAAACACTGCATTTTGAGGGTATTATTCGACTGTTATTATTTTATTTTACTGCTCCGCGAATTTCCCTAAACACCACATCCGGTAAGGAAACTCACTCATTTTACCCTACAGCTGTTTGAAGTCTGTCACGGGACTCTAATTTGGTTTATTTTGCCGGTCTGCTCGCTCGTGTGCGTGAGCGCGAGATGTGTTGGGTACCTTTTCACCTGAGAGAAAAACGGCAGGTGACAGCAGACGTGAAAAGGTTGAACACCACGGCAGTCGGCTGGGTTCCACAATTGATGAATAAATAACAGGACAATAGCAGTGTTGCGTCTGTTGCGGAGATCACAGTCGCTGTATCACATAACAAAGGCGTCCACAAACTTCACTAACTCAGTTTGATTTCATTTTTTTAGGGGTTATTTAAATATATATATATATTCTCTTATGGAGTCTGGTGTGTAGTTTTCTGCAAATGAGATACTATAATATGGAAACAAACAAAGATCAATGCATGTATTATACATAAGACTGAAAATAAACTTGTCCAACCTCTCTGCATGACCTCTGGAGGTCTTCTGGCCTCATTCTGGGATCCCCTGTCAGTATTATGGCAAAACATCACATATGGAAGAAATATCAACATGGAAAAACATTTTAAAGATACATCTTAGTAGCAGTCCACCTAATCTGACAACTTCTAGGGGCCTTTTCTAATTTAAGAAATGCGACATAAAGATTTTGAAATGTTGATATATTTTCTCTTTGTGTCTTGTCTCATGAAAGGATTTTCGGCCAACACATTTTACATTCTCCATCATTGACTGACTGCCTCAGCTGTGGACCAGAGCATGAAGCCAGCTGACAGCAGTAACCGACTCTATCATCTCCACTAGAGGGAGGGCTATCTCACAACAAGGCCACTAAGGAGCTGCAGCAGAGGTACCTTTATTTATTTATTTCCCCAGTGATAGTGTAATTCATAAACTGAATGAATGACAGTCAGGACAGTGCCAACAACCAGGCGCACAATGGAGACTCGACTGCATTTACTTCTGAGCACAAAACCTATCCATTACAAACGTGTAATTATTGTCCTTAATAGATTAATTCATGCTGAAAGATAGAAATGGGTTCCAGGCTATTGATGTAATCATTTCACTGAGGAAATTAAGTGACATTAAAAGAATGATATTGTCACCGTCAAAGTATCATTGATTCTTTTCGAATGCAATTAACTGTATTTGAAAATGGGACCTGCACATTGAGCTGCACAAGGAGCACTGAGGATCACTTCATTTGTGAGAGATATAAAGACCAAATTATCCCATCAAAGAGAAAATCTATAAATGTAATGGCACAGCGCTTCAGCACTAAGGAATGACAACAGCGGCCCTGTTCAGTTCCCTCTGTTAGGTGTATTAACTACCAGTGAGCGGCTCTCAACAACCCACGGAAAGATTATCCAGACTGTGAAGGCGAATATCACTCAATTTATGAATTCACATGTGATTTTTTATTGGCGAACATAAACAATTCTCTCTTAAAAGTAGGAACCATAAGATGTATGGCTATAATATGGAATGTCATTGAGATATTGTCACACACTAAAAAAGGAAATGGGTTCAGATTGTACCCAGCGTGGACCAACACAATGCTTGGTTAACTTTACCCAGGACCTGCAAGATGTTTTGACCCTGTGTCTATGTTATTTTTTATTGGTTTTACTGTTGGATCAGAACAACCATTCTGTTTTTCTGTTTTTCTACACTTTGGCACCTCTGTGCTACTGTATATTAACCGCACAGTTTAACCCAGTGTTTTTTAGTGACTTTAAATAGAAGACTGCCATGGAGTTGTTACAGTTCCTACACTCATAGTTTTTGTTTAAACTACAGTCGAAACAATTTTTCTGTGAGTCGGTTAGTGGATCAACTGAAAATCAATCGGCAGCTGTTAAATCACCAATCAAGTTTTTATACAAACATTACAAACATCCTGTAGCTTCCATAAATGTGAGGATTGGCCTTTCCTTGCTTCATAGAATTTTAAACTTCGGTTATCTTTGGGTTTTAGGCTGTTCGTCGGGCAAAACAAGCAATCTGAAGACGCCTCCTCTGGCTTCAGGAAATCGTGAAGGATATTTTTGACTGCTTTGTGACATTTTATTGAGCATGTTTTTTATTGTGCCGGTTAACCGAAATGCGGCAGATTAATTGATAATAAATGTCATTGTTAGCTGCGGCCGGACCTCAAATCTGAATCAATTTGGGTTCACCTAAAAGAAGAGTACTTGTCTCTGCCGGTGAAATATTATCCACAAAAACATATTCATACATTTGATTATTCAAATCAACTGATTATCCCCATAAAATGTAATTTCATTCTTTTCTTATGGTTTTCTGAATGTCACCATCAAATAAATTATGATAATGGCCGACATCACTGTGGCCTTTAAAAGCAAATTTCTCTCGTAGTTTCTCCTGTCCCCTGTTGTACATTGATGGCTTGACTGAAATGGATGCCTGTCAAGTTAAGCTCTAACAACACACACTGGTTCACATTTTTCTTTGTTGTTTGTAGCTTTTTGAGTCAGTGTTACCTTTTATGTAGTTGTATACTCTACATTTTTGTTTTTGGCGTGTTGTTGACTGACACAGTTCTGCGGTGAGTTTTGACGGGTTCCAACAAAAGCATGCTCGTCCAGCAGTTACTGGTCCACACAACTCCCTAACTCAATTGCCCTGTTGGTAATCCAGTGAAAGGAAATTCACCGAAGAGAAAGAGAGGCAGGCAGAGAGAGAAAAACATGAAACATAGCAGACACATCTACTCATATGATGTCTAAGCGTTAGATGAATCAGCCATCAATCTCCAGTCCTGGTCAAAAATGCAGCATAATTCAAACCCAAACATTTTTCTTTGCGTGATTCAAACCAAATCAGAGGGTCCAAAGCCTCGCTCCCTCCACCTGCTGTCAGCCACCAACCCACCCACCCTCGCCTAAATTTCATTTAGGAGACATCTTTCTCCCTTTCCCCCTCTCTCTCTCATGCTCTCTACATCGCTGTCTCTTCTCTCTCTTTGAATTCAGTGCGCCGTAGCCCTTAGATTTACTTGCTTAACAAATATGGACAGGGGACCTAAGTGGTTTTTGAAATCTTCGAATGGACTTTGGAGTGCCTGTGCTGTGCTGGGTGACAACAGTGTCTCTGTCTCTCTCTTTCTCTCTCTCTTTCCCTCTAACCCATATGTGTGTGCTTGTCTGGTTGTCTGTCTGTTTATGTTTATGTCTGTGTGTGTTTGTGTGTGTGTGTGTGTGTGTGTGTGTGTGTGTGTGTGTGTGTGTGTGCACGCACGTCTACGGCTTCCCCACGCTCTCCCAGACTCCCTGGCTGGGAGATGGCAGCGCTCGCTGGAGCGGCAGTCTGGAAATGAGATAAGGATGTCTGATTCATAGGATCTGACAGGAAATCTATACTCTGCAATGTTTATAATCCAGCCATTACTACACAGCCAAATGAAAGAACAATAATCCAATCATTTACTCCATATT
This sequence comes from Nibea albiflora, assembly GCA_014281875.1. Classification (NCBI taxonomy): domain Eukaryota; kingdom Metazoa; phylum Chordata; class Actinopteri; family Sciaenidae; genus Nibea; species Nibea albiflora. The sequence continues at coordinate 8,542,955 of CM024799.1, read as the reverse complement.
TACCTGAGGCAGATTCTCGGCTTTAAAGGCAAAGTGCATCGCGCGGTGACGGAGGCTGTAAAACTACGGCTGATATGGGTGAGGCTGAGGAGGTTGTTGGGGGCAGCTTTCAGGCTCAGAGTGAGGGGCGAGGATGGACTGTCCTCTGGGGAGACATGTGTCTGCAGGAGAGGGGTTGGCTCACCTGTGTGTGTTCGGCAGGGTTAAGGGTCACTCATTACTCATCATTAAGACCCCATTGATTTATGAGTAACTTACAAAAAAAGAGAGAGTAACTAGACTTTATGAAACATGGGGTGAAAGGTTACAGAGAGGAGCTCTGAAATTTCTCCGAATGCGAGCGGAGAAACAAACCCTCAGCACACATGTACCATACTGGCAAAAGGCTTCTACTATTACAAAGCTTATACAGTTTAAAGGAGAGGTGTAATTCGGCTCCCTCATGCTGATCCTGTGTCATCTATAACAGAGAAGGCCATAGAGGTAACGTCTGTCCATAAGCATGGAGGAATTCAGCAGTGTGGGTTCACTCATCATAGAGTCTTTCATGGACAGTATGCACCGCTCTTCATTGTGTACGAGGGGGGAGGTTTATCTTATTTGGAAAAGTGAAGGGGGCCTGCCCTTATCTGTCAATAAACAGTAATTAGATTTTGTGGCTGATAGCGTCGATTGGTTTCTAATCTAGCTGTCGCCCTAGACGTGTGTAATTAAAATCCTGATTGATAAAGGGGCAGAAGACCGCCCACACCACCACTTTACCAGACCCTACCCCCGACCCCTTCAAAACACAAACAAGAGAGAGATATGAAAGAAGGCCTGGGGAGAAAACTGCACTACCTATTGATCAGCTCTATCTGCCTTCCTATCAATGCCCTTTTCCCACAATGTAGAGGCTAGTACAAAGGTTTCCCACGTAAAACTTCATAGCTAATCTTCATCCGGCAGATTGTATCCTCCCTGATAAATAAAACCGAAACAACACAACATTTTAGGAAGGAACACTAAAATCTGGCTGCTTGCGCTCAAAATGTTTGCATTTGTATACATGTGTGTTTGTGAAATTCACTGTCTAAAAATAAGAAATTAAAACGTGCTCACCACTAATGAGGGAACGCTTACTGTGATTGTAATGCAATCAAGGAAAAACACCCCTCAGGCGATACAGAGATGAAAGAGCAACAATGCATTTTATCTATTTAACTAATGGGCCTGTGAACACAAGAATAAGGTCTAGACAAACACACATACATGCACAGAGGCACACACACACACAGGTGAATGTCAAATGTGCATCACGCATTAGACAAATAAGGTAGTACCTTCAAGTCAGAGGACTCCCACAGAGAGTAGCCAGGCTGAAAGATGTTCAAAAACGCTGCCTCCAGACCTCACTGTCATCAGGGTCCATGCAGACAGACGAGCTAGGAAGAAAGGCTACGTGCTGCTGGAGACAAAGGTACAATAAATAAAGTGAAATAGTGAGGGAGGAGAGTGGGACAGAGAGAACGCACCGGGCAAAGAGGTATCCAGCTAAGTGAGCTTCACTCCAGCCTGTAAATATCTCATCATGACCCAAACCTCAGAACGGTGCGAGAAGCAGATAATCTGTTTTATAGAGTCAAATCTTGCCTGGTTGTCTGTAGATTTTTTTTAAAATCTCTGTAAACCGGGAGAGAGTGCAGACTGTGACCTTTCCTGACACTGGTCACCTGCTGTCACGTTTGAGGGCTGACCCACAGCAGTGAATGATGGTTACATGCTCGTCATCTCCCCCCTCCCTGCGACACATATGCACTGGAAAATGCACACACGCACACGCGCACACGGTCTACACATTCTGGAGTGGATAAACCGCCGCTCACTCAACAGCACACCAATGCTCCTAATACATCAAGAACATAATAAATCACAAATTAGAAGTGAGTGTGTGTATTTCGAGGGGGTTGGACTTGCTCGAAAGCACTGGTCCGGTGCTTAATTCGATTCTTAATGGAAGGCAAAATTTCCAAAGGAAAACTTTCATTGGGCACAAAATGACTTTCCTTAGTTTTCACTTTCTAACACTGTGAAAGAAATTGAGATTGATAAATGCTGGCAGTGCATTGCCAGCCCATGCATGGTGTACCTCCTTTAACTGATTTCTGTAATTTCCTCACTAAACAGTGATTAATAAATGGTTACCTAAACAAATGGGACACTAAAAATTGCTTAGAAAGCTTTTTAACTTTCAGCCAAAAATCTAGTGCCCTGCCTGTCTTATAAAAAATCCTATTTTATAGAATAATGCTACATATTTTGAAGAGTTCTGGTGCCTTATTATTAGTGCATAAGATAAACCACATGACACATAATGAAAATGACAACATTAATTGCTTCATATGCACTACAGTACATATATATGCTCTGTAATTATTGTTAAAAACTAATTAAATGTATTGTGAGTTGTTGAGTGACAGCAAAAAACTAATAACTGTTTTATTGAGTTCACCTTACACAATGCAGCAAAAGAAAGTATTTCAAAATAAAAGTCTTTAAATAACGATTTCTACCCTTGAAAAACTTAGTAAGAAACCTCCTGGATATAAAAAACCTTGTCTTGTGTGAGTACATGTGATTGGAGATCAGATTCTCCTTTAGATTCTTCTTAAGAATGTCTTCCCTCTTGATAATAAGGCCATCTCCCCCTGTGGTGCCACAATAGTGGAGTGACCTTGTTACCAGGGTGCCATGTGTCACAGTGGGGGGACCCAGAGGGAGAGGATGGGGTGAACAGATCATCTCCCTGCATGCTTGGTACCCGCGCCCTACCCTTCCTGCTCCCACCACAGGCCCAGCACCAGAGAGAGTGGTGCAGGGAGAGGAGCAGCTCCAGGCTCTGGAGAACATGACTCCAATTAAGCTGTGGAGGCCTTGGCTCACACTCCACTGCCTCAGCCCAGTTGTCCTACGCAGGAAGACACACAGTCAACTCAGGGAAATGAACTTTGTCAGCATAGTCACGATAGTCGCTGAGAGAGTTGGATTGTGCTTTACAAACAATTTGTACCAGATGAGGACTCACAGGGATCCACCAAGAACCCACAGATAGAAAATGAGCATAAAATCATGATTGCAGCAATGTTGTTAAACAATATAGAAATTAAAGCAAAAATCTCAAGGAAAACAGCAGCAACAATGAGAGCTTGTTTCCTGTTTGGAGGGCCCCGGAGAAAAAAAAAATGCGGAGAGTTAAGCACACAGTAATAGATGAGAGCGATTGAGAGGCTTCGTTTTCCCCTGTGATTAAAAATGTATGTTGCCACACGCAGCCTTTGGTGAGGAACTCTCCTGGAAAAGGAGCTGGTTAATATTCAGGCCCATGTCTGGCTAATGTCTTAAAGTGATAAATAGGAGGGGGTTGCTGCCGTTTGATTGTTCTTCACAGGCAGTCTGGGAGCAGCAGCACAGGGGGATTTAAGGTGGAGGAATCCTCTCAAAGCTCCTCATTCATTCACTCTCAGACGCCCCATCATTAATTGGGCCTGTCGACATGACTCCTCTGTACCCAGGGCCACTGGCAGCTACCACGGTGGATGAGCTTTTTAAGACAGTTCAAAAGAGTCCTTGCCTCATGAAAGGCATTCAAATTACATGAAATTGCATTCATGTCAAGCCTTGCAGGCATATTCATACAGTACACTGGCATAATGTCTTGTTTCGTGCCTTGCATATCTGTGTAACTATATAATCGTCCTCTTGGGAGCAAATCACGCTTTAAAGAGTATGCTTAACAAACTATTCATTTTTCATTTTTTAATATGACTGTATGTACATATATACATACAGTAAATCCAGTGCCATGTGGAAAATGCAATTCACTTTAGTGTAATGTAATATTTTCTCATTAAAAGTGACATATTATACCCAAGAGTACCTGAAATTATGGAAGATAATATTTCCACGACAAACCCGTTTTGTTTAATGCAAAACAGGATGTAACATTCCCAAAGAAAACACACAAATCCAAAGGGAGGGATGCAGTATTCACGCTGAAAATAAAGAATGAACGTACAGTGGAAGCAGCAGTTTGGAAGAAACCAGATGTATCTGATCAAGTTTATAACTCTTTCACACAGACGTTGTAACTGAAATGCGCAATAAAACCTCTACGGTAAATAGGGAGCCGAACTACAATGTGTGTAGCAGTTATCCCTTTGGCACAGTTTCCACTTTGACAGTTATCTCCCCACTCTGTGTAAGTGTAGCTATGCAGGACAAGGTGAGTCCAGCCTTCAAAACTTTGTGATTTCTACTGATGTGGAGTTGGAAGGTGATCGCAGAAGGTGGCCAGATTTGGTTCATGATGTCAACCATGTGATACTTTAGTATTTATAACCATTAGAGGCTGTATATATGTCATGAAGTACAGCAGGCTCTTTTTCAGGGTGGCCACTGGCCTACTTCACTTCCATCCTTGTCTGACTGTTTCTTCATACCAGGACCGATAACCCCTACTTCAGGAGGGTTTAACTCTTTAAAGGGGTCCCTTTTTATTTAGTTTTTATTTTTAAAATGTTTGGGGTTTTAAGGCAGTGCGCAGTTTGGCCCTAGAATTACTGTTGCCTAGTTTTATTTACTGAAGGAAAGCACTGATGCTCTAGCCACTTCAGCTCACTAGACCTGACCTTGCACAATAAAGTCATCAAATGCTCAGCAGAGAACACAGCTCTGGGCTGGGATTGACTCCCTGTTTGTTTCCAAAGAGGCCTCACACACAGCTTTCAGTTAGGGCCACCAGCGATTCCCGCTGTCTCTCCATCGATCAGGCGAGCTCTTGCGTCGTCATTCTATGCATTTGCTCACGCGACTGAAACTATTCACAGTCTCACTTTTTTTCTCACTTTCACTCATCACTCTTTACACATTTCACTATCTTTTGCATTCACACCCGTTCAGTATCCTTCCATTACCGTTTCCCCTCCTCCTCTCCCTGTCGTGGAAGTGGTTTCTGTTATGGCAGTGGGAAGGCTACCCGCAGCGGGAGAGATCCTAATTAACAGCCTATTCATTTGTGTGGAGCGGAGGGCTCCCGCTTTCTGAGCACTTGTTTTATGGTGGCGCTAGGGAGCCCTGTCCAGGGATTTGGAGGGGGATAATTGCCTTTGCCGCAGGCTGCAGTAATCTGGTCGGCTAATTCATTATTTTAATAAGTTAGCTTCTCCTCGGGGGTGTGCTAGCTGCGCTGCGCCTCAAACCTTGGTGGTGCACCTCGTTATTGTGGCGCTCTTTTACACCGCCGCCCGCACGGGGTTAATAACTGTTATTAGCCTCTCTCCTCAGCCTGCAATTTCTCGTTTAACTGGGGCGATTCAAACGAAACCTTTGCGAGCGTCTAATAATCAACCTCTCTGGAACCAGGGGTAATCCCTATGAAGGGGTCCATATAGTGGAGAGGGGTAATGGATGCAATCGCCTGAGTGCCTTTGCCTCCGCTCCTTTCATTATGGGTCCTGATGTTGTTTTTGTTGTTGATGCTGCTGTTGTTTTTACTCAATTCCTCCAAAATCATTTGAGGGGAGAAATATTTGAATTGAGCAAGGGGAATGCACCAGAGTTATACATACAAATAAGATGATCATTAGGTTTGCGTAACTAATAGCTTCATTTAGCCCATAATCTTCCATCTCTCTAATGGGCTATGCAGTCAGTGGGATGTGTGCATGTGTCTGTGTAGAGACAGGTTTAATGACTCCAGTGCAGTTAGACATTTTGTGCATTGGCTGATTAAAAACCATGTCGTTTCAACAGGAAGGGAATAAAGTCAGGGCCTCATGAATAGAAGTATTTGAAAAATCCAATATTGGAGATGGTGATGGCTAGATGTTTGAAGGAACCTGCAGTTAAAATCCAATTATGAATACAGCACAAAGTGGTTAAATGGTTTTGAATGCACCTATTGGTTACATTATTTCACCACGTGAAGAAAAGAGATGTCCTAATTCACTTTTGCAGAAAATACAATGTAGGCAAGGCAATCCTATTATGTGTCCCCAGATATCCCTGCTTTGCATCTGCCAATGACAAAGTCCATCGCTGTGACTAAAGAAGAAAAAAAACAGACTTCACTTAACAGTGAAGTTGCAGACAAAGAAGCTCAAAATGTTCAGCCTGCTGCTGCCTTTAAAGACTGCATTTTCTTAATTCAGACATGTTTAACAGGGCAAATTTCTAAATGCACAACTAACTGTATCTTCAACAATCCATCTTGAGTGTATCCTCTGTACACTCCGGAGAGTACAGGCCGCAGTCCACATGCTCTGTGTGGCTTATGTTCCATCCTGTAGACTGCCTTGTTTAGCTGTCATCATGCTGCGACCTGCCAGCCACTGTGAAATGAGCTCCTGGATATTAAAGAGGCTATCTCTTCATCTATACTTAACCATAGTGGAGTGACACATCACATGGCCCTGGGCCCTGTAAAGGAGAGGGGCAAGAACATGTAGGGTGGAAAAATGTTGAAATGAGCAAGGCCAGTCATATGACTGAAAGAACAGCATTTGCACTAATATGCGTTCTCATCAACCCAACAACAAGCTATTAAAGCACCTGAAGTATTGCACAATGTTTATCCAAGAATGTGACAGTGTGGCAAAATGGCTCTGCGTGATCATTTAGCACTTTTATCTGCATCCAAAAGTTAAACCTTCCCCCAGCCACGGCCCCTTCTGCACACACTAGTGGTTTTGCTCCATAAAGTACGCACATGATAGTAAATGACCTGGTTCACTATTAACTATTATCCACTTAATGTCCTTCCTGGCTTGCCACATGTGGAGCTTTGGCTGAGCGCTGGCCTCTGGGGCTGCCTGGGGCTCGTTCAGGGCCATGGCTTTTCAAAGCCCGCGCTGCCATCTGCTAGACCAGCGGCCCTGCTCCCCTTCCCCGGCTGATGTGGCTGCAGCTGGGACAGCAGTGGCCTGTGACTGTCCCACACCCAGGTGTTTACCACAGCTTCATGCATATGGATTTAGAGATTGCTATAGATCTGTGATAACATATGTGGAAGCTGACACACGACTAATAAACACTCTGCTATGTGGACAGTATTGCTAAATGCTGTTTGTGCACAGGGAGGAGTTTACTCATTGATTTTTGTTCCCTCTTATGGATATATCTCATTTGACACTCTTCTGTGTGAGGCAGTATTGATCAATGATCAGCTGATGTTTTTTCAAGTGCTGCTGGAGTGGCATACTTCCAGCCCAGCAGTCTTGCCCACCTTAAAGCCGCTCAGCTCAGCATGACTGGCTTCTAATGAGTGGTCCCTCCTCTCATCACACAATCCTGAGTCCCACCCTCCCGCATTCATCAATTCTCATTAGGGAAAATCATCATGTGGAATACCAACTTTTGGCCAATATTCATCACTGTCAGCCTTCATCCACGGCAGCACAATGACAGACGCAGGATCTGGGAGTGCCTAAGTAGCACTGACTTAGCTCTTTTATTCCCTAATCTCAGCCTCTGTGCTTGTGGAACCCAAGCAACTCTCTGCAGTGCACACTCCCTGACAGCAATTACTTTATGCAAAAAGAGTGGAGGAGTTCAGTGAGTGGCGTGAGTGAGAATAAGCCTCCTCTGAACTGGCTGTTGGCAGGCTGCAGCATTCCAATAGGACCAGCTCACTTCCCATGGGCACTAAAGGGCAGCGAGGAGGGAGGGGAGATGGCAGAGGACAGCTTTGTAGCGCTGTGGTCGTGATCTTATTATGACATTGCCCATCTAGTCATCACTCATATATGATGCTGCTGTAAAACTGATTACATAATTACATAAATTCATTGTTATTGTGCTCATACTGAATAGCGATCCCCCAAAGAACAATTAAAGCTTTTCTTTATTTAACATTGTGAACATATTGCAAATATTTTATACTTAAAGGTCCAGGGGTCTCTATAGGGCAGAAGAAGAGTGCACTGTGCAGTGTGCAACTGCGCCGCCTTCTCTCTCAATGAGAAGATTGATACCACTGTCAAGTCTGTCTGAGGTAAACATGAAGCTACCACCAGCAACCAGCTAAGCAAAGAGGAAACAGCTATGTCCAAAAGTAACTAAATCTGGCTACCGACACTCTCTAAGAATGACACATGGTGATTTTAGTGGGGGGTTTACGTTTCTTGATAATACGTGAGGTTGCCAGGCAATACCACATCCTGTTGTACAACTACAACTTTATTTTTACAGTTCAGTTTTTGGACAGGAACAATAACAAGACAAAATGGCTGCTGGGTCTAGCTACTTATTTACTATACGAGCATGGTATAAATCTTCGGCCCTGTAACTCTGGGCAAGAAAGCAAATAAGCTTATGGTGAACTATTCCTTTAAAAACAGCTGCATCTTTCTCCCATCGACTGGGTGCATCTACCCTTTAGGAGCTTATCTACCTACGTCACAGAGAGTTTGCCTTCGCCAGCAATGTGTTCCCCCTCCTGTGAAAATTAGCTTGCGCGTGTCATTCTCATAACGGCAGCAGGATCAATACCTTCATTCCCATTTTAGCTGCTCTGCCCCTTTGCCCACCCACGCCCGAGAATAGGACAGCTTGCAAAACCCAGCCGCCATGTCAGCTAATCGCAGCCCTATTGCTTCAGTCATTCGTGCCCCATCGTTGGCCCACACCGGCTGCCTGCCCAGCACAGCAGGAGATTTTACCCAGAGGTCAGTGGGCTGGCCAGCCTGTCTCAGTCCAAACTTCCCTCCTGCCAGGTGGATCAGAGGGAGGCAAGCGGTTTGCTTCAGCGCTGAGAAAATGAGATCACACCGCCACTATAGGGGGGCTGCCTTTGGAAGACCTTCATTCCAGGCTACAAGATAACAGTGAAAAACCATTTGCATCAACAAAGGAGATATTATAATAAATCAGACACGGTGATACATTTTCTTAATTCCTGGCACTAACAGGTGTTAACTGATTCTCAGTAATTATCATTTGCAGAGCAAAGAAGGTTTCTGTGTTTTGCTATGAACGTGTAAGTTAGTAAACAATATAATCTGCTCAAGGGATACAGCGTCTTTGAATTCAGGCACATAGACACAAACTAGAAATTAAAAAACACCTTTAAATACAATACAAAAACCTTGTAGTAAATACTAATTATTAATTCAATTAGATACATTTTGTCTGTTTGTTTTCACTTTGGCTCATGTTCTCTAAACTGACAAAAATGACATTCATGACAGAGATTGCCTGCAATAATTGCAAAAATATCCAGATACATAGATAGAATGTGTGTGCCGCTCTGCATCTCATCTCTAAGATTGCTAAATCTTGTATGAATACACACACACACCAGCAGATGTAGATTGCATTGGGGAAGAGCTTGGAGGGCAACATATGATGGCCTCAGGCGCTTTCTCAGTGGTTGAGGCATGAGTCACTTCCCTCAGGGCTGCCAGTGAAAACATAAACAAACAGCAGTCCTCGACTGCAGGGATGCATTCAAAAAAACATCCATCCATCCATACAGAGTCGGGTCGTGGTGGTAGCAGATTTAGCAGGGCACTCCAGACGTCCTTCTCCCCAGTAGCGCATTCCAGCTCCTCCTGGGGGATCCCGATTTGTTCCTAGGCTAGATAGGCTATATAGACCCTCCAGTAGGTTCTGGGTCTGCCCCGGGGTCTTCTCCCAGTTGGACGTGCCCAGAACACCTTCGAAGCAAGGCACTCAGGGGGCATCCTTATCAAACCACGTCTGCTGGCTTCTTTCGATGTGAGGAGCACTGGCTTTTTCTCCGAGCTCCCTCTGGATGTCCCAGTTCCTTACCCTATCTTTAAGGCTGAGCCCAGCCACCCAGTGGAGGAAGCTCATTTTGGCCTCATTTTTGCATCCATGATCTCATTCTTTTAGTCACTACCCAAAGCTCATCACTATAGGTGAGGGTTGGAACATAGATGGACTGGAAAATCTTTCCCACAACGGTCCAGTAGAACATCCGCAGTACTGCAGTTGCCGCACCATTTTCCCATCAACCGTGAACAAGACCCTGAGATGCTTGAACTCCTTCACTTGGGGCAGCACCTTGCTCCCAACCCGATAGGAGCACTCCACTGTCCTCCAGCAGAGAACCATGGCCACAGACTTGGAGGTGCTGACTCTCATCCCAGCTGCTTCAGACTTGGCTGCAGATCACTCCAGTGCGTGCTGACGGTCACAGTCCGATGCTGCCAAAAGAACCACATCATTCAGTCATGCAGTCTTGGTGGAGTACAACACCCACTGAGAACGTATTTGACTTTGTGCCAAGAATACATACACAGCTCTCACTTTGGTCAAGAGCTGGTCTGTTGTTCCATGGCCAATCCGCATTGCTCCTCCTCAATCTGGGGTTCAGTAATTGGTCGGAGCCTCCTTTCCTGCACCCTAGAATACATTTTTTGAATTTGAGCACACCCTCTGGTCCACTTTATTGGAAATGGGGACCACCACCTCAGTCTGCCACTCCACAGGTACTGTACCCGTCCACACATTATTGGAAAGGTGTGTCAGCCAAGACAGCCCAACAATTTCTAAAGCCTTCGGCATCTTAGGGTGAATCTCATCCAAACCTGGCACCTTGCCACCAAAGAGCTTTCTAACTACCGAGGCTGTCTTTCATCCATACCTCTTCAGGCTCTGCCTCCTCCACCGAGGACATATTGATTGAGTTCAGGAGTTCCTCAAAGTGCTCTTTCCACTGTCCAACAATATCCCCGGTCCGGGTCAGCAGTTCTCCACCACAACTGAACACAGCTTAGGTCAAGCCATGCTTCCGCTTCCTGAGTCATTGAACAGTTTACCAGAACTTCCTTGACAATAATAAAACAGGTATTAATGTTGATTTGGTTTATTTACAGGATTACTGTGGTTATCAAACTGTTAAGCGGGCATTGCAGAAGGTAAGTACATAATATTGGTATTAGAGTTAAGTGGGTGGAATTAATGTGGGAACAACAAACACACATAAGCAGGCGATGCAAATCATGTAAACGTGTCAGTCAGAACAAACTAGCAGGAGAAGAAGCTTATCTTGCTATCAGGTTCAGAAAGGTGATAGGAAACACAATTCAATATCAATCTCATGTCATGTAATGTGAAGCGACAGCCAGCGCCCGCTTAGCTTAGCCAAGAGTCACGTCGTAAACATGAGGTTGCCAGGCCACCACTGCCTGTGTGTGTCTGTGCAAATTAAATCTTGTACAAATTAAAACTAATTAAAGAAAAATAGATTTTTAAAAATGTTAATTTGTAAATTTTAGAGTAGCTTGTAGAGCTTTTTACCTTTGTACAAAGCCATGCTAGCTGTATATATATATATGTCATACACAATGTTTTTTTATTCACAACCTTGTATGCATCTCAGAGAAAGCAGTGTTCGGACACATGCAGTAGACACACATATACGCACTTACACCTGACCCAAGTCCTTCATCTCTCAGTAATATGGAGCTCCTGAACTTTTTTCTGGGTGTGATAGATGGATGGCAGAATATCCCTGAGGGACCGGTGATTAAACAGGAAGTAGAAAGAGTCACTGAACAGAGCAGGAGCTGGCTGACCCCTCCTTCTCAGCAGCTTACTGATCTGCTGCTACAGAGACTATAAGATAGGAGGGAAAGCATGAAAGGGAGCCATGGATTATCAATAAAGTCAATATGGCATTGTGTTACATGCGCCCTCTGACCTAAGCAAGGGTTACTAGCTCTGATATCTGTATCGGGATGGTACTACTGGAGGAAACAGTTACAATTTATCCATATTTGATTGATATGATTGAGAAATATTAACTAATTTATGACTGAACCATATAACATAATGATAATTTGACACTGTGATTTCTTGTTTTCGCACAATTTAATTCATAAATTGCCAAATAGATAAATAAATATAGATTTTTTTTTTTTTTTTCAGTACGTGATGTCTCATTTATATGAAATTCTCACATTAGTATGCAAATTATTCAAAGATGATCTCACAGTCACTTTATCAAAGCATTATCTCTTCATACCTAATTAGAATTCTAGTCACAGTCAATGAAAAGCTTGTTTCAACATATACCATATCACCACTGCTTCTATACAGTAATGCCACTGAGCTGCAATCTGTGTTATACCTGCTACTTTAATTCATCTCCAGCATTCCCGTGTTTAATTTTTAGCCTTGGCTGCCCACAGGGACTTTAACCCTTTCTGCTGTCTCATTTTAATCGGATGCTTTTTTGTTAAATGTTTAACTTAAATTGGGAGCCTCATAAATATTCCAAATCACTCGTCCTGTGTTTGATGAGGAAATGAGCCTCGTACCCGCCGTGATTCCCCAGGCAGGCAGGGAGGGAGGAAAAAAAGCCCCTACAACTTAACTCTTGGAACTAGACCTGTGTGCCGCTCTGACAGCCTACATTAGCAAGCAGCAAATTGTTTTAACAATGTGAGGGCCGCCTTTGTGTCGAGATAATGATGATATCTCTTTTCTGTGTCGCTACATGCTACTGAGGTAATCATAAAGGTCTGCTGTCATCACTGCCTGAGAGTAGCTAAAGGGACAACAGCTTGTGCTGAATATGAATCTGACTGCTCTATCATAGACTTTGTATGCAGCAAGGCAAGTTTTGATATCTGTTGAATTATATTTATAGAATTTTCTAAGACTAACACTTGTAACAGTAGTGCACAGACATAGTTAATATGGCAGCTCCCTCGCAAAGGTCAAGCAGGTCTGACCTTCGAGTTAGTCAGATAGGCTGAGGCCTGTTTCAGAGTTTCTCTCTGTTTCTGTCTGTCTTTCCCTCCCATGGCTCTGTGGTCATTAATCTTCCACACAGGTGCTGAGGACTCCTGACCCTCTGCTCCACTTCCTCCATTAGCACCATGACAGCTCCACTGTAAGGTTCATATAACCGACCGTATTTCCATCCCTCTTCTCCCACACCACTTCAGCTGGCCTGGGAACTAAAATCCACAGTGTCCGCTTCACTCCTCTAAAGTTAAATTACACTTGTTTAAGCGCAGTTTTATCATCCCGTTGTCGGCATTAAGAGGTTCTGATTCAAAAAATCGCATTGTTCCCACCCTGCTGGTTTGGTTGGGCTAAGTTTTATAGTTTAACACCAATGTAAATACAAGTCATTGAAATATAGTTTAAGGGGAAAAGAAAAAAAACAAGCAATGCAGACAAACTGCAGACTGTGTGATACTCTTATTTAAAGGTATCGCAACTGGTTTTAAACTGTTGTAGTTTAATGCCAATACCTCTATATGACTTACATAAATAAACAATCAACAAGAGGATTGGCTTTTTCTATATAGTTATTCTGAGCACAGCGATGCCTGCCGCCGGGTCGTATTTAACTGGACAGAACAATGTGATGGAAACATTATGGCTTTTGTCCACAGGGGTCGCTAGAATAAACACAAAATGAAACATGCTTGTAGCTGCTTTAACAAACTATGTTGTAAAAGACACAGAAAACATACTCGGTGGTGTTTGGCCTTCAGAATAAGTTCTTGTTGAAGAGATGTTTTTGTCCACAGCAGGTTAGGAGGAAGTGGATTCAGCCGGCGTAGGAACAAGAGCTAGATGTCTTGAAAGTATTCAGTTCTTTTACCCGAGCAGCAGTCTAAGTGTACACTTTTTAAAAAGTACTCCTTATGCAGCAAAAAGGGCCCTGTCAGATTTATATTATTGTATTATATTTTTTATTATTACAGATGTATGAGAAGCACTTTATGGCTGATTATGGTAGAGCTAGATCTATTTCACGTACTGTTTAGACTAATAGGATGTCATATTAGAGTAGACGGTGGTGTTTAGTGTAGAAAACTAACTTCACATGACTTATCAACCATAGTTGTCAAATATAAGTATAAAAAGGCTACTCGCGATCAAAGACAACTGGAAGAAATGCATCACATACTGACACACAGTACCAGCTGCAGCGTAATGATAATGTGACAAGACCATGACAAGATTTCTCAACTCGAGAACAATATACCAGCTCTCTTCAGAGCCTGTTGTTTTCATCAGCGTGTCTCTGGATACGTCCCAGTCAGTGTTGTGAATCTGTGCCGTGTTCTGAGGTCGCGACCCCTCCACTGTAGCTGCCTCCTGCACAGAGTTTCAGTTTCACAGAGGAAGCCCCCACACAACAGCTGGACCGGCTCACACATACACATGCATAGACATCACACACAGACGTAACCCTACACGAACACATGCAGGCAGTTGTTTTAACATATGCAGCATCTCTGTGCATCCTCTCACAGGCTGCCATACGCCCAGGCCCAAGGCAAAGGAAAACACAAATGTCAGTCAGGATGGGGAAAGGTTACAAGGAAGCTAAGAGCTCGATACTGTTAATTTGCTCCCTGGGGTCCAAGGAGTCAACCAGCAGAGTGATCTGGCTCTGCTAACTCATGAGATATATCCAAAATACCAGCTCCTCCGGCAGCCTGCAGCCATCAATGATTAAAAAAAAAAAAAAAAAATTTGACAAAGAGCATCTTCGTGAAATGGATAGTCAGACTGTGGAAGGATAAGTGAATTACCTGCAATCTTTTCCTTTGTGACGACAAATTCCTGTCTGGTTCAATGTAAAAATATTATAAAAGTGTTGAAACTTTTTCTGTCCTTGTAAACCATTTGAATTTTAATTTATTCACAATATTGGGGAAAACAAGTCAATCATCGTGTCACTACATCCTTTAACTGATCAAACATAAGAGGAATCTGCCAAAGACTGCCAAAAAGAAGATTGAACATACTGACAAAAAGTTTAGCTTTTATGTTTGTAATACAGCTTGTCTCACAATTATAAAGTTTTTAATGTAGTGACTGTCCCACACAGTGTTAACTACATATGTAAAATATTCAGACAAAGTACCAGACACAAGTTTGAAGGATATATCGTATCATGCAGTCACATGAATGCGTATACAGTCCATGTTGAGTGTCCTTTTGAGGGTGGATGTGGTGTAAACGCGGCGTGTGAGGTGTGTGTATATTCCTGGTGGTCCCATCCAGACGGTGTGTCTGACTTTCAACATGTCTCTCCTCCCCATCTCACTGAGGTCACCTCGTTGGTATCGCAAGCGCAGCAGTCACATTGTGCTTCAATGCAGACAGATTGCTTATAATAACCGTTAGAGACCTTTCATTTTTCCCTGTCAGCGATTTGCGGGATAATTTTGGCACCCTTTAAGGATTCAACTCCCCTAATAAGAGGATAAAAATAAACAAGCTAGTTGTTGAGGCACTATATTCGGACAGCATAATCCCATTTACAAGTCTGAACGCACTCTGGCCAATAAAATCAAACCCCAGCAACATTGTTATATGTGGCAATTTTCACCATTTCTAAAACAAGAAATGACTGAGTGCTCGGCTTTTAGACTGCCAGGATTTACTAAATGGATGAAACGTCACTTTCCAAATTTCATTACTAAAGACCTACAGTGAAAAATGCTCAGTCAATTCATGTACCATAACAAATATTAGGTACATTTATTTTTGGTTCAGCTATTGACCACTTTGGCAGCAGATTACATTATAAGTCTATTTTAATTTACGATATAGCTGTTTAAAAACAAGTTTCAGATTCTGCAGAAGAGCAGCGTATTGATTCCTGCAGTGGGCTGCAGCTTTTGCTGTCAACCCTGTCCATCCATTGTGTCACAATTGATCTGACAACAGCCTGACAACCACATCGCATACCTATACAGTCTGCCGGGACACTTCATTTGTTTCTGTTCTTTTGATTTTCATTAAAAGTGGAACGGCGATGTGGTTTGTGTACGAAAAGTAGATACTCGAAGACATTAAGCAGAGCTAAGAGATTAGGAAACTGAATCAAGTGATGAAAGTTTGAGGAGCGAATGCTACAAAAAGGTGATGCATGAATATCGAATACAAAGTATTGTAGGCTGAGATAGAACGAGTCAGGAGAATTAATCAACAGAGGCTGAAGGACAGAGGTTGAAGGAGTAAACTAATGTCGGTTCTGCCTTGAGTGAGATGGACATTTAAAAACATAGCCGGAGATCAATACACACAAGGCTATCTCAGCTGATACGACTACAGACTACAGACTACATCCTTTTGCAAAGAAAATGCCATTGGATAAATATTGTGACAACTCTTCTTACGTTTGAATAATCCAGTATTATCAACTGAATGTATAACCTACTGTATGTGTTAATAATTTGTGAGGATAACCTGTAAAACGCTGAGGCAAAAATGGGGTTCATTCGGGGGCACCCACACTGAAAGAAGAGTAAAATGGAAATGTGTGACATTGATTCCGGGTCTCTATTTATCCCATTCCCTATACTCTCTTTATGTATCTAATATTTCTAATTTACCACCGTCCAGGAAAAGTGACACAAGAAGCCATAAATTCCCTTCTAATTCCAAATAATTCCGATTACATGGACGAGTAGTTTTCAATCAGAAAGATAATCTGGATGATAGATGGTGGGATAATTGGCTGTCTCTGCCACGTAAATATTGTGTCGTTCTATTAATCTTGCCGAATGAAGTGTCAAGCTGTCACTCATTCGTCAAACTGAATTAGGAAATATAACGAATAAATAAATGCATGCGGGTGGCAGTGACTGTGTGTGTGTGTGTGTGTGTGTCTTTTTGTGTATGCAAGTGTGTGTGAGAGAGAGGAAGCGATAAGATGAGATGAGAGCAGGCAGCTGCAGTGGCCCTGAGTCAAAGGAATGGGAGACTTAGAGAGATGAGTGTCGTCTGTGCTTTAGTGTGTTTGTGTTTAAAACTACGTGAAAGACAGCGAGAGGGAAAACAGAGAGCGCGAAACATAGAAACGTGATGTATATATCGGCAGAGGATAGAGGAAGGACGGTACTCGCCGTTCCCCTTCAGCGAGTATAAAATCATCTGGAGTATTACACATCTTAAAGCATTACCGGGTAACAATGCACTGCGCTTCATCTTGCCAAAGGCATTTTTATCAGGACGGATACCCTCAGAATTACATTGTCTTTTCTGTCCCAGGGTCCATATCTGTCACATGTCAAAGGCAGCTCCAGTCAGTCTGAATATTTTACCCAACTATCAGGTGAATAGCTGAAATAGTTTTAAGCGTGAAAGGAAGAAAGACCATTTGTTCCAATAAACTCACATGGATGTTCACAATACATTTGGTAATGTACAATAAATGTTTACTCGCTAACTGAAAGCAGACTATAACAGAAAACCCAACTGGGAATTTGCTGCGTTTGATAATTAATATGTAAGAGATCAGTCAAGAGGTGATAAATATCTTATCTACCCTTTAACCTGTAGGAAAGGAAGATAAAAAAAAATCAAGCACTGACATCCTCTTAATTTAATTTATAAAGATCATAATTAACGACCTGCAGGCTGCAGGAGACCCCATTTCAGACTGGAGACAGAAAGGGTCTCAGCTATAAGAATAAAAATGAAGTTTTCATTGAATTCTGAATTAAATCTCAAATATCAGTAATTTCACAGAAAAGGTCAGCTCTAATGGAGTTCCTCCCTGCTTTTTAATATCTCATATTTCTCTTGAAGGAGTCTACCTGCCGTGACGTGGGCTGCTAATTGTGGCCAGTTAATTAATGAAACCATCAGGTGTTTGCAAAGGCAAACAAAGAGCCGGGCTCTCCTAAATCACCAGTGCCCTTCGACATGGTTATTATCCGGCGGCAGGTGAACCCAAGCCTTGACGCATGACAGATTAGATCTTCTCAGAGGATGGGCCGTCCATTTATCTGCCTGATAAACTCAGAGCCTCTCTCCATTTTCAATCATCAGAAAGGAAATGAGATTAACAATCTAATGACGCCAGCACACACACACACACATGCGCACACAAAACAATACTCATGAGCAAATGTTCATTTATCGTCGCTTTGATTATGAGCACCGGAAAAGGCTTCTTCGGTGATATACGATCAAATTATTATTTATGATATATCAGAAAACAGGGAGCTTTTTTTTTTCATTATTTGATGCGAGAATTATTCCCTCAGTTTCTATTCTGCCTGCTCTGCTGTGTCCCTGTTAAATCACACAATGCGGCGTGGGTTCACACTGTTCCACAGAGGTCCAGGGCCTGTCATTTCACAGCTCCCATACCTCAGACCTAAATTTACAGTGCAGGGCTTGTATGCCCCGCTGTACTCCCCTTGTGGGTCAGCCCCTCCCCTGCTGTCCCTGACACGCATAGCAAGCATCCTGGCCCTCGTAAAGCTGACATCTTCACTAAACTATGCTAACAAGGCCGTAGTGATTTGTATATGCACAGCCCAGTGGCACGTGGTGTTGGGGGTTTGGGGCGGCAATAGAAGGAGGTTGAGGAGGGAGATCACGGGTGGAATCTACTCGTGTGGCGAGGGCAGCTAATCAAAGTGCCGCCACATGCAAAGGTTCCAGCGCACACAGACAAACATATATGCGTCGATGGGGGGGGGACACATATCTGAAAGTTCACATGGTGTAAGGTGACAGAAGAGGCAACCACAAGGTCCAGTGAGCAGGCCGTGGAACATTTCGGCTCTGTGATTCCTCGCGGCGCTAGGATTTATAGACTTCAGGCTGAATGGCTGGTGCAGGTGCAGAGCACAGACAACTGCTCTGCTCTGCCGATGCAATATATTACTGAGCAACAAACATCAGCCAGGGTGTCAACACGAACAACTCTTATTATTTAAGGCTGTGTCTTTTAAAGGTGATGAGCTTGAATGGCTAGGACGGTGCAATCAAGTTGGGGGTTTGAATGTTGTACACGTTATTTACGAGAAGTGAGGGGTTGATAAATGGAATTCATTTGTTTTACTCACCTCATATGGATGAAGATTAACTAGAAAGCAAACAACTGATATATTCTGAAGCAATGTTACGCTTTATCTGCTGCACAAACCAACTTTATATTTCTATAAAGCTGACTTTAAAAAAAAAAGAGAGAACACATACAGGTGCTGCATTAGTTGATCAGTGTAAGTCTGTCGTGTCTCTGCCTGTATCTATTAATACCTGTAGTTGTGGAGTGGAGGACAGGGACCTGTCCACTGCTCACTTGCTGATGATTGAAGACCCTGCATGTTCTTTTAATGCCCGACAGGTGAGGCTTATTTGAGGGCATCGATGAGAGCAGCAGCCCAGTCGTGACCCGGCCACTGCTAATTTGAGAGACTCACAGTTAAAATTATATTACGCTTCATTAAAATGCACTTCTTTTTTATCTGTGTAGGAATGACATTCAGGAGGTGCTTGGTTAATAAGATCATTCTGCTGAAAGATCCTCAACTTTGAAATGAGCGTGCGAATGCGTTAGTGACAAACCTCAGCTGAACAAAGACGTCTGGAAAGCTTTAAGTCATTTTCTCACTGCGCTGTTCCTGTAGTTTGCAGAACACATACCCCACAACAGAACTAATGAGTGGCCTTTTAGCCACGCTAGTCGGTCAACGACTGACGACTCAACACTGCCAAACCTAACTGCCTAACTAGGAAATGCTGACCAAATATCTGTTCCTGTATTGACTATTTCTCGCTTAAATGTTTTTAGAAATATCTTTTCATGCATTGTTTAGCTGTAATCCTGCTTGCAACCAAAACCAAGCACACCCCCAACTCACAGTACCTGCTGGGTCCAGCCTGGAGCCACCAGCTGCACATACTCATCCAGTCGTCATCATTTCTACCTCAAACCAATCCAGGCTTGAGGCTTTAAAATGGTTGTCCACAGACCAGAGGGTGATATCATGGCAGATTTACACTCATTCTAAGCTGACAAAAACATAGCACTTTATATTTTCAGGTGATTATACACTAATGGAAACACAGCTTTGTGTATCATGTTCCATTTCTGCCATGTTTTGTAAATGAACCTGCCTAAATCTCAACACACTGGACCTTTAATCTACAGTATAATAGGAAATCACAATCATTTTGAATAATAACATGAAGCTGCCATGAAGCTAGTTAGAGCTGTTAATAAAGTATAGTACTTCCCACTGAAATGTAGTAGAGTAGAATTCGCATGAAATACTCAAGTAAAATAAAAACTGTACTTAAATACAGCGCTGGAGTAATTGTCTGGCAAGTATTGCCCCGTCAGAATAAAACTGTATAAGTATATTAATTTCCTGTTTGGTAACTGCAGAATAGGAGAGAGATTAATACATAGTGTTGACAATTTGTGTTGTAGTATGAAAAAGCAAATGAGTCCAGTCACATGTCAAGGTCTTTCATAAAATAGACTTTATAAAATAAAAACAAGGTAAGTGTTTTAAATAAAAGCTTGACATTGTTTTGTTTCTAATACAGTTGATCTTTTTTTTTTTTTATATATTTTCCAAAAATATCAATATCATTGTGTCTGTTCTGCCCTGAGATTTTCATCTTATCTTTTGCTATAAATATCACTCTGTAAGGATCATCAATGGTTTTATGTGAGATAAACAACATTGTAAGACTTCAGATAATCTATGTAACCATGGACTTTTCAGGTCATCTCTCCCTGATTGTAAACATCTTTCTCTGTCTCTCTAGCCTGGGGTCAGCAGGTAGTGAGTCAGTAGAAGTGAATGAGAGAGCGCCTGATCTCCTGTGAACAAGGCTGTCAGCGTGGCCCTGAGTGGGCTGTATGGAGCTTCTGTCAGAGGGTGTCAAATTTCCACCGTCCACACTGTGGCCCTCTGTCCTGTTTGTGGCCGGATCTCAATGGGCCCTTTGATGGGCCACCCGAGGCCTTTCATCGTGCACCTTGCCACAGAGCACGAGGCCCGGGGGGGTTCACGATGCACAACACCTGGCAGGTATGCAAAACCACGTGCCCAAGACAAAACAAAAGCCACTCTGTCAAGCGTTTATTGGAAATTAATTTCCTCCCCCCCCCACACACACATCTTTTTTTGCATTCATAAAACACAGGACGGAAAAGAACAGGATGATGTGAGGCAGCACTCAGACATGGGCAGTCATAAGAGATGCGATAGGTTATTAAGGAAGCCTCGCTGGCAGAACATGCCACATTTTAGATTAATATCTCATAGAGCCAACTTCTGATCATTTTTCAGATATTGTTTGTGTGTTTCGTAGTCTGCTTGTGAGGCTTGTGATCATTAAATGTATGCAGGACAATGCAAACTTGGTGTAATAATGGATTGCTACAACAGCTAGCAGTGAAGTTAGTGAAGTTTTCACGTGAGAGCACAAAAATCTCCATCAATATTAAACCACATAAAACTGCGAGTGTACTGTAACTTGGACAGCTGCGTCTGTCTCAGGTCTTGTCTTATTTGGCCCTCTCCAGTTCCCATACACCTGCCCCTGCCTCCCTCCCTCTGCCTGCACTGCCCTTCTACTTTTTTTGCCCCTGCCCCATATAGAGCAGGCCCATCCCCGGGATCATCCTCTTCCTCCCTTATCTGAAGTTCAAAGCCCGTTGACTGAATTATCTCTGGACGGTAAGAGAGAAAGGAAACAACTGTCGGCAACCCTCAGTCAGCCGGAGAGAAACTCTTCTCCGACAGCTGCTTGGTTAACTGGTCTTTAGTGCCTAACCCCGAGGCGGAGGGACGGGAGCAGAGAGAGAAAGCGCAGTGTAAGGACACATCAGCGTCTGCACACGGAGCTCTCCGCAGACAAACGGGTTCAGTGTTTCCTCTCGGGGGGGGGGGGAATAGTGTCATGAGATAGTGGATGTTCAGAACAAGAGCGGAAGCTAAGGTCTCGGGTTTGAGTGGCCACAGAGAGGCGCTTGACTGAGGTGTTGAGAGGAAAGGTGTGGTGGCCCAGGCCCACAGGAGGATGGAGGGTAGATTTAACTGCTGCGCGGAGGGTAAGAAAGAACAAGCGCTGCACTACAGGATGAGTGGAGCCTATTGAACCCAGAACACCTGTGCTTACTGATCAAAGCAATGTCTGTGCGTCTAAAGGTATAGATCTGTCGTATATGCCCATAAACTATTTGAAAGGACATTCATGTACAGTAGTAACGAGAGAAGTGACACCTTTGTTGGGCAACCAACTTGAATACAGGTGCAATAATCAGACACCAGTATAAGAAGTAAATAGTTTACTACAGTATTTTTGGCATTTGTTTCAAGGTTTTTAGCTTCATGCTAAATTTGTTCATAGACGAGATGTTTGGTGTTTTGGTGGTGGAAGTAGAAAAACACTAAGAATATTTTTTTCATTATAAATTCACAACTATTGCCAGCTATTGGCCTGAAGCATATTCATACACATTGAAAAGAACCTACACATTCAAACTGATGACACCAACACGGCCAGTCAGCATAAACGTTTTACCGCCATATGGTTCGACCCTTAACTACAGTATGGCCTGTTAGATACAGTTGATTTAAAGAAGCCCGAGTCCTCAACATCCACATAGATCTCCCCCTGGCCCTCTCGTCTGTCTTGGCTCTCTGGCACACAAGGTCATCCCCTAGCCAGTCACGACACTCCAATTAAGGCGACTGATGGACGCAGCTAATTGGTAGGATTTATAACGTCCTTTTATTATGCTTTATGAGGAAGGCAAGTGGAGGGCATTACCATTTATAGGCCCCAGGCTCCATGCTGGATTACTGTCATCCTCAACTGTCCAGCCTGACTACTGAATAACGCAGCCTGAGTAGCTGGACCTGGGACATCTGTGTGTGTGTGTCCACCCGTTCCTGTTTCATCTTCTGATATAATGAGAGAAAAACAGTATGCCGTACGAACATACGAGCAAAAAGAGGAGGACATGGGAAGATTGAAATAGAGACTGAAAAGGGAGGACAGAGTTAAGGATAGGGTGAAGCATGGAGGGAGGCTCCACGGGGCAGGAAGGCAGGAGAAGGCAGGCAGGGCTCCCATAATGAGTGTGTGGTTATTGATTGTATTGTCAGGGTGGCTGACCAGGGTCCCGTGTGCTATGGGCCCCAGTCCATCTGTGGACAATGCAGTCAGTTACACCTCACTGCTCCGTCTAATAAAGAACAGGCAGATTGATGTCACCAGTATGGTTGAACTCTACCTAACACTCACCAGCACCTCTCAGTGCACACACACACACACACACACTCACACGGAGGCACACACATACACAGGCACATGTGTAGAGTGGGACAGTTGTGAAGCAGTGAAATCATTTTTATTTCCTTTCCAGGCAGGCAGAGAAAACTTATAGGAACTGTGGGTTACAGTTAGGCTGCAACTATCAATTGGCATTATCAAATAATGTGTCAATTATTTGACAATCAGTTTATTCATTCGGTCTACAAAATGTTCCAAAACAGGGAAAAACGGCCTGATGATTTCCCAGAAGTGACATCTGCAAACAAAAAATTCTCACATGTAAAAACATAAAAAAACATAATGATTTTATCCTGATAAACAAATTAAATTGTTATTAGACTGTGGAAGTAATTGATTTTTGTGTTTTTATTGACGGCACATTTATCCAGCTAATGATGCCAAAGGATATTTGACTTCCCTTTCCTTTTTCACTCGGGCTAGCAATCACTTAACGCTCTCCACAGAAATACAGTCTGCATTATACCTTTGGATTGTGAGACACCGTATTAAAGTATTGATACATTTACATAAATAAACAGCAATAATTGCAACGGTTATTCCCGTAAGCACTGCATTAAAGGTGTTTTTAAAGAACACAAAAACAGTCAAGTGCAGTCCGACAAGAAATGTGCATGTACAGTACATCTCACGTGGGAACACTTTGCCACTCTATCAAGTCGGGTGCACACTACTATTAGCAGCAGCCAACATTTCAGCAATACACGTCATCCTCAGCTAACTGACTGACGGCGCACCGGGTCAGGACCCTTCTATAAATGATGGAACAACTGCAGCTGTAATGAAGGCTCTGTGTTCCACTGCTTAAAGTTGCCTCCTTTAGGAGGAAGTCAGCGCCTCCACCTGAACATTCGGCTGCACTCGAGCCCCGTAGCCTCCGCGGCAGCAGCACGAGCGATTACTCCTGCGCAGCCAGCCAAAACACAAAAATCAATAAACAATCTCAACGTTTCTGAGGGCCTTTCGTCTGACTTAATAAATGTCTCAATCCACTGTTATGACTTCATTTTGCTTTAACGTCTTCTTCATGTGCATCTTTTGCCGATCAATTAGAGAATGGAGTGCCCCTCCTGTCACGACACATGCCCTCCATCCGCTGTGCTGCAGCACACACACACAAAAAGACAGACACACACACACACACACACACACACACACATCCCGTGCCCAAGAACAAGGTGAACTGCTATTTTAATCCTTGAAATGAGATACTTTTTGAAAGCACTTACTTAAATGGCTCATTAGAGGCCTCGCCATCCACTCCTTTCAGATATTCTACATCTCCTGTTCCTGTGTTGGATAATTTTATCTTGTCTCACTTTGCGATAAGAATGATTCTTCTCCGTAGATAAAGATGTTTGCCACTTTTGCATATTACTCTGACAGGAATCCCACGGAGCCGTGTGGTGCCTGCGTCCAGCCGGGTAATGAGACATATATGTTGTCTTAAGTGTGCAGAAGAGGCACCGTTTCCAGGCTGTCAGCGGTGATGACGACCACAGCATCTCTCTCTTCAGCCTGCTCCTGCTGTCATGGGCCCTATTTCTGGTGCTGGGGGGGGGATGACAGGTGAGTGGTGCCTGAGCTCCTGGTCTGTGACTGGAAGCTCCAGGAGAATTTCACGCGCACCCCTCTCTTGTCTCCCATCGATTCTGCCACTTCCCATTATTGTCAATCAGAGCGGCGGCGTCTCCACGGGAGAAGCTGTGCAGCAGGCGATTGCCAGGGCAGCGGGGTGCAGAGAGCAGCAAGCTGCACGCCTGCCAGCCACTACACCAGCACCGGGGGCCACCAGGGGCCCTTCTCAAGAGGCTGCCTGGGCAGGATGCCACAACTAAAACTGAAACCTTTTGCTTTACAACACATAATGCACATGGCTGAGAAGCACGGAGGGGTGAAGCCTCTGGAGCAGCTTTGTGTTGACAAAAGGAGCAGCTGAGGCCCTCGCTGCAAACATACTTTCACAGGGCTGTCAGCAGGAAGGCAATGCTGCTCTCTCAGACGTGACCGGCTTGTTAGAAAAATGACATAATAACAATGACAGGAATAATGGAACAGAAGTGAAGCACTGTTGTGCAGGTTAAGGAGGGCTGCTCCGTAAGCGGTCTTCCGGTGTGGCCACGTCCCCCTGGTGGCTCCTGACCCTGAGTGGGCCACCGGTGTGGTGCCGTGCAGGCGTTCTGGTCAGGTAAGGCAACCATGCGGTAGCTATAAGCCCTGGAGATTGATGGGAGTGGTGCCCTCCCTCCCTGCGCTGTAAAAGATTATCCGCTCACCCGCTGGAAACAAAGCTGTGATGGAAATTCGTCTCGCATCATCAGCAACAAAATATCTACACGGCGAAGCGGGAGTCTCTCATTTTTCATGGGCTATATATTAAATAAAAAAGGGCATTAAAGAAAAAGGGAAGGGGGTGGTCTGAGTGATAGCACTAGTTAGTATTTTTTTTTAAATGGGCCACTTGAATCAGGGAGATTATACGGTTTTTATTGGCTGTCAGAAAACACAACTTTCTGCGTACTTCACCCGCTGAAGCTCGTAACGCTCTGATTAGAATGCCAGCAGAAATGAAAAGGGATGGCGCTGGCGTAAAGACACAGGAGGAGTAGGCAGGACGAGCACAGATGCCCTGGAATCTGCTCTCCCTCAAATACACAAGAGGACCAACACATGCACGCCAATAAAGCACAAAGTGAATGAACAAGCTGCACACGAGCTTCAGATAGAATTTATACACCAAGTTTCGCAGCGAGATCTGGTGTCGGAGACTGAGCCGTGCCTGTTCTGAACCGGATACATGAGACACATCAAGCAGAGTGTTATCTCTCGCTAAGTGAATATTGCATTCAGCTGATATGTGATATTTGAATTTCCCATTAGGTGGTGGAGGAGGGGGTGGGGGAGAGGAGGGGTATGTGTCGGGAGTGAAAAAGCTCAGTGATGCTTGCACATTTCAGAGCAGAGCGGTGAATGGAAACCTTGCTTCACAGTTGCAGTGTGTCATAGTGATGATAAGGATGAAGTGATGGAGGGGGGGACTCCTGAGGGGGTGACTAGTAAGAAAACTGACTGCTGTTACTCACAGGGTCACCTACACAGGAGCTCACGAGTACGTTTGAAGGCTAACTATCATTTTATAGAAACTCAACCTGATCATCGTGATCTTCTCCAGTGGTTTAGAAGTGTTTTTTTTCCTCTAATGGCAGAACTGATAACCTCACGTGTAAAGCAGCAGATTGAAATCGGTCTTTATATTGACTTGAGAGACTCCAGTCTGTTCACGTCTGTCAGCTTGTTCAAACTCAGCTTTCAATTTCCCATAGCGGAGAGAGAGTAAGAGAGGGTAACATCAAACTCCCAAACATGACAGAACTGGCTCTTTCTGACGAGAGGAAGCCATTGATTTTTCCTCCATTTCACCATCAATCTGGTGGAGAAGAGGTGGCTGTGGGTGCTCAGACAGCTGATGATGTGATTTGTAACCGTGGACCACCGGTGAGCGGAGAGAATTGCTCTGACTCTCAACACGCAGCAAAGTGACTACCGTCGTCTTCGGCATTCAGCCCCAAGATTAACAGTGGGGGATCTGCTGATAATCTCCATCGGTCGAGGGAGTATTTTCTCTGTCCGCACACACTAACATTTGTATTCAACACGACCACTGTCAAATCCTGCGGGGCTTGCGTTACTCCAGCGGCACCTCTATGGATGGCAACGTCGTCCTGTTGGTTGGCCGGACATACCAGACTGAAATAACTTAGCAACTATCGGATCAACTAGAGGCTGAATTGCTGTAAGATGATGTTCCCCTCTGCACCAAACTAATAACATTTCCAGCAGCCTCAACTTGTTCAGTGCTAGTTTGTAAATGTCTAAACAAAGATGGGGAAGCTGCCATTGTGAACATGCTAGCATGCGGAGGTCGGCATTAAGCTCAAGACACCACTGTGCCTAAAAGGCTCAAACCATGACTTTGAACTATGATTGATCAAGAATGAACATGTGTGATGATTAATTGATTGATTGAATGGATTAACTAATTGTGTAATAATATGTATGCGACAACACATCTAAAAAATTGTTTTTGATTTAAAAAGAAAAAATACAGGTACATTGCCAGCCTTTGTTGCATGTAATCACTCCATATCTCACCAGTATTTCCTGTCTTTATATACACACTATAATACTACCAAATAAAAGGAAAAATATGCATAGATAAGTCAGTATTTCATTCATGGTCACTCATTTATTGCACACAAATTCAGCATTTGAAATAAATACATACTGCAGTTTATTCTATAAATACTCATGGCATGGAGGAATGATTATAACATCACCTATGAAATGAAAGCGAGACATCACATCGTCTTAAAAACCTATTTATATCATTGGAAATACACAGAACTCAACAGAACTACGACATCTTTAAACAGCTTCCTATCCACGGTAGTACATAATCATGTTCACACAGAGTTTATTTTAAACCTCAAACTGACAGTTATTTTGACACAACATTATGTGATGATCCCAGAAGACAGAGCCATTGCATGTGCGTGAGCGCTGCACTGCAGGTTTGATTGAATTTTACCATTGTAATGTCTCTCTTAACATCAGCGACACCGTGCAGGCTTTCTAAGGGAGGAGTAATCCTCTTTAGATCATTTGCAAAGCAATTAGGCATGCCTCCACTGCTATTAAATATAAGATAACAGCCTATGAGATAAGATGCTGTTTGTACTACGTATCAAATGTGGATAGCTGCCTAAGAGCCCTGATATCAGGGAGATACATTTAAATCCTTGTAAATGAAATTAAAAAATACGACAGTAAAAAAATTAGAGAGACATATCTACTCTACTATCTATCATGAAATTGAATTTATGTATTTAATGTCCCCAGACTTAAATCCTCAATTAATGGACCTATAATTACAGCATCACATAAATACTACACATTATACAGTGCAATCACTTTAAATGCATGACTTCGATAATATCAAGTCTGACATTCCATTGAACAAGGCTAATATATAAATACTTTTAGCTGCCACAAAAACATGAGATAATGTAAAATATATTGATCGTTGCGAGTGCAGCAACGCCACACTGACAGTCGCAGGAAATCCTGACCACACAAGGTTGGATTTCATTGAGAGAAGGGTGCCCAGATCAAACCAGATCACTTTTGAAACCCAAAGTGAGTTGAACTACGGTGACACGCAACATGCATTTGTCAGCAGGAACCAGAGAGCCTCGTTTGCATATGTTTCTATCATCACTACGCGCTACACCGCAAGAACAAATGCCACTGACAAGAAAGGACCCCCCCCAAAAAAAAGAAAATTCCCCACTGACCTGTGACCCGGGGGACCAAGGGGGCTGCCCTGCATGCATACAGAGGAGGTTCAAACAGAGTTTATGACTGCATTATCTCTTTCTCTTCCTCATCACCTCTCCACCCATCAGTGGACACTAGAAGCCACCACGCTGGAGCAGACAGACCAGGCATCACTCATTCACTCGCCTCCTAGGTGCCTTTGTCAGGTGATTGCTGGCGGAAAAGGAAAACAGATCAATACATCTCCCATGGGCCTGACAGGTAATCTTTACCTGGGATGAAATATGAGTAGTACCAGCCTGCTGGATTCCTTAACTGTAACAGGGCAATTGACTGGCTGCACGGAAGCCATCCTCCACTTCCTGGCCATTGGAAAATCATTTTGGGGGCATACAGTCTGGCTGAAGTGTCATTATGGTGACTGCTAATTACCAGAGAGGCAGGTGAGGTGTTTCCCCTCCTGATACTAATGGAACTGTATCTGAACCAATGCGTCTTCTTTCCCTGTCAATGCCTTGGCACCAAAAACACGGACTGACGGATAAGGCGACGGTACGAAGCTCTCCTTAAAACACTACACAGTCAATACTTGTCAGCTTGTTCGGGGGCATACGTCTTAAAGAAGCCACCAAAGTATTTATCAAAAGCTTCTTTTTGTTTAATTACAAAGCTCGACTATTGTGCTGTTCGTATCAATCAGGTGCGTATTCCTGCTGTTGGAAGAGTCCGTGGGGCTGCTGGACTCTTCCAACAGCAGGTCAAGCTGCAGCGACGGAGCAGTAGCCGGATGTGGGGGAAGGGGTGGGTAGCTCTCTGTCTCAACACTTTGACTGATTTTCCGTGGCAGGATGTCTTGTGTGAGGCATCCATTTAGACGAGTGTGCACACACAGCATTTATAAATGTCATCCCTGGCCAACATGATCACATAAAGCCTTCTCAGACGGATTATTGCAGACATATAACTCACGTTAATTGGCAAATCTCATTCTACTAAATGCGATTCTTCTCTTAAATAAGGCTTTTAAGTGTCTGAAAAGACATGCAGCGTGTAGCTGATGATATTCAGTTCATTTCACTAAAAAGGTATCTTCTCATCATTAAAGAAAGTGCATACCTTGTTGCTGGGAAGATTTCAGATATGCCTAAATATGTTGGAAAATAGTTGCTGAAAACATGTGAACAGACTTTGAATAATATATTACTTAAACGTGGAGGTTCAAAGTCTTCCACCAGTTTTCAGTGCAGGATTTTCTGGGCGGTCCTAAAGGGCGGCTCGATGACACGCTGAAGTCACCCCGAGCGTCATGTCATGAAGGTTAATAACACTAATATTTATTATTACTTTACTTTAAAGACATTAAACTTTTGCGCACAACTGTAATAACATTTCACATTTACACTCACCATCAGGGCGGATTCATGAAGTACAAATGTTTGCGTTGTTAAAGACTGCACAAACATCAAGGTTTAGTATGTACTACTACAATGTACTCCAATATAAAAAATGCATTTTTCTGAAAACACTACTTGTTTACCAGCTTGGCTAAACTATTGTGTTTGATCTCACTGTACACTGCCATTGATCTTTTAATGCATCTGATGCAGAGGGAGCCGGGGAAATGTACACCCCAAGGGTAGGTGAAAAGACGGTGTGCGGCTCTCCTCTTCCGTCTCCAACAGCTCCTGCAGCACCAATCTACCGGCTCTCAACCACCCTCTGCACAGCCTCCAAAAGCAACTAATCCACCGCCACTGAAAAACTGTTCAAACACATTTGGAGCTGGCCTTGAACTTAAATACATTTGGGGACATTTGAATATGGAAGGTAAGCTGAAGAGAACAGAGGCAACCCTCCGAGGACGGCGACTACACTCC
This sequence comes from Nibea albiflora, assembly GCA_014281875.1. Classification (NCBI taxonomy): domain Eukaryota; kingdom Metazoa; phylum Chordata; class Actinopteri; family Sciaenidae; genus Nibea; species Nibea albiflora. The sequence continues at coordinate 8,512,644 of CM024799.1, read as the reverse complement.
CTCTGTGTTGTGCTAATGAGCACCTTTGTACAAACTGTAGCTTTTCAAATCCATGCTAATAGGAGGCCTGTACTTCATGTGGCACTCGACCGGTGGTCGCCTCTCTGAACTCTGTAGCAGCATGTGGTAGCTAAACATTCTGATGCGCTCCCGTCTCGAAGATGCACAGTTATTGTTGCCACTGCCGTAAAGTAGAGCAAAATTCCCCCCCACGGCCACCCAGCCTCAAGTGACCATCTTCCCAGCATTCCCGCTGACAAACGCTGCGCTACTAGAGTGGACATAATTGCTGGATTGTGTGGTAGCAGGTGGCCCGGTGACTGTGTGTGGAAACAGGAGCAGCCGTCGAGTCTTGAGTCGAAACGAGGAGCCTCTTGAAGCTGCTTTCTTCCTTGAGGAGATGGCAGAAGGCTTAACAAGGCTTGATTGCATTAACATTTGTCATGCTTAATATACTACCTGGAAAGACTGATCTAGCAGTAACATGCTGATTTGAGGAGTAATGATGTGCTTTGTTTTTTTTTTTTCTTTGTGTTTAAGGTTTGTGCAGCAGGAGGAGTTTTAGCCTTTTCAATCTCTGACACACTAGCTTTTTCTTTTTGGCACGCTCTTCCAGACTTAGGCGCACTTGTCCAGCCCCGGTCAGGTGTCCTCGCGGTCTCCCCTGGAGGAAAGATAAACTCTCAGGCTGAGCAGAAGGACCATGAACCTGGCGCACTTTGTCCCACAGCCTCTAGGGTTGAGGTGTTACCGGCTCCCTGTGCCTCCTCTCTCTGGTGATCCTTGTGGAATGGATTGCTAGCTGCATAGAAAAAGAAAGCACATATCATATTCTGGACGTGTAACACAACACTCAGAACAAACAGTAAAAGATACTCACATAAATCACATTTTCCTGGACTGTTTCAATGGGCGGCCTCTCAAATAAAAATTTAATTTGGTCCACGACTCCTGGATCGCTCGCTGTTTTAGGTATATTAAAATAAAACTTTGAAGCAATCCTCTTCTAATAGGTTAAATATTAATGAGGTTTTGGTCAAGTGAGCCAAATCCAATTTGGCCCCATATGACTTCTGGACATGGTTATTAAAAGGCCAATCTGTGCTGCTCCTATGGCTTAACTTCCCCCCTCCGGTTATGCTGTGTAAGAAGCTATGTTTTTAAGTCCATTCATCACACATTCACATCCCACTGACTAACTTCCTCTTTAAAGATCCTCTTTCTCTTGATCTCACTCACATTTAGAGCGTTTTGTCTCTGGGAGTGAAGGAAAATATCTGAAAGAAAACCAGGGCCAATTTTTGCAGAAGGCAGGGGAACTCTAAAACAATTGCACTCCCTAACACACTTGATAAATAAATCTTTCCTGATCTACCCCAAAAAAAAGTTCGCAGCGGTCACACAAGACATTTGTGAGGCAGTCCCAGAGCAGAGGACAAGGGAACTAGAAGTGACATTGTGGCTCTGGGCTGTCTCAAAGGATTAGGCATTACAGCATTCACTGGCATGTGCTTTTGCTCGTTCCCATTATATCTGCTTGTGCCTCTTTCCAGATGACTTCTTCTCCAAACTGATCCGGCGGGCAAGATAATTGATTAATATTTCTTGAGGGAACGATGACTAACCGTTGCTGAGGTTCAACCCAAACACTCAGGTTAAACATAGTCAACGGCAGGGATCAAAATTCTGGGATTTACGTATTGGACAGATACACAGAAACGGCTGAGAACGTTTCGTTTCTGAGTGTGTTAACATGCAGACGGCATACCAGATATTAGTCTGTATCCTCAAGTCAAGGTCGCAATCGGGACAGGCTGTTTTTATATTATGATCACGAGAACAGATTTAACAAAACATTTGAAATATCACAAAGCTGTACTAAGTCAAGGAATTATTCCTAGTTAATCACTGTACCAGTGTTCCAGTTTCTTACGTTTAGCTCATTGTATGGTCAGAAAGTACTCGGGTACTTCTGTAAAAGTACCAATACAACAATTTTCTCCTAGTAAAACATTTCTTATATTTAAAATCCTTTAAAAAAATTAAGACATGCTTATATACAACAAAAGAAAGTTCTGCTACACATTTTTGTGAATTGGGTAGTTTAGAGGGGAAACTGGTTAGATTGCTGAAAAATGTGAAATATGTTTATTTATGTGTAAAAAGTACATTACACTATAAGGTAACAGAAAATGTGAATACTTTAGAATTGTACTTGAGTAAGTGTACTTTGTTGAACTTTCCATCAGTGATTGTAGGTAGGTTGCAGGTAAATAACACGAAGCCTTCATATGATCATCTTTGTATATTAATGTGTATAATACTATCGTGAGCCGTGTTTTATTCAGCTGCTTAAATAAAAGATTTCATTTGTGAAGAACACCTACACTCAACTGGTTTTACATCAAGGTCAATAAAGACATTACAACGCAAAGGTTTTCTGTCAATGGGAGAATTACAGTACATGCATTTATTGTGGGTGATAATGGGAGGTTGAATGGAACCATCTTACCATCTTAATAAGCTCTCATGTGATGCTCTCTAAAAACAATCATTACAGGCCTTCCTGGAGCACTCCCCTTCCCCCTGTTTATTAATCAGCTAATTACACATTGACAGTAATGGCCCTGCTGATTCCCACACTTAAATGAACAGGGCTGAATAGCTCTTTAATGATTAGCCTTTGTGTTTCTCTCTCCTGCTCGCTCTCCTTCTCTCTCTCTCTCATGCACACACACACACAGACCGTTCTTTTCACAATTGAAAAAAAACCAACAAGAAATTTAAATCAGACCTCCCGGTGAGAGGGTTTGCACACAAACGAGTCAAGAAGCATCTGACAGACTGAGCCTCTAAGAACAAATCTGTCTCCACAAACAGAAAACAATTAGGGCGGTTACAAAGACAGCAGCTTCACAGTTACACTATGTCAACTTGTGTGGGTTTCAGTGTTAAGCTCAGCCTCCAGCAACAGCAAAAAAAGCCACCATGAAAGTTTGGTGGAGCAGCACCGGCAGGTGCAGGTGGAGACGGAGGAAATGTTTTTTTTTTTTTTTTTTTTTGAAGGACGCGAGCAGGGTGCGGAGTGGAGCCGGAGAGGGCGAAATAGTGCGGTGGGCTGCATTTCTGTCAGCAGAAGTGATGGCTGAGTGGTAGCGTTATTTGTCTTGTGCTGCCATACGGCCCTCGCACCAGCCTGGGCATTAATGAGAGGGGGCCGGACCGCCGGGCAGGAACACGGCGGGCCTCCGACGCAGGTGATCTGTCACGCAGCCGTCTTGCTCGGGCAAGGAGACACATGAAGACAGAGGGGAGAGGAGAGGTGGCAGGGCTGACCGAGGGGCTGGCCTCCACATGGACACCTACAACTGGCACTTTCCAACATGTAGAGATAACGCGCTAACAGTTTGATGAGGTCAATCAAACTGACTCGAACCCCGCATATTTACTCGAACTCTTCCTGAACTGCAGCACACTGAATAAGTTCAAGTTATGGTTTATTACCATCATCACTTCATAGAGATAAAGATGAAGGGCATTATAGGAGACAGCAGGGGTGGGGAAAAATTGCAATAATTAATTAGTCTGTGCGTGAGACCAGCCAAGCCTATTAAAATCCATCAGAATCTTTACACGTGCTGATTCTCAATCACTGGGAAACATTTTCTGTACTGCAGAAGAAAAATATCAATATTTGTAGAAATTCTGCAAGTTATAGCAAATATCATCATCTTAGGTGACAATTTGAATCTGTATTTTTAATAATACTCGATGAGATATAACAGAGAACTCTATATCTCGTCAGGCCTTGTTGGATTGAGTTGGATTGTTGCTGGTGTGAAAAGTAGAAAATGGGCAATTTAAGGCTGAGAAATGGAGCGGTCATCTAATCCAAACAGATACCTGGCTTGATAAGTTGCCGTTTATTTTTTTTTTCTCTTTTTCACAGCAAGCTTCAGCACTGCCGTGGAAGTGCTAAAAGGGTAAAGAAAGAAGACAAAAGCAACAGCTGGGTACCGCCTCTGTAATTCCCAACGGAGCCCTGGAAGACACCTCCAGCCGCAGACCATTTTCACTCCTGATTACAGAGTTTCAAATCAACCGCTAACACATACAACAATCCACTTCCTCTGGCCAACTCAAACAAAGACTCGGCTGTCGTGTTCACTAAGAGCAGCGCGCTGTCTTTCTACTAAATGCGGTAAACAATCTTTTCATGCAAACAAGATGTTTACCAGAAAACAACTCCACTCAACAAATCACTGAATCTGATTTTGTCTCTGTACACATTTATGCCAGAATGGCAACAAACCAAGATTTGTACACAGAGAGTGTGAAAGCTTGTCAGAGTGAATGTGCATCTCCTGACGGCGGTGAGATTACTGAGGAGAGACATGGTGCAGCAGGCTGCCAAAGTAAAGATTTATACAGAGCAGTTGCAGCTGCAGAAACTGACATTGGACGACATGGGATGCATGATAAATCATGGTGGACAGGGGGCACTAGACTCAAGAAGCAGGAAAACACTCACAGTGCTGATGGATTTTTTTAGATAATATATAGTGAAAAATGCCCATATTAGTAATTAGGACTTTTTGCCTGAATGACAGGATTTCATTTATGGGAAAAGAATAAATCAGATATCATGTTTGTTTCAAGATTTTAACACATGTATTTCTGCCTCTTTTACAACAGACGGTGGGCCTGTTAACTGTCGAGAAACTGAGGGATGCCCCTTGTTCCGCATGTTGAGTATGAGGGGTCCTTAAGGGCCAGGGGTGAATCCTTTTTTACTTTTATGGGAAGTGGTAGAGCGCTGGGGAGGTGAAGGACAGAGTTGCCGGCCGTTCCATCACTCAATGCAATAAATGGATGCAATCTGTATCCAAGTAAAGCATTGGCTGTTTTTAAATTCCACCTCTTTTATCCAAATGAATGATGGACCCTGGTACAGTGCACTGTGCGACAATATTAATATACATCAGAGGCCTGCACCCCTCACTAAATCAGGGAACCACCAGCATTTGTTATTTAAATGACAAACAGCAGCTGCAGGAGTGGAGCACGGAGAGGGGACGCGGAAGAAAAGGTGGACAAACCAATTCAGATTTCAATCCGGAAAAGACACAAGGCCCCGAGCCATGGCTCTAATGAAAAAAGGCAGCTCCACTGGTCCAAACAGACACAATGGCTGCTGCTCGGTGCCACCTCCAATAGGACGAACTCCACATCACACTTCTCATCTTCTTTTGCTTTAAATACAACAGCTGGCTAACATCCTCAATGATCACATGCTGATTTTCATGTATAACATTTACCATGTTCACCATCTTTGTAAGAGCGCTGGTTCACATATGCCTCCCTTCCCACATCCCAGCAAACACTGATTTCACGTGTAGCATTTATCATTAACAATACCAGCGAAAATGGTGATAAAAAGGAGCCACTGATATAAACCTACTGTAAATCTTTACCTCACTGGTATCAGAGCACTTGTATTTGTCACCATTTTCATGCAAATTTAGATTCCATACACTTGGTGGCCAACTCCACATTTTCCCTGGTCAGTCACACACCCTTTGGAAGCCTCCCAGTTTATAAACTACCGGATGAGCATGTTAGCATGCTAAATTTTTAGAATTAGCACTAAACACAAAAAACAGTTGCTGAGAATGAAACTTCCAAGTAGCACATGAAAATGTCTACAGTAGAAAGTTGATAAGTTAAATTCTAAATAAGCTACCTTAACTTATCAACTTATTTTATCATGATGCTAGCTTACCCCAAATGACTAAATTACCACCAATGTCCAGTCAATTCCCATAATTCCCATGGAAAGTTTCTGGCAATTTACCAGAAATTTTAAACTAAATCTCATGCCAATTCTTTCAACATTTGTGATATTTCACTAACATCCACATGCTATGTTGGCACTAGATGGTAAATACAGGATCCCCAAACTGAGGGGGATTCATCCTCTGGGTACCATAAATGACTTTACACAGTTCCATGGCAATCCATCTAGTAGTTGAGACAGACTGCAACATATCACACAGCTACACAACACCATCAAAATAATCTCTCTTTGAGATATGCATCATTCTGAATCTGCAGGTTTAATCTTGTATTTAACAACAACAGAACACCTCCAACAATAATGTAAAAGACTGACGAGGAGTCCAGAGATTCATCAGTATGTGTGGAGAGTGTTACCTGATGTTGCGACGGACACAGCTTCCGTTTCCCTCCTCCTCCTGGAATCTCCTGTGAATAACAGCCCTGGAGTGACATTAGTCTGCCTGGGGCGGGGCGGAGGTGAGGGGAGGGGGGCAGACAGGGAGAACAAACGTTACTCACAATATGATGAGGCAGCTCCCGCCCACAACACACACACATAAACAGGTAGAAACTTAATAATTTCGCAAAAGTCAATAAACGCAAGCGCTGCACATTTAGCTCAGATTCAGTACAGTGCATATATGGCCACACCTTAATTTTTCTTCATTAATAGGTGTTTTCACCGGAGAGAATATTCGATGAAGAGACGTGCATGTGGCTGAGTCATTGCAGAGTTCACATAAACAAATTACACCTGCTCTGTGCCTCCTGTGTCATATGTCAGGAGCCCCGAAATAGGAAAAGCCCCCACCCCACTCACACTAGCTTAATAGCCCTGACTTCGGAGATGTAAACTTAAGGTCAAGGTCCGTTCCATCACTTGCGGGGGGTGGGGTGGGGCGGGGAGGGGCAGCTGACGTGGTAGATGCAGTGTGTGTGTTTGTGTGTAGGAGCAGGGGAGGGACAGATTGAGTGAAAATGAAGTGAACTGAGTGCGTGAGGGAGCTACGATGAGAAGATTTAAGTTAAAATCTTGCGTATTCTTCAACTAGACCACATCTGACTGAGGATTTTAAAAAACGATATGGCATGCTGTTCGACGACGCCAATAAACACAACTTGTAAAATTGAATTCACGACAGTCTGCAAAGGAACAGAGCGAGCTCCTTGTTAACCAGTGAGACTCATCTCGGGCTGCAGGTTACATGAAGCTCACAACCCTAACAGGCACATGCTACAACAAGGCCCCGTCAGGGCAGCCTTTTAACAGGCAGCGTGTTCCATGACCTCAACACCCATAAATCACATGACGGGTGTGCAGGCACGGGGTGTCGAGAGCTGTGCGGGGCATGCTTTGAGCGAAGTCTCTATGTTGTATAATCAATAGATATAAAAATAAATGGCCTGACCGTTATTCTCTCCCTGCTACCCCTCTCTAATAAAATCCCAGTAATGCATATTTCATTTACTTTTATACTTATTGATTACCTGTACTCCAGTTAGTAAATCACGCGCCTATCGATCCCTCAATCGTACCTCTGTCGGACAGCACATAACCAGCCATTTGCGCCCCTGATAAAGAGCTCAGGCATTGAACTCCCCACAGTAAATCTTTGCAAACTAACTTTTTAATTCCAAAATCGATCCACGTTTAAACGTCGCATTATTTCACGAGGCACGCCTGCGGTATTAAAAGTAATACCCTGATGCATTTGGTCTTAATGTGTGGAGGTCCATCCCTCCATCTCTCCTCTCATTACACTGAGGCCGAGGCACTCCGGGGCCTCTGCAGCCTGGAGGGAGGTGAGGGCCCTCCCCTGCTGCTAAGGGCTGAGGAGCAGATCCGCTCCAGAGCCACCAGGAGCCTACAGAGACACTCAGCACAATGCTAATCAAACATAAGAATACCATCAGCTGGCTCATTAACCAAGGCAAAACACCACCATTCATCTCAGAGCTGAACCCAAAGGCTTTTTATAAGCATGTTACATGGCTCAGTGTAAAACTGAGAGAAGCTGTAAAAAAATGCACAACAGTGTTTTTATTATTTAACATCTGTTACTTCATCAGTTTTAACGGCACAACAACAGATGTTGGCCAGTTGTTTTGTCCCTAAATCTACAGAAACTGTGATGAGAAAACTAAGATTGACTTAGAGGCAATGAGCAATGAAAAAAACAAGTCATATGTAATGAAGACGGTCAACAACAACTAAATTGTATCAAAGGCACAAGGACACAGAGGAAAAAGTCTCAAAGATAGATTTTTTCAGGTCATACGAGACACTTTTAAATGCAGCGCAGTCCCTTAGGGTACAAAGTAAAACGGCACTGACACAGGGTCAATTGTAATTTTGGCGCCCACATCCAAAAGCAAATATATCAATTAAAAATAATAAATCAAAAGAGGAGTGAGGAGCTGCAGTTACAAACTGGCCATCTATTTTCATTAGCGTACACGGTGCTTCAGGTGTGAGCAGGATTTCAAGATTAATAGAGGTATTCAAATGAATCAGAAAGGATTAGGGTCTCCAGGGAACATAATCAATAGCTCCAAATCAATAATCAATAGGCCACTCACACCAATATACTAACTGCTGACACCGAGATCTCACAATTAAAATGAAAACTGGGAAGGGAGTGGCGTAAGACTATGATTTATCTCACAGCACAAGTGTCATTTAGGAATAAATAAGTCAATAGATAAAAGCTGCTGCTGCCTGGCTCAGGTGGGAGGCAGTTATGCATTTTAACGTGGCCACCGGCCCCCGAGCATTATAGCCAAATCCCACAAAGCACTTGCGCCCGTTTCGCTCACCGATACGAGGATAAACAGCATGCAACCTCATGCAGCCTTTATCACTTAGCATCAAATCTCTGATTGTCGCCGTCAACGCGCGGCAAACAGGAGATGACAGCTTTTATTAATACAGTATCATTTCAACCTGACCGCAGTACAAGATTAATGCTCGCACTCTCTCTGCACACAGAGAAAACACTTTTCTCTCAAGGGTGTTTGGAAACAAAGAAAAGTCAGATATATGGGAGCTCACCCAAAAAAAAAATGGGGAAAAAAAAAATCGATCCCGCGGGTAAGGCGGTGCAAAGAAATGAAAACAGAGTCAAGTGAAATCAGGAGTGAAGATGTTCAAGTTTGTTAAACGTGTGTGTGTGTGTGTGTGTTTCTCATTGTCATGCAAAACAATAACTGTAATCGTCCAGTGTTGTGTTTGGGTGTGAATGTGTGTTTTGGAGGAAGTCAAAGGAAGTAAATGGGTGCTGTGCGTGCAGAGCCGGGTCGGAAGGACAGAGCAGCCGTCTCACTGGAGAGTGGATTTGAGCAGCTTGGGGAGATAGATTCAGCTCATGCCGTCCAACGGGACACATCAGAAGCCCCTCTCGTCAATCCCCCCTCTCTCCCTCATTCATTTGGGAGTATGATTTATACTTTTTGAAGTGAAGGGTCTTGAATCCCACTATAAAGGAATTAAGAGGTCTCCCCTGAGTCTGCCATTCAAATGAGAGCATGGCAGGGATATGAGGGCTTTTTAATAGAGAGAAATTAGTATTCACAATGCCTCAAACTGGAATCTGAAGGAACCTTTCAGGTGGAGAAGAAAGGGCCAGTTTAGAAAAGAAAGCCCTAAGAAGTCGGGGGGCTTTTCATAGCAGTCGTGTTTTTGCCCCTCATCAAGGACTGCTGTAGCGCTCTGTGAAATAGCCCAAGAGAGAGGGAAGGAAAAAGCGTGTGCGTGTATATGTGTGTGAAAATTAAGAATGCGCCATAAATAGGCAGAGTAGAAACAATACAATGAGGAGTCCCACAGTCTCGAGGCCAAGGGGGCTCAGAGGCTTCTCAACAGTCCCCCCGTACAGATCCAACAGTTCCAGGGATGACTGGGAGCGACGTGACGCTTTGACAAACATCTTATGGATAAACCTTTTTTGAATGTTTTTGTGCAGTTCAAGAAATGCAGGGATTTCTATCTGCATTACAACTATGTCAACACATAGTGTTTCTCTATTTGGAAACACTGACCTTGAAAACTACTGAACTGAAGTGTTTCTGCATCCGACTGCAGCTGTCTATTGTGAGTTCAGCTCAGACGGGCCAGGATTGACTCTAATAACACTCCTGTCCACGGTGCTGGAGGCCCCAGGCCCTCATTAACTGTACAAAGTAATACGTTTCCAGGTTGAGACTTTACAATTACAATGACAATTACATAAGAACTGTTCATAAACATGATTTCAGACTGACGTTAAATAAGAGAAACTAAAACATTACTTCTGTTTGGGGCCTCAGAGACTTTTTAAGGCTTTTCAAGAAGCACTAAGCTGCTGAGTTGATTTAAATTTCTCTTATCGGAGTTTGTGGGGTCTCACTGAACGCAAACATGAGTAATCTGAGCATAAGAGAGCGTAATGTAGATTTCTTTGTCTGTGATATATGGGATATATAGAGTTTATGTTTGTGCATACCTCGTGTTAAAAATGAAATATTACCTTATTTGGTGTGATAATAACTCTTCATGATAATATTCATACTCATATTGTCACTAAGGAATTTTTTCACAATTCAGTACTCTTATACAAATTGGGTTTTAAGGTGGTCAAAAGAAAAGAAAAATAGGAGATATTGTAGTATTATTTTTACACATACAGCCCCTCATGCAGCGATGCGCAAGTAAAGCTAGTGTCAACAAAATGGGTTAAGATGGATGTGGAAACACAGCAAAAATATGCAGAAACATAACATTAAATCTTCTCTGGTGTAATTGCAAGAAGAATATTTTAGTTCTGCTGAAGTCAATAATTTATGTAGCAAAAAAAAAAAGCTAACAAATAATCCCTGTAATGTCACTGAGTACCCCCTGAGTCCCCCTCCTATACATCCCAGTCACAATTTGATGGTGAAGACGAATCTTTGGGGTTGGCCCAAACACACTCGCAGTCTCTGAGGCATCATCTTAACAAAGATTACTCTGGTTAACAGCGACCTCTGCTCTGTAACTGATTCATTCAAATTAGTTGGCCATAGACTCGTCCATCAGTATATTGAGCTTTGATCGAAAAAGGCAGAGCGGTGTCTCCGACAGGCCCTTGAGAGGCTGATTTGTTTAACTAACATGTGGCATCAACTACCTGTTTCTGTAGACTGAGGAGGAACATCTGAGACGGGAGCTCTCTGACACCATGTCAATAGGACACACTGGTAATGGGCACAAAGGGTTCAACTGGAAATTGAAAGTATCAATAAGATTTAGATTTTGCAGTTTCACCATTAAAGTCTGAACAAAACTCAGGCCAAAAAAGATCATAAAGCTTAGAAAAAAACTTGTATTGTAAATACCTGGCTTCGATCTCGTTTTCCAACAGAAGGCAGCCAAAAACTAAAAGGGGATAATAAAAATGCTAATTACTGAAGGAAACGGATTGATTTAATACCACAGGAGCTCTATATACTAATGTTTTTAAAGGAATCTTAACCAGTATATCTTACTCTCTCTGGTAAGGATCTTGGGAGAAGTGTCTCAGTCTCTCTACAAACACTGGCATGCGGTTGCCCTGTGAAACACAAATCAAAGATACACAGTCAGACACAGACACTATAAAAGACTATATAACTATTTTCTTCTGAGGAAGATGCCAGTTTACTTTCACACTGCTGGGAAGCCGCCTCCTATCCTTCCTGATGCAGCAAGCAGCAGAGCCAGGCAATCGTTTGAGACGTGAATGATACCGATACCCTGCAACGATACAAAACACATTTATATTGTTGCAAAATAGCCAGAAAAGATTATTAATGTTTAAGAGGTACGCAGGAAAAAAACAAAACAAGGCAAGGCAAACTTGACCGCTGTTAGTAAGAGCGAGCGTCTACAGCACAAAATCGCTGTCCTCTACCTCTCTGAGAGAGCCGTGCAGGCTGCAGGAAGGTGGGCGAGGGATGGTTCCCCTCGAGGGAAAGCTGGCTGTCTGAGTCCCAGCCGGGCAGAAGGCCGGCCACGCCCGTCCCAACTCCACAGTCCCCCTCGAAGAACCAGTCACTCTGCTCGTCATCGCCTACACTCAGGAGACAAGGAAGATGTTGCATTGGTTAATATGTCGCTGCTGCATGTTTCTGGGATATTTCCACCAAGCAAACTGATAAAATACCAAAATAACAATTACATTTGTGCTTAAGTACATCACTTAACCCACTCTAAAAAATTAGCCAAGGAAATAACAGACTTCATTAAAATGCTGAGGTCAAAAACCCCACAGCCATATGTCCAAGAATCGAGCTGTAGTACTGTCTGAGGATGACGTTAGAGGTAAATACAGGAACAATGTGACTGAGTGGTTACTATACACTTTTGCTTCATGAGCTGTTGTACGCTTGGTGATCGGGCCAGCTTCAGTGGAGCTTCGACTGACGCACGTGTGCGTCAATAATGACTTGCTCCTTTAACCACACACTACCAGACAACCAGACAACACCAGCCTCGTCCCCAGACAACAAGCTCCTCTCAGACCTGTCAGTCAGCAAGGAACACGCAGGAACCATGCCTCTCACAGTCAAGGTGTAGTGACAACTGTTAAATCAGAGGCCGCCTGGCCCCACCACGGCTAATGAGATTAGCAAAGGCTTCAGCGCTCATTAACACGACATGACAACGTCTTATTAGAGTCGCCTGGGTGCCCAGCAACCAGCCCATTGTATCAAAACCTCCCTCTCTGGCCCCAGCATTCCCTCAGAGTCAAGCAGGATATTGTCCAAATCTGACATCTCGTCATCTTTCTTCACACAACCCAGAATACTTCATCCGGGAGCTACAAACACTCTAAATCAATCACTTACCAGTCTGAACCTGAAGATGTCGTGCTTAATAGTTTGCCGTATGTTAAAATTATTAATTTTTTAATACCTTGTCTGCCCTCATCATTGGTGAACAGCCCAGGGTCACTGCTGCATGTGCTGCTGGTTTCCCTGCAAAGAAAAGAAGAACAAGATCACGTGTGAATGGTCACCACTGGCCCGTTTCTTTAATATCAATGACATTTAAGGATGAAACTCCGTTTTGATTTGTCATCTCAAACCTGATGGGTTCTTTAGGTCAGACAATGTTATAGCATCTGAAAAGTGAACAATGTGCATCAGAAATTTACATGGCCCCGTAATGTCAATATTTAACATGTAACATTCAGTAATAAAAATAATGAAGAAGTCCGGAGCTAGAGGTCGACATAAATGGAAATGACACAAAAAGACAGAGCGTGCCGTGTTCTCTCTTGTAGCGATAGCAAACACAAAGGCATGAGGAGAGGCTCTGATCGAAGCCACTGAGTGACATGCACAATCTAATTGAATATCCTCCGCTGTCAGCTCCAATCTAATCTGGCCAGCGTTGTGGAGGATGACAGGAGAGCGAAACACATTCCCCTGTCCGCCCCTCCCTCTGGGTGTGCCCCACACTCAGAGCGAACCACAGACGTGCCGCTTCCACACAACAACTGGCCAACATCTGCTGTGCGGGCTGCCACTGCTTCCTGCTTAGGCTGTACACATCGCTGATCCTCTCCACACCGCCCGGGGCAACCTCTGCTACACTGCCTCCACATCCTATGTGACCCCACTCTGTTACCCAAGTTTCTATACCTTTCTCACACCTCAGCCACCTTGAACTGGGACCTTCAGACATTTCAAGGTCATGGAGGAAGGAGGCTAGGAGAAGGGTGGAGCCGATAAAGATGGAGGGATTCTCTCCTAGAGTATACTGTCACACTGCTGTCATTTCCTACTCTAGAGAAATGGAACAAGCACATGTACTCAGTAGCTTTTGCTTTATTCCCATTTATGTTGTACTGCTGCCATAAATTCCTACTATTATTATTACTATCTGCAAATGAAAATAGTCCCCAGCATATGCACCATTTATGAGTAAGGTACTAAAAACTAGTGCCCACCTGTTTTGGAATATTACTAAACGGTCTTTAAATTGTTGTGTTGTTTAATGTTGTACATTTTTATTTCCTTTATTTAAAGGAACATGCATCAGTGTAAGCCTCCAAGCTAATGTTCAACTGCTCTCCTTTCATATATTTACGACCCGTTTTTTTCAAGCTTTCTGTCTTGGAAATCGTGAAGTATTGAGAGAGACTTTCGTCACATTTGTTTACCGTGATGTCAGAATCTTTTAATCCTTTTATCCTTTAAATTAAGGTAATTTCCATAAAACTACAGTGACAGATGAGAGAACCTGATGCTCCTGATTGCTTTGCATTTTGCTTCATATTTATTATCGCTGCCCTTGCTTATGAGGAGAAAGCTGGAGGGTCAGATATGCGCTGATACCGTGCTTTGCCATATTGCACAGGTCTGCCAGCGATGGCAGGATCAGAAAAACCTCCGTCCAGCCCGCGCGTCTTCCTGGCCAGATGGTCCTGCATCATCTCCGCTCACATCCGCAAGAAGCAGATGTGAGAGGGAGCAGGCCTCTCTGGGGAATCTGGAAGATGTCTGGCCTAGGCATGCGGTCCTGGACCGTCCCTCAACCCCCCGTCCCAGCCCTTCAGCCCCCTCTCCAGACTGACTCCCCAGGCCTCTGCTCATCTGCACCCCACCTCTGGACACATCGGCTGGCATCTGGAGCGCACAGCACTCCAGCATCTGTAGAGGACACAGCCACAAGCTCTACAATAACTATCATTTTGGTTTTATGCTTCATTCCACAACCTTCCCCCGAAGAACCAGTGGTGGTTAACTATTTCCAGCAGTGTGGGAGCTCTTATTGGAGGGGTTTTGTGCAAAGTTTGAAAAAGAATCACAGGTATAAACAATTAATTAGAGACACTCATTAAGTATTTATCCGTATTAAAGGTGTAATGTGATGTCGCTTGGAGCAGCACAGGGCCGATGTGAGACCGTTTCCATTAAGTACTGCTTAATTAATGGCATGAATAATTGAGACCCCCCCATTTTTCTTGAGACCAAAAGAAACACCTCCTCTTTCTTCAGCAGTGACCTTTGTCAGGAAAAGTTGACAAACATTTTGGGCAAACTTGGGTCTGCAAAAAAGCACGTCGCCCCAGCCCAAAATAAGATATTCTATTTGCAGATTAAAAACAAATAAGTCTTCATTAGTTAAACTACCATGCGTCCATGGTGAAACAAAGGCAAGGGCAAAGACTGTATTCCAGTGTTTTAGAGCTCAACTCCTCACATAGGCCCATTGTCTCGATACAAGCCGAAGAGTTGAAGCAAAACACAGTATCCAGATGAGCACTAATCATTAGGATATAATCCCCAGCTCCTGGGAGAGGCAGACCAGTTTGCACAGAGATTACAGGCTAGCCGCCATTTATTGAGCTCGGGCTCATTCTGCAGAGGAATAAAGAAGAGGCAGAGACAGAGGGGGGCAAAGCGCTGATAACAATGGATCTGTGGGCTCTTCAAACAAGCCGCCTCAACCCAAATCCATGCCCTCTTCCATGGGTGTCTGATTATAAGGTTATCCCGCCATCCCTGAGCTGCAGTAATTGGATTAGTCTCAGCGATTTATGAAAATTAACTTCAGCAAATGCTGCACTGCTTACCCCCAAAAACTCCTCATAGAGTTTTCAAAATAGAAATTACAGCATGATAAAGCTGAGTGTGAGAAAAGCACGCACAATGGCTTTGTTTTTCTGGTGGCCGGGTTGAAGTAAACACCAGCAGCAGCAGCAGCACACAGCTGGAGATAGAGGCTGAGCCCAGGAGAGCGTCTACCCACAGGTGAGGCATGCTTGCTGGGGCCAGCCTGGGTGCCAGGTGGCCTCACTGCCAGCAGGCTGGGCCAGGTCTAATCAAGGATGTGGAGCCCAACTGGAGCCACCAACATCTGCTCCTCTTGCACTTGGGTGGCTGAAGGCAAAGCTCTGCTCAGTATGCACATAAGAGGAGTGACCTTGAGGAGAGACCAGACACTCCATATGAAAAAGGTTAATGGAATGAATGGAGACCGGAGAAATCCAAGTGCTTCAAAACATTTCAACAATGGCATCTGTATCTGGCATCAAATGGACCGTACACTCTCAGAGTATAAATATTGCTGTTGTACCACTGTCAACCTCTCATCACTGCTGCCATTTGTTCATATCCTTTCTCTCAGCCACGGCTTAACCATTAGATTGTTCAGCCCTCAGTACTGTGTGGCAGTCTACTGAGCAGCAATCAAGAGCGTTGGCGTTGTGTAAGTGAGAAATGATTGACAGCATGCCATGGTGTTCCCATTTATTTCTTCTCCGGAGCTGTTTTCTGTCAGAACGGCTATTGATTTTTCCATAAAGTAAGAAAACAAGTACCGTTTAGGGGCTAGGGAGGTCAGCACAAATTAAACCAGAAGATGTAAAGCCTTCTGTCTGTCCCATTACCAGTTACCTCAAATGTCTTCTTCTCAAAGGAAATACATTGTGCAGTGGCATGGCAAGACATTGAGAACGGGAACTCCAGACTTAAAAGACTGTTACTGAATGTTATAATGACACTGAACTGAATTTAACTGCACAGATCTGCCTGTTTGTCAGCTGATTATACACGTGGACCACGTGTAAGATATTAAATAACAAAACACTATTCATACATTCTACAGAAAAATACTAATTTACAAGTTTGATCAGCTGAAAATTTTTATCTTTTTTCCTAAGCATCCTGGTTTACTTAACATCCATTAAACAATTAGTCAATAAATCGATAAATCCATTGACAGGAATTTAATCTGCAACTATTTTTACAACCAATTAACAATTAAAATCATTTTCATTTCATTTTAATGCAGAGAATTTCAGATTTAAGCTTCTCACGTGTGTGTATTTGCTGTTTATGTCTTCAAAGTGCACCATTTTGGTCCAGACTATATTTTCCTCTTATTTGGATTAGCACAATTCTATATAGTCATTCATGGTACCCAGAGGATGAACCCTAGACATTTTAGAAAGCGTCTTTTCTGGTTAACAGTTCACATTTTTCACATATTCAGTTAAATATTTCAACCTCTACTGTTTCATTTAAACATTCATGTCCAACCTTATGAATCCTAATGACTTAGGTCACCTGACTTTTCCTCCAGTGCCACGGGCAGTTTAACTTTTGTGCTTTTGAGTGAAATGTTTCAACAACTAGTAATTTGGCACAGACATCATGTCCCCCTCAGAACAAACTGTAATCACTTTGGGGATCCTTGAACTTTTAATTTGGCGCATCTTCCGGTGAAATTATATTTGGTCCAATACTTTGGTTTAACACCAAACTCCTGCAAAACTAAGCTGTACTTTGTCTTTAGCATGTTTGTATTGTCACTGCGAGCATGCTAGTGTTTGGTTAGCATGTACTGTAGTGTAGCACCACTGTGACCAAGCACAGCCTCTCACAGTCGCTAGTAAAGAACTTTTGAATAGAATAACTTTATTGTTGAAATGGTGCTACACAAATAACCTTGCCCTGGGCACTTTAACTATTTCCTGTTGTTGAAAAGACCGAATGATTAATACATTTTACTGAGATTCAGATGAAATAACAGAGAAGATATTCGTTATTTGCCGGTCTTTATAGCAGAAAACACTGGGGCAAGGTGTCAAAACTAAAGAGCAACAAATTTAGTCTTTCTGATTCAACAGTATATTATAATCTTTGCTTCAGTGTAATAATATAATGTCCCTCTTTGCTGCCAGTTACAGCCACATTTAGTTTTGCTAAATAAAATGCACACAAGAGGGTGCACTGTGGGACACTGGGACAGGCCCAGCTTTAATTACCCAGCCCAAGACAGGAATTCATTTCAAAACAAATCAATACCACACCAAGTCACTTATTTATTTGTGACAATATTTCTCGAAAGGAAATAATGAGCTGGCAGATGCCCGGAGGCATAACTATCAAAGATCCTTCCCTGGTGATCATTTCAGCTATAGGAGATGAGGATGAAGAGACTCTATCATTCATTTTTAATGTCAACTCAATACTTTAAAGTGAAGTGGTGTGATTGTGATACCTTTTTTTGGTTTAGTTGAGGACACGCTGAATATTGACAAGTGGCTCGATGAAGACAGGCAGTATAGATCATCTTAAATGTCGCCTTGTTTAATTGCTTCTGTCTGATAGTAGTTATGATCATGACTTTTATGTTATGGGTTTAACTGCCTTGGTAACTTTCCATTTAAAGGGTAAAAGGGGCTTTTAGAGTTTTGAGCTCCTTTTTAAGTATGGTTTTAATCCTGACTCTTTAAACAATGACAAGGTTAACATTTGGCTTTTTGCAATACTATGAATCTATTATAAAAGTGGAACTCCTTGTTTTTCACAAATAAAGAACCTAAAAGCTTTTTTATATAAATCTAAATGAACGCTAGATGTAGAGTGGCTCTTTTCCTATAGGGTCTACCTGTGTAATAGCATTGTAAAGAACAAAAGGTTAGGTTTGACTCCAATGTGAAAAGAAAAAGAAAATACTAATATCCATTCTTGAATCTAACATTACCCTTCAGACATGTTCTCATCTGCAGCATCTCTGTGTTCCTTGGCCATCTTTCTCTTCCAGCACTCCTTTCCCATTAGCCTGGCTCCGTCAGTCTGGCAATCTGCTCCCACCCAAACACCAGACCTCTTCTTAGATCCTGACAGATGCTGCATCCTAGACGGCCTGTGTCTCTGTTTCCCGTCTACACCAGAAACCTTCAACTTCTGCTGCAGTCTAACTGTGACGTCTGAGGTCATGCGCTTGACCTTCCTCCGCCTCCTCAGTGGCCGTCCCGGATTATTCTCGGTGAAGGAGTCAGACTCTGGCCAGGATGGCTGCCTAGTCCTGACCGGTCCTCTCATGACGGAGCGCCATCGGTTGGTTGAAGTCATGTCATCAGAGTCACTGCAGTTGGCCATGGAGGCAGCGATGGCCGATGAAGAGTTCTCCCTGTATTCTTTAGTCTCGTCCAAGCTTGACTCTGATGCCTCAATCCAGCATCGTCTATGATCCAGCGGATAGAGGCATGATTCGCGGCAACGCTTGCGGCATCTGCGGCGGCGGATCTGCCGGCGTTGCTGCAGTGGACTTAGCACCATTTCCTCCCACAGCTCCCCCAGCTTACTTTGCTCTGAGGTCTGCTCCAGGGCAGACACCAGGTCCTGCACCAGCTCATCCATCATGGTGCTGGAAACCAAAGACACAAGATACAACAGAGTTCATTTAAGCGATGTCAAGACAGATAATTAAACACCGTAGATGATGCTACATCAAAATGGTGTAAAACAGGGTGCATTAGTCTGACACACAACAGCCATGTCAATAAACAAAAGCTGAATGAAGTCGATTAGAGACACAGCTCCTCTGATGACCAACACATTCTGGCTCTGAGAAACAACCCATGTCTCTCTAGAAATAAAAGGTAAATATCAATATTTATATTAATATTTATACAATAACTTAGTCTCAGCCTTTTACCCTAATATTGCTGCTATATGTGGTAATGCAATCTGGGATACTGTCTCAAAGATGGATAAGTTGTCAGTTATCCATCTTTGAGACAGTATCCCTCTTTGCCCCCAAAACTTACATTTAAAAATGTAATAGTTGCCACAGACTAGATGTGTGCCATGTATCATTTCCATGGAAAATCAATATTCAGACATAATGATGTCATACCATTGCGCAAAGCAACAGTGTGGATACCATGCATCATCAATCTGTAACAGCTTATTCTTCTCAGGGTCACGGGGTCACCCTATTCCAGCTGCAGCCAGACCCTGGACAAGTTGTCAATGTTTGCCATACTATTTCTGATAACTGCTACAGCACAACATAATAATATTTCTCGATGCATCATTGCAGGGAGAGTTGCAAAACTTTGTTTCATGGCAATATTGGATTTTTATATGTTCTTTTGCATCAATGTGATGAAGTATCTTAATTTCAAGACTCAATGTCCTGTCTGGTTATTCTAATCATAAAATGTTTACTATCATTATGGTAATATAAATCCATTTCTACCATTACTGGGATGTCTGCTGTGAAACTGTGTTATTTCTGCCTCCTTCATTGTTCATTCATTCACTGCTGAGCACGAATAGAACATGACACATCTAACAGGAAGCTCTTGGTGTTGAAATTTAATCTGATCGCTGTGGTTGATGTGGGACTTTCCTGCTCTCATCTCCAGCTGTGGTTGTAAGCTCTGTACCCAGAAATACCAATCTGCACCTGTTTTTTTTTTTGTTTTTTGTTAAGTAATAAAATATCCCAAGGCTCACTTTGTCTATTAGTCTAGCAGTATAAAATTATAGAGGATCATCCACGCTGTGAAATGTCCAAGCTCTCCTTGTTTGCAGCTATAAAAACAACACACACACACACAGCTCCTTCATTGTTAGCCAAGAAAGCGACTGTGCAACATCAGTGCAGCTGAACAATAGCAGAGGCAGGCTGATCTGTCTGCATGCTCTCTGTTACATAATCTCACACGTGAGCTGTGCACAAGGACAGGCTGGACAGCCTCACATCTCCTCGCTGTTTAACCATCAGAGAAGCACGCCACGTCTTAAACGCCTTTAAACACACTGACCGTGTCATATATGCGAGTCGCGGGCATCGCAATGCACTGGAATAATAAGGGCTGTGTTTGAGCACTCACCAGTCGCAGCTTGTCTTGTTTTGTTTTTCAGCACAGCTGACACACAGAGACGCACTTCCGCCCCGCTGTCCAGCCAATCGGGTGCCTCCGTCTCGCGATGACGCGTCCGCAAAAACAGCCCGCCACGCAGCGTCACGATGTCCGCACAGATAAAGAGCCACGGCCCGGCCTGCTCTGCTGCAGATAGCAGACATGCTGAGCTTCACCACAAACTACTGTAAGACACAGAACAAGCTGGGAAATTACTGTAAACTTAACCAAAGCCCCGTTTTAGCTTTACAGGAATGTGTCTGTGATAGGCTGCTTCAACTACAACTGTGGTACTTGTACCACTGGTGGTACTTCGAGGAAACTTTTTTTTTAATGAAACAAATACATTAAAAACATAATACAATACTAGAATGTATTTTTTATATCCAGCCTGATTCGCAGCACACGTCCATGCAGATATAGCATGTAGCATCCATGCATCCATGACAAGTTTCAAGATAAAATGAGATGTTGAGATTGTGAGTGGAGGTAAAATGGTTCAAAATCTCTGAAACTGTGACGTCAAACAGGAACTAACAGGAAGACAAGTGCAGATCAGGAGGGCACCTTTACAACAAGATGTCTCCATGAGCGAAACGACGAACGCCAATTACCCCCAACATTGTGTCTCCTCTGCCATCCAGGTGAGTGTGTGTGAATGGATAAACGTCATAATTAATAACCATAACCCAACCACCACCTACGGTCGAGTCAAATCTTCTGCGACAGAGTTTCAATGGAAATCAAACACAGTAAGATTTAAATAATCTTAATAAATCTACATGTATGTAACATTTTGAACAAAATCCCAAACCACTGTTACGTTTGCGATTAGTTGTAGATTACAGTAATTCTATTGCGGCCGCACTTTTTAAAACAATGCACTAATAAGTGTTTTATGATGTGTGACAACTCTAAGTAATGAAGAATTGTCTCTCAAAGCCAGTGTTATGCTGAATGAAGCTGAATGAAGAAAAAAAAAGTAATTTACTACTTCTTTCATCTCTCAGATGAAGGCAGCCTAAATAATAAAAAATAAATAAATAAATAAAAGTCTGTGAAAATGAGTACAAAAGCCATTTAATCTCTCTCATCTTCCTCTTAATAACTGCAAATTTCCCCTTGGGCCCATGGGAGAGGGCCTCTCTGTGCCGCTGCCACCTTATCTGTCGCCTCCATATTTCAGCATGCTGAGCGGCTCCCTCAGTACCCAGCCCCCGGCCTCCTCTACCCGGGGCCTGTGGGGAAGCTGGGCTCCTGGGCCCGCCATTGTTCTGGCCTGGGAGGAAAGTCCAGAGAGAGCCCTGAAAGCTAGACAGTGAGAATATAAAAAAAAAAAAAAAAAAGAAAACTTGAGCCACTGCTTCATTAAGCGGCAGCCTTTCACAAGCAAACATATCAGAAACAGCCCCTTTTCAGAGGCAGTAATTAGCAATTTGGAAACCTTGCCCCCTCAGGATATACAGTTTCAATTTAGTCAGCAGCTTTAGATTCTTAGGCACTTAATATTCATTGTTTCTGCCGTCTTCCCAATTTCTCAACATACATTGTCGAGTCTTTCACTGGCGATAAAGTGTTTTATCTTTCGTGTAATTCTTCTTTTCAATGAGCCCTTTGCAAGAGAAGTTCATTTTTATAAATAATTTTCAAAGGAATTTGCAAAGAATGTGAGGGATGATAGCAAAGTGCTCTTCAGGAAGTGCCAGGCTGAATATCGTATGGCGCTCTAGCGTGATTGATTGAAGTCTAGCTGTAAATAGAGTGTGAGAAAAGTTCCTGCAACTTCCTGGAAAGTTATATAGCTGCACAACCCTCCGCAACTTATGACGCAGATCAAAAAAAGAAAAGGATATTCGAGTTTAAATGGTAGGTACTTTACAGTGGTGTCATGATGTTACATTATTTACTTCCATTCTCCGATTACTGACTTATGAATATTGTTATCAGGAATTATTTGCATGTGTTTGCAGTGACGTGATAAATCCTTTGCATGGATTTAATGGCAAATGTTTGCAAACTGCTTATTAAGCCAAACCACATATCGTACCTCAGGGGTGCAAGACTGACACTTATCTTTGCCACCGCGGAGCTTTTGTTTCAAAACGCTACCACTTCCATTCATTTCCAATCAGCATTGTCTAATAGAAATAATTGATTTTTGCCTCTTCTCCACAGATTAAAAAAAAAAAAAGCTTGTGATTAAACATTTTGTCTCCAAATCTAAATTCCGAGATCACCATCAACACTCGAGAAAATTACTCATTAAAGCAAAAAGAAAGAAAGAAAAAAAAAAAGAAGTAGCTAAGATGTGAAAGGAGGAGGCAGGGAATGAAATAATGAATGGAGTCCGAGTGAGCTATCTTTCCCAGGCAGAGCGCCACTAGGGATGCAAACTCTCAGCCACCAGAAATGAGCTACCTATCTGTGAAAAGAGTGACTGCTCCATCCTATTTGATTTGGCTCTCCTATCATCTCTTAAGAAGATGTCAGCCTTGCTTCTTCTATTGCTCTGAGCCTTTATCAACCCGGAGACGATTTCCCTGCGTTAAAAAAAAAAAAAAAACAGGAGGGGGAGACGCATTTCAGTGCCTTTCAGGGAGCAACACTAAAGAATAAATGTTATGCGATAAAAAGGGGGTTGTTAAATAGATCTGTCTATTTGTATGGTAATAATGATCGCTTAAAGACTCGGGGCTCCGTGACTTGTAGAACAAGGAAACAAATCTGTATTCAGGTATTGTGTTAACATGACTCTCCAAACGACCTTGTGAAACTTTCATACAGTAAAAAATGAGTTGGAGTCTCCTGTCTTTTTTTTTTTCTTTCTGTTCGTGTCAGTTTGTTTGGAGGAGTCCCTACACTGAGCAAAGCTGCCCGTCTCTACCTGATCTCTTTGCATTTTAAAAGTACTTATTGACAGATCTGGTACAGATTATCAGGTTGAGTATTCAGTGTTCAATTCTTTACATGTCTAGTAGTTAAATATCGTATGTTCACCATTCTGACGTGCATATTTATTCACATTTATTTCAGCAATAGAAGCTGTACCACAATTTTAGAATACCACAGTACCAGAAATCAAAAGTAGAGTACAGAAGTAGTGTAGTACTTCAGCAAAATACACTTAAAGTATCAAAAGTAAATGCAGAACAGTCCAGGTTTATACAGAATAGGCCTACTGCATATAATAATAATAATAATACATTTTATTTAAAAGCGCTTTTCAAGGTACTCAAAGACACTGTACATAAAAAGAACATCAAATCAGGAAAACAATAAGAGATAGTAGGCTAAAAACACAATAGACTGAGCTAAACATTAAAAGCAATTTTAAAAAGAAATGGAATGAAATGAAATTCTATGTCAATACAATAACTCCACTGTTGTTATTGATGAACGAACATGAATTGTTATTGTGCAGAAGCAAAATCTTTAACAAAACATCATATTTTATAATAAAATAAATAGTAACTGTAGCAGATACTGTAAATGTCAGAGTATAAAGTACAGTGTTTCCCTCTGCGGCTTGGGTAAATGTACTCAGTTACTTTGCTACAACTGAATATTGTGAGTTTGATTAATGTGTGTCAATGTGTGTCCCAGTTTAACCATTAAAAGCACAGCAATACCTGCTGACTGTCAAGACGTCAGCCCTGAGGTCTTTCATTAGGATTCAGGGTAGGCTCTAGTTTTCTGTCCCCAGGTGACAACAAGCTATTAACAAAATTATCTGGAAAGCTGGCCCATAAACCCCGGGAGCATTCTTTTGTTGTCAAGCAAATCAAACAGTAAGTGGGGTTTATTTGTTGCTCTGCGCACCTGGAGACCCTCCTGTACATTGTTTCAGACGCATCACTGCCGTGAGGAGCCGTGTCAACCTGCTCCACTAAGCTGCGTTTGACGTGTCAATTTAGAAGGTGGCGGGCTGAAGCTGAGCCCGGTTAGTTGATCTTTTATCTGTTCCTTTGATATCTGCGTGTCAGTGTAAACAACAAACAGTTCAGCTCAAAAATGTCTGTCGGGGGAGTGCGACTGATCCTCAGAGCAGCGCGTGAATAAATAAATATGTATGCGGTGATGCGGCATCAAATGTAATGGCTTGAAAAGGATAAGACATGAAGATATTAAAACAGCGCACTGTTCTTGGTTGATGAGAGCATAGAGGGTACCATGGCCAACACTCAAGAGACAAGAGATGAGAACATGTATGGGGCTACAGTGATAACTCAAAATACAGAAAAAATGTGAAATTAACAGCACGAGTAGAAGAAGATGAAGAGAAGAAGATGCAGCCTGTTACACACCAACGTGAAGGGAACAAGAAAGTGAAACGGAAAAACCTGCCGTTATCTTTTCTGCCCCCTTGCACGGTGTGATATCTGGAATTATTATTAACTGATATATATGAGGAAGAAGGAAAATTATGTTTTCATTACAGATTTTTACTGGTTAATAGTGTGAAATCTGACTTCTTAATACCTATTACCAAACTACAGGCTGCAAATATGAGGGAAACAAGATACACATAACTTTTTTTTTCAGGTCAGATCTCATGCCTACAAATTTGACCCTCCCATAAGAACCATCAACAATTTAAACAGTAATATGAAAAACCTTTATGAAGAACTCTGCCTGGTGGTCTAAGCTGCATGCCATGTAACCCTAATGTAGCTGGTCCGAGTCCATCTGGGGACCTTTCATCTCTTCATCATCATCTCTTCATCATTATCTCTTCATCATTATCTCTTCATTGTTCCAGTGTTACTCGACTGTCAAACTACTAAATAAGAGCAAGATTTCCCATCAAAAAAAAACAGAACAAATGTTTTAATCAGTTTTGGAAAAAGACGCACACATGTAAGATTTCTTCAAAGGACACTGTCACCTGACAATGTCACAATGTGACTTTGTGACAATGTAACTTTTGGATAGTTAAAAGTAAGCATTCTTGTATCATCTCCTTCTCCCGTATTTCACTGATTTTCTGTCTTTATGAAAGTCTGTCAGCTACGCAGAAAGGCGAAACATGCCAATGAAATGCGGAAACATTAAAGATCTCCTTATTTAACAGAGACACATGAGCAGTATTCAAGATGTGGAACACATCCTTAAACAACCCACAACTTACAAAATTATGACTAAATGTATTTTGTATTCTTCCCTCACAACTGTATTCTCTACAATGCCTACAGCTGAACAGAGGAGGAGGAGGAGGAGGAGGAGGATGCAGACGACACAAGGCTCTCCAGGCCCGGCGTGGAAAGCACTAGAGGTAGATTGATTAGCCTGCTCAGTTTGGCTGATTAATCAGGGCCTGTTAGGTGGAAACGAGCACCATTTATGGCTGATTATCTTCCCAGAAGGCAAAATCTTGAGGTGCAATCCACAGTGGAACTTTTCCACCTCCATTTAAACGCAGCATTTTCCATCTCCTACTTTTTTTTTTTTCAGTGAAAATGAAAATGCTGCTTACATTTGGTTTCATGAAGTTTCAGATTACTGCTGTTCAAGTATTGGGCTTAACGTTTTCCCACTTTAATTTGACAATGACCAACAATTCAGAAATGCATTAAATGCAGCAAAATGATCATTTTAGCAGATAAACTAAAGTCATTACAGCTAAATGACTCGCCGTGGCTTCAGGCAGGGACCTCTTGATCATCCAAAGATTTAGGCTCTTAAAGAGGACTCGTCATCAAGGTGGCTTAAGTGGCTAGAAATCAGTTTGAAAGACAGGTGGTTATGTAATTGATTTGTTTTTACTCATGTAATTCATTCACTGCTGTTCCTGCTATTTTCAACTTTCAAAGGAGCTCGTTCTTAATCCTGCTGTCGAAAAGGCGTTTAACTGTTTTAGTATTAGCTCATGCTCATTCTAAGATTTCCTAAAGGGGTTAGATGTGAAAACACTCACGTCAATTTAAATTATTTTCTATGGTGTGAACATGGAATTCATTCTGGAGTGGAATTCATCACTGCGCTGTTCGGTAAAGGAAGACAAAAATAATATGATGAATGATGAAAACATACATTTATATTTATGTCGCGCATAATGTCCACATCTTGCATTTAATTTAATGTTTATCCTTCTTATATATTTTTAATTGTTTCTCTCCATTAAAGCTGTGTTTTAACATTTAACACATTCCCCGTGCTTCAGTGCAGAAAGCGTGCCGAAAAACTTTTATGCTTTAAACCTGTGATCATGAGCTGGAAAAATCAATTGGCAGGAAATTAATTTTGATTCTCGATTAATAATTTCAGGCCTTTAT
This sequence comes from Nibea albiflora, assembly GCA_014281875.1. Classification (NCBI taxonomy): domain Eukaryota; kingdom Metazoa; phylum Chordata; class Actinopteri; family Sciaenidae; genus Nibea; species Nibea albiflora. The sequence continues at coordinate 8,485,865 of CM024799.1, read as the reverse complement.
CAAACAAAAATGCCAAAAAATAAATCACAGGCCCGAGCTTCTCAAATGCGAGCGATGCAGATTCCTTTGAATATTTTCGACTTTGGGTTTTTGACGATCGGTTAACATTTGAAGAGCTCTGGGAAACTGTGGTTTTATAAATCAAGCAACAAAATGATCAATCAATAAAATAACTGAAACTTAATAACTGTACAGGGTACCGTATGTAGCTCTAAAATACCGAGGAACCTAAATAACGAACTACAAACTCTGCTCCAGTAAGAGTGAAGGAAAGGCTTCATGCAAAGTGTCTGTGACCTTTTACACTGAAGTGAGCTTGATATTATAGTAATGCTGACACTATCAAATTGGAAAGTGAACACCTATCACCCTGTGGACAGTTGCAATCACCCTTTTCATCTTGTACAGTTCATTCTCAATGGAGCTAGACCACATGTGACACGGGACTTTAACTTTCCTCTCTATCACCACCACTAGCTGCGGGAGACAGAAGCGAAGGTTCATTAACATGTTTGAATTTTACCGCAGTTTCTCTAAACAATGGGAAAGGACGTCTCTGGTGGTAACGGCGCCCTCGTCTCTGTGGACTCGACCCTTTAATGTTTCCGCCGCACCTCGTGCTACTGTCCAGCCTTGCAGACGATGCTCGCCTCCAGCGTGGCCTTCCCCGGCCTGGTCACCCGTTTCCATTTATCTGCTGGGATAACTATAAAAATCTGTCAGGAGCAGGGTGGCTTTTTTCGCTCAGCTCAGCCCAGCTGGCAGATTGAGAGCCCCCTGTAATGCACAAGTCTGTTTTTATTATTCTTGCTGGGGGAACACTATTTCATCAAGTGCATGATTCCACAGAGGAGAGGAGACAGCCCCAGCCCGGCTATATTTCTTCCAATCAAACATTCCAAGGGGAAAAAATGAGTGGGTGCCATCAAATCCCAGAATAATGCTGCCAGATTTTATGTAAAAAGAAGGACTGATGGACAAATACAGGAAGGCAAGACAAGTTTAATGACGTGTGTTCAGGAGCTGAGATTGGAAAACTGACAGAGAAAAGCAGCCTCTTTGCTGGAATATAAATTGTTGTGCGCTGTAAAAAGGCTTTTATCTGGAGTGAATATGGGACGAAATACACAGGTCAGGGTTAAGTCATTTTCTCCGGCAAGTTAAGCGAATAATGAAGGCGAGCCCGCGCGGAGAGGAGCACTGCTACTGCCAGTTTGTCTTCATTTATTATGCCAAATCTCATGATTTTGGCGTCGGCGCAGTGAGTGCTCTGGCGCGCACCGGTGGACGACATATCGCTTAATTTACACAAGGTAATGAAAGCAGGGAATGGGAGGACAAAACAATTTACCTGCTGACACGGGAAGAAGTGATTTGCGAACATGGGGGGTGAGCGAAAGAGCAGGCAGAGGGCCAGGGCCAAGGGGTGGAAGAGGAGCAGAGATAGGGATGAGGGGGAAGAGGAGGAGAAAAAAAAAAGAGGGAACGCAGGGGGGGGGGGGTCAGGCTGGGAAGAATAAAAGACAGGGAGGGGTGGAGGGAAAAACAAAGGGATGAAACTGACAGACCCGGGCTTAAGCCTCAGCTTGCTTGCTGGGTGATGATGATGTCTTCAATGAGGCAACTGTAAACTCCTCACTCCGTCCCTCCCCCCACGGACACGCTCAAAAATACACGCAATCAGGGGGGCGAAATTGACCTCAAATCTGGAGAGTCTGTGCTGACAAGGCCCTTGTTTTACTCCCTCCAACTCACCCCCAATTGTAATCACTTATCAGAAAGCCACTTGTGTGGAAGGGATGGGCGGCTTGGACATCACTCCGGAGCCGCAACAGGTATTTTCACCCAAAGACCAAATCTCTGACTGCTGTCTCACACACAGGTTTTGCCGACCACTTGGGTGAGAGTGTGTTTTATTAATGTGTGTTTGACGAATGAATGAGTTCATCATTTTAGATGTTAAAAAAAAAAAAAAAAAAATTAGCTTTACCCACCCTGAAAATATGTCTCTTACCAACATAGTTTCCTCTGTATCCTCATATCATAACCCGGGTTAAAGGAATTAGGATTACCACACAAATGATCCGAACAGGCAATCACTCCACGGTATTGATGGATGCGTTGTAAAAGTGCACAATTGGCCATTCAGCTGATGGCCTTTCGCACAGACAGAAAAAAAATAAAGTCTCGCCGAGACTCCCTGACAATATGGCTGGAGCAGCACTGTAATTTTCCAATCACTAGCCCTTCAGGCCAGGCCACTCCTTAGGGCAGTAAGATCAGACGAGCTCCGGCATTTTCTTTTGTAAGAGTCCAAACTCTATTTGTCTGCTCACAGGAACAAAAACAATCAGGGAGCCGAGAGAGAGGGAGAGACTGGCTTTTTGGTCTCTCTGGAGAAGGGCCAAAGACAGAGCGGGGGGGAGGGGGGTGGGGGTGACACAGATAACCGAGCCCCCCCCTCTCCACACACACACACACACACACACACCACTCGCCCGCTGTGGGTGGTTGGTTCTGGTGATGATGAACGGGGGACGCAGCTCAGCACCAGGTCCCTGCTGTCAAGGCTCTCCGCAGGACGAGACAGAGAGAGGAAGTGTCACTCTCGGCGGGCCTGCTGGGCCAACCTGGACTCTGCTGAGTCCTGCTGCTCGAGTCTTCACAACAAATCAAACACCATAACACCCACCCCTCCCGAACACGGCCACACACACACACACACACACACAGACAACCAGGCCTCCTCCACTGTCCAGGAGAATGTGTCAAAAAACATAAACACATTGAATGTCTCTTCAGTGTTTGGGCTGATGTGGACTGATATTAGGAATATTCAGCTTCGGCTCTCGTTGGACGGTGGTTGTACACTGGGGGGGGCTCCCTGCAGCCTCTCCTCTGTCCTCCACCCTCCCTTGTCCGCAGCCCTCTCCACAGGCTTATTTCCCCTCACAATGAGAGGTGACAGTGAACAGTGGAACTCGTCAGTGTGAATAACACGCAGTCATGCTTGGTGAGACCCTCTGGTGGAGCGCGACACACACACACACACACAATGGCGCACACACTGAGGCTCAAGGGCCCAGCGGTAGGCACGCTGTCAACCTCAGTGCACTGCCTTCCATTACAGCTTAACTGGGGACAAATTGAGCAATCTGATGGGTTAAATCTGACATGTTTGCCCGTCTGAAATGTAATACTGTGTGTACAGTATCACTTTCCACAGTTCCGTGGGGTGAAAACGGCGAGCTACAGGACATGAGACGAGTTCTTAATGAACGCAATCAAGCTTGCGTGCGGTCTCGGATCATAACGAAGGTCGGAGTGACACTTTCCGAGTTTACCAACTCAGCCAAGCTCACGTTACTGTGCCATCAGGTCTGACGCGCGTCCCTCGGTGATGTGCTGTTCTCTTGGGTCTTGCCGTGTCCTTCAGTGGCACCTTATGAGAGCAGTCCATAATACTACCAGTGGTCAGGCTTAATTTACCCGCTTTCTCTGTCCACTGCCCCATCAGCATATAGTATCACATAACTGTTAATGGGCTAATGGAGGAAGGAGGGAGGGAGCAGGGGCGAGAGGAAGACAGCGATAGTTAGGGAAATGGAGCTCAGGTTCATCCAAACATTTAATAACTTATCCAATCTGGAGCGTTCACCTCTTACTGGGCTAATTATATCATTTAACTTGGCTGGGAGAAGAGGCCAGCGTGGACGCTCCTGTCTTACAGTGTCATCACATAATTATGACTTATACCAGCGCGGCCTAGCAAGCTGGATGAAGTCAGCTTGCCATAAATTTTAATGATCACTTATACAATGCGAACATTCGCGGGGCTTCCGCTACATTAGCAGGGAAATATGGACGCCGTCGCGCACAAAAAGAGCCTAAATCGTGGAAGCAGACGGAGGGGAGAGAGGTAAAAGGAGAGCGGAGGCAAGCCGCAGGAAGTGCAGGGAGGAGATTGTTTGTGTGACATGTTTGGGGGAAGGTGAGTTTAGACTGGGCAGAAACAGCCGCTTGATTGTGTGGGATCAGGTTCTGTGGTCACTAGGCTGCTAAGAGGCCAACGTCAGGCCTGTCAGAGGGCTAAACACCCGAGTATAGTCTGCATCAATGGAAAAACAGCAGCTGACACTCAATGCTTGTGGGCCAAATGCTGACCTCATTCTGCGAATAAAAACGCACTGGACGGAAGGGAAGAAAGCTTGGCGTGTCTAATATGGAAAATTGATGCTTTATTCCTCGGCGCAGCAGAAGTTTCTAATAACTTTCAAAAGTTGGGGAAAAAAGAGAAAAGGCCATAATACTGGGAAAATAGATGGGGCATAATGAAAAGGGCTGAGTGTCTTTTTTTTAATAGCTGTAAAATGGCTAATTAGCCCTCTATGATTGATCATTGCAGGAGCACGCATTGGGAGGTTTGAGTCTCCTGGGCTTTAATAGTTTTCTGGTAAAATAATTTTACATTTCTGCTGTAATTAAGAAATGTTCTGTGACCTCTGTGACCCTCCAAGAGTGCTACGTGGAAATATTTTTACAAGTCAACGAGGGCCACGTTTAATGTTGTGTCAATAAGTATGACGTTTGCCATAAGAAAATGTAGCTTAGCATCAAGCGTACGAGCCGTAACCCTACACTACAGGAGGAGGAATATTGATTTCAAGATGCAGGTGCCCAGATATTCTGCACTTATGAAGAAAAAAAAAAAGGAGAAAGGAGAGCAGTCAGAGAGAAGCTGATCTCTCTTGCACTTAATATTAATGTCTGTTTTGTGGCTATCCCGTTTCAGGAGGACCCAGCTCCTGCGGTGGAGCGATTGAATGACAGAGATTACCTGTTTGGAAAGCCCCACGAGACAGCTGATTGATAATGCATGACAGAAAAATGTTTTTGTTTACCCACAGATATGGCTTTGAGCCGGGTTTCGGTTTCTTTTGTTTTTTTTCCTTCGGAAACCTGATTCACTGGACTGAAGTGGATTGAGGAGAGAGTACCAGGTCAGGAGGTCTCGTCTGTGAGTCAACTGTGGCGTCTGGCTCCATAGGTACCATCTCAACCGGGGGGGGGGGTCATCCACATCATATTCATCCCATCCAGTCTGTGTTGTCCTAAAGGGGATATAACATAAAAACATAATCTCACACCACAATTTCATTCCTTCAGCAGCATTAGATTAGATTGAAACTTCCCTGCACACTTTCCTGGGGCTGTCAAATGAGCTGTCAGTCATGTGTCAGAGCCGGCCCCTGCTCATCTGCTCTAATACATCACACAGCCTTTTATATGGATCAGTATGAGTGTGTCTCTCTACACAAACGCCAGCAGCTCCTCCGCTGGGACGCGGAGGTGATTGATAACACTTCCCCAGCTCTTCACACTCGTGCCCATTTGTATAGTTGGTTGGAGAAGGGCCCCTGGTGTCCACTGACATCTACGGTGCCCATCATCGCCTGGCGGAGAACATGACATCAGCCTCCGAAACACGGCAACTCGCCGTGATACATGCCAGGAAATGGTCAACTTTTCATTCATAAAGTACAGTCTGACAGCCATTGACAGATCACTTGTAGCACAGACTGATATTTGTGTTTTCCTGAACAATGAAAGCTGTACGGGAAACAAACCGAGGTGCCACTGGACGTTAAAGAATGCCAGCTATTAAATCAACTATTTAACCTTCGTATTATCGCAGCTGATAAATGTTTATTGCTCATTAGCTTGTCCGTACAGTTTAATGCTTTGGAAATCCTCAGTGTTGAGACCACTGAAGGGAATCCTGAGCCTGTTTTTTTGTGTACCGTCATATTGGCATATTGGCCGGGCTAATGGCCACTTGGCACATAGACAGCTATCCATCCCAATCTCAGCTTCACTAATCCAATTGAGGCAACCTGCTTGGCAAGAGAGAGACTCATCTGTCTTTACTGTTCATTAATAGGGCTCCTCCTCGAGCTCGGAGCCCATTCACATTCCTTCAGACGGGGCCGAAAGCAAACCCCGTCACTGAAACGCTGGATCTGTGCTGGAGGTTCAGCAGGGAGAGGAGGGGGCGATGGATATATAATCACTTCAGAGATACATAATCACTGCTGTGTGGGGTAAAGTATCAGAAAATATGATACCTCCCAAAGGGATGAGCTACATATTTTCATAGACCGTATAAAAAACACTATGCAGGTATGTGATTTAGCTCAATATCATGACGACCATGCTATGTTTTGTTTTTTAAAGCCTGTCTCACTCTGTCCTGAGTAAAGAGCCTTCCCGTGATTGTTTTTCCCCCCCTTTCCATGGCAGGGCTTTATGTCTTGCGGTGGAATGATAATAATGTTTCTAATCTTGTTACATTGCACACAGAATTGTCTTCTATGTTAATGATGGACCGGCCCCCTCCTTGCTCCACTGAGATGCTTACTTTCAATTTGTGTACTGTCATCTACCCGCCACGCGCTCGAAATTGATGCACCCTCTTCCTTTTAATTAAATCAAAAAACAGTCGGGGGTCTAAGCAGGTGGGGGACCTGCTCCCATATACAGCCATCACAAAAGACCTGGCTGACTCCAGGACGAATGCAGGTCGCTCCTGTTAAGTCTTTCTGTGTGTCGTGAAGTTAGTGCATGCACGAAATTGGTATCGGATTTAAATAACAAGTACAAATAGGACATCTCTTAAGTTAAATAAACTGATTTTTACATGTTAATCAGGTGGTTTTGTCAAGACAAACTATTTGCTTCTAACTTTCTTATAATATTGATTTCAGTTAAAAAGCCAGTGGACATTTTTCCTTGTAAAAAAATAAATAACAATCCCAGGAATCTTTCCCAGGTAGGTTTGCCCTCGGGCAGAGCTAGAGCCAAAGTCTAAGAAATGAGAGCGTAAAATTCCCACACATTAGAAGGCAGATAATTGGATTTCCTGTGTCCTGTACGGTGGGCGGTGTGGTTCCTGCAGCTGTGACATTATCAAGGTAACATAACCTGAAGGCTGCGGTGCAGCAGCACAGGCCCCGCAAGGCCTGTCCTCCAGTTCCACATCATTGCCTGCTTGGCTATTCATCCTGTGGACCCTGCAAATGAAATTATGGGAGGAAGAGCAAAGGACATTCTTTGGGAATTAATCCCATTTATGCCTAAACCCACTTCAGATTTTTATAGTGAGGCCCTCTTTAGATGTAAGGCGCATTTACAATTAGACAAGGCCTTAGGAGGACTGAAAGAAATACTGTGTGTTGGTTTGTTTGGTGGGTAATTTGTAGACACAGACAGGAAACAGGAGAAAAAAAAAATAAAAAGCTGAAACTTTAATACTATTCTTAAAAATCGGTTGTCATTGAAACGCATCTGGGCCAGATAGGTGTCATTTGACTTAAGTGTCTAAATGATCTCTTCACGTTAACATTAACCAATGCAGAAACAGACATAAGACTGTATTAATGACCATGTGAGATAAATGTAAATATCTTTTATATTGCTACCGAGAATCTGAAATACATGAATCTACAGCAGCCAAAATGAACAGATTTTTAATTGATGATTAAAATATTTCTGTTGACTAGGATCATTACATTTCTAATCACGGACACATTACAGGGACTCACTGAGGTCAGACACCATCCATACAGACACATGTGCACATATCGAGTCCACCAGAGTTTGTTTTCTCCAATATGAACAAAACAACACACAATTATAAAGCACCATTTAGAAATGAACACATGAACACATGGTAATGATATTGTACAGCCGTCCCTCCAATTCTTTCTTAAATATCATTAAATAAATGCATTTAAAACAACATTAACCAACATTTACAACACTGAAAACTCAGTGACGTTATAGGACATTTGTAGAAATATAATGGGGATTTCTTTGACAGAGCATTTTAAAACTAAAATGTTCAGGATGACTGAGAGTGATGTTTAAAAAAAATAAATAAATACAACTGTACCATCAGTTGCCTGATATAACGTTTTATATATATATTTATATACAGTGTTTTGTTTTGTTTTGTTCTACATGACTGACATTTCCTCTCTCTGTGGACGTTGGAGATTCAGTCTCACAGGTCAGAGCAATTTATTCTTTCCGAAACCTTTAAGAAAAATCTTTCATGAATACTATTTTGTGTAGCAGTTTGGCTCAGAGCAAATACAACCTTGTACTGCAACCTAAAAAATAAAAAAAAAGATTAAACTGCATTAAAATTGCGCAAAAATGTCTTTAAAAGTTCTGGTTCCATCTTACCTCTAATACCGATTATCTAAATGTATTACATCCCTGTTGTAATATTCTGCTTTGCAACTGTGTTTCGGCCCTGGATGTATAAAGAGGTTTTACCCACACAGCCACAGAAGCACCTGACATCAATTAGCCCCGTCTGTTTACTCTCGCGATGCATTGCAGATAAACACTGCCCCCTAGTGACGGCACGAGACTACAGCTGTTCAAACTGGAAGGTAATCCCAACATTGTTTTGTAGATGAATCTCTAAATCTGACAGGATTTAGAGATTTGAAACTCTTTACTGACTGAAGTTTTAGTGGTTAAAAAAAAAGAAAAAATTAACTTCTCTTTTTATTAATTTTGTTTTCCACCATGTTTATGGTAAAAAATAAAACAATATACTGCTCTATACACATTTGAAACAACTGTTCATACATAAATCACACCAAATCTTTGCTCACAATATTTAAAAATCTCATGTTATTTTGTTTGCTCTGTACAAATACTATATAATATTGGATTCAATTAGATAAACACATAATAAACACATGGGTTTGTCACAAACTGAAGGATACAAAGCTGGACACACACACACACACACACACACATCATACAAGTCTTAGTACAAGGGCTGGACTGATTACAGCTCCTTCACTGTCCTCATCAAGACCAGCTCAGACCACAGTCAGCGATAAGAGGCCCCAGACACACACACACACACACAGCGCATACAGTAATCTGCTCTATCCACTGCACACACATACTGTACTTATAAACACACAGATAAATAAACACACACAAACACACACACACACACAGCGTGACAGCCTCCTCAGGCAGCCTCAGAGCTCAGACAGGTCCCTGCCATCATCCCGTCCTCTACCCTAAACACGCAGTTTTAATTTCAAAGCTCTGATTAGCTGATGATTGCATGACAGCCGCCGACCAGGTTCCCTTTTCGCCCCGCTCCCAGACTGCAACTCAATCATGCCCAATTAGTGGGTCCCCAAACACTCTCTCTTATTAGAGGACTCATAATCGACTCATTGTGTCCTGATTTGGCAAATAAATCACTCTGGAGGCTGCTGACTCCCTCCCTCCCACCCTTCCCCACGTTCTCTCTCCCCCTGTCTTTCACTGCCCACTCCCCTTCTTTTCCTTGTCCAGGGGTTCAGTGACAACGTTTTCAGGCGTGCTTTTCATTGGAGCTGACAGTTTGAGCAACGCCGGACCCCCCCCCCCCCCCCTCTTTTTTTTTCTCCTCCTTCTTCTTTTTCTTTTTTTTTTTTTTATTCCCCCTGAAGAATGAAGAATAATTTAGCAGCTAAGGCAAGGCAGGCAGCATGCGGGTGTCCTTGTCCTACAAGGTTAAGAATCCATTCCATCTGAGCAAGAAAGGAGTGAATTAAAATAAATGATGGCCAGATATTTATTGCGAGTTTGTAGATGAAGCCAAGTTACTCCAGTGGACCAGCGGGGCCTGGGCTGCCAGTGGCTCAGTGTAGCCGAGTGACCTCCCTACCTCTCCCTGCCTAACTGGGGAATAACACTCAATGTCACATTACTCCTATCCTGCATTTGATATATTTATTTATATTCCTATATATATTTATATCTATAAATGCATGTGTTGGGGACGTCGGGGCGAAACGTCAAATGAGATAGCGGGACATATATGAAATGATCTGGTTGGGGGATGCTAAAAATAATTGTAATTTGATTGAAGGAGGGGAATTCTTGAGAAAACTGAGGTTTGGAGGCGCAGACAAGGAGATCCTGAATGAGATGGGACAGGAAACATGGAGACACAAATGTCCTTCAGTCTGGAGACACAGAACTGAAGGACACCCTGACAGACACTAAGTAAAGGCACAGACAAAGTTCATTATCATGTTGCGTTTTTCATCAAACAATTACAGAAGCCCACAAGTGGAAAAAGCCCAGAGAAAGTCGTTATTTTTAAGACACGCCTTCCCAGAATTCATGGCTCCAGGACAGAGATCCAACACGAGAGCTTTATGGACTCAGCGGGTGGACCAGCTTGAGCCTGGGGGCTTGCAGAGCACAGGGAGGCCTGTGATGTTGCATGCACGCAGGAAACCAGTGGACTGTGATATAGTGGACTCGGATTCAAACCCAAAGAGTAGCTTTAGCAGTGTCTCACTGTGACGGTGAGCTCCCAGTCCAGGCTCAGGGTTCTCCCACAGCAGCAGATTCTGTGAAGTAACCTCAGGATGCTGCTTTCCTTTGTCCAAACCAAACCAAACCTTTTACCCGACATTGGTTCCCCCCTCCTCCACTATATCAAGGGCTATGTGTTCGGTGTGGGTGTGTTGAGTGGTCATTAGTCTCTGTTTACAGTGGAGAAAGCCTGGCCAGCTGGCATGTGACGTGTGATGTGCTGCGCTGTGGTCTACCACTGTGAGACCCCCGTGGCAGAGTCGTGGAGGCCCAGCAACCCCCTTCCCCAGGCGGGCCGCAGAGACCACGGCGAGCCCTCGGCAGATGGAGCCTCCAGCGTTTCCCATCTCTCCTCTACAAGCAAAGAAGAGGTGGAGCGAGCGCTGGAGGTGGGACTGGCCCTGGACCCCATCACAGATGCCAGGAGAAGGCTGAGACTCCGGCGAGGCCCTGCTGGGAGGGTGCTGGGCCGGAACAGGTGCAATCTCAGCCCCTCGATCCCCTCTGTCAGCACCTCAGTGGTGGAGCCCGCTCTCTCTTCCTGTCCTCGCTCCTTCTCATTCACACACTCGAGAGGTGTTGTGGGGCTACATCCAGCTCCCCCCTCCCTCCACCCAGCAACAAATCCAGACACCAAAAATCCAGACCAAACGCAGCTCTTTTGCTGCCTTGTGCCTTTTTCTCTTAAAAGAAACAAACATTAAAAGCACCAGGTTCAAAGTACAGTAACAGAAGTGTGTGTTTGTGACCCTCAGAGGGCAAACAGTGGAGTTGTGTTGACTCAGGCGTTTTCCTCTGCTGGCCATGATAAGCTCCTCGGCTGACCCTGCCACTGCCGGGGGGCCAACACAACCACTCTCCCATCGGCCCTTGCTTTATCACCAGTGGCTACAAGACAAAGAGGTTCTGCTCTATACCTGGCTGCGGACAGCATGATGGAAAGAGTTTATGACAGAAGGGGGTTGGGTGGCGAGGCCCAACAAGCCACCTTGACCTGTCCCTGCCCGGAAGACCTTGGTGAACCCCGTCCCATTGCCCCCAGCCCCACACAAGCGACCTGGCCACTCCAACCGCCACTGAGTTATTATCATAATTTCCCAGAGAGGCATTACGGGGCCTCCACGACCAGAGAGGCATCCGTGTTTTACAGAATGTTTTGTGTTTTATTGCCTTTAAGTCACTCATAGGCCAGCGGAGAGGGCCCACAATGATAAGAAAACCAGTCATGTGAAAAATGAAGGACCTCGCGTACAGGACTGAGAGGTGAAGAAGGGAAATAATAAAATACATGACAAATGTGGAGCTCGACTGTATTTCATGTTCAAACCCCCGGTCTCGCCATCCAACCCTCGGCTGCACTAAAAACATACAAGAAAATAAGTGGGGAATAATGAGAATAATGAATTCAGCCAATCTCGCTGTTACAAAAAAGAACAGAAGCTTTTTTTTCCCCTCATCTCATGGCTTACACTTAAAAAAAAAAAAAAAATCCCGGCCCTCTCACTCCCCCTCCCGGGGGCTGTGACAACATGACGGCCGTAAGATGCCCAGGGGCATTCCAAGCTGCCACCGTCCCAGCCATTTCATGTCTGAGCCCACCTGGGGTAAACAAAAAAGGACTTGGAGCGATAGAATATTAACTAAAGAAGAGAGGGGAAAAATAGCACTGACAAAACTGAAAATACTTTTCAACTCGTCAAACTTTAGGTCTTAAAAATACCCCTTTCATTGTCCCTTTTTTTTTTTTGGAGCAATCCCCTCTCCTCTCCCACAACCCCCTGTGGGTTTTTAAAGGTGCAGTATATCTAATGAAAAATAAAACATCTGTTTAATCTAGCTATTTCAAAGGCAAACCCCCTTTTGATCAAAAAATGATATTGATCTGACTGCCTCGGTAGTGTGGCGAGGATTTCTCCTTTAAACTTGAAATATCATGGAGTCTTTGTGGCAAATCAATACTGCGGCTGCTTTTTGAGGCTCATTTCAAAGGACACGAGATCCATTTGAATACAGTTAAGATAGTTCTGTTGTAAATGAATGTGAAAAACACGGTTAAAAAAGGGAGGGGGGGGCGATGTCTTTATTTTCATGCCTTTTTAAACAGCTAATAATCCTCTCATGACTGCTTCATGGCACCGGCCTGACGCAGTGACGGCCGGGTCAACGACAGGGAACCTGTGACAGGCACGCGGCCCCTGGTGGAATGAACTGGTGCTAATATTCCTTGAGCTTTAGCGTGTCTGTCCTCACCCCTCACTCTGTGTCTGCGGGGCCCCGGCATCGGGCCCCAGCTATCTCCACATCTCCCCATTTTCTTTAATTACACCTCAGCATATTGCTTTTGGGCCATATGGAAGGCAGATATTGAGACCAGATAAGATGTATAAACTTCTGTCAACACCACAGCATATTAGGTAGAGCTGGAAGCATATTATCTCTATTCTATCCTTCCAATTAGCGCCCAATATCAAAATACATTAAGACAAGCCTGTCGACGAGGAGCAGGAAAAAACATTACATTAATGGGGCCTCCGTCCGTTTTTTTTTTTTTTTATTAAAATTGCATTACTTCCCCGCGTTTGTTTTCTTTGCCACAAAATGAAAAGTCATTTCCACCATGGGACCCAATAAAAACACAGATAAATTACCCATTTAAACTCAATGGCCTGAGAACTCCCTGTGCTCAGCTGGTCCATACTGGCCTCAAGGTTTTACAGTGGGGCCTCAGTAACAAACTGCTGCTTTGAAAATAAACAGCGTAGATTCACACGAGAAAACTTGTTTTCCTGCATAAACTCAGAGATCTGCTGCGTACCGTGGTGTCGCATGTGTCCCATCGTATCAAAGTATTTTAAACATTGTGTCGCTGCTGGAACATTTTGAGAGAAATATCGGATCGCAGATGCGCGCGCTGGGGCAATGTGGATTTTTACAGCAGTAATGGCTCCATTATTTTAATAGAAAAATGTCAAGGGGAGACAAATCACACCCTAAACCCACGTGAGGTCTGTATCATCTGATCTGATATACACGGCACCAACATGGCCTCAGACTCGGCTCACCTCCCAGTGACACCGTGTGCACGTGAGAGCTACCGCCATAACCAAAGAGCTCTCTAAGAACACAACTGTCTTCTTCACTGCGTATACTGTATATTGTAGCTGTTTTGACGTGATTGAATTCACTGCACCCAGACAGTGAGAGGTCACTCCGAGCCTCGCCGCAGCATCGGGACATACTGTACACACTGAGAGACATGAAGAGAATAAAGGAGAAGAGAGCGGCAGGATGAGGCAGTATAGAGAGAGAGGTCACTTTGAGAAGCTGGATGCAAGCACATGCCAAACAGCGTCTCTGGATCTCTCTCTCTTTCTCTAATCCCCTCTCTGATCCACCGACGTTCGGGCCAATCATTTGAGGCCGGCCACAACCCGTGATCATTGGGCCCTAATCTGAGTCCTCGGCCCGTCCGCCGTCCACCTCAGACAGCACCGGCTGGCTGCCAGCAGAGGAGTGGCAGGCTTAGCCTTCTCCAGAGAGACAGCTAGAGGTTGTCTCTACATGGATGGGCACTTCGCAGCTCGGCGGGGGCGGGAGGAAGGGGCAACATAGCAGCTGCTCAGGGCATATGGGCAGAATTCATTAAGTCTGGCTAAATAAGCCAATTGTGGAGGCGGTAAAAAAAAGTGTGCATTTGTATGTCTGTATGATGGAGAAACAAACAGAGATCACTCACTGCGATCGAGCACCGAGCTCAAACAATAAATTCTGACACACACGATTATTCCGAGCACAAATACCCCGCGTGATAGCTCCGTCCTGAGGTATTACACTTGATGAAGTTGATTCAAGGCCCCACCAAATAAAAAAAAATCTGGATCTATTTGTGATGGGCAGTGATTGAGCTGTTAGATGCATAGATTATGTGTCCTTGAGGACTTTGCTGTGCATCCCCAAATGTCATGAGACTGCTCTCTGCCGCAGAAATAAACCTAATCACAATCTGTAAATGTTACAGCTGTTTCCCTAATAGACCTGGCCTGACTTTGGAGGCCTGCATTTATATTCACACACATGAACCAAAGACAAAACTGAATGCTGATAAATGCGACCGGCACGCGCTGAAGCCACGGTATACAACGCATTTCATAAATTATATCAACTTCGGTGCAAAGGTGTCGCAGCCAATGTCCATCACACCCTGTCCTGTGGCCTGTTGTGCTGGCACTGTGTGCAGTCACATTGTTGTGGAGAATTTTCTTTACTTTACTTTACCAACTGCTGCCTTGTTCCTGACTCACATCCGTTCCTATTTATCCAGTAAAAAGGTATAATGTATGCTAATCCCCCAGGTGTCAATAGGAACTCTGTTCAATGCATTTGAGATAATAGAGAAGAAGGGGTTGCTCCTATCGAAGACCTGGAAGATAAAGTCAATGGCACAGTCAATAACAATAAGGTTGTAGGATTTAATGAGGAATGTTAATTTGAACACAATCAACTGGATTTCAGCTTAGCTGATTATCAAACTTGGACTTGTATGAGGGTGTTGATAATGCTGGCAGTGCAGGGAGGGCTTTTTTTTTTTTTATCTGTGACAGCTTTTCAGTTGGCTTTTGGCTGTTTAAGTTTTAAAAAAAACTAACAAACAAAGAAAGAAAAGAACAAAACCTAAATGAAGACAGGGTACGAGACCAGTGCACCGTTCACTGAACAGTGAACTTTATTTAGAAAATATGACAAATACTGTATATACACTTTACAAAATATAAATTCTAGATAACAAACAGTAATTAAAGTTACTGTAGCCAAAGTCACCGGACCTTCTGTGTAATGAACATTCACCCAGTTCCCACTGGAGCCATTAAAAGTCCCACTCCAAACCTTCTCCTCATATTACAGGCAACGCGGCCTGCTCCTCACTCTCTCCTTGATCCCATTCCATCAGCAGCTCTGAGGACACCTCTGTAAACAGATGATCCCAGTCCCAGCTCACATCATCCTGCAGAGCAAAAAAAAGGAGAGACAGAAGAGGGGGAGAAAAGAAGAATTAGAGAGGCAGAGGGAGACATAACAAGAAAGAGAGCATGGCGAACAGAGGGAGCAAAGAGAGGAGAATGGGAAAGGAGAGCAGAGGGTGTTAATGTACACATCATAAATCTTGATTACCTGGGAGACAGAGTGGCAACCTCCCCTGGTGCTCTAGAAACAGCTGGACAGGCCTTAGCTGGGAGCTCACAAGCTATATTTACTAAAAACTCACTCACCTCTTTCACCTCCTGCTCAGGAGCTAAAACCTTGGTGAGAAGCCTCAAGTCAATCTCTCCATCCTGAAGAAAGATCGCAGTAAAATTCACTTAGCTTGCACAAACAGAGGTGATGTTGGTTGCAAAATTAAATGGACCACCTTGACGAGTAGAGAGGGAGGAATATCAGGGAGATATAAAAATAAATGGCCTTGACTTACTAAGGTCTGGAACGCAGAGTAATACTTCAGATCATTGTCCAGATCTCTGTAGGTCATTACCCGGTTCACCTGGATGCTAACGGGGTGATACATAGTCAGAATAAGCATCTGATACGCTAACAGACTTGTATTTCAATTAGAAAAACAGTAACCAGTCTGACGGCAGCGCGTTCACGCTACATACAGACCAAGACTGAGAAGTGGCTTTGTAGAAGTTTGAAGTGTATGCACAATCAAGCTCCAAGACTTGAAGCAAAGACCACAGAGAGCAGGAGATGGTTGCCAAGTGGTAAACGCTTCAAATTGAAACCCAGCTGCTTATCTGTGGGTTGGAATTAAGTGGGGGGGCTCTCAAAGTGGCCGGGGCCTAGCAGTGCATGCCAGTCCTACTTACTGCACATTACACGCTACATTGCCCCCGCAATGAGTTCAATGTGGATATTATCTCGCACAGAGAGCAAGCCCCAGCCTAATAACCTCCACCGCTGTCATAGCCTTGCTACATATTCGACACATGTCGGCGTGTCTCTCACTGCCCTGTAAATCAAAGGGCCCGGTTAGTCAGGACCCTGGTTACAGAGTTGCATAAATCACACCCAACTGTTATTTCTCCATTTCAGCCCGATAAAGCTAGACACTGCGCGGCGGCACGAGTGGAGGACAGGTAACCATCAAAGTCACCAGAGCAGGTTACTGTCTAGTGTCCTGTGCACGGACAGAGGTTAACTGTCACACATGGGTCAATCCACAAAGAGTGAGGATGAACTTCGACGTACCTCGGTGGAGCTGCAACTTGCATGGTGAGATCTTCTTCTTGTACTTCTTCAAGGTCTGGAATCACTGGAATATCTGGAAAAAAATAAGATCACCACATTTTACAGATGATTTGATTACATTTTTAAAAGTGTAAAATATTTGAGACAATTTGATTGGTTGCCAAAAGACAGAATCCTTTGTGAAAAATACAGTAAATCCCCTGTGTATGGCTGCTAGAAGTATTTTTTTGTGAGTATGTGTGACCGTGTCTGTGTGGCACTTCCTCCCCTCCCTCTCTCCAGCTACATCCTCATAAGAGCTGCCCTGTCACAATAGCCATGCGGCCATGAATATTCAGGAGGCGAGGCGGCAGCTCTTCCTGCTGTGAGAGGGGCGCTGGCCAGGGGCTCCCCAGAAAGCACCCCCTGCTACCTTAGCATTTGGGCCCTGTCAGCGCCGCCCACCCCCAGGACCCGCAGTGGCCGGTAGGCCGACCTCCATGTCCACTCTGCCACTCCGACTGGGGCGGCATCCAGCCATGTGCAAGAGTATTTGCTTGCGGGCCCATCTGTGTGGGGTCGGAAGTCACAGTGCGGCCTGGCAGGGGCTGCGGTGCCGAGAGCCGCCAACCCGCTGCTCAAACAGTGGGAACCCACTTTAATTGGCAAAACGCAACAGGACAGAGGATGGCTCCACTCCCAAGAAGGACAGGGCAAACTTTCACAGCATTGGACATTTGTTGGAGCAGGGAAATAAGAGAGGCATAATCAGGGATATAGAAAGATTGGATGGAAATAAGCTGAATGGTAAATAATGAATTAAGATGCTGACTGAAATGTGTTCAAAGGCTTTCATAATAAGTACCTTATTGTGTGATGACATTCATCATTAAAAAGGTTATTGCTAATGTAGGGCACAACAATCAGTGACGAAGAAATGCCCGCCCCAACCCAAAAAAATGTTTTTTATCATGTCAACAGTACACATTTTATGCAGTACAGACAGTTACCAACAACTTTACTGGCTTCCCATCTGCCCTTATAAAATATGTGTTAACTTTGGGTGTGATGTAGCGATCCTGAACTATATTTTCTGGGGTGGGCAGCAGACTCCACATCCTTATTAGCTCTACAGCTGAGTGTTGACAGTGAGAGAGAGAGAGAGAAGAAGGTAGACAGAGAGAGAGAGAGAGAGAGAGAGAGAGAGAGAGAGAGAGAGAGAGAGAGAGAGAGAGAGAGAGAGAGAGAGAGAGAGAGAGAGAGAGAGAGAGAGAGAGAGAGAGAGAGAGAGAGAGAGAGAGAGAGAAAAGGGGAGAGCTGGACTGTATGAAGAGGGTTGTCAGTAATCTCTAACCACAGTACTGCACCCTCAGGGGAAAGTCAATAGAGGAGCTAAATAGAGGTGAAGAGATGGAAGTCTGCATCTGATGTGAGGAAATATCTTGGCATCTGTGTCACCATTCCTTCAAAATAACTCCTGAAAATAAAGTGGAGTCGAGGAAACATCGATATTTGATGGAACAGTGAATTTCAGGTCGACACAAAAGTTGCGGACCGTTGAGATGACCAGAGATGATTTTCAATCGGAGCAAAAAATTCAGAAGACAACGCGTCAACTTTGAGTAGATAACAAAAACTCGTCCTCTGTTGATAACTTATTTCTTTCTCTTTTTTAATTAAACCAAATTAAAAATGCCACGCTCGTTTAGCCGCTGACAAGATTCATCTGTGTTTCTGATATCCAAATAAATGCAGGCGCGGGTATTTCATATTCATGAGGCCCCGGTGACACTTTGTCCTCTCATTTACAAAGCACAGCGTTCAGCAGAATCCGTCCCCCCTGGACCCCCAATCAAATTTAATGGTCTTAGTGCAATGACATCAAAAAGCCTTGCCGTCCAGCTCTTCGCAAACAGCTTCCTGGGTTGTCTATTTGTCCACACACACACTCTTTTTCATTTCAGCCCGTAATGCACTATTAACACACTCCATGAGAGTTCAATGTGAAGCACAGAGGCATATGTTGTCTATATGCAAAATCTATTATTAAGTGAAAAAAGGAACAACATTTTTAAATGAGCTTCAAATTCAACCCATTACTGGAGGTCAGGCGGGGCATCAAAGCAGCTGCAAACAAGCCACTGTTTTCTTCTGACGCAAAGGGCAGCTCCATCATGAGGAGCTGTCTCTCCTCGGCGGCCCACATTACCTACGCTGACTTCCTTCCCTCGACTGGACATGTATCAAGGTGGCTTTTGTCTGGCAGTGAGCGAGGCCACGCGTATCCTTATTACACGGCCGCGTCCGGCTTCCTCGCTGAAGCATGTAAATATCAAAAGGGGATAATTTGCTGTGAGCGTAGACATACTCCCGGCAGGCACACAGCAGTCAGCGACTTTAGAGAACAGGACGTCTCTTCACATCACTTGGGCTCCTGTAATCTACGCAGGGGTCCAGTCAAATGATTACCTTGGCACAGAATCCATTTGAAAGGCTTATGGGGACAATATTCAACACAATAAGTAGTAAGACAGCGAGACATGAAACAGATGAGCGTGTTTGCGATACTGGTGCTATTTTAAGTGACCAGCAGGAGGCTGTGGGGGCAGCTGATGGGAAGATGGGAGCAGGGAACTGGGCGAGCTTTCCCTCGCTCTCTTTCTCTCACTGTGCTTGTAGCCAGTGGACATAAGGGATAAGGGTAGGGGACATAATCAAGATCGCAGGGGCTATCTCACTAACCCTCAGCACTGTAATTTCCAATGCCCCTGCCTCCGGCTCTGTATTAAGAGGTCTCCCTCCACAGAGTAATAATCTTTCCGGCGGCATTAACTGCAAAGGAACCAAACCTCTGGTCTCTTCATTCAACTGGCCATTTGAGCCAGTGCATACTAGACAGTGGCAGACAACAGTGTGTATGTGCGCATGCTGTGCAACTATGAGAATTTGAAAGCAACTTAATTGCTGTGGTTCATGATTGTGATGTATCAACACATTTATAATTTCATTTTTAAGTTTTGTCATAAAATGACTCAGAAATACACTGCAAGGAACTATTGCAACATTTACGTAAGGGTGTGATAATAGAATATTGTTGTTTACTATATCTTCTTATAACAACAATAATGACAGACTCTTCATAAGAAAATAAATGATAAAAAGTTTAATATTTTAATTTTTAAATACATAAACCGTCGTAATTAATCAGATATTTGTTGAGTTATAGATTTAAAAAATATTATTCCCTTTCTAATTATTTATTATTTACTATCTGTTATTATTATTATTATTATTATTATTATTATTATATTATTATTATATCGATTTAGAAACATTATAATGGACATTTTTAAACTGACTGTGGGTTATGATCACTGTGGTATTTGTTCATAAATGGCATCTTACCCGAGGTACTGATGTGTAATCCTAAAGTCCTTCAGTGTTGTCAACGGAGCATTTCATGCTGCTAACCTATCTTTACTGAGGCAATTTGACCCTATTTCCCCAGCTGCCTTGTGCCGCAAAATAGAACAATTATTCTGGGCAGGGTTTAGCTGAAATTTCCCCCCTCAGTCATGACATTGTTTGTGGTGTGCACAGTTGGGCCCTCAGGTGACTCAGTTACCGCTAGATCTGTATTCAACAGCACCTGTCTGACACTGTGTGTGTACATGTGTGTGTGTGTGCGTTTGTGACTAACTGTGTCGCTTTGGCTGGAAAAGCAAATGCCTAAATCCTGCAAGAATATTCTCCATCGACTATATATCTAACCTCATTTAATGAGCATATTCACGTGTGTATACGGTGTCACACACACCGGTCAAAAGGAGGAATGCTGGACAAAGACAGCATTCTAACACATGAATCCACGCTGGACTCAAGGAGAAATATGGCGTGAGCATCAGTGAAAAGCGATGATCTGACCGTCTGCTTATCTGCTCTACTTCCAGAGGATGAATGTGCCGGGGAGACACTGGAGGGCTCTTCTTTGCCCGTGAGGAGAGACACCGAACGGGAGGGAGGGGGGTAGTAAGGGTGCTCTTACCTCCTTCATCATCTGATCCCTGGGGTGTTTGTGGTCGAAGGCGGCGGCTGTAGAAACAGGAAGTGTGAGAGTATGAATTATTTAATAGTTTCAAAATGCGGCCCAATGGTGAGGTCATCACAGTGAGTGGGTGAATTGGCTTTGCTTTGATGATGGGCAGGGTTTTTTTTTTGTCTTGTCTTTCTCTGGTGGTAGTTAGGACACTCACTCAGTCTGCAACAGTCTGACTGGACTTCTGAACAGTCGTTCCTGCCAAAAGGCACTGATGGTGCTATGAGACACTATTGTGCTGTCCGGGTGACCAGCCTGGCAGCCTTAGACAAGATCACCTCCAGAATTTAAAGAGAAAAAAAACAAACCCAGCTGGAGCAGCAGGATGAATAAGTATTACTAAGACAAGACAGCTGTGACAGGAGCACAACATAAGGGATCTTTTTCACAGGGTAGCAACTTTACACACAAAGCCTCTGTCTCACTACAGCCAGTCAGGCACCGGGCTCCGACTGCGATGATGAGTAAAACACAGACGACTGCGTCCTCTACCTGCCTCTTCTCGTGATGTCTATTCTAGTCACAGAATAACGGGAGGGAGGGTGAGGGGAAAAACTAGAATAACAGGAAAACTTGGCTCCTAACAGCAATAAAAGTGATGACAACTCAGTCACGCTGTTTTTTAATCATGTTAAGTGATTGTTCTTGGAAGGCAAGGATTAGCTGCAACCAAGGACAATCTGAAAGTATGCCGCTATTCCCGCTTTACTGCAAAAGGAACAAACATTTAAACTGACCTATTTTTTTTTTACACACAAAAACAAAATGTGACCGGCATTGAATTCAATCTATACCTACAGGAGGAGGAGGAGCAGTGAACTTACTCTTCCAGGTCTTCGGCTGCAGGTCTTCTTGAAGATCTGTGTAGCAGCAGGAAAAAAACAACAACTGTTAGACAAATTAAATAACACACTTGTTAGATTAGATTTTTCCTTCCTTATCTAATCACAGTAATTCTGCTACATCAGACACAGTGGGCTCTACGACAGTTGTGTCATCTCCTATCCTCTCTGTTTTCTCAGTTTCGTCGCCTGCTGGACGGTGCAGCTATTTTCAGACTTCTCTCCGTTTACCCAGCGCAGCTTGAACAGAGCATGCCAGACACCAAAATACTGTTTTCACACTTCTCTGCCTCAACATGGTATTTTTAGCATTCACAAAGGCAGAAATCACACCAGGCACCAATAAAAACTAATATAACTACATGAATATCATCTAAGAAGCATTTAAACATATCAATCATCGTATAATATAAGAAAGGAATCAAAGCAGAGAATGTTCTGGTATGTTTTTATTAGTGGCATAAAAATGTGTAAAAAATGTTTTAATCTTCTTTTCATCATGCAAAAATGGTTTTGCTGGTTCTCCTGGTTGAGTAGTGCCCCCTACTGGTTTTAAAAGCAATGCATCCGTATCATAACAGTCTGTCATTTCATCCTTTTATACAAGTTTTTTAAAAAAATCAAGATTGCAGACGTGTTAATAATTGATATATAAAGCAAATTCATGCTTTTAAATTGAACATTCATCAAAAAAAGAATTAATAATAAATGTGCATAGTTTAATATGTAACTACCGATGTTGAAATCACTGCACACTGTCAGCAAAAAACAATAAAGTAGGAGAGACAACACTAGAAAAGCAAACCCCCCGGAACAAGTCCCACCTGTACACCAACTCCAAACTCTACTTCTAGTTCACCATCCTTTCCTCTTCCTAAGATTGCATCGTTTTTTTACGTTTAAGAGTTTTTCTGGGGAGAGCTTGCTTGTAGAGTTTGTAACGCTTTGAACCCGTCATCTCAATAAACATGAAGCTTGCACATAAATCCAAAGACACAATAACGTGGACAAGGAAATCTGAATACTTCCATTTTATATCACAAATCACCCGCCAGTACCTTATTAAGAACCTTATTAATCAATCATTTTGAACTGGAGACTCAAAATAAAAGGACAGAATGACATAAAACACAATTATCTGACCAATTGTCAGCTAAAAGTTCTCATCCATGCTGTCTGAGGGTAGAGTCCAACCAGGCAGGGCAGAGAGGAGCTGAGGGAGCCTACCTGCCTGCCCTTGGACTGTGTCCTGTCTGGGGGGCGGGGGTGGCGACACTTAAGACACATTACAGGCCTCTTGATTAAGACTCATGTAAGGCAAAGCGATAGACATGGTAAAACTGTCTGGAAAAAGTTGTTAGGGATAAAATATATTGTGACAACCTGGTTTCAAAGGTTCATCAATAAACTGACAGATCATTTAGTGTCAATTAGAAGTGATAGATCGACAAATCCCGGGATTTCTGCGCTGGGATTAGTGGGAGGAGGGCGGCGGTGATTGAGCATGAGGGGTGACATTGAAGGGAAAAGTCCTTGCCCGTTCCAGGGGGGACCATTACTTACTTTGTTTCAGAGAGGATCAATGCGCGTGCAAACCCCTTTTACACCTCCTGTATTTCAATCGCTTTGAGACTGGGAATCAAGCTGGGTTACGCAAAAGCAGAGAAGCGACACGCTGACCTTCTGTGAGAAAGGAAAGATCTATTGAGTTTGCTGTTTTCCCTGCTTGGACTAACGGTGCAGTAAACTACGCAAATAAGTACAATTGACTCAGCCTGTTCACTTCAATGCATCTCCTATGCTCTCACCTCCACTGAGACTTTAAAGAAAAATAGG
Source organism: Nibea albiflora (assembly GCA_014281875.1). Lineage (NCBI taxonomy): Eukaryota > Metazoa > Chordata > Actinopteri > Sciaenidae > Nibea > Nibea albiflora. The sequence continues at coordinate 8,462,462 of CM024799.1, read as the reverse complement.
CACAGTGGCAGGTGGAGGAGAAAACAAGAAAAGAGCTTCCACAATAAATGCTGATTCAGTCATGTACAGTATTTCGATTTTGATTTGTTGGTTGTAGATGGAAGCTTTGGGCAAACACCTTCCATCTGTTCCAAATACTTCATGAATTCTCCATGTTGTGCTCCCTGTGTAAAGAGCAGACTGCAGTGGAAAGGGGTGATTAAGTGGCTTGAACCCCTGTGATGAAGTGGCTAGCTGACTAACAGTGCCCTCCTGTGGCTGATGCATTAACCATGTCAATTACCGCCTTGCTCGCAGATGAAGACGAATGGAGAGTTGCCTGCTCAGACAGGCTCCCTCTAACCTTGTTGATTCACAGCCCGAGTGCCAAATATGCACTGATAAATAAGCTCATTCAACAGCATGAGAGTTCATTAATAACACATAACCCAAGACTGCAGCTCACAGTTGCTGCCTACAGTGTAAGCCACAGGAGATGGAGGAAAAGGTGTAGATACGTACTTGGCAGAACCGGAGCCAGAGCTTTCTTCTGCCCAGCCGCCCTGCCGCCTGGCTGGTTTGGGAGGAGGCCCCTGGAAGAAGGAGAGAACGTTAATAGAGCCTCATTGAATGTTTACTCACTGGCACAGATAAATAAATCATATCTGTAAGCATTCAGGCTGTTATTAAGCTTTAATCTTAAAATAAAGCACAAAAATGTCATGTTTATGTAAGATACAGCTTAAACTTCTGTCATAATTATAAGGCTTTTGGTCTATATAGAGAAAAAAAAAACTGCATGAAAAAGAAACTTAAAAACACAAGTTTTTAAAGTGGAAACATGCCAGTAGGTGGCCACCCTGTCTACAGCAACATAAAACTAAGATCCCAACAGAAATCCCCTAAACTAAACATAAATGTAAAAGGCATAAAAAAAGCAACTTCAATTGTTCTGCTTAAGGTGTGGGGACCATTTAAAACAATGTTTACCTCTAGTCCTATACAGTAAACAATGTCTGGTGTGCGCAGCATTGAGTCGTCTATATGCACTCCATTGTTTTGTTTATTATAGTTTTCAATACTGTTGGTTTCAAAAGCACAGGAACATATGGAGTAGAGTGTGGGAACTGCCAGGGCCTGTAAGTCTGACCCGAGAATAGATCCACAAGAAAAAATGACCCTCTCCCTCTTATTCTTTGATTCTGAAAATAGGAAACCGAGTATGCATCTCGATCCTGAGACCGAGACCCTGAGACCAGCACTTCAATGAATGAATTCCTGAGAGCACACGAGGGTGGGCACTAGACAAATGAACTAGGGGGAAAAAAAGGCACAACATTTCTCATTACTAAATTGGGTCTGCAGAGGACAAAGTGCTCGTGAAGAATTTCTTTCGTTTATGATGAAAGAGGAAATAATCTTTCATGGCTGGTTCCTTCACCAAAGCCATTTATAAATCTGAATGTCACCATTAAGCAGGGCAGAAGGAGGGGGAGCCACTCTGCTCCGCTGTATATTACCATTAATCGCGAGAGCTGAGGCAGAACAAGCTCCCTCAAGTTTGTGTAATTAGTATCTGTCTCTTTATTAAGAACAAAAGAGATTACAGTGATGACAATTGAGTCATTTTAAGCAACATCACGAAAACCCTTCAAGTGACGTGAAATCTCTCTGATGTCTAATGTTTGGTGTTTCAGACGATGAACATTTTTCACGAGAGGCAAGATAATACAGTCAAGTGTCTTTGAGTGTAATAAATTCATCCTCTGACAGTTATGTCACTCTACAAAAATGGAGAGGACCATAAGTGTCCTGAGAAACAAAACAAATCTGGGCTTCCAATTCTCCATGACCAAATATGAACCTCACAGTTGTAGTAAAATAGTTATGGCTGTTAAGGCAATTAGCTTAGCCCTCATGGTTTCTAATTTAGGATTCTGTGACGGTCTCTAGGGCAAGGAACTTATGGTGACCAAACCCTATGAGCCCATAAAAGCAAATGAGTCTTTGTTTAAAAGGATGTCAGGAATGTGACCAATCAGTTGGGTATTTTAGGCAGAAGAGGCCAGGGTTGATAAACGGAGACTGCAAATAAACCCACCCAGTCACACGACACTCTGGAAAAATGTATTGCATGTGCGCAGCAGGTCAGAGAGGGCGCGAGAATACTGGTTCATACATTAGGGCAGTTGGCCTAATTTGGAAAGATTAGCCTAAAGCAAAAGCATTGCTGGGATTTTTTGCTTTGGGAATGTCGGTTGGTTCACCGTTTGCCAATCCAGGAGACGTGACTGATTCCATAAATGCCAAAGACAGTGAAGAGAAATTATTTGTTATATTGCAACTGTCGCTTCTGATCTGACTTCTCTCATATATGTTTGCCCTATATAAAAGTCTAAATTTAGCAGCATTGACTCCAGCTTGTTTTATGAGGCAGAGATCACTGAGAAAACTTTACAACGACATCTCGTCTAAGACTTGACGCGACTGATTCACGCTAGGCAGTATAAGGAGAGGATTTATTAAAATTGTTGGAAGAGTTATGGGGACTTTTGTGATGTAATCTACTTGTTTTTCAATTAGACAATTTACAAGAGAGCTATTACAGTGCTTTGTGACTCTAAAGTTTAAAAGGGGTTCGGAGTTTGTTAGAAGTAACACTTCAAAACATTTCATGTAAGAACATCAGATCCATTACACACAGGACAATAAATGAAGAGCAGCTACAGTTTTGGAACACTGACTGTCTGTCTATGCTCTAAAACCTACAGAAGAAGGAAAAAGACAAATGAAACGTCTCTGCATAAATGAGAAAACTTTATACCATGTGAGTCAGGCTGTAAGGTGGTGTATCTCTGTGGTGTTTGTGAAACTAAGTCTACTGTAAATCATATACTCTTGATGTCTGGAGCATTCGCAGCAGAAGCCATGCAAAGTCACCGCTTTTTTCATGCTACCTACCTCGGCGTCATCAGGCGATTCATGTATGAGACAAAATCAAAATGCATGTTGATGAAGTTTATTGTGAGGTGAAATTATATCATGCAACTAACAGTCTATTATCCGGTTTTGTTTAGTTTTTTTTTTTTTTTTTACATACTTCTCCCCCTGAAGCAGAAGTGGAGGACTTCCTTGCGTAACGTGAATCTTCAAACGATGATTGGTCTGCTGCAGGGCGGGCTCTTCGTCCAGACTTTGCAACCTGGGAAATGTGCAGAATTTTTAAAAAATGGAAAATACATTTTGATATCATAAAGCCAGAAGCTGCCACTTCCAACGGCTTCCAAAGGCTTTGTGGTTTCGCTTAGCTTAAACCGTGCCATCTAATGAGCCAACCAAGTGTTGTCTGGACGGACTTCAAGCATACAGCAGATCAGGTTATCCCACTTGCTTAAACCAACCAAGTTTGGTGCTTTGTGGGCTATTACTTACTAACTTATGACGACCAATAATGTGACGTTTCTCTGTGCAGATGTGGCAGTGATATGTGGCAGTGTTTACATCCTTCCATCATGCTACTTTCAAAACAGGGTGTTATATAACTCTAATGTGCTTTTACCAAACAATAAAATATATTGGTAACCTTTTTTTCTGAAACTGACAGCATGGTTACGAGCAGAAATTCTTGGAGCATAAAAATTAATAGATATTTTATTGATCCCTCAAGGGGAAATTCTTTTTTCTCTCTCTCTTTTTTTTTTTACAATGGGCTCATAAACATGCAAATCTGGAGAGATGGTGGAGTGATGGGCGCCCTCGGAGTTCGATACCTTGCTCGCAGGGGGCACCTCTGCACTGCCTAGGAGGTGAACTGATGCCTCTACCAGCTACCAGTCCACCCTACACACTGCTCTATGCAGCCACCCTCTGGTTTCCAAGTCAAATCCCTACAGACTGAGCTACTGCCACGTCTCAGTCGTGTGGAGAAAATCTGTTGAAATGCTGTAGTGAAGTATCTCATATGTGACCTGAATTTTAGCTTTACCGTAAGAAGGGGAACGAGGTCAAAGATAAAACAAAAAAAGCATTTACCGGAGAGAGGCAGCGCTTGGATTACAGTGTAGGTGCAGCCTGAATGTGGAAGTTTTGTTTAGGTCAGAGAGGGCACAGTGAGCTGCGCATGTTAGCACGGCTAACCCTATGGTTAGCTTCACGCTCAAAAACAAGCCTCCCTGTGGCTGTGGCTCTAGAGTAGTAAACGAGCATGTTTGTTTGCTGGTAACAGGCCATTTAAAATAGCTACAACACTCACCGACACTGGCTAATACTGACGTTTGCGTTAGCTTCAAAGCTAAGTAGCTAGCAATAGCCTCGCTCCCTCGTAGTTACAGTGTGCTCTCGGCACAGACAGACAGTTTACAGCAGTCTGAACGTATATCACGACTGCTTGTGCTCCTCTTACTGCATTCTCTGCTATTCAGACGGGTCACTCACGTTTTTAACCGTCCCGGCGTCTCCGAGATGGAAGTTATCGTCCATTTTTTTTTTGCTACCAGCGGTGATTCAGGGAAGCGTCTTCCTGGACTTCAAGGAGCGTCACATAGCAACGCTCTCCATGGTAACGCCAATCAGAAGGAAGGAGCGCGAGGAAGGATTCACAGTGATTATACAGTGGAGGGCAGATAGATAGATAGATAGATAGATAGATAGATAGATAGATAGATAGATAGATAGATAGATAGATAGATAGATAGATAGATAGATAGATAGATAGATAGATAGATAGATGTGCATACATTATATACAGTATAGGCAGTACTATATGATTATATTTGCAGTGGGAAAGAGTTGGGGAATGTAGGAAGCACGGATATAGAAAGACATTTTAACTGAAAGATGATCCCAAAGATCATATTTAATAACCGACTGACTTATTTCCTAAAATTAGAGAAGAAGCACACTGCATGCTCTCGCGGCCAATCATTATCTCATGAAGAAGTAGCGCTGTGGGATAGTAGAAAAATGATGTCATCTAAACAATCGGAGTCAGAGTTTGCCTTCTTATCAAACAAACATCATCTTTCCCACAGCTCCCACGCATTTATCATGTATTGAGATCCTTCATCAAGCAGAGCCCCCATCACATTATCTCATCTCCGACAGTGTGGCCTGTCAGTCGATATCCTCAAAACAACTACAGCCTGAGAAAGAAAACAGACACACGGGGAGCTGAGGTTTCAGCCGATGTTCGCTAGATGTCGCTGTTGTGCATGTTTTTATGTGACTGTGGAGAAGCTGAACGGTAGCAGCACCGAGCAGCTGGCAGGGCTCCCTGTGCACCTTCAAGATCCCCTTTGTTAACTTTGGCCCTCCATGTGCGTCTGATTTTCCTGTAAAACTTTGTTTTGGATGTGGTTGTTCTTGTCCAAAGAGTCTCGTATTATAAAAAGTCTACTCAATGACCACCCCTCACTCAGGATAATGGTCCTCATTTGATGGAGATTTATGAGCGCGCAGCACAACATTGCTTAACTTCAGCATTATTCATAAAACACAAATGTGCCCGTAGAAAGAAACAGAACAAAACATTCCCTTGACAAATCAGTGTCTCTCTCTCTCTCTCTCTCTCTCCCTCTCTCTTGCGAAATCACGCATTGCTCAATATTACGCACGCTTTCTAAGGTTTGATCGGAAAACAGCATCGACAACACAAAATCTGAAGTCTAATTAAATGCATTTCAGAGTATCTCATTGTCCTAACGCAGGCTATTACTTGCCGCCCCTCCCTCGAAAACGTCACAGCTTGTGACTATAAAGTGTGAGTGAGAGTGGAGAGCGCCTGAGTGTGTTTGAGGCTGGACTGCGGGGAGATTAAGCAGAGAGACGCACCGACTGCATGAGCACAAGTGGATGGAAAGAGCCCAATGCAATGGAGACCCGCGGTGCACAGATCGGTGCCCTATAAACTCAAGAAGGAGAGAAGAGAGGCTTGCATGAGACAAAGGGGAATGAAGAGTAGGATAAAGAGTTTTAATGAAGAGTTGAGATTATATTTTCCGAAATGGCACGGATTTGCTCCCATGCAAATGCGCATTTTGCAAAGATGACATAGCACTTGAGAAAATGGGAATCCTCCAGGAACAGAACTCACTCACGACCTGAATGAAAAGAGAAAAGGGATTCTATTCAAATCGGAATTTAGTTTTGTTTTGCCTTCTTTTACTTGACAAGCCTCGGTTGTGAGTGAACGCAGAGTGAAATATGAATCTGGGCAAAGCACTCCTGTTTTTCCTCCTCTCAAATTGTGTGACAATGACTTTGTCTCTATCCACTTGCACCACTGTGGACATCGACCACATAAAGAAAAAGAGAGTAGAGGCGGTCCGGGGACAGATTCTCAGTAAACTCCGGCTGACCAGTCCGCCTCAGACAACAGGTCCAAGTCAAGTGCCGTTTCAGGTTCTGGCCCTTTATAACAGCACCAAGGAGCTCATTGAGGAGCTGGGGAGAGACAGACAGCAGAGTTGCGGACAGGATAACACGGAGACTGAGTACTATGCCAAAGAGATTTACAAGTTCAACATGATCAATGGTCCGCCAGAAAACAGTAAGTGTGTTGCTTTTAATCATGATTATCAAAGTGTCTCTTTTGCAACTCCCAACACTCACCCAATGTACTACGAACCTTTTTATTTTCTAGATGTAGGTCATTAAAAATAGATAGGGTGGAGTAATTATTTTTTGATTGGTAAGATGTTTTATTTTGCCTGCGCGCCATGCAGCCAACATTTTTACTGGCACTTGATCCAAATGCCTCTGCAAATCTTTTTCTTTTTTTTTTTTAAAGTTAAAAAAAAAAAAGTCTCACCTCATAAAAACAAAATGTTTTATCTGGCTTCGATGCAAAATTCTTACAGGTGAGGTAACAATGTCAAAAACAGGGTTCTAACTTTTCCAGCTGGCGTTAAGTCCACTCGTGTCTGTGCAGCTTTTACGCACAGATGCGCCTGTGAGCAGTGGAGCGGCGCGCAAAGGAGAGGGCAAAGTAAACAGTCTAATTGGAATGAGCACCATTCCTCATACATACCTCACACCAAAGCCATGGGAACTCCAGCCTAGGTCTGACACATTCCTAAGCGGGGAAAATTCTCAGGCAGTTAAGTCTAGTATTTATTGCCAACTCCAATACCTCATTTCCATTTTCTGGCCGTGAGTTCCCCAATATTTTTCATCCACTCTTACGACTCTCCCTTCTATTTCCCTTCTATTTCTTTCTAGTAGTGAGGAGCCCGAGTAGCTCTGTGTTATGATCTAATTCCCTTGTTCATCCATATTGGTATTTCCTGTATAAACTATGGTCCATTGATTGTTCCAGAAATCAGAAACAGAAGCTCACTGAGCAGCAGAATCTCCAGAGGAAGTCAGTTTTTAAGTGGAAGAGTTGGATTTGTGCCTATTCACGGGTCAGAGGGCGGTTAGTGAATGGTGTTACCATTTTGAAATCAACAGGTGTTTATGCTGTGCTATGACACTGAGCAGAACCTCTGCCTGTTCCAGCATTAGCCCTGAATCAAATCCATTTCACAGGTCCCACAAAGTGCCTCTGACATTCAAAATACACAGCTCGGGGTTTATCCACTGGTCAGAGGTAGCTAGAGCTCCCAAAACAAACACAGGTCTAAAGGAGTGGGATCAGTGATGGCCAGGTGCCCAGGACACATCACGCCGGTCTCATACTGTAGGCAATACTATAGGTGATAATGCAAGACATGAAGTTGACTTACTACTGGCAACACGTTCAGCGTACCCACGGATGATATTAACAAAATCAACAGAAGGTGCCAACATACATTAATTATCACTTTTCTCACCCTTTCCATTTTGTAATGTTAAAGAGAGCGGGGCATGTTGCTGTATGTAGGAACATAACGTCTGTCACCTTGATAATTTTGCAGTGTTGTTTATTTTCATTCCTGCTGGATATAATGAGTTTTACATTCACCATTTTTGGAAGGTGGGAGTGTTTGGGAATATAGTCAAGTTGAGCTTTTTTTTTTCATGCCCAGTTAAAAAGTTAAACAGAAACTTTTCTCTCATACTTGAATGCACCACTTGCTCCAGACTACTTTTCTTAGACTCTACTACTAATGCAAATCAAACCATTTATGACTAGATGAAGCATAACTGAGACTGGGCAGCAATACAGCTTTCTTTTCTGGTGCATCAGGAGGTCAAGCGTGGCTCATTTTATCATCATAAACCAAATACTGCTGAAGAAAGGAGATAAAGACAGAATTGAACTGAAGGTTGACCTTTGGCACAATAACATTTCTAGGAATCCACTGACGCTTGAATTAGAAAGATCATGCCATGCGCACTGGTGTGTGCAGTTTCAGTGAAATTTCAAACCGATCATTGACTCAGTGTTTGGTCAGTAAAAAATGAGGACTAGTGCTGAGGACAGCAGGGTATCTGATGTAGGGGATAGTAGAAAGATGATGTCATCTGAACAAACAGAGACAGAGGTCTTTGGCCAGTTCCCAAAGAAACAGCATCTCTCTTCCTCCCTTCAACTCCCACGCCGTTACCATTTTTGCTTCCTCATCCTTAATCAAGTGGGGGAAAAAAATGTGTTTTTCTGCAGAACAGAGCTGCGGCGCATTATCACATCTGCTGTAGTGACCTGCCACAGTCAATGTCTGCAGCAGCAGGAAGTCGAGAAATGAGACTCCTCTCTGATGCAAAAGCAGCATCTAGGTCGTGGATAACTGAAAATCAAACCGTAGTAGCACGATGCAAAGCGATTCTAATTTTCCACACTGCTATTTGTAATAGTTAATAGAATTTGAAACTACTGCATTTCCAAAGAAATCTCTGTTGTCCTTTGTAAGACCTAGACACCTCAGCAGCTGGCTAGCACCTGCTGCCTTATGCTCCCTATTTCCTTTGTTTACCTCTACAAAGCTCTGGAGAGACTGACATCACGGACAATCCTCCGGGGCAAAAGGGCAAAGAGAGGTGATCCCTGGGAGTTTTTATCAGGGAGTTTGTGTGTCATGAGGACAGGAGAGGATCCCAGACACAGGAGCGTGAGTGTGTGTGTCGGGGTGGTGCGAGGTGTGGTCGATAGCGTCTGGGCGAGGCACTTTATGTGAAGCTTTTTATGTGAGCTATTCAAAACGTCTGTCCTCAGGCCTTCCTGAACAACTTTACCTCTCTAAATCCCTCATTTAAAGCCCATCAATGTTCAAATTAACTGAGTGTTAATATGAGAATGAGATCAACAGGCTTTTATATGTGACTATAAATACACTTTTGCAAGCATGTTAATGAGAAAGTCCTGCAGTAAAACTAAATTCTCTAATTAGAATCTGATCTAAGAGCAGTGTGTAATTTAACTAAATCAGTAGTCACGACAGTAAAATAGATTTGTTTACTTCCATAATAAAGAGTGTATTATTTCAGAATTTTCAAATTTAATATTTGACACGAAAAAACTCAAAATCTGTCATTTCTGATGTGTTTCACCAGTAAAAATGAGACACCGGAGAAGCTTAGGGGCATTAAAGTGTGCTGCTTCATATAGTTTACAGGTCAAACTCATGTCAGCATCCTGACACTCAGTCTTAAGAGCTATCATCTAAAAATTGTGGGGGTCAGAAAATTGGTGAATGTATTTCATTTTAATTATGCAAGCAATCCCCTCCACTTACCAACATGGAACAAATTACCTTTCAGACCCTTGGCAAAAATAAGCCATAATGTGAAATCCACCTAAAACCATTGCAATGGGAAAAATGAGGTCATCCAAAAGGAAACCAAAGACTTGATTAGAATTTCAAATCTCCCCTCGAAGTGGGGCTTTCCACCTTCTGTGGGGGAGGCAGAGAGGGGTAGCGGTGGTGGGGGGGAGGGGAGCAGTGAGTGAGGGGAGGAAAAGGCTACTGAGGTTTCCTCCTTATAGATTGTGTGGAAACACTGGACAGATATCTGGCTAGGGATGAATGCTGAAAAGGTCACCTATAAATAGGGAAAGTTGAACAAAAAACTTTGTGGAAATATCAGATAATGACTGGGAGGACACTGAAATAGGATTATGGGTCAAATGGAGTACAGATACTCGGAGAGGTGCAAGTTCCTTTTGCATGACACAAGAAACAACTGAACTTCTGAGTTTCCATTTATCCCAAAACAGCTTGAGGTGCAAATCAGCTAAAGGTGCAGTGCCCCTTTCAACCACCAGCAAATCTGAGGCTTGGTAATAAAGCTTAAGCTTGGGGTAATAAATTAGCCATGGCTTGGCTGTAAATGACTGTTTCCACTTGGCCCATAAAAAGTTTGCTATGTGCTTGTTTTGCTCAACACTGCATGTGCGTGGCCTGTTAAATTAATAAACTGTTCAATGCCATTATGGTATAAAAAGGAGAAAGGCTTCAGTACAACAGGGAGCTTTTCAGATACAATCACAATGTTGCTGAATTTGTTTATCTGATTCTGCTAAAGGTCAGCACTCTATCACACACGCACACACAGCAAGTCACTGCTTGTCAAGCATGCACTCAGTGGCATTACTGTCACGATGGAGTCGCCCTCCTTGTTGCTTTCTCAGGTATTGTTCTGCTCCAGCACGTGAACCCAAATGTTCCTCCCGGTTCCAGAGAACACTTGGCCGCTGTCCGAGCCCTCGGAGCACCTGTTGAGCTCCAGAGCTAGTGGGAGGAGGAGCACGCTGCCGTCCCACACTGCAGCCTGCTCCACCACCACACATGGGACATTTGGTTTTCATTTCATGACTTCAACTTGTTGCTAACTCGGACCGCACAAAGCATAAGCAGATGGTTCGCGGTAATGGCCCACGTCTCTGTGGAATGGACTAGAAATAGTAAAAAAAAAAAAAAAAAGAAGAAAAAAAATAGAAGGTTTGTTTTTATCTGAAACTATCAAAACTTGTAGAGGTACATCTTCTTCAAAAAAAACTAATAATCAGAAAGTAAACATGTCCACCGCTGTAAGGATGTCAGTGGAAAATAAGCTTTGATAACATGAGGTAACAGATGGATAAGAGCTTAAAGGGATTCTGACAAAAACAACAACGCGAGTTCCAATCTGATATTTAAAAAAAAAAAAAAAAGATATTTAATAACATCCTCTGTTGAGTCATCGTTTCCTCTTTACCTGCAGATGACCTCCCCTACTGTCCTAAGGGTGTCACCTCCAAGGTATTCCGCTTCAACGTCTCCACCATGGAGAAGAACTCCACCAACTTGTTCCGCGCCGAGTTCCGAGCCCTGCGGATCCCCAACCCCGGCGCCAAGAGAAACGAGCAGAGGATTGAGCTCTACCAGGTGTGTGAACTGACCGTTCATTTCCACTGTTAGCAGAGCACAGGGGGGTAATGTGCTCCATTTCTCCTCGAAGGCCTGTGTAGGTCAGCGAGAAAGATGAAAACATTTATATTAGGGTGTCCAACTCCCTCTCTCCTCTTTTCATGCGCTGATCATTATTCCATGTGCTTACAGTGAAATGGATTCTGCATTAGGACAAATTTAAGAGCTTGCACAGCCGTCTTTAAGAAACCCTAGATTACCATTCGGCAGTTTCTTCTTTCTTAGCTGTCAATCTCAAAGCAGTTGTCCATCCTTGTTAGATCAAGTAAGGTGTTATGCTTTCAACAGGGGATTTATAGATCCCCACCTGCATTTGTGTTTTTATGAGCATTTTTTCGTGAGGTTTGTTAGAGCAGGTTAGATGTCTGTGTGTGTGTGGGGTGGCAAAGATGGATTTTTTTTTTTTTTTTTTGCTCGGTTTCCTCATTAATCTCCCGTGAGAGACTAGGAGTAATGATCAGGTTCCAACATTTCCTGACAGGGAGACAAGCGTCTCCGGACTGCATACCGCCTCTGAGGCAAAGCTCTGGCCGGCGCTGAATACAGACTGTCAGGCCCTCAGATTGTTTCCAGGGGCCTAGGAGGAGATAGAGGCAGGGTCACCCACCGGGGGAGTAAATGGAGCTGCTTGCTCGCCCCCACACTTTTCAGGCTGGAGCTGATTGGCAGAGGGCTGACGCTGGCAGTCCTGTGGTCCCTCGTTCCCACAGGAAGGCAGATTAGATCCTGACAATGTTCAGGAACCTGGTTATCCATAGTACCACTGTGGGGCTAAGTGCTCATACCCACCACCCAAACACACACACATTTCTCACTGCAGATAAACACCTTTGTTCAGGGAGGTGCTGATGGAGGTAGGAATGTCTGAACCACACTGTTGCACTTTCTTCCATCTGCAGTTTTGTATATTTGGGGTCTCGACACGATAACACAGTTAGGGCATGAATTCCCGCAGAGATACCTGCAACTCTGCTTTTTTAACTGCCTGACACTGCATCTGGGAGCCCGGCTAAAGTCAAAGTTTGAACTGCTGATGTGAAGGACAGCCAGGTTCTCATTGGCAGGAGGGTAACACGCAGGCATTAACTTGCAAAATGGGGATATCAACACAGGGAGTCACTTTTTCCATGAGGAGTAGACATTTGGCCCAAGGCATCCTGGAGAGTCTGGCTCAGACAGCTCTGTTTCTGTGTGTGTGTGCAAAAGAAAGAGTTTATGCAGCTGGGTCACATTTTCATCTTTCCTCGCAGATCCTCCAGAAAGACGACCCCAAAGCCAAACAGCGCTACATTGGGGGCAAGAACGTCCTGACCAAGGGAACGCCTGAGTGGGTCTCCTTTGATGTGACAGAGACAGTCAGGGAGTGGCTGATGTATCGACGTGAGTGGGACACATCGCAAGTTTTCCTTGCATCACACCTTATTACATATCCTGCCAAAGAGCACTTGGTTCATTTGAAATGAAGGATAGCGGCCTCAGGGAAAAAAATGTCAGCTCCTTACACCCCCCCCCCCTCTCTGCTCTTGTTTCCCTCTCAGAGACCAATCTGGGCCTGGAGATCAGTGTGCATTGTCCCTGCCACACTTTCAGGCCTAATGGTGACATCATTGAGAATGCCAGTGAGTTGCTGGAGGTCAAGTTCAAAGGTGAGAGTGCATTTAATAACTCTGATTGTGGGTTTGTATTTGTTTGTCATGACCTGCCTTACCCGGTTAAGGTGTCATGAGGGTGTTAATAATCATCAGACATAGTTATATAAACATATTGAACAAATATTATGAATGAGTATAATAAAGAAAAATCTGATTAGTGTTGGTTAGAGTTGATTAGGTAGTACTAGATTAGATTCTTTAGATTCTAGACGTTTATTCACTTCCTTGAGTTGCTTCATATTTAGCGACATGACAGACATGAGAGTGGTATCGATGTTCTCATCTAACTCGCAGTAAGACAGCCAATATTACACTAAATGGCAAACTTTAAATACCTCTTTTCTAGATCCATCTTCCTTCTTCATCGTCATTTTCATTGTAAAATCGGGACTCGGTAACTCCAAATTTCACTCTGACTACATCTGTCCTGTCTTAAAAGCACATCTCAGTCACAATCTCGCCTGTCGTGCAGGTTTCCAGCATTTTCTTGTGTCGTCCTGTCCCTATTGGTCTCCGCTTTTGATCCCTCGCACAGAAAGGATGTTCTGCCAGCTTGTATTTACGATCGAAAGCCAGATAACATTTATGTCTGTTTGATTTCTGTTTGATTTGCCTAATGTTCTAGATAGGCATCTCATTTTTGTTGAAATTTTTGGTTTATTCTGATTAGAGCCATTGAGGCATTGCTAGTTTTAGGACGATTTGCCACAGCGTGTCTCAGGACCTAGTATAAACTGTTATACTAGAAGTTTGTTTTTGCTTCCAGTTTGAGTTTATAGTGCTTCTCTCAGATGTTTCCCCAATTTCCCCCCACTATTTTTGGATTATTAGTTATTATTTAAACACATTATGAGAGGATATTGGCAGGCATTGGTTGGTGTTCTTCTGTTACTGTTAAATATGCTTCTACAAAACTCTTCATGCAGGGCCTCTATAGGATGCTGCATCTGCTGTTGGCGGAGCAGACTCTAGTGCTTTACTTAGGATTTGATGACAGTCCAAATATTTTAGATTAAACTCTTAATTTGCACGTCTGTTTCCTGGATTCTTTTCTTAAGTTGCATAAAAGGTTCTTTTGTTTCATTGCGTTCATTGCCAAATGAAAGATACCTCAGGCATTGAAGTCGTTCTTAGCCACTCGTGACATTCCCGTGCAAAGTTTCCTAGAACGAATGAGAATCTGATTATAGTACAACAACACTCACTATACACTCCTGATTATGAAACCGGTCTAAACAAAAGTTCCTTTTAATCCTGTCATCAACATGTTCCTCTAGCATCAGTACCTATCGAGGTCGTCTTGGTAAGATAATGGGTTTCCTTTCTAGGAGGAAGAGAGAGACACAGAGCATGGGAATACAATCGATCTGGTATCTCACTTAGCACTGGGGCCCCCGGGCCCTCGGCCCTGGGAACACTCCCGACTGGCTTGGCCACAAGGAATGTGCTGCCACGGCGCTCAGACGCTTGGCCCCGAATTAAAGAGAGGCGTACATATCCACCAGCAGCATCTCTCCTGAGATATCCACTGCTTTAACTATCAGGGGTAGATTGGATGAGCAGACACAGGCCCAGGGGGGAGAACGGAGGAAAGAAGGAAGTTAGGAACCAGTGCTGAATAAGGAGAAGGATGAAAAGTGAGCCAAAAATGAGTGAAGCACTGCCGGGATATTACAATATCCTTCTGTTAAAGTCACAGTTGACTACACTGATTAGAGAGAAGCTGTGGTCAGCTCTTGAAGCGCGGACATCCTCAGATCTTCTGTATTTTTGCGCAGTTTTTCTTCGTACTCTCCGGACTAACTGACTCACTCCTGCAGGTATGGAAGCGGACTATGATGATCAGAAGAAAAAACAGAAGGAGCAGCTCTACCCCCACCTCATCCTCATGATGCTCCCTTCCCACAGGCTGGATGCCCAGTCCTCCTCCCGCAGGCGCAAGCGGGCACTTGACACCAATTACTGCTTCAAGTAAGGAACTTTTCCTCGTCCTGGAAAATTCTTCATTGTGTTTAACTCTGTAAAATCATTTCTCTGGCTGCACCTGCTTGGTTTTGAAGATTTGAATACAAAGCTAGTGAATGCATTACAAATTAAAATTACCCATGCAGGTCGGGGGGGGTATATTGTCAGATATTATACCAGCCAAGACAACATGAAATGGAAATATCAGCTGTTACGTCTCAAACAGATGGTAGAGAAAAACAGTACCCGGGCAGAGGATACATAGAATAAGCTTGTTAATCACCCAGACGAGCATGACAGAGGTATTAGACAATACAAGTTGGGATCTGTCCCAGTAATAGCAAACGCTACCTCCTCTTACACGCCGGCTCCATAGCTCTGGATTTCCTCTGTCAGGCTGACAAGACACCTGGGCTGACTCCAAGAGGGAAAATAAGGGCACACCTATGAGTGGAATTTCGAAACCTCTTTCCCATCCCGAGCTGTGAGGTCACAGAGAGTAAAATGTATACAACCCCTAAGATGGCGTGTTATCTGTGAAAACGAAGTGTGTAATCCTCTCTGTCGTCTCCTGTCTGCAGCAATTATGAGGAGAAGTGCTGCGTGCGACCACTATATATTAATTTCCGGCAGGATTTGGGATGGAGGTGGATCCATCAGCCTGAAGGGTACTATGCTAACTTCTGCTCCGGTCCATGTCCTTACCTGCGCAGTGCAGACACCACCCACAGCACGGTGAGGCAAAGTACCACAACACATTAAAGTTTTGAACCTGTTAGGCTATTTTGTGGCTGATCCCCGTCTCCGCCTGTTCTTTTCCTCCATAGCTGCTGAGCCTGTACAACACCATGAACCCCGAAGCATCCGCGTCACCCTGCTGTGTTCCTCAGGACTTAGAGCCCCTCACTATCCTTTACTACGTGGGTCGCTCCCCTAAAGTCGAGCAGCTCTCAAACATGGTGGTCAAGTCCTGCAAGTGCAGCTAGGCTCCAGGGCCCGGTGAGAGACGTGGGATGTGACGGCTCCCAGCACTACTCAGGAGCGGGTATGAGAGGTTAAAGGGGGGGGTGTGGTACAGTTCTCTCCTCCCTGAGTGCCTCCAACCCCTGCTTCAGCCTTGCCCAAGCTCTCTCTTCAAAATCAAAGATGCAGTCCACCACTCTCCTCTAAAATCATTGGCAGCATTTACCCAGAAGACTTGTCAAACACCACTTTACTAACGCTCTCAAACCCATCAGGCCTCTTCAGCAATCGCCTTGTTTGTCATGTTTCCTTCATATTCCAGCATTTTGAAGAGCCTGTACCTCAGTGTTATGACAATGAAAGAGGAACAGAGCGATAATTATCTTAACGGGAGGGATGCGGACTGAACTGATAGGAATACGTCAAGGAGGGTGAAACAAAAGTAATCATTTGTTGAGAGCGAACACATCCCCCGGCCCTGACACACAGGACACCTTCGAACATCCGAGCTGGAAACTGACGCTGTGCACGCCACGGCTCCCAACACTGTTTTGTTTAGGATGAAATAATGCTGTTTGAATAAAAATGACCTTAGGAAAAAAAGAAAACATGCTGGAAACCAACCTTTATTTCAAAGTAGTATTTCCATGGTTCTGTTTACCTCTGTAATACAACAGGATGGTGATTCCAGGGATCGTTTTTTTTTTGTTTTTGTTTTTAAAGTGAAGCCTTTCTGTTGTATGAGATGATGTATGTCACTAAGTGAACACTTAACGTAGATCACAAACTGTAAATGTTTTTCTTATTACTCTTGGAAACACCTTTTTTTTAATTAAAACATGGACAGTTGGATAGAACTGTTCTATTTTCATTTTTTTTCTGAGTTTTCTTTTTTTTTTGCATTAAATATTTTAGAGCACTTTATTTCAGAGGGTAATAGATTACATTCAGATGACCAAAGTAAGAAAAAAAAAAGTCCAGTGATTGCCAACAACTTCCAGTGTACAGCATGTGTGGTGAGCAAATACATTTACTGACATGATCAGCATGTTTTAATGTTTTCTGTTGTTTGATACAGACTGCCGAGATGACTCCAAAAAAAACCAAACATATTATATCTCCATGCATGTGTGTTGTAAACAATCAGCAACAAAAACAGATTAAATGACTGACTGTAAACAACTCTGTATCACCACATGAAAATATAGACATTGATTTGGACTCACTGTTGGATTCTTGTAATACGGCATGCACTGGCTTTATCAGCAGTCAATCCACAACATGAAGTTTAACATCGATCACAACAAAAATCAAGTATATTAAAACCAGGTCTGCTGTACTGCATTGGAAACTACAATCTGTGCAAAGTCACTGCGACGATAATCATCAGTCGATATGACAAAGACATGCATGAAATTCAAGTTTTTTCTGACAAAGACATCATAAATATAAGCTGAATCTCTTCATATATAACAGATATGTTTTATTCTATTAACGCCCTGAGTGAACTCACTACATGGTCCCTAGCAACAGGCTATTCACAACGATATTGTTCTGCTGGTGCAGCGTTAACCTTCATTGTAGGCAAGGCTTTGCATAACCATAATCCTTCTTTATGTTATGCTTCAAGCTACAGGAACGGCCGAAAAGGCCTTTTGGTAGACAATGAACAGTGAATAAATACTGAAGCAATAACAATGATTCACTTAATATTAATATTCAATTTGGTCCATCCAAAGGAGAACAACATCAACATCTCAACAGTTTACAGGAACAATCACAAACCAACTGTACTCTTGATTCTTTGAACACCCCAGCAACAGCATTACATTGTTCTTGTAAACAGAGAACAAGGCAGCGACCAAGCGTATTTAAGATCAAACAATATTTTTTAGGGCCTCTAAGCAAAAGATGCAATACTTTAACACATCCTTTGGCAATGGCCGTAGAGTCAGACTTGGCAGAAATTTGGCTTCCAACAAGCACTGGGATGCCAGAAACGGCACATGAAAGGAACTCCTCGGCATGCAAGCAAGATGAGAAGCTGCTCAGACAACCTCTACAATACTCGTCAAAACCTTTTATTAGCAAAACAACACCATCACCAACTTTTTTAGGAAGATGAAAATCGACAATGAATGACTGACGATGGACACGGCATTCGTGCATGAGTAAAGTAGAAACTGTCGAATCCCACTGGGGCTTGGAGAACCATCTGCTGAAAGATGTCTGTCAGTGAAATCTTCACGTGGCATCAGTAGCATGGAGAGAATGAGGGTGGACAACTGTTGGTATATAGACTGGGTGAAGCCAAAGGGGTTGGGTGGGGGGGGTTAGGGAGCTGAAAAGGCCAACTGATGTTGAGCTGCGCAACAAAATCCCAACCTGCGTCAAAGCTGGGCATTCCTGGCCCTCGTGGACCATCCTCTCGCATGTCTGTGGCTGTATCACAGAGAAGTTAATAGGGCCCTGTTCGATGTCTGGCATGCTTTCATCTGTTGCTGTTGTCCTTTCCCAGAATACACCTCTGTGAGGATGTAGTTACATGCAGAGACACCTGTCAGGCCAGCAGAGGGGCAGGACATGCCTCTGGTCGCCTTCCTGTCATCTGTGATTGGGCTCCTGGCCTTGGAACAGCTTGTGGTACACAGAAAGACCTGGGAAACAGCAGATCAAAGTGAAATTAATAAAAAAAAGAGGTGGAAGGGCAGCACAAGGTTCTCCACCCCCCCAAAGCGCCTGTGTGTGCACAAACAGAAACGTTTAGGTCAAACCTGAAAGAGTTTTACTTCAAAAGAATTCACTTAAAACGCTCCTGGTGAATGTTTTGTTGATCTTTTTAATCATTCACGGTCAAGGTTGTTCCCAGCGGAGCTCCTCGGTGCTTAGCCTTTTGTCCGACCGTCCCCTTATTCTCAGCCCTCTCACTCCTCATCCTATCGGCTGGCGCGCCGCCAGCCCTCCAGCAGAAAAAGGGCTTCCAAGTACAGTTAGAGCTGCCGTGTTTGTGCTCCCAAACAGTATTCCCTTTCATTGCCTTTCTGCACACTCTGTTTATTTTGGTGCTCCTTTACACCGTGGGGCCTGACTGAGCCGGAGAACGAAAACATCTCCCTAACTTCCAATCCGATGACATGACCCGCTGGAAGCAGCTTCCTCTAGCTCAGCAAAAGAAAGATAAAGGGACAAAAATCTCTCGTGTCCCACTCCAAATGACGGAACAAATGATGTCAGCAGTTTGTTCAATGGTAAATTAACCCCAAAGGTCTAACAAGTGGAACAGAATAAGAGTACAATCAGCTATCTAACTGAATTATTTCAGGACCTTTGCAACACTCAGTTACGAGGGAATCTAAAATCAAACACTTGTTATTACATACATGACTTTATCTTCCAGTAACATACACAATAAAACACATTGTTAAAGTGATTCACCAATCAAACATCCAATAACTTACATAATATATCTGAAAAGGGGATGACAGCCAGGAACCACCTTCCTTACCCAACGAGGCACCACACAGTCTTATTTTGATAGGGAGAGAGGCCTAAGCTATCCGTCCTGACATGATCAGACTCCCATTAAAATGGCACAAGTGCAGCATTCATTTCCTCCTCAAACTGAAGGCAATAAATCTCCTCAGTCACCAGCTGTGGAGCTTCAAGGCTTCAAGGGAATCATTGTAAAACACATGTGGTCGATATAATCTAGGTTTGTAAGCTTTGATAGGTCCTCATCAAAAACCCCTCCCCTCGTCTCGTGTCAAAAGTGAACACAGAAGGAGCAGGGAAGGAAAGGGGGACGGGGGGGGACGGGGTTGAGCGAGCAGGAAAAGTTTTCAGAGGATAAAGGCAGAGTTGTATGAGCAAAGAGAGGAAGAGATTAAGAGAGCGCACAAGAGAGAGATAAAGGGAGAGTGTGATTAATGGTGGGTGACAGCTGATCATAGAGAATGCTCTCCATTTGGACCCGGCTCTAACTCCCTGTCAGAGGCAATCAGTGAAACTCAGTCATCTTGCTACAAAGGTACACTGAGCAGGCAGAAAGACCTGACGCACTTGTAAGCTCCACAAAGGCTGTGGCCCGTTCCAATAACACCCCACCCCTCCTCCCCCCCAAAACACCACAGTGAGTCTCTGTTCAACTCCCAGTCCCATTCATGGTTAAACCTGCCTAGCTAACTGGTTTTGGTACTGGTATTTTTTTTTCTTCTTCTTTCTTCTTCTTCTCCCGCCCCCACCACCACCCTTTGCGTCCTGAACGACGGAAAAAATGCATTCATGAAATTCAGGAGCTTCTCCCAACGGATCCAGTTACAGTAATTGATGAGTTTATAAGATGTTTGTTAACCTAAGCCAGCCATCATAGTTTGGGGGGAAGAGGGAGAATGAGAAGAAATGTTCTGGTCAAAGACACGCACACTAATTTCTAGCGTGTGTGTGTGTGTCTGTGTGTGTGTGTGTGTGTCTGGGTGGTGCGCAGCTACTGTGTTTTTCCGACAAGCTGATCTCTGGGACGGCTCGACTGTGACACTCACATGATGTGATGAATGGTATGATTTGCTAATGCTAATGTATAGTAGGTCTGTGGAAAGAAGAAGAAAAAACAGCCCCTTGATCGGGCAAACGCGTGCATCAGCGCAAACTGCTTAACATCACAGTTACTGCAGTAAGCTCAACACTTCACACAGGATGGAAAAGAGCTGTGGAAATAAGGGCAGGGTGACAGGGGCACACGTGAGTGCATGCACACTCAATCGCAGTGCATTGCCAGTAATAAACTTAGCAAAGCTACACTTTTCATTCTCTGGGGTACGGCCCGGACAGCCCCTTTGGCGGATGGACAGTAATTAAGGCTGCGCAGGAATGACCAACAGATGGGAATGCCCGAACAGTTCCCATCACTGGATCTCATTACAGAAGAAAGATGTCATCGCTGTTATGCCTCTTTATCCTTCAGCAGTAATCTGACCTCTAGTCTTGGACACATACACACAACATGATCAAACAGAAAATTACCACACTGGAATGTTGCTCTATTCCCATTCAGATCTGGCTGCATCAACCCCGCTTGGCACCTTAACTCTAACTTAAGCGGGTCATGGCACAAGTCATTGTAATATAATAACCAATAAATCCTCACTTGTACTCCTCTAACAAGGTTGCAATTAAAGTTTGCACACTGTTCATCATCGTTACAATGTACGTAGTTATCTTTTACAGTGTGCATACGTTTACACATCCTGCACATCACTGTGCAAGCAGGAGGTGGCTAAAAATAGCCCGTGGTGTTTATTAGTCCTCCATGGGGAATGTCCACTATGCCTGGCTGTAATCACTGACACTGGCATAGAGAGGGCATAACGCCTCCCCCACCCTGTTTCCTGAGGACTACAGCACCAAGAGGCCAAGTTACAGCAGGGCACTGCAGCATCGGACCCACCTGTTTTACCGCAGATGGCTTCGTAGACCGTATGCTGGCCGCTGGACGCGCTTCCACTGGCTGAACTCTCTGCGGATGTCTGCCTGTTAATCAAACACAAAACAAGTGTCAGTGATGACCAAGAGGATCAAGTCACGGTGACAAACTGTATCTGAAAAGTGAAGATTTTCTCCACAGTCTGACTCTTGGACGACGTCAGGACACATCACTGTGGATTTATACGAGTGTATCGTTCCACTTTCAGAGCTGAATATTTAAATAAAGGTAGAAAATAACACACATGAGCTGTCTGAGCTCATGTGTGTGTGTGTGTGTGGTATCTGATCTGAAAAGCAGAGTCAATTTCAAATATTTAGTGTGTATTCAGTGGAGGCTCGTGGGGGTTAAGTGTTTACAGAGCGTCTCTCATGAGCTATTGTGACACGAAGGAGGCAAATTCCTGCCCCTTGTCCTGGGTGATGTGATTTTCACATTGGCAAGATTACTGTGGTGATTACTGACTATGTGTACCTAGCGTGCATTGGCTACATACGCGGTCTCTCTTATTTGGGGGGATAGTTAGTGTGGCAGTAAATATTTATATGTTTATCCCACAGGGCTTCACACAGAGGTCTGGAGATCATAGACAAGGAATCACATAGCCACACAGCAAATACAGTGTTTTCACAGAGCAAACCATTATAAGAACTGGTGGGGCGTAGAGCGGGAGCAGACACGTCTGTAACCTTATACATTAAATCTGTTAAGCATTTTTTAGGGGGAACAATAAATAAAGCTTAGCTGGCATTAACCTCTCGCCCCATAACAGCAGCTTGCCAAAGGAGCATTAACAAGGTAATGAGGGTACACACTGCCTCCTTGTAAGGGGCTGCACAGTTGTTCTTTCATACCATTACACAACCACAAATAGAACTGGCCCACTTTAAGCGTGGCATACCTCCACAGGAAGCGACTCCTTTCATATTGAAAGGGGAAAAGAAAAAAAAAAAAAACTTGACCTCGGGGTTCTTCACATCACTTTCTTTGTCAACAGTCTCTCACTCTGTCACTTCAAGAGTCAGGCTACAGCCAGAGGCGCTGTAGGTGAGAACATCTGAACTTGCACTACGTCCAGATGACACAAAGTTGAAATTTTCACACTGCTCGCAGACAGCTGAAGAGTTCGTGTAAACATAGCTGATGTGCACTTTTTGGTGCGTTCGACTCACCACTATGTCTTAATGTTATTCAGGCTGACCAAGGGGTGTAAAGATTTAACCATAAACACACGTTTGGCAGCTTCTGTGTGTGTACAGTATCCCGTGAAAATAACTACTGTTGTGGCTGATTAATAGGGAGTGAAAGCAGCAGCGAGGCTGACATTAATGGTACTGCTGTAATTGTCACCCTATTAGTAATGCCACACGACAGCCTGGGTTTCCGTAGTTACAGCTGGGCCTAGCCAAACCTTGCAAACAAAATACCAAACAGGCTCATTTATTTGTGTTACAAATTGGTCCTTTCAAAGCCTTCACTGAAGTCATACCACTCTGAGTCCTTGCAGCCCCTCGGGTTGGCAGCTGTGGTATGTTGATAGAGCGGAGAGCCCTGCCCTGCTGAGCAGATACCAGCACGAAGCACGTTTGGTACGGGCGAGCGTGCCGCATGCTAGCTGAGCTTTTTGAAAATCAAAATGCACCGTCACTCGGAAACCTCGCCACCGTCTGTTCAGCTTTTCAATTAAAACTAAATGCTGACGAGTCGCTCAGTCGTCCCGCAATCAAGGGGCACAAGTCAGCGCTTTCAGATAAATCCGATTGGATAGCACTGAAGGATTTTGTCTTGCGTGCCTCCAAACAGAGGAAATCATTTGGCAGCATCAACAGAAATCTTCACTTCATTTCCTGTCTTAAACATGACCAAAAAACCAAATGTCTTCCTGATAAACAGAATCGACTAAGGACTGTCAATGATCATCAGCGGTCTACAGCTCATGGGTGGATCAGTCGAGGCCAGCGATGGTAAATTTGTTAGTTCAACAGCTGGCTAGAGGAAGGTGTTTGGAGGGCTGGACAACCTTGAAATGTTTGAATACACCAAGCACAGTGATTCTATTATAAGTTGGAGGAGCTTAGGCCTACACTGGGATGCATTTCAGATGTGCCTCAATAACAGAGGTATTGAGTTGCCCCTAAAATGAGTGCTGGAAATAAAGGGAAGCAACTTATTATCCCACCATTCTCTGCAAACAATCTTCTCCTTTCTCCTGGACAGTTTACTTTTCTCTCTGTCATTATTTCTTCTCCCCTCTCTATTCTTTTCTTTTTATTGTTTCCATCGGTGCATTTTTTTGGTCCTGAAGCTTCCGTTTTTCCCACACTCTCCCCTGTCACACTGGTCGACCACAAAAATGCAGGACAGAGGAGAGTGTGAGGGGGCTCTGGAATTCCACATGCAGAGGGTAAACACAGCCACTGCCAGGAAGACACACATACAGGAGCAAACACAGCACCTACCCGGCTACCCTAACCTATTCTACAACCGCTGCGCTGCACCACTGCCCTCTTAACACTTCACTTGCCAGGCACAGTTTGTCCAGTCAAGTAAGATGACTGACTGTAACACGTCAGCAGAGCGAGGGATTCGCTCGGTGCTACCTGCTATCTCTCGGGCCGTTCTGTTTAGAGTGTCTGCGAAGTTGCGATGAATGAATTAAGTCACGCCGAGAAATGGAAAGTCCGAGAGTTGCCAACTCACATACAGTATGGGCTTCACTCATATACAATAAAAACTCCCTGTTCCTATCCAGTTATGTCCTTCCGTCTTACGCACTAGAGGGCTGCGAGGAGCCCTTCGCCACTGCGACGGCGTGCTTTAAACAAACAATCAGCCCTGATCACAAAGACTTGCTGTTGTTGTGTAATTTGGCCAGATGTTGCAGTAATAAAGTCATAAAGTAATTGAGGGAAATAGCTGGCAGTTCAGCCCTGTTTCACCCCTTTCCTTTTATTTTCCCTTCTGTGCTCTTCAGCTTATCTCCAAACCAAACAGGATTTAAACGGCGCTCGGAGCTTGGGCCCTTCCACTGAACCACGCTCTGTTTACGGTTCAGGCAAAAATCAGGCCTGTGATGAGGTTGTTTACTGAACCGGCAGATACACCCTGCGGCCAAAAGACTGGGAGCACTCCGCTACACACACATAGTCTAACTCTCATTAGCATTAGCCATGTCCTCTTGAACTCACCAACCCTGTGCACTTTGTCTCGATCCGCAAGCAGCGGCCAAACAAATGCCACTAAGGAGTCAGGAAAGAAAGAACTAAATCAGGAGTGGATGCGTTCACTTGCAAGGCTGGTCTTACTTGATGAGCCGCTTTGTTGCTGTTTTCCTGAGCTGTCCTTCTCTGGCACTGCTGGGTGGTTTTGGGGTGAGCACAGGACTAACACAGGTTTGGATGTGGCTGTGGCTGTGGCCATGACTGTGATTGGACCGAACATGAAAGCTGGGTGGAGGGCAGCTGGATGAGTTTGTGGGAGCCTGGGAGTGTGGAGTACTTCTCTGGTCTGGAAATTGAGCCTAAGAAACAAGAAAGAAAGCTGTTATTTAAGATCATTGAGACACTATATATAACTACCTTTGACATTTTTATCAACTTAATTTGCAATGATTGACTTTGACTGAACTTAAACCTTTATGAGCAGACGGTTGAAAGCTATCACTACTGTAAGAGGAGCTATTAACAATGACTTGTTATCACAATTTTGATCCAAGAACATTGGTACTTTCTGAACTCTACTGCTGGTATTCAAACAGCATATCAAACAGGATGGCTTACTAAAGGCGTTATTGGCAATTTGCACACTGATACATTAAGTGTACCAACTGCAACTACCAACCAACTACTCAAATTTGGACAAAGTACTTATAACTTGAAATACTCTGGCCTATCAAAAAACGTACAAAAGGTGTTCAAAGAAATGAATTTAAATCATGAAAATAGTCCAAATATAATATGGCCTGTATTTAAAATTTCAATTGTCAAGCAACAGAATACTGTATTGGGATTTGTTTGAATGTGGAGATGTGTATGGGATCATATATAATACAAATGAAATAAAAATTCATAGATATGGTTCTTTGGAATCAGCATTATGTGTAGACGCCATCATTATGTGCGTCTTTACAGACTACATATGAATAAGGAAGTGCAATCACATTTGAAATGGGTTAATCATGGGAAAAAAATGTGGTCTCTGGTCATTTAGGGGAAATATCAAAGTGCTTGACATGAATTAGTGCAGATATTAATGAAATGCCATCCGGTATCAAAACAAGCTCAACATTTTTTTGCACTTGGCTGCACTGAGAAGCAAATTCTTCACATTATTTATTTGTTTGTACAAGATCTCTTCAAAGGCTTGGGATGGGGAAAAATACCGTTTTCCTTCTGACATAATATTTTAGAGCCACATTTCACTCTGTCCTTGCAGTGCAGGGGAATGCTTTGCATACATTCCTTCCACATCTCGTGCCAATGCTATTTTCTCTGCAGCTTTATACGGCTATCTAACAAGCTAATGGTTTTCCAGCTTCACGGTGCAGCCGTTCAAAGGGCCGGCAGTGTGACAGGGAAATATCTGATGTAATTTGTGTGTTGATAAATGAGAAGCTGAGTTTCCAGGTTGCAAGGCCTATGGCCACAATTCCGTTTGAGCGGGACCAGGAAGGGGCACCTTTATTTGGCTGCCAGGTGGCCCGGGGCCAAGCCTGTGGAGGAGCCGTGCAGTCTGCACCCAGTAACTGGAACGTGGACCGGAGTGCCGGAACAGCCCCCCTGTCTCTTTCTCCCTCACAAAAGTACACACTCACACACACACACGTGCGCATGAGAACTTACTTCTGAAGCACTTCCTTTTGTGTCTTCGGGTTAATTCAAAATGATCAATGAATTTTCCTGTGAGGCCAAAAAAGTCAGACTACTTCCTGGACCTGCAAAGAATGTGCGTAATAGTAAAATAGTTGCAGGTTGGAAGACCTTACTTTCAGTAAAGATAGTAACTGCTCAGTCAGACTGGCAGAGAGAACCATGTGGGTGGAACAAACAGGGAGGGATGGCAAGGATTTCAGGGCGGGATGTCTGATTTGATGATGAGACAGCTATACCCAGAGTCAGCCTTCCTATGACCTCAGTTTGTGAGAGTTGTACAACGTGATGGCTCTGTTGTAAAAGTCCCATGCAGCCCTCACTGCCACTAACTTACAAGAATGCCCTGCCTCCATTCGCTTTGAGTATGACGGGACGTGTCAGCAAAATAAAAAAAATGGCCATCTATGTTCAGGCTGTGAGACGATATAAGAAGGGGAATGGAACAGAGGAAAGGCAAGGGATCACTTTCATAAAGTGGCTTGCGTAAGGCTGCCGTACCAAGCCAAGAGAAATATCACCTCAATTGCATTAATTAAGGGTCAAACCGAGATGATGAAAAAACAATGACGTGAGAGTAACTGCATTACTCAGGACAGAATCGGAAAAGAGTGGGTGCATCCAATCATTCCACCCTGTAAGCTGTCCCATGGCACTCTCCTGTCTCCGTTTCTCTCCATCCATAGATGGACTCCACAAAACCCTCTGGAAAAAGAAGAAATATACTCTTCCTGTTACGGTCCTCTTTCAAAGCAATCGTACGGAAAGACAGAGGGTCTATCTTTTTTCTCTGACCATTAAAATTATGTGGTGCGAAATGACCGAGACCTCTCTGCCATTCTAATCTCCCTCTAAAAACAGCCAAATCACATCTGTCACGGCTAGTCAGGCATGACTAAAAGGTTTCTTGTCGCTACATTACTACTGCTGAGAAAATCATATCCCAAGATTTTATTTGTGTTGCAATGGGAACACAAATGGAGCTCAGATCTGATATGAACTGTAATGGTTAGACTTTAAACTTATAAAGGAGTCTGTGCTGGGGCCTCTCTAGTGCCCTCACGGGCAGCATTCCTTGATTGCTCACCTTCCAATATAAACCTAGCCGAGTCACTCAGCCAAACAATGTAATCTTGGGGTGAGGAGTCATGTTTGGCTCTCCAGGAATGAGCTTCTGTTGAGGAAGATATTCCCACCGAACTCCATTTTGTTAAGTGGTTTGGAAAGAGATTTCTCAGAATATCTTTGTAAATGCTAACATGAAAGCTTTCCCCTAGATGTGGGTGTATTTTGTACTATTTTGGACAGCACTGTGCTTAGGTAAGGGAATATTCTGTACAGACACAAATATGAGGGTTTTCCTGAGTTCTAGCTCAATAGTTCTCATACACGTTGTCAGTTTTTATCCATGTGGTGTTAATATTCAAGTAAGACATCAAATGAAAACAAAAGAAGCTGAACCACGCATTTCTCTTGACGGCTTTACTGAATCCTAATTGAACAAAACCAAAAAGGTCTGGGCGTTTTGAGTGAACAAACCCTGACAAATTCAATTTCCTTATTTATATGCTATCAACAACACATTCCAGACACATGGTGTTTTTGAGTCACAGCTAAACTGTGCAGTAGTGAGCAGGGAGCCCAGCAAAGGCTCAAGCCCATGTGTCTAAAAGTAACTACTCAGCTATTGTGAACTTGAGGATGGAAATTGGCCTTCACCAGCTTCTAGAGCTCTGTGGATAAGACACTTTAACCATCATGAATGTAGTCATAATGAAATAATGGGCAAAACAAACCAAAATATCTTCTATACCTGGTGTCTGCAGTGGCTTTGGTCCAGAAACTGCTTAGACTGAAGTCTTTGCTGTTGCAGTTTCTGGATAGCAAACTGAAGCTGGTAACTTCCTTGGGTGGGCTGGTAGCGCTGCTGAGGGTTCACCCCCGTCACCAAGCTGTACGCGCTCTGCATCTGTCCATCCCAAAGACCCTCCTCGTCCTTCAGTGGCCTGTGGCTTGGAGAGAAAAAAAAATGAAAGGAAAGGTGAGAGAAATAAAATAAACAAAAACACAGCACCGAAACGAGAAAACTTGCTGTTGCTTTGCAGTTAGTGCAATCTTCAAATATGTGTCTAGAGAAAACATGCACAGGACGTGCATTTTGCAAAATATACTTATCTGCTGTCTTGCGGAGAGGAACAATACTACTCTTCTTGTTCAATACGAAGCTACAGTGAGCTGCTGGTTAGCTTAACGTTATTAAGACTAGAAACGGGGAAACAGCTAGCATGGTTCTGAAGGTGCCATGCAGTGTGAGGATTGACAGTCAGGCTAGCTGCTTCCCTTTATTTCCAATAACTATGCTAAGCTAAGATAATTGGCGGGTGGCTGCAGCTTCATTTTGAGAAAGCGAATAAATGTATTACCCAAAATGCCAAATGATTCCTTCAAAATTGTCTGAAGCTGACATGTGACGATCCTATTATAGCCCTTAAGCATTATTTATTACTATTGATCCACTAGTGGCTTAATACATTTAGTTATCATCCTCCTTCTATCCTCCTTTAGATATGAAGTGCAGAAAATACAAAGAGGAGAGGAGGCAAGGAATGGAAAAGATGTGACAAAATAGCATTAAAGCCTAAATTGAGAGGTAGGAGTACAAGCATGATGTTAAAATGATTGCATACAAAAGTCTTCTAATATTGACAGTGGGCGAGTGAGTCAGTGAGTAAGATGAGATTTGTGCTCTCCTTAAATCCCTGTACTCTCAAATGAAGCTACCACTGACTTATCTTAATAGCTAATAATTACCTGGGATATGGCAAGATGGCACATGCTCCAGTGGCTCAATAGGGAGCCATAATAGCACAGTATTTGTTCCCATCTTTTTCTTTTCCTTGTCAGTTATTTTACCACCAGACCAAGGCAGAGATGTAGCAGCAAACTAATTAACTCCCCAACACCACTGGCAAAAAGACAGCTCACATCGTCCCAGTCGGAGGGGGCCCAGAAGCCTGAAATCAAAGTCGAAGTGCGCAGATCAGAGTCAAAGTAGAGGGCAAGCCTGTGGCAAACATAGGCTGAACTGGAAACCTTTCCTTTTTGCCTCAGTGCTCCCTGGGCTTCACGTTCCATTCACATCACAAAGCCACAACCTGGAAAGCAAACCTTTTGACGAGCTCCACGAGTTTGTAACTGGATTATCTGTCATTAGAACTAAGCCTGTTTCAGCCTTTTTTCTTTTTCTTTTTTTTTTTTGGCTCCTGCTAAAGCAATGAGGTGACCAGCCTCCCCTTCAGACACGCTTAAATTGAGTCTATGCGGAGTCTGGTGTGCTGCTGTATATGTATCACTTCAGCCAAAAATAATGCCATAAAGAGCACTATTGGGAGCAGCGAGGAAAAATATGAAAGAGAAAAAAAGGGAGAGATACAAGTACAGCTGGAGAAATGGGATCCCCGGGGGTCATAATGACAAAAAAGCTCTTGGAAATTCCTCCCATTACATGCAATAACATTTGTCTATTGGTCTAGAGTAAAAGAAAACACTGTCGACTTAAAATCACAATAGCTGCTATATTTTTAGAACCAAACTATGATAAGCTCTAAAATTAGAATTCAATTAATCTTGAACAACAATACACACTGTGGGATAATAATCTTGTGTCGCTCAGCTGAAAAAAAACAAATATTCCTGTCCTGGGTGGTCAAACAAAGACACAAGGGATCTTAAACTCATGTGAACATGCTATCCGCCCATGCATTTCTCAGTTCACATAATGGCATATATATTGCAAAAACAACTGGTGTGACCACGGGCCAATTCAATTTTTTTAGCTCCTGGAAACAAAGGCTTGTCTGTGAACCTCGCTAGGCCAGAGATTCGACAACGCCAGGAGACAAAACAAGAACTCGTTCTTTGTTTACAGCAGTCATTTCCTTTAACTTGGCTGCAGTTTGCACACTGGACCACAGGGACCTTCAGTGCTACCATTTTATTAGCATAAGGTCTATAACGGACAATTTCTCCAGTCAAGAGCATATGCTTTCCGTGAGTGCAATGTCGCAGTAGGACCCCAGGGAGAAGTCATTTCAGACAGGGCTTGTCAACACAACCCCACGCAAAAAAATACTACCGATCACCATGACTTTAAAAACAGCAAGAGTTCTTATTCCAACACAGTGACCAATGAAACAGAGGGAAAGAATTGAAAGAGAAGAACAGTTTTACATCTGAGTTTCTCATCACTACTGCAGCACATGTGCGGAGCTCCAACTATCTGGGACTCCCTTCCTGCCGGACTTCTGCTCATTGGTGTCAGCTTACTCCCTGCTGGGCTCGCCATCCTTTAATATGCTGATATGACTTACTGTAGAACAACACAGCAGCGCGAGTTGAGCACATGTGCGGCATCAATCTAACTCAGTGTGAATGTGGGAAAATGGATGGTCTGAGATGACATCATGCCACAGTATCTCGAAGCCCTGCCTGGTCAGTGTAAACATCAGCCGCCTCGAGAGCGCGAGGGTATTTCCAGCCATTCCTCAACTATTAGTTGTTTGTTTACCTTGTTTTATTACAGCAATGCAACACCCAATAGACCTCTGTGATTTGTTTTGGGAGCAGACAGGGATGCTGATGCTTTAGTTAGTTATTAACCTAGAATATCTGTCTATCTGGACCAGGGGATAATGTAAAAAACGTAAAGGTTTCCTTATAGTTTTGAAATTAAAACAGAGATGAGTGAGCTCCATAAGAAATAACGCAGAAAGACATTTGTCTGTTGACCGCTGTAGAGGTACGTGAATCCTTAAATCCCTGCACTCTCAAATAAAGCTAGCTGACTGATCTTAACAGCTAATAATTAACTGGAATATTGCAAGATGGTGCATGCTTCAGTGCCTCAATAGGGACTTATAATAGCACAGTAGTCACTATAATCTTTTCCTTATTATTTTACCACCCAACCAACTAATTAACTCCCCAACAACATCAGCAAAAAGAAAAAAAGAGAAGACAGCTCACATTGTCCCAGTTGGATGGTAAGTGTGTGCGGGGATGGTGACAAATAACATACAACAAATGTTGGATATGAGCCTGGGGGTGGTTACACCAATTCTTCAAACAGTGTTTACTAAGTAGATTAGATTTACACACCATTAAACTGGTTATTATTGTACAAATTATTATTATAAAATTATTATTGTGTTGTCGACACGGCTGATTGCTTATGAGTGACATTACGGATGTATCTTTACAACCACCAATGTTTACTTAATTCTTTACTAATTCAGACATTGATCAAGTTTAATGGTGTGACACGATTTAGTAAATCACTAGTTTTACTAAGAGCTTAGTTAAGAATGACTTTATAGGTAAACTTGGTAATGGGTGGTACAACTCATTCCTGATCCACTGGCAACCACATGTTTGACACACGCCGTGGGAAGCACACTGCTGTAAAGGTGTGTGTATCTGCTGAATAACCTAAAACCATTCACTGGAATTTCACTAGTTCCTACCTTAAGGGTTCTCCTTCCTATACCACATCTGGCTCCAATCAATGTGAATAAAAACTTCTCTTCTTTTAAATTCAAAGGAAGAGAGACATCAAACCAATTTTGTGGGGACTTTGTCCCCCCATCAAAGACGTTTTAAAGTTTTTCTGATTAGTTGGGTTGTTGGCTCAGCAAATGGGCTGTCATAAAATCCTTTGGAATGGTATGTCCTTACAAAATACGACCAAGTCAAACATCAATCCACCAAAGTATTGAACAGAACTAAAAATACCCTGCACAAACAGGGTTGTGGTATTTCTCAGTTCTAGCTGTGCTGGAGTGAACGTAACACTGCAGAGATAATAGTTTCCGGTCATTTGTATGTGCAGAGAAAAGAAAAAGGGGAGGCCAATTTTTTTTTTTTTTTTTGTGGCCAGGGTGCTAACGCAGCTCAAGGCACATTAATGAGTGTTCACATGACTAATACGAGACAGACTTGGAGCACCATCACCAACTCGAACCACATCTGTAAGAAGCAAACCAAATCCTTCAAAACTAAAATAAATCAGCAAAGAATAAGACGCTAAGTAAAATGACATTAAATTATTACATTTACAAATTGGACAATTTGTCCGTGTGAAGGTTTATCTAAGTAACCAAACGCTACAAACTGGTTGTTGTTTTTGAAGTCGTCTCCGCGACTGTCGTCTCGATGTCTGTTGTCTGAGCGTTTCAAACTGCTCTCATCGTTTAAAAGTACATCGAATGGAAATCATCATAAACCCGTCAGGAGGTCCAACACCGGAAATAATCCCAAAGTTAAGTTGTGGGTGTATGAAGACATGTAGTGAAGTGAGGCAGCAGCTCTCAGAGTGCTGATGCAGCATACCTGGTAGATCCTGGCAGCGGCACTTCAAAGAGCCGCGCTGCTCTTTGAAACCCATCATACTTCACCCCTGTGGTTGCTTAAAGAGCCAGTGTGCTTAACAGTTTCAGTATGTTTGGCACAAACCACCAGCCCCGGTGTAGGAGAGAGGGGGGTGGGGGGGGGGGAATTCTGTGTTATAAGAAACAGCGCCTTTATTTCACAGAAGTGATAGAAAGGCAATTTATCCTAATATCTTATTAAAGAAATTTCAACTGCAATAAGGTGCGAATGCCAAGCCAAAGAGCTGGGAGCACTAGGGTACAAGAGAGCTTTTTGTTTTCCAAGCCAGTGACAAATGGGAAGATAAATGGAGCTGTGTATTTTCTGAGCTTTCTAACAAAAGCCACTGTACTCCTCCTTTTACCTGAAATGTGAATAGCTGAAATGTCAGGCTGTATTTTTTTTCTGATGAATGAAGTGCCAAAACAATACACGGAAAAGCAGGAGAAAAAAAAGAGGGAATGACTAAATTCAGAGAAGACATGTGTGATCCATCAAAACACTTGAGGTCTAAGCTTGAATATGAGATCAAAAGGTGATTTCTGTTTTCTCAGTATTATATATAAAAGCTACGTGAAGCTATCCGGAAAATTCTAAATCGTATTAAATATCTATTCTTGGTTTGTGGAAATAAAAACTTTTCTAAAAAGAGAAAAGGCCAGACATTCCTGGAATTCCGTGACAGCTCGATACATAAGGAAGGGCTGGACTGGAAAAACAGACTCCAAGATCAAGGCCAAGTTGTCTGAGACAATGTCACATATCAAAACAAAAATAAAAGGGGAGAGATCATAGATGGTTAACCCCCAATGAATTATACCTTCAGTAGTCGATCCCAATGTGGTACCGCAGAGTCTGACCGTGTGATCATTCTCTGTCCTGCTCTTTCCTTCTTTCTCTTCTCAGGGCTGTGTGAGAGGGGTGAAGTAAGGGGTGAGGAAGGGGAGATTTCAATAGCTGCAGAGGCGAGAGCCTGGAGCAGACAGACTACGTGGGTGTTGACATTGCGCCCTCACCACCACCGCCGCCACCTCCGCCCCTTCGACACAATGTTTTAAGCTGCCAGCATGCTTTGCACACTCCCAGAACTCAGCAGCCAATTCCACTGTTAGTTACCTCCACAAAGCACAATTAGAACGGGAACAAAATACCCATTTCCAGACACATATTGAACTAGCCTGCCCAGAGTTGGCACTCCGCAATCCTTTTCCAAAGACTAACAATCTTCAATCTAAAAAGTCGTCAGAGACCATTAAAAAAGCCTTTAGATTCTATTGAGTGTGACCAAATAGGCTACCACAATCTAAGTGTCTACAGTAAAGACTGTGTAATCGACTTTACACAGAAAATCCTCAGGACATTAATTTGGCCAGAGCGTATAATACTTTATACGTGCACAAACACATCAATCTCAGGAATAAAGATTTTTAAAAAAGCAGCTTCCCTAAAGTTCACCACGTGACAGATCATGAAAAACAACAAAAAAAATGGCTGAGAATACTAACTACAATGTGTCAGTGTGCATCAGCACAGCATCTCACACTCAAGGCTCTTAGAGGAGAGATATGCTGTTTACCTTGGCAGTCAACCCCATTGAGACTGTAACGCACTATTTCTTTTCTACTGCCTCAAGGGAGGGCGAATAAATAGTACACGTGAGCACAGTGGTGAAATTTGACCAAAAGGAGAACTTATAAGGGGGTAGAGGTGTGGAGTAATGGGGAAAGAACTGTAACAATTTCCACAGAATAAAAAAATATCTTAAAGTCCAACTGACATCACATTTAGTCATGCCTTTTTGTAGTCAAAAATAATACCAAAGTGTTTTTTAAATGTCACAATAATAGGTGTTTTTTTTATTATTATTAAAAGGAAGGAAAAAAAAAAAGGTCTTGGGGGGAAATATCAGAAATGCTCCTTTTCATCTCAGTCGGGCAAAGAGCTGCGTCAGTGTCTGTGTTTTGATTGACCGGTCACACTGCTCCACAGTTCATAGACCAAACTGTTGTGTTGATTTATCTTGTGTACCCAGCTTCGACAACTGACTTGCTGTCTAAGCTGCAAAATAGTGATACCAGTAAGTTTCTTTTGGTCTGTGTCTTTGAGAGAGACAGCTGTGGTTAAGAGACATAGAAGATGGATGAGGAAAGGGAATGCCGGTGGCAAAAAAGCTGGTGAATGAGAAATAAAAAGTGTATTATCTGATGTAATTTAATGTGCTGCAGCTGAGCCAGTTTGCACTTTTCTTCTGTGAATATTTGTTTGGCGGTGCAGTCTTCATGTTTCTAAGTTAAGCTCAGGCTCAATGTGCTTTGCCTGTGATAGAACGCTGATGTTACCGCTTCACGCAAGATTTGGTTGACTGTATCGAAAAAAGGTCTCTTCTTCTTCTAGATGAAGATGAAGAAGTAACAGTATTCGATCAAAGTAACATAAAACTAGGGAGGGCCAACACGATACCAAAAAATGTAAAAATTTCAGTTGAAAATAAAGTTTTCTTATGTATAATCAACTAAACAATAGCCCTTTTATTTATTTATATTTATATAATCACACAGGTCCTTTAATGGTAAGATCAAGAAATGTTGTGTCCATCCCATCTTGTACTGCAGAAAGAAGTATTTTTAGAATGGCATCTTCATCCAGAGTTCTGTATTACAGATCTGTTTAAATCAGACCAAAATATTCCCTGCATATGCCTTCATGTCTTTGGACTCACCCAGAGCTGCTACATAGATCCGATCCTGAGTGAACAGCTTTTATTGGCCCTTGGGTTGTAGCAGCTGTATGCCGTACTTTACGGTTCAGTGTAACACTTTCTCTGCTCAGCATCCTGTTGGTCAGGTTCATGTTGGTCAACTGTGGGCAGAAGGAGAAAAATTTCAACAGCTGATTCAACTCAAACGTCAAGTCACAACATCTCACTACAAGCCATCCCAACGTCTAAGCACTTGTGCTCCTCCCTACATCAACCGCTCCGTTCTCTTGTATCTGGGGCCTATGTGAAATGTACACACAGCACATGGCAGCGCTAGTCTCCACTCAGCACTAAATCCAGGTGCCCCCCCCCCCCCTTCTCTAACAGAATCAGCTATCGTGACTGGACAGCACAGATCTGTTTACAACCACGTCAGGACTACTGTATCAACTGCATCTTACGTACTGCCCGGGGTAATTATGTTCAGTGAAATCTAATGGCCGGATTAATTATACTGCTGTGGCGTTTTATTTACTTTATTTCCTCCTGTGCACTAAATGTGCAATAGGAAAATTGTGACGCTGCCAAGCGTCGTACAATGTAAAAAATGTGTCAGCATGGTGTTTCATAGCTACAGCTCAAAGTATATTAAGCTTAATTTAAACTGAGGAAATGAAAACACAAACGTGAGAGCCAATATTGCTTAGCATATATATATATATATATATATATAATAGATATATATCCTCTAGTGTATGCAGTGTATCTAGTTCTCCCATTGTCTAAAGTTATGTCTAATTGAAACATTCTATATAATAATCTATTAAATATAAACATACACATTTACACACATACTAGAAGGATTCGCAGTCATATCTATGAATTACAGCGCAGAAGTATCCTTTATTGAAGGTGACTGTGCCTGGCTTTACTCAATTTCAGTTGCTGTTTTTGTATACATGTGGTCTACCATGAGAGTGAGTAATTACTCAAACCTTGGAGGTCAAGTAGTGCAACAGGGTGTTGTTCGTGTTTACAAAGGTCCCCATTTAGTTCAGCAAGTGATTTAATGACTTCAAATCTGAGCCCTAAAAAAAACTCTCTCACACACACAAAAAATGTTCCCTGAGCCTTTAAGTGCAAAACACTGGACTATTTTACTCTGCAAAATAAACTGCTGCCAAACCCAGGGTGAACTATTCACAGGGTATACAGCAAACACCTTTCAGATAGACAGAATAATGTACAGTCGAAAGGAAGCCATAAAATCTGCAGTCTGTGTGGTCTTGTGCCATCACAAAAAACTTTGACAGAAAAAAATCCAGTGAGGTAGAGGAGGAGGAGGAGGGGGAGGAGGAGGAGGAGGAGGAGGAGGAGGAGGAGGAGGAGGAGGAGGAGGAGGAGGGGGAAAGAGAGGGAGGAAAGGTTCAGGGGCTCCCCATGCAGAATGACAAACCTTTGGGGAATATAGGAGAAGGTGGTGATGGAGCCAACGGAGCTGCCGCTCCCCTGCTCAGCGCCAATTTGCCACATTCCTCTATTTATAAGCATCAATTACCACAAAAAAGTGGCTGCTTGTTAAGTATCAACAGAAATCACTCCCCCATGGTGCATCTGATAATGAGACCTCACACAGAGCTGAGGCTTGATGCGGCTCACCAATGTTTAGGCCAGCCAGCTTCAAACCCCACTTCCAGACCCACCCCCGCATCAACCCCAGCCCACAGGCTGCAGGCGAACTGAGGGCTGAAGGAGGAAGGTGCACGGTACGAGGCAGCAGACCCTCCGGCTCCAACAGGTCTGCTGAATGAATGAGCAGCTAGATGCCGCCAATCAGCATGGGGTCAGAGCCAGGTTTACACATCAACAAAGAGAAATATCAGAGACCTCACAGTGAGAGACTACTGCGGAGGGGCCAGATTCTTCTTCCTTGCATGAAACATTACACAGATCAGTTTACAGTTGCTTAATAGCTCGACAAAACCTCTTCTGTGAGCGCGGTGAAACTTCCTGCTCCAGGTGGGACCAGCCGTTAGCTCAGAGCTAGAGGTTAAAAACTTAAGGAACTCACGTGTTGTGTCAACAGGTTGATGTGACCGGAGCTGGCATAGTGGCGAGCGACCTGCTTGTCAGCCAGCTTTTGCAGGGCTGAGATGAAGGCCTGCTGGTTGGAATGGGCTTGAGCAGACAGGGAGTTCAGCTCCTTCAATGTTCCTGCTGAGTGTGACTTCAGTTTGCTGGAGCTGCTCCTCCTGATCACTGACATACAGAAACACAAAAGATAAATGTGAGAACATGGGAATGGTTTTGAGAAACAACAGCATGTAGAACAGTGAGTTTACCTTGGCCTGCCGAGGTAGGTCGAGAGAGCTTCTGGCTATAGATGTGCGTGGCACTCGGGATGGAAGAGACTGTTCCAGTGTTGGACGCCGATGAGGTAAAAGACTGAATCCTCCTGAGCACCTGGGTTGGTTGCCCAGTAGAGACAGAGCCAGTGGAAACAGCTGTCCAAATTGCTCTCGAGGGCTGGGTGACCACGACGGCAGAAGTGTAAGCAGGTGGGTCAGAAAGGTTTTCAGCATGGCAGAAGTGAGACTTTGCCAAGGACTGCACATAGGACGGCGGTTGAGGAGGTGGCGGCGGCGGCGGACAATGGAGAGGCAGGGACGTCGGGGCGGGAGAGCAGTGCTGTAGATGAATATGCGTGCAGTCTAGAGTCGCAGGAAAGCTGGAGCAGTGCTGGGAGGACTGGATGTCCGGCTGGGTTTTGCCACTTCTAACTGCTGCCTGTTGGTCTTCGGGGAAAGCACGGACTGAAGGCTGACTCTCAGTGGCCTTGATGTCTGGGTCACTGCTGACTTTCCCTGTGGAGAGCGAGGACTCTGAAGCGTTGGAATCCTTTTTGGCCACAGGCAGGGCTGTTCAAAGGAGGAAAGAAGCCAGAGCTCCTTTATCATCAGTTAGCTATTCCTCGGCTCTGACACACATTTGTTTTCCCCCAATGAGTGCTAATCGTTTGAAGCTGACCCTTTCTTCACCCCAGATGACTCAATCTTTCTCCTTTACTGTTTTTTGGGTTTACAAATCTAAACAGTTCCTGTTTACTGTGCGTGACTGATCAAATGTAAACCAGACCTACAGTAATAAGTAATAATAATAATCACTCACTTTTGGAAATCTCACAGTTGCTCGAATCTCCTGAGGCATTTACTTCATGAACGTCTTTCTTAACACTCCTGACTTTTGTTCCTAGGAAGACGGTGGCTGATTTATTTTTCTGCGTGTAGAATGTCAATACGTCCTCCAGATCGCTTTCACTGTTGAAAAAGAAAAAAAAAAAGACGGGAGATAAATGTATAGCAGATTGAGGCTGCGCTTCAGACAGTAGAATATATAACTGTAAAGAGCCAAACACTTAAGAGAGCTTGCCAATTAACTTACCTTGCTACAGTGATGTACTCCTGAAACACACTGGGGTTAACACAGTGCTCTTCTTTGCCATTCTCCTGTTTTTTCACCATATGATCAGTTTCCTGAGAAGATAGGAAAGAATAAGATAGCAGGTAGACTATATGCACAATGTTCCCCATGTTTGCGTCATCTCTTTGGTGGTTCTGTGGTAAAACTGTAGTCTGGGAATACCTTGTTATAACAGTGGATAAACTCCCCTAGCTGGTGGGACAGGATGCGTCTGCGGTCTTGGAGTGGAAGCTGGCGACTGGGCAAGACCACCTTAATGTCTTGTTGAAGGTTACTGGCCGCTCTCCTCAGGAAGCGAATCACCAGCTCCTGTGCATACGAAAAACATTTATGAGAAATATTTTATTATCACTGCCACGTATCACTGATTCACCCTACTGCATTTACTCAGGCTGCCTGTGGTTTCTCCTTTCAAAATACAACACTATCTGAAACGCTGAGACCTGAATGAATTTAATGGCCTAGAGAACAACTTCACAAGTTCACATTGATTTTCCCTAAAGGTTTGAGGTCACTGATGATGATGATGATGATGTATGCCATTAAAATGCAGACTTTCCAATCAGGCTAACTTCTACAGAAACCACGCTTTCCTTCGATGTGGCCACAAATGCCACATACACATTTCAGCTACAGCCAGGGTACATATGAGTAACAGAATAACAAGGGAAAATCTGGCATATGTATACATATGAGGGGAAACAATGTCCCAGGGTATTCCACCATGTTCATTTATTAAGTTAAAGAGAATAAAAAAATGGCACCATTTGGTCGTTGTCCTTGTCTGGCCATGCTGGGATGCTGCTGGCCCTGCTCTCTGCTAACAGTCTTTGCTGGACTCGCTGCAGGTATGCGGAAAAGGCCACTCGGGCCTGCACTTTACTTGAGAGAGAGAGAGTGAGAAAAAATTATTGGGAACTGCACAGGTACAGCAATGGAGAGGTTGAGGTAGTTGATAATAAACATTTTCCACTAGGTCCTCTGGTAGTTTGCTTGGATCTGTCAGTAAAGATTATTTAGCTGCACTGGAATCTGTTACAAGAGATAGAAAAAACAGTGCTCATTCCATTTGCTGACATATCATCCAGAAAAAAGAGAGAAAGCAAAAAACAGGTATGTATCACTTTCAGCCAAAAGTTGTTGAAACACTGAGTATCTTGTCCTGCACTACTATCAAAATGATAAACTGTCTTTGTGGCCCAGGTGAACCTGGAATGAGTACTGTCAGAACATTGTAGTAGTAAAAAAAATGTTTTGGAAAAGCTGTCAAACACAAACAATGATATGCTGTGCTATAATTTCCTTGCTTCATGCACAGTCCTGACAAGCGCTGAGGAATTTCTACAAAGTCAGACTTGTTATTGTAATTCCTCCTCAAATTATAATTTCAGCCACACTTTGAATATCAAGATCAGACCACAGTCTTTGTTGCACGTAGGTATAGTGGTATGCACAGCATGTAGCACGTGTGTGACAGTATATAGTATTGAATTCAATGAAACAATATATGTTTATATCATCTTACCACAACTTCAAGTAATCAAGGAATCTTAACACTTCTGACAAAGCTTTTATGATGTTTCTTTCATCTACTCTACATTGAACCATCAACTCCTTTAGGCTGGGGAACCATCAGGCTTAAAGCTTTCAGTAAGATGAGTTAAGACTGTTACAGTGAGTCAATTAAAAGGATTAAAATGTAAAGATCTGTACTTTGACATCTGGTTTTCCATGTGGTAAGAAAAAAATCATCAGTCTAAACTATTTCCTCTCATTCTCTAATGTAGGTGCACTGCTGCACTTTGTATTTCTCCATATTAAATATGGAAGGAGGGGAAAATAGTGAAGGGAGAATAAAATACAGTGAGGGAGAAAGATGAGAGCAGCAGCCAACCGTAGCAGCGGTCCAGAATACAGACTGACCTGAGGTCCCACCCCTGCTGAAGGATGTTGAGCAGGTTGACTTTCGGTCTGGCATTGTGCGTAGCTGCCTCTGAGCTGGACAGAGCTTCACCGTGGCAGGGATCCAGCGGTGTGGCCACTTGTTTGCTTAGCTCTGCTACCAAAGCCTTGTGTGAGACCGGCTCAAGAACTTGTTTCACCTTCTCTCTTTCCTCCTGAGCGCACTCCTCTCCCTCCTGACTGCTGCTAACAGTCGGGGAGGCCTTGGATTCCTTCCCTGTGGTATGCAGCATTGTAAGGGAAGACAAAAGTCAGTTGCATCACTGGCATTCTGGATAAAATACACACACATAATACTCAAAATAGGGTTTTTATTGTTGCTGCAGTGAAATGAACTCATTGAGAGAGAGTCATATTTGGCCAACCTTACCGTGACACAAGGGAGTTATTTATTGGAAACAAAAGCGCATTAGTGTGTGATGTTGTCCCACTTAGCTTCGCTCTCTTCAGTTTTAGGGGGAAAAAAAGCAGTTTCCCGAATCGAGGCAGAACACAACAAGCCTACCCGATTTCTTCTTCCCTGCAGCAGAGCGATGAGTCAGGTGGCGCTGTCTCTTCTTACGTGCCTCCAGAGAGAGCAGTTTCCTCTCATACTGGACTACGTGACAGCCATGGACAGCGTCCACCTGCAGCTGCACATTCCCGGTCACATTCCTGAGAGACAGAACAAGACATGTCAACACAATGGGAATAACAACAACTATTATGATTTATATGTGTATCATCAAAAATTACAAAGCAATAGTTCTAAATTTCAACATTAACTGAAGCCAGTTCTGAGAAAGATTAGTGTGGTTGAGTAGCTTGTCCAGAAGTTGACGCGGGAGACATTGAAGGTCCAAAGGAGAAAGGATAAATGGCAGATAATAACAGCAACTGAAGTCTTGCAGCAACAACTGTCTCCCTAATCTGGCTAGCTAACGAATATGGAAAAATCATAGATGGGCTTAGTTGGGGGCCAAATCTCCAGACGATATTGTGCAATATTGAAAAGCTGTGGTTAAAACTTGAAAGCTCATACTGATTCAAATAACATAAATGCACGTTGTATTACAATAACAAAAATGTGGTTCAATAAACAGGCACAGTTCATCTATAACCGTCTTTCCCCTCCTGCTCCCAAATCAACACCGCAATGCCACATAGACATTGGGCGCGCGCTGGAAAAGTTGACTGTGCAACGTCTTTTCAGCTGTTCCTCTCACCTATCCAGTCAAAAGACCAAACAAACGCCACGTTAGAATCCAACCGTTTCCACAAACTGATGGAGAGATTTATTCCCCAATCCCAACCACAATGGAAATGCTTACCTTCCATGGAAAAGTCTGTTTGCCAACATGTAGTTCATTGATGTCTTGGACTCCAGATATCCGCTGAGACAAGAAGATAATAAGCAAATTACAATAATCATAAAGCCCTCAACCTCATTATTTGCGGCAAATGTGTTAAAATGAGGCCTCTGTGATATAGCTACTCTGGAAGCTATATCACTATTAAATGCAATCATTTTCCACTCTATAACCACTCTATAATATGCTGCTAAAAAATGCCACAAAATCACTGCTGCTAAGAGAGCCATGGATCTAATCAAGCAACAAATCTTCATATAGGCGGAACTGTGAGCACAATTTCCTTCTTCAACTTCTTTCCTGCTTCAACACAAGGTCACACAAGACTTTCTTGGAGCATCATGCACCAAGAGTTCAAGAAATACCAACTCTGTAGCTACACCCTAGCCTGTCACACCTGAGTGCCAGTCAAGTGGACTCAGATGATCTGGCACTGACTGTATTCATCTAACCTAAATGCCTATATTTGACAACTATATTAATAAAGAGAGGAATATTACAGGCAAGCGCACATTTGGAGATTACAAGTGAGCCGTCTCTTCCTTTCTGGCTCAGCTTACCCATAGAGCTCCCATGTTTCTGCAGTGGGGAAGATCCTTACGAAGCCTCCCCGTCTCTCATACTCCTCCTTTATCCTCCTCAGCACTTTGATCTATATTAGTGAAAGAAAACGTGTGCTCAAAGAGTTAATATAGTTTCAGGTTCCCATAATGTCTCAAATTTCCGGTGTGAAAGATCTACTGGGCACTCCAGAATATGGCAGAAATGGAATACAGCTATGCATAGCCATGCTTTCATTAGCTTTTTCATCACCTGAGATAAGAATAGTTGTGTTTTTTCTTACATTAGAATGAAGATTTTATATCTACAGATGCCACAGGTCTTCGTCATGTTGCACCACTATGTTTCTACACCAGAAATAGAAACTAAACACTGGCTCTAGATAGGGCCTTTTGGGGGGTTTTCACAGCTACCATAGTTTCTCCTTTATGATGGGAAGGAGAGGGTGAGATGAGGGAGTTGCAATCGGCAACTACGCTGCCAGATTGCCAGACCACTAAATCCTACACACTGATCCTTTATCCAATGATTGCTAAGACCTTACCTCCTCAGAAGTCAAGCTCAGAGTGCTGTCTCCTGGGCCTTGTTTAGGTCCCTGCTTGTCTTTGGACCCCTCTGTTTCTGAGTTGGTAACTGATGCAAGCTTCTGCCGCTACAGGGGAGAAGAGTAGATATAATATCACTTTAAACCAATGCCAACCATGTACTGTCATTCCTCTTTCCGACATAAGTGCTTGCTGATGTTAAAAATGATCATAATAATTTCAGTATGTTCTACGGTTGTAAAGACTCATTTATAAATGGAAAACGTGCAAACTGCACTACGTGTAACAAAAGACGCCCTCTCTTCTTCTTTTTCCTCCTGTCACATAAATGGAGCCTTTTTGTTATGCACTGGCATTCCTGGCTGCCTCCCCACTGCATACACTATCAGCCTGTGATTGACAGATTTGGCATGCAGGTTGGAACTCGGGCCAGACAGCGGGCCACAACCTCACAGGATCACATGCAGAATTTGTCATCTAAATAGCAGGGGGATTATATTTAATTTGGGTGACACGGCTAGGGGGATACAAAGGCAGCCAAAAAGTGACAAGGCCTAATCCCTCACAGAACAAGGCCCGAGTGTTGCCCCTAATCAGAGTAAAAGGAGAGGATGTGCATTCTCAGGGCCCTCTGTGACAGTCTTGGTTTAGTGTCAAGTTTGTTTTTGGTTCATCTGAGTAACTGAGACTCTGAACAACAAAGTTTCTGTGTTTTGGGTCAAGTGGCGCACTGCGGCATTTAAAGCACTTGCTTACTAAGGGCACTTTGCTAATGTAATGAAAATTCTATTTAATATAGCATTAGGGATCGATACAAACAATCTGTCTGTCACTATGACGAATAGGAACGCCACATAATCAAATAAGCAAAAAGCAGTAGGCAATTTCTTACCGGTAATGAAACAGACATCGGGGAATTGCAAGAAAGGGACAAGGCAAAAGAAGATTAATATGTCTGAGTCAGAGCAAAACTCACCACTCTGCTCTGTGCAGTGGCTGTCGGTGCAGAAAGAGGTTTCTATGGGTGGAGACAGTGAGTTGTGGTTGAGCAGCAGCATTATCGTTTAACCTTTGTGAAGCCACATGCAGCTAGAAAAGCATGCTACATCAACATCCAACAATGACACATTGTCACTGTATGTCTAAACAGACCCTTTACACAATATAAGGTGGAGCAGAAATCTGTCTGATTTAGTAATCTCCCTCCAGCCGGTCCTGTGCCAAATCTGGGTGCAGTAGTCAAACGGAGGGAGCCAAATGCATTAGCTGTTGTGGCATCATTAGGCAACAAGGCCTAGAGAGAGCATTAGTCACTTGATTAGAAATGATAAAACAATAAGCCACAGAGTGTA
The DNA here is from genome assembly GCA_014281875.1 of Nibea albiflora. Taxonomy (NCBI): domain Eukaryota; kingdom Metazoa; phylum Chordata; class Actinopteri; family Sciaenidae; genus Nibea; species Nibea albiflora. Next base: position 8,417,856 of record CM024799.1, on the reverse strand, counting down.
GCACTTACAAACTGATGTCACTCAAACTGTAATTACATTAGCAGTTGTTTTGCATTACAGTGAATTTTCCATGAGGGTAAGAGAAGAGCTCAATGGCAGTGGCAGGAATGTACTGTAAGAGAGATGAAGACAAGAATGGGAATGTTTCACAAGGAAGGGTGAGTGAGTGCAACACTTGGCTTGCCTCTGCAGTGTGTGTGTGTGTGTGTGTGTGTGTGTGTGTGTGTGTGTGTATGTGTGTGTGCATATGCGTGTGAGAGCATCCAGTACCTGTGTTCTTTGGGCTGCTGGGGGCTTGAGGCCGGGGTCCAGGGCAACTCGGTCAGAACGTGGCTGTCTTGACAGGGGGTCCTGACACACAAAGCCTGTGTGGACACAGAAGAGTCATAAAGGAGTATATGAATGACATCAGGTCTTAAACATGTTACTCATTCCCATGACCTTCATATATTGCATCAGATCTTCAGTGTTAGTGCAAGAAACCAAAGTAGAGTGGGAGCCACAGAGGCAATAAATTACACGTACATCGACAATATCTTTAACAATATCGTGCTAATTCAAAGTCCTTATATCTGCTTTCAGAACTTTCTTGGTCAGAAGTAAAAGACATGTTTGATATACTGACACACTGTTTCCCAATACAGCCACAGCCACCTGAGGTGAACCACTGACCTTTCTTAAAGGAATAGTTCAACATTTTGAGTATATAATATATATTATTATATTAATAATATATTATATATTATATAATACTGTAAATAAACTCAATGAGTTAATGAGAAGTCACTTCAGTATAAAGCTTCAAGCAGCAGTTGATTAGCTTAGCTTAGCATAAAGCCTGGAAACAGGGGGAAACAGCTTGCCTGGCTGTGTCGAAAGGTAACAAAATCTCCCTACCAGAACCTATAAAGCTCTCTAATTAATTACTCAAAAATTAAAGTTAGTTAGACAATTTCCTCTCTCTGAGCAGTTGCCAGGCAACCAAGCAGACACTCTAAGAAGCACGTAGCCCTCATAAAACAATGGACGTCATTTTAAAAACTTCAGGTTTTGAAGGCACAAACCCAGCGGGTGGAATGTAGGAAAACATTAAGCATTAAACAATAGACGACTGTCTCCACCTGTTTGAAACCACAAAACTCACATCTGAGTATTTGGAGTGAGACTAGTGAAGAAAATACACCATAATTACAGCAATTACTCATACTTAATTATTAAGTATGACTAATCCAAACATCTTAGGTAGTCTAGTTATATAGTTTAGCTATAGTTTAAATTAGTTATGGCTGACCCTACCTTGCTAAAAATGTCTTGACTTCGGGATGTTCCTGAAGTTAAATTCTGAACTTAATTCTGCATTTTGAATTTTTGTTGATGGATTATTTAAAATGTTTGCATGCTTAGTTATTCAAATTTGCAATCCTAATGTTTTCTCACTTTTATATGAGCTTGAATGTTGGACAGAGCCAGGCTAACTGTTTCTCCTAGAGCGAACAGATATGAGCATGTCATCGATCTTGTCATCCAACTCTCCACCAGAAAGCAACTCGTTCCTTTAATTTTTTAATCGGAGGAAGAAGATGTGATTTCTTATAGCGATGCTACTTTATATTTAATCGTACAGCTCCACACATTTACATTGTAGTGCTTAGCTGATAAGGGTGGAGGAACAATGTTTGCAATTCACATATCCCACCATGATGTTCCCACACAGTCAATAAGATTTAAATCTACGATCTTCTGTTTATTAATTCCCACACTCCTTCAAAGCTAACTAGTGGTAAAAGCAAAGTGTTAAAAAAATATGTTTATGTCGTATCTTACCGTCACACTTGAGTTGAATTAAGTCTATTGGCAACTTGGAGCTCGAGGCTATTTGTAATACCTCATCGGAGCCGTCAGGTAAAAATCAGGCCCCTGCCATGCTCTTGCCTAAACACAGCAATTATTACAAACATGGGCGACACAGAGCTGACAGCTACACACAGGCGGAAAATGAATGCTAATGGAATGCTGTCATTATTTACAGGTCTGGGATGGAGCCCAAGTGTTATCGGCCAACAGCGCCTTTAGTTTGTTTGGTACATAATAGATGTGCTATGTTTTACATGCCACTGCTCATTTTCCCCAGATCCACAGTAACGTCTCAGTCCAAAGATAACTGGCAATTTATGACTCTACTCTTTCATTTAATGAGCCCGAGGGGAGGGTTTCAAGCCACAGCATGGCCTGGGCTACGAGAAACACACACACACACATACACACAAACACACACAATAGCCATTCCTATTCCCCTAATATCATTAGGCTGAGACCACAGAAAGACTTAATGGTTCAATGCCAGCTAAGATGGATGCCTGCTAATCAGTGGGCTCCATGTATCGTGCGAATGGTATTAAAGATAAATCAGAAAATTAGGCGAAGCAAAATAATCAAGAGATGTGAAAGTTTGGTTAGAATTCCGTCTCTTATTTAGAAGATGCCATCTACAAGGATGAAGACAAGCTCTCAGACTGTATGTGGTAGCGGTCAGGGTATGAGATTCTTCTTGGCATAAGCTTGCATATCACAAAATATTTTAAGCTCTTCCTCTGGATGAAAATTCAATAATTAAGAGGAGAGGAGACATAACGGAGACATAACTCATTCCCTGCTGCAAACACTGTTGTATAAACAGTGTTTATCTCTGCCTTGGGCCAGGCATTTTTTTATTTCTTCATGCTAAAGATTCCTTTATTTTGACATGTCGGATCCAGTTTCTTAAGAAAGCTTAATGACTACAAAGCAACTAAGACCTCTGTTGACAATTTTGTCCGCAAGTACTCTTAGTACTCTTAATTAATGAAGCCTGTGGTTTATTCTCTCAACACTGGAGCTCCCATTATTAAGCCATACAGCTATTTTCTGCAGTTTGCACAAACCCGACGAGTGGAATGTAGGAAAACATTAAGCATTAAACAATAGACGACTGTCTCCACCTGCTTGAAACCTGCTGGTTACAAGAAGCAAGCCAACTAGCAACAAGTAATTTGGAGAGAGACTAGTGAAGAAAATGCAGCATAATTACTGCACTTTTAATTTTATTTGAGCTTCTCCAAAATCAACATCTTTACCCCAATTATATCGTTTTGCAATGAATAATATCTGACTTGTACCTCAAGCTAAATATTACATATTTTACCGATTATTTCTTTCTTTTTTCCATTGAATTATTAAGTATGAGTAATCCAGAATTTTAGCTTTAAGTATCTAAGAACATCTCAGTTTATATTAGCTCTGAATATGATTAACCCTATGTTGCTAAGAATGACGTGATGTTCCAGCTCAATTCTGCATTTTAAGTTTTTGTTGATGGATGAAATTTATACATACTTAGTAATACAAATCTGCAATTGTAATATTTTCTCTCTGACTTTTTATGTTCTGTATATAACCACAAAGTTTTTTAAGGTTTCTACTTATTTGATGCACTTTAATTCACTAGCCTATAATTTAGGGGTATGGATTTAAACGTCTTTCTATAATCACTGAATTTGTTTAAAACCGAACATCTATGAGGTGCAACCATTCGTACAAAACTTTGGAATCAAATGGAAGTTAGATGTAGACATTGTTTCAGCATGCACTCACCCACAAGTGAAAACATGTCTGCAATCATGCTGGCCTTTATCTTCAGATCCAAGGGCGCATCACTGTAAATAAGTTAATTTGAAAAAATAAGAATGAAAATTACAACACCAACTCGTGAACAGCAAAATAAGTCAGTTGTCATAAGAAGATACAGATTTGTTGCCTGACCGCAACTAAACTGCTAAACTCACTAAACAAGTTTGTAGGGCTACATCTCCAGCCTTAGGGTATGTTTTCGTAAACTATGCGCGGATGCCATTTCCTTCAATGTAGCATTTTATTAACCTCTTTATTTGGTTGCAAATTCAAAGAAAAAACATTGTTTGAGCTGCTTAGGTTAAAACAAATAGTTTCAGCAACCTTCTGAAATAACAAAATAAAGAATCAAATGATTAAGACAGTGTCACTCACCAGGCCAGGGAGGGAGAAAGGTTCACCTCTAACAACCAGGGTTTGAGGTTGGAGTCAATGAGCACATCAAAACCGTACAGCTCTACAGAGGGAAACACAAAATGAATCAAAAGGTTTTCGCTGCAGACTGGGAAGTGAGCGCAGAGAAGCAGAATTACAAACCTCTGAGATCTGCTTGCTGCAAATAAAGGATGAAGGGTATCAAAGTCACAAGAGTTTTATCATAGCCCAATTATGTGGCATTTGGCAACATGGCCTTTGCATTTCTGCTACTGATTACACGCATGTTATGTACCCAATCACTCAAGGGAGAAGCATTCACCAAAGCCTGCTACTGAGGGATTGGCTCAATTACGTTAACTAAGTACATACACATTTCATCTGTCATGACGTTGCTTACGTAAGACGGTAGATCAAAAACACACTGAGGCTGTGAATATTTTTATACATACAGGCAATCATTTTCTCATGACAAGGAAGGTTAAGCAGTCTACATATTGTCACTACATATTAACAAGAAGGACTGCGTTGTAATGCGTAACAGAACAAGCTTCACCCCTATCATAAAGTTAGTATCTTGTCCAACTGGGGCAATAAAATAAACTGCAAGAGTACAAAGCTGGGAATGTGACAGTGTGTCCCAAGTGACAGAAACCTGGGGAATTAGAAAGCCTCAAGCTGAATATTGTATATGTTTCACTGCAGTAAGAGCTTAGCACTGAGTGACACAATAAAAGCCTTTTACAAAGTGGTCAGGAAGTTCCCTGTGTAAAAATCCATCCAATCTCTCCCGATTTTCACTTGTTTCACTGACTGATATATGGCTCACTGCGACAGACTTGGCCTGCGTGCCTGATGAAAGCCCTCAAACTGCTCTGGGGAGTGTCACCCTATAAGCCAAAGACCCGCCGGCCCCAGCAGCAGCGTGCAGGGAAACCACAGTCTTTTACAGGGATAGGGCAAAGCCCAGCCATAGAGCCAGAGGAAAAAATCCTTCTAATGGCACTTCAAAAGAAAAGACTATGTTCAGAAGAGGCCAGGGGGGGTTGGGGGTTTCAAAGCTGCCATAACCAGCGCTGTTTGTTCAGGCATCTCAGGTCAGTGCCAGTGTTAAACATACAAAAGCCAGCGTGAGCGAGCAATGGGTTAATAGCGCACTTGGGTAATTCTAGTTTAACAGGATGAGTTAAATGTACTGGGGTGTACCAGGTCATACATATCTGGACTTTCAATTAAAGGACTGATTTTACTCAATCATCAACAGTTTTTCAGCTTGGATACTGCACATCTAAAACAGATCTGTTATACAAAATCGGAGCATGGAGCTTGAAAGACATGGACATTTTCCAGATACAGAGACAAATGAAAGATGCTATCAATTATTGAGTCACCCAACTTTATGGAGGTGTAACCCTGCATCACAGAAGGACGCTTGCCCCACATATGTTTTCATTATCTGTATCAAGACAAGTTGGAGACAACAAAAACTGGATTTTATTCATTGGTCTATATTACATGGGTCAGGAGCTCAAAATATGCTAGTGTCATGAGGTCCAAACTGGTGTAACTGCAAACTCTATTTTCGTGATGGAACTGAACAAAGTCTGCCATACACGCCTGAGCCAAGACCTGCAACTGAAGCTGCCACTGCCATCTTTAACTTCTTTAACTTCTGAGGATGGACCGGACCCCCACTGCTAAACAGTGCTCGCTTATGCAGACCACTAAGATTTTATTTTCCACTTGCCGGCTTATCCCTTATATCCACTTCTGTATAAAAACACACACCGCACAGATCAAGACTGAAAGAGAGATGGAGAGAGAGCATGTGTCATAAAATGTTATGCATTAGTCTTAGGGAGCCGAGCGCTGGAATAAATTGGTTTGAGCCTGCAGTGGCTCAGCAGTGGCACCACAACAACAGGGGAAAATGGGGAGGTGTTACACCACCTCACCAGCCCCCGACAAGCAGACTCCATGTGCCGCGCATTTTCCCCCAATTAGGAGCAGACGCCGCTCCTGCCCCATGAGCCGCTCGCTGCTAGACACGTTTGTTCTATGGCTCAACCGCTGCCGGGGGAGCGCTGTTAAAAGTGCCCACAGAGAGCCCACAACAAGCATCACAGACAAGGAGAGGAGAGGCAGCGAACATCCACATCACACCCATTAAAGAGGGAGGGAGAGAAAAAATGTGACAGAGAAAGGGGATGATGAAGAGCTTTTTCTTTATTATTGGATGGGCGCAGCTGCAAACTTCACCACAAGAGACAAACGCCCAAAAACAATGATCTCTCCACCCTGGCCATGCAGCCTGTTGGCCCACAACAACAACAGCAACATAAAGTATTTCCTTTATGTGTGTTTTCTCCATAGGCGAGGACAATTGAATTACTCTTGCATCATTCTGAGATAAATTATTGCTGCTGAACTGTTTCACTGCTGTTGCAGGGAGCAGCGTGGAGCCACAAGCATGAAAACACTCTGAGGACAACACATTAAAGTTACAGTTAACACTCTATAGCGTTATTACGATAGTGGGGGCCGATCCATTAATCACTCTTAAAAAGATTTTGAATTATACGGCAGCCACACTGTCATCATAGGCGCACCAACACTGTGCTGCAGTGAAGTGTGGGAGTATCTGACAAATGTAAAACAGGGAGAGTGGTTCACAGACGGGGGATCCAACCGCATTCAGCACTTAATGAGGGACGCTCAGTGGAACACAGGACCAGTAAGTGGAATGTTTTGTGTGTAATAAAATAGGCCTTTGGCTTGGCTAATCAGATCTTAGTCAAAACATCTCGTAATCAGCATCCCTCAGCAAAAAAGCCTGTCCATTAATCACATGGCAGCGGTAAAGAGCTGCATGGGTGGCATTTTCTTCCCACAGGCACACACACACCCACACACACACACACCCACATACACACACTTCTTACCGATGTAAAAACTAAAAATCTGTTGTTTTTATTCCTTCCCACATGAGACGTTACGGAGCTATAAAAAGATTTTGTTACAGTATGCCCATTTAGATACGGATGTGCAATTTGAGCAAAGGGAAGAAATCCCATTTGAAAACAATAAACATTGTATTAAAGCCATTAATAGACATTAAAATTGCAGGGAACAATTTGCAGTAAATTAAGATTATAATGTGCTTTATGATCTTGCATGGCTCCCTTCCAGACAAGCCAGGGAGCGTATAAAAACTCTAAACAATGGCTGCTTTTATCGGCACATTCACTGCCCAAACACGCATGTATTCCTTGCCCTGCACTCCGATGCTTTACCTGTTTACTATTACAGGCAGCTGCCGAGGCCGGCGTTGAATGCTTGGTGTGTTGTAGGTTGCAGGAGGAGCGGGAGAGGAGCAAGTGCAAGAAAAAGGGAGAATGGCTGACTGAACATGACTCCCTGGCGGTTTGGGTGGGTTTCACTTAAGAGACAAGAAAAAAGATACCAGACTGGACGGTGTTTGGAAAGATACATCTACACTGGTTCCTACATGTCTCTGTACTCATGCTGTCATTACATACTGTACACACACATACGCACAGGGAGTTTGCATGCAACACGACCACACTGTGAGAGGCAGATCAACAGAGAGAGGATGAGGGTGGTCCTCTGGAACCATCAGTGTCTCTCTTCGGAAACTTAATCCCGTAGACAGACTATGAATGCTGTAATTAACTTGCTTGGGGCCATCTGAAGACAACAAAATTGCACTAAATTCAACAGTAAACTGATATGGCTGAAGTAGGGTAATGGGGATGTTCATAGCAGACCGCAGTGTATTATATATCTTAGTAAAAGGTGTAGAAGCTAATTGCTTTTGTACTACACAATGCCTTTGCTGTAGTATCTATGTCTATACAGGTCTCTATAGGCATATGTATAAGATTTCAATGTACCAGAAATATGGATGCAAACACCCTCAAAGTAAAAGTCATTATTATGTCGTTCAATGTTGTTCAGTTTTATTTCAAATCCAGTTTGAGCTGAGTATAACTGGGTTTCTCTTTATATGTGCTGGTGCAAAGTAACTCTACATGGTAACACCAAAAGCTTTTTTATGACTGGGACATGAGGATGTGGATAAACAAATATTCCAGGCTGACCTGAATGAATGAAAAGAGCAAACTTGTTTTTCCACTCTGCTGATTTTCACGCTCATAAAATATGTGTCTTTCGGTTGTTTATTCATGTCTATCAAGTGCATATGAGAGTCAGGTTGAGGCTTGGTAAGCCGCATTTCCCTGTACAGTAAATACCTGCATGGTCGCCATTCACACCTTGGGCTAATGTGGTTTTTATATCCTAGCAGGGATGCTCAGGGTACAGATAGGATCTTTATGCAGGCGACTGTCTGATGGTGTGAATCCAGCCCAAACAACCACCAATCAGGGGGGCTATTATGTCTACAGAAGCCTGTCACAACTGCAAAGCCCTTTATTTTTCTAACATCTGAGAGGTGAAAGAGAGTGTGAGCAGGGGAGGGAGTATTATAAACAAACAGAAACGGCGAGAGAAGAGGAAAAAGAGAGTGAAAAAGAGACAGCGGTGCTGAAGGAGGCTTGGCCGATGTGCTCGCTTTCAAACCCCAAATCTCAGGGAGACTGCCAGATAGAGAGAGAGAGAGAGAGCACAGACAATTAGTGCCAACACTAACATGGGTAATGGCTCCAAAATGGAGTTCACACGAGCCCGCTGCAAGGCCAGAGCAGCCAAGAAAACAGTCAGCCTAAATCAGGCAGACCTGAATGGCAACAGAGAGAGGAGGAAGCAAATTCCTGCTTCAGTCAATAGGCTCTCCACGACCCGGCAGCCGGTCAGAGGGCAGCAACAGGCAGGAAGGCTCCACACACTGAGGAATGACTGTCTGCAACCTCAGCCGGGCTTAGTGGAGAAATAGTATAAAGGAACTGCTGGACAATGAATATGAAACTGAAAGGAAATATGAGGGGTGTGGTAGTGTGCGTATGACTAAATATGTGTGAGTGTATCTGCACTGTGAGCAAAAAAGGAATGTTTTTTTTTTTTGTTTTTTTTTGTCCAGAGTTCAGATTTCATTCAAAGGAAATTCTTGACTTGCAGCTTGCAAGTCTCAAGCACGTGGTTGTGCTGGATGATCCCAAAGTTTTAATACTGCTGCATTTCATTGTCAAGCTATCCAGTGACGCTTAGACCTGTGCAGGTGTAAACTTGTTGTGGATTAGATTCAGGTCTAGGTTTACTTAAGCTAATGCTGTGTAACATTTCTGTCATAAAATAACAGATTTTAAATGATTTTGGTGTTACCCTGACTCATCAGGTGAACGCTGTCTCTTTCATTCCCACTCTGTGCTCTGTCCCCTCATTCTTTTACTACGTAACTGTGCTTCGGGTTCCATCTCCCACAAGAAGTTCTTTTTGCGGCACCAAGTGTTACACTGCCAGCTATTTCACTGAATTTGGTGAAACTGGATCATATTTTATGGAAAAAATGTTTTCTGGTTTCCCGCTGATGTCCTCTGGCTGTTCTGCATCAACTGTGTGTGATTTACAGCTTCCTGATGGACAGTAAACTGCAGTGAACTGTAGCTGCTGTTAGCTAATGTTAGCGCAATTTGTTAGCCATGCCGCCTGGACTGCCAGCTCAGTGCACCAGGGGAGTGTTTTCAGGGGGGGTTTCAGGCACGGCGGTGGGGGAATGCTGACAGGGAGCGGAGATGATGTTGCATCAGAAACAGAGCTGGACAAGTGGGCAACATAACCAGGCTTAGCAGCCTCTATGAACAAAATCAGATCAGTCCGATGGGAAGAGGACATTGATGCATGAAGCTAAGAGGAGAAGAACAGTGACTGAAGAAGAGGCTGGCAGACAAGAGTAAATCTAGGATTGACTTTTAGTCGTTGGCAAGAACCTAATGAAATAAAAGGCTGAAAGACAGACGCCAAGCTGGGCTTCTTGCTGTTGGACTAGTCTGTAATATTAGCTGGCTGCTATGTCTTGTGTTGTTGTACTTGCTAGATGTTTGGCTGTGTTAACAAAGCTGTCAACTCTCTAGTTTTTGATCACAAGTATTGCTTTAAGAAGAATATGAAAATATTACCAAAGCAGTTTGTCTTGTGGGGAACAAACATCTTGCAGGCAGTGGCTATCTGTAGTTCAGCACTCAGCACAGCTTTGATGATAAGGTCCTCCACCTGTTTCATCAGCACTGGAATAGACAAAAATTGAGAGATTATATTTCTGTAGCGCTCATAAGTTCTACTCTTAACAGTTCTTGTTTGAATCTGACAGAAAAGTTGTATTGCAGGCTCAGAAATATGCTCTTAACAGAGTCAAATTTGACTTTAAATCATCTTTGCACTGACGTTAAAACAAAGGGGAAAAGATCAAACGGATGAGAAAGGGAAGAAAACAAAGGTTCAACTCACATGTGGTGTCCTTCCCATCCTGCTTCAAATACCTCAGCACTGCACTCATACTCCACTTGTTCCCATAATCCTCAACTTCAGGGTCATCGCAGCTTAAAAAGGAAGAAATGCACTTCAAACACTCATGTTACAACAAAATGAATGAGTCGATCTAACCTCCTGTAGCAGCTCCACAATCAGCGTATGTTCGCCATGATGAAAGTTACCTGACATAATCGCTGCTCTTTTTGTTCACGCTGTAGTTAGTGAGATGCATGAACGTGTTCTTGATGTTCTTTGACGTCCGGTCGTACTTGACTGTGGCAAATCTGTAAACAGATGGTGTTTATTTGGACAAGGGGGAAAAAAAAAAAAACCTTACTTGCCATCCAACAGTTTCACTACATATCTATCAGCCATAATGACCACATTCATGCAACTGACACTCGACTGAATGATAGGGGCACTTGGGAGAGAGATTAGTTTCTGGCAGCGTTTGAGAGGAGTGGATGCCATATGTGCAATAATGAGAATTCCTTGGCAGGCAATGTGTACCTGAATACCAACACAACCCAAAGGAATGTCAAGAGATAAAGGTGGGATTCAGAATTTGGCGATGATTTATTGCCCACAGTTGATAACCAAGCCAGAAAACAAGGGGGGCGGTGGCACTCCAGCACGTACCTCTATCAGACCAAACCAAGGAGCCAGTCGTTCCATAAAACAACTACCCTCTCCTGACCTACCTGTGCCTGGCACCTGGCCCCTTCTTGGATTAATAAATTATTCCTGCTCTAAATACCAACATCTAATAAGTATAGTGCAATTACAGCAAGATGCAATCAGCAACATTTGATGAGCACATCCTACAAGTGGAACAATAGGGTGCTTTGTCTCAAAGTCACCGCTACACAGTAGCTGGTCTAAAAAGTGAAGGCTGCCCTCTTCTGGGCACTAAGTGTGCACCAGGGGATGTGCTTCAAGTGCAAGAGCCAGGCAGTGTGTACACCAGAGCACCGAGAAACTGCCACAAGCTGCCTCAAGGGCAGAGAAGTCAGTTACTCATAAAACAATGGTAGAGTGTGACTCAATACTGAATCTAGTTTTATAAAAACTCTTCACATTCGGGGCTTTTATTTTGCACTGCACTTGTTATTAAGTCAGTTGTGCTGGAATGATTTTTTACTTCCCCCCGCCCCAACTGCTCACCTCGCCAGACCCTCCTCATACACATAGATGAGGAGTGGATCGTATGATGTCACCAACACATACAACCGCACATCAAACTTGAACTCTGTGAACAAAAAAAAAAAAAACACACACACACAAATTTAGTTTCATTCATGCAGATTATTCAGATCTGCAATGATTGCATCATAAGCTGTGTATGCAATAAAGAACTCACCATCTATCAGTAGTGGGTTATTAATATAGCGAGACACCAAGATGTTTTCATCCATTGAAATCTGATTTGGCTGCACATGACACATAGAAACAAAAGGCACAATAATTAACAGATGAGGAAGACGAAGGGAGTATTTATCGTATATACAGCGAACTACAGCGAAGATGACGGAGGAAAATGTCATTACAGGTCACACATGAACTAATGTAGTCAATTATTTACTACAGCGATAAGGTCAGATGTCAGTGAACAGATTCGCATACAGCATTAAGCACTGAATTCCGAATAGATGATGTGACACTACTGTTAACCATTAACATCAAAGAGTCATCGAATCAAGAAAAGACTGCAGTGACACCGGCCCTAGCAGGTCAACGTTAAAGAACAGCCTATAAAAACACAATCTGGTGATGGGAGATGGGTCATTTATGAGGTTGAAATGTGTTGCAGGTGGCGAAGTTGAGAAGAGATGGGACGGGGGGGGTAGTAACCTCAGTGCTGGCTACAGTTCAGAGAAAACCTGAACCAAAAAAAATGAACGTATTTCTTTCTTCTCTCCAAATATCGCTCTGACATTCTTTCCACTGTTTCATAAAAATGCCTGAGAAGAAGAAGAATCGTGCATATGTTTTCCAAGAGTGAGAACCTTGTTGAGCTCTTTCAAAAGCCAGGGCCTTGGATGTGTGTGATTTACTCCACACTTAATGTCTGAAACGCTGGTTGATACTTATTTCAAAGACAGCTGTATCTGTACAACCCCCCCCACCACCACCACCACCACCACCACACACACACACACATACAAATAACATCTGGCCAACTGACTGTTTCACACAGTATTTTCAGTCAGTGTGCTTAAGGTTAACTCCCACTGGGTTTGACATTAATGTGAATCTGTGTTAACTCATGAATCAGGGGGAACTTTTCACACTCAAACAAAAACACTGATTAGCTGCTTCCAGTCAGCTAACCGCCTACTGGCTGCAGCTTCAAAGTTATTCTACAGACAGTAGTATCAATCTTCTCACCTCATTCTCAGTAAGAAAGCAATCTTATTTCCCAAACTATCTCAAAGGCAAAATAGTAGCAGAAATTGTGACGTTATACCAGCTATAAACACAGTCACAAACATATAAAAAACACAACATTATGAGTGTTCATCTACACAAATGTTGTTCACCCCCCAAAGACAGCTTTATTTTGGATCGCTGCATCCGTCTGAAAGGGGTAATAGAGCAGTGGTTCCCAACCCAACCCCGAGATTTAAGGGATAAGACAGAAAAGAAAGAAATATTTCTGTTCCACAAAATTATGTATGAGCTTGAAGGTTCATTGTTGTCCTTGGAAATAGCAATATTTCACAAGAAAAAAAAAAAAATAGCAAAGATCTGAGAGAACTCCAGAAAGAAATCTAAAGTTTGAACAGAATAATTATTATCACAAGGTCCATTTACTTTATTTATTATTTATTTAATAATTTAAGTCAAATTTCAAACAAAAATGCCAAACATACTTTGGATCCAGTCTCTCAAATATGAAGATATGCTTCTTTCCTCTGTTTTACATGATACCTTTTAGTTTTTAGATGGTTGGTCTAAACTACTACTATTTTCTGATATTCTATAGACCAATCATTCACTTTAGAAAATAATATAACATGATCAGTTGCAGTCCTGCTTCCTTCTTTTCAGATCTCCACAAATCAAACAACTCTGACTCTGATTAAACAACCTGTGATGGGGTGTCACTACTGTGTGGACGCACAAGCAAGAAGTGTTTGCTAACTGATAAGTCTAGTGTGCAAAATCACTCACATTGCTGACCAAGTAGATGCCTCGCCCTCTTGAAGATGCTACTGGTTTAATAATCCACGGGCCCTTGTCCTTGGCAAAACAATCTGAGATTGAGGCAGAAAAGACGAGAAGAGATTTAGAAACACGTATGATGCATATGTTTGGAACGGTTGTGAACGTGTCATAAAGAGGGGATCAGGTGAGAGGCGTCTTACTGCAGAATTCCTGGTACTCAGAGGGAAGCACAAAGGTCTGAGGAACGATATGGAAGTTTTTGAATCCATGAGTCTGCTGCATTCGCTGGATGTTTTTATAGAGGCGGTCTTTGCGCGTCAATTCATACGACCTGGAAATGAGCAGAGGCTCCACTTTTAAAACTACTCCACAGCTTTGACACTGACGGAACAAAAATAAACTCATACATAACAGCAATAGATCGCCCTCTGCCTGACAGTCTGATTCATTTCATGTTTCAGAGAGGCACCCGTCCAAACTAAATGCTTTGCAGTGGAGGCCAACAAACACACTGCCTGAACTGACGCGCTTTGAACAGCGCAGCGGTTATATTTATAACACAGAAAACAGTAACAATACACTCATACATCTGAGGGCTCTGTTGTACCTGGGAAAGTGGTTGACCTTCTGGAAATCTTGAAGGCTGCGTAAAATGTAAGGCTTGAGGTGAGATCCTGTCCACATCAGGTTAAAGTCATTACTATTTGGGTGAACCTGAAAAAACAGACAGACTGATTTACTGCAACTGACAAGCTGGACAAAATCATTTAGATTCAGCACACACAGAGCAAATGACCTTTGCAAAGGGATCATTAAACAAAGCGTAAAACCAAGTATAGCCATTGCACTTCACACTGAATCTGTAGAGTTTCCAGTCACCAACACCAGTATTATATTCTGATGTCCATCACATATGACAGCTCGGTTAAATTAAATCGAGGGAGCAGATCACACACTCTCCTGCTAACCTGGAGGGATACAGCCCGCTCTTTAGAAATTATCTCAAAAGGAAGGCCAACTCGCAGATCATCACCCTGACATTATTTTATCTATTTTGTTTTGTTTTATTCCAGCAGTTCGTTAGGAGGCTAAATTCACATGGCCGCTCTGTGTCTAGGGGAGAGCCAGCTGTTTGTAATAAAGGCTTATTAAAGTTTGGCTCTGTCGCCGCTGTGGTAGACACTCGTCTGCCTTTGATGACGGGTTAGCAGGAGTCAAGAAGCATTGAAATGAAATAAAAAGGGAATTAATTGTAACTGCTTGGAAAGAGCAATAATGGGGATTGTGTGCCCTCGTGAAACAGGATTAATGCTCTTGAGGTCATTTCGGGGTTTTTTTTCCACGGGAACGTTCCTGGGATTTGACATTGGCATTATCAGTCAAATGAAATCAGAATGACCTTAGTATTCCTTATCCTTATAGCACGTAAGTATATAAATAACACGTGCAGCTAAAAACAATGCATTTTTACTAATCTTATAAATTTGCACGATTTGCCAGAGAACATTACCTCATGGAATCCGTGATTGGTGAGAATTCCTCGTACCAAGCGACTCTCTGTGCGCACAATCTTGAAGGCCATATGATATCGCTCTGAGCAAATGAAACACATGTGACAACTAAATATCTGTAGTTGCCAACTTATTGAAGGCTCTAAATGTTGTTATTACTTTTTTCTCATAGTCATTTTGTAGTAGATTCGACAGATTGTACCTCCAGTAGAGCAGATGTTGCCATCTTTCGAAACAGCAGCTTCGGGGAAAAACAAGAGAACTGGGATCGTCTTGCTAAGGCCGCTCCAGGCGATGCAGGGATGGTCTCTAGTGGAGAAACAATTACATGATACATCGTCACAGTTAGAGGCAGATTCTTCTGAATGTTATTTGAATAATCCGGAGAAATAAACATTTCACACAAAGGAACCCATCCAAGTAACAATATCAACAATAGAGATGTACTCCAGGGTGAATATCTCCCAAATGATGTGAACGAACCTATGCGGGCAGTTTACCTAATGCTGGGGGAATGTATCCTGACATGGTGTTTGTTTTAGTCAGGCAGATAGAGATAGAACCACACATAGTTTCAGGAGGTGCTGGGCAATAACAAACCCATGTAGTAACAAACACCCTTGTAAAACTGCAGACTCTCTCTGTTAGTACCAGACACAGCCTGCATATCAGGGGCTAAAAATAAGATAAGGTCGCATGAAGATGAAGTAGAACTCAATCAGGCATGGATGGTCTTGATAAGGGGGAGAAGCAAGTAAACAATTCCTGCCTCTTACTTAAATATGTCAGACGATATGACTGATATCTTTTCCACTGTGGTGGCTTTGTGGCACGCCTTTAAACAACATATTTTGTAATATTTTTAACATCCATCATGACTATTAAGATATTATACAAACACGATGTGCAAGGTCTTAGACAAAAGGCAAAAATTGTCCCTTTAAATTGCAAATATTTGGATAATTTTAAAACATAAAGCTTTTCTTCCTCTCAATTTATCGGAAGTGATGAAGAAAATCACAGCTAGGCACTTCACAAGAGTCATTTAACTAGACTGCATCTCTGGTGTGGACAGACATCATCACATTAAAGGTGTTGTGTATCTTTGGTTTCCACACATGCTTCATACTGAACATGTGTCATACATGTAGATACAGGTGTTTGTCCCTACTATATTTGCCCGTAATAACTAGACTTGCTATCATTTGTGTTAATTAGGGTTACGTTAACGTCAACTGCCCCTAATAAATAATGTGATAGCAACAGCTGGGCCATAGGTTAAACCCTAATACTAACCAATCCAAACTAATTCAGTTGGAAATTAGGCTAAAAGCAGGTGGCACCATGGCTCTCAGTAAGGTATGACTAAGTATAGCTTAAGAGGGAATTAGTTGGCAGAGAGAAGACAGCATAGACCAACTGTTGCAGCTATGATCTAGAGCTAGATGCCCTTCTCTCTCTCTCATTCAGTTAAACCTTTCATCAATTATGCAAAACGAAAGCTATCTGAAGGCTAAATGTATCTTGGCATAAATTATTAAACATGGCTCAGGACATCTTCTGTAAGCCTGCACAGATTGCATTACACATTCAGTAAACTATGGCAAGCTGCAAAGACTTCGGTACGACCAAAAGAAATCTAGCAATGCTTTTTGTCAGCGCGGTGTCACATTAATACTGTAATTACAAGGAGGTATTCCAGAAGGATCAATAGGCTAAGAACAGCCACATCCACGAGCGGCAGGGACTGTGAGCAATATGCTACTTATCTCCATCGATTATAACAGTCCGATATTTTTAAAAAAGAGGAAAAGAAACAATGGTTTTAAAGAGAAAATACTCCCGCAAACATTTGATGAACGTTTTTTTAAAAGGGATAATGTAAAGCATAAAATAAGATAAGATAAGACAGACTTTATTGATCCCACACCAGGGATCAGTTGTTACAGCAGCTCAAAATATATACATAAAGTTGGAATAAAATATTTTTACCTTTCTCATGAAATAATTGTGACAATGTGATTTATTTTTGAAAGATATAGTGTATCAAAACTTCATTGATCAAACTCTTTCAAATACATCACAGTGAAAATTAAACCACAATTAACCGGATGGGTATAAATAGAAATAAAAAAAGAATGTGTCTGAAAACAAAATTATTCTAACTTCATGGGCAACCGTGTATATATGCTGAATTAGGAAAGTCCACCGTGTACAAAAGGCTGTGTCCTTTCTTAGTCCATGATAATGAACATTTCAGTTTAGGGTGTCCTGATTTGTTCTAATGTAAAAGTCTGAGGTGACTCGGAGGTGATTTGGCATTTGGATGTGTAGGACAACACCCTCTTCACCCTGTTCGGTTCCCTAACCGAATCAAGGGTCTGAGAATAGAGTGTGTCATATGCTTTACAGGCTAAATAAAACTGACTTGACCACAGACAACATAAACATGACAACAGACACATAAAATGAGCTCACAGATGGGACTTTCCTGAAGGACACACTGATTTGCTTGGGACACATTTCTTTGTTTCTAATGCTCACTGCAGTAGACCGCAGCCAATATTAAGAGTTTTCCGAGCGACTGCAGTACAAAAAACTTACTCTTGCTCGTCCTCTGAGGAGGACTCGGAGTCCTCCTTATTCCGGATCACAGCTGGCATCTTCAGGGCAAATGGGGACGAGCTGCCCGCTGAAATCTTGCTGGGATCAGGTGTCTTATCATGGCACCTACCACCTCCAACTGCAAAAACATCAGTCTCTGAATAGCTTTAGCTCAACTCAAATTAACAGCAGTCAATTCCTTTCTATTAGCATCTATTAATAACGACCTTACTAAGACTCGTTAACACAGTCCTGAAACATCGCTTCACATTTAGGTGAGAGAAGCTGCTTTGTAGCTCTACCTGTAGTGATAGTGACATTAATACTACCTTTCTATTAACGTTACAGCAGCGAGAAGACGTTAAGACAAGCGTTAGCTAAATAAGACTTAGGTTACTGACAGGTTGCTTTAGGTATGGGAAGCTAACCAGGTAAAGTCTGCTTAGTCTTAAGTACACCATACAAACACACACCAACGTCAACTTGCCTTTATGTCTGAGAGCCTGCTAACTGCTAGCTGGCAGGTTGTCACCAGGGCCAGTTGATCAGCGCGGTTAATCTTCCTGGTAACTACAACAACTGAGTAGCAACAGATCACGGAGCATGCGCAGAAGTTCTTTGTCCGCCCAGACCGTTTAACCGTTAACCATATTTCGGTGTCTGCGTCCGTACGGTCAGTGTATGGGTGAGACGAAGAGAAAGTCGACCGCCATGTCCTCTAAAATTGTACTTGTTGGAGGGTGTGCGGCAAATTAAATCGTTAAAAATCAGTTTAATACACGACGGAGAACAAATGCTTCCTACAGTTTTATATGTGCGCTTTGTGTGTACGTCTTCAATCGAAGCAGGAAACACCGCTCAGACTCTCTCTCGCTCTACATTTACTCTTCTTTGTTTGAACGCAGCCTAGCTACAGTCTACAGGTGACCGAATTCCTTGATTTGTATTGGTTGTTGAAGCAAAGTAGGCGGGACCTGGACGCTCGTGTGGGCCAATCATATGAATGGTACGATCGATGGAGCCATTTGTTAAGCTCTGTTATTGGTCCACAATGCAAGGTTGACAGACTTACCATGTGGAGTATAACACCATCCTCGGCTGGCCTGAGTCCCACTTTACTGTTTATTTATCTGCCTTTCTTCTCAGGAATATGCTCACACTGTAGATTAATAGACGTCGCCAGGTAAATATACATTCACGTCATTTTATTTAATCATAATATTATATTATATTAATCAGGTTATAGCAGCGTTAGCTTGTTATGTCATATTGCTATACAGTATTGTCTCCCTGTGATGTGATAGGTAAAATACAGCAGACCTATGTTATAACAGCTGCACTTGCACTGGCCTTCAGTTTTGATTAAAGGTCCTTTGTAGGAACAGAATACAATATCCATTAGTATGTTTTAATTGATATATAACAACCTGAGCATAAGAAGTGTGTTTTTAAAAATGAGCCCTTTATAGCTACAGTGAAAGCGGGTCCTCTTCCATGGTGTCCACCATGTTGAACCACCATTTTTGCACAGTAGCCCAGAGCAGACAAACCAAACACTGATATGGATTAGATTTGGCCTTTTGCTTTTTTATGTGTGTTTTTCCTACATCCTTGGCGAGATGTGGGAGAGTGTGCATTTGTTTTGCTGTCTGCAACTTCACTCCTAGGTGCCACTAAATCCTACACACTGGACCTTTAATAATTTATCCTGCATTGAACAGACCGACTTTGCTTTCGCTTGACAGGTGTTTCTCAGAGAGAGAATAAAGATGAGTCGCTTCCTGAACGTCCTGCGGAGCTGGTTGGTGATGGTGTCCGTCATCGCGATGGGAAACACCGTGCAGAGTTTCAGAGATCACAGCTTTTTATCAGAGAAACTCTACACAGGCACGCCAGAGTTTGGTGAGCAAACTAGGTTTGACGTGACAAAATATTGCAAGCCAGACAACACTGGATATTATAGTTTTCATTGAAGTGAGCATCATGTTGGTGCTGTCAAGTGTTCAGGAGTTTGATATGATTCCTAAATATATATATATATATATATATTGTATGTTTATAAAACAGTGAAACAGCAACAATTGTATCATGTCATATTTTCTTTAGTCTTGAAAGAAAAAAGTCGTTAATATTAGACCACAGCAGGATAATAGTGGCTGATGAGAAATATTTGCTTATCCGATTAATCAACAAGACTCTTTTGTGTTTTATAAATTAACCTTTACCTTCTTCTGATTCCTTTATTGACATACATGGGATGTACACATGGCTACATTGTGATCATTTCATTCCCATTTTTAAATCATGCATTCCTGATTGTTCCGTTTCTTTCCGTTTCCTCAGTAAATGGCCTCCAAGCTCGAACATTTGGTATATGGACGCTGCTGTCATCGATCATTCGCTGTGCCTGTGCCATTGACATCCAGAACAGAGCGTAAGACATCTTCTCAGCTCCCGCACCTTGTTTGCTGTGTTCCTGTGTGCTGTTGTCACGTTCTTACTGTATGTCACGGCTCCCGCAGGCTGTATCACATCACCTTATGGACATTTGTGCTGGCGTTGGGTCACTTTCTGTCTGAAGCTTTCATCTACAAAACCGCACCTCTGACTATCGGAGTCATGGCGCCTCTCATTGTGGCAAGTGAGTGCGCACGGCATTGAGGAGTGATGGGAAATATAGCCACATTACTCCTTAAGTGGTTTACATTTTAGGTTTTAAAAGGTGTAAAAACATCTTTTAATAGCATCTTCATGTTTTTCCAGGTTTCTCTATCATAGGGATGCTGATTGGATTCCAGTGTATTCCAGAGTCACAAGAGGAAGTTGGAGCACGACAGAAGAAGCGAAACTGAAGTTCGATTTTCCTTCGATCCCTTGAACCCTCCTCCGCAATTACAGCCAGACACTTGTGGACTGGTCCTAGTGTCCTGCTTCTTTCTTTGAAGAATGTGAGATCTGGATTTTCCTATTGTGACACCTCCTATAGACTATATGCAGTACATCTCTATCTGGGCTGTATTTCATGTTTTTAAACTGATACTTTACGTGAATCTTTTGCAACGAAACGTGTCTGTTCCGAATGACGTGTTCACATTTCTCTGTGCTCATCATTTAAGTGTCTTCTGTTTGTTTGTCACAAAGTGAATGACATGAAATAACCCAGCGTAGATTTATTTCATCATGTTGATTTGTTTTATTTCACCAGACCACCATTCACTACACTTTTTTTTTAAATTCATGATTTACCAAAGAAGTCAGATGACTGTACAATATAAAACTATGCTCTTCATCACAAAGTATCACAAACACGCATATCATAAATTGTTTGTGTGTGCTGTGAAAAGTTTGTACACCCTTTGGATTTATGCACAATTTTTGTCTTAAAAAATGTTTGAAAAATGAAATGAAATGATTTGATTTTGATGTTTTCCACTAAAGTCACAAGGAAATTATGCGTTTTTAAAAACGTCTTTTGAAACTAGAAACGTCATCTTGTTTCGCAGTATTTTTGGTAAACATTTAATATCAGTGTGGCTTGTGTCTTATATTTGGGTTGAGGCGAGAGAACTTCTTTTTCGCTCTGGATTTTCTGGTTTAGGATGCGTTCAAATGCAGAACATTTCACAGCACTGTCAAATGTGCTACAAATGCCACTGGAAAGAGAAGTAGCACTTCTCAACACGACACATCAAGTAAAACATGTTAATGACAAACTGTACAAACACTGGTTACGCAGCATTAAATACATCTCTCAGTAACAAATTTAAAGAATATTACACATAAAGACATTATCTCGTGCAAAAATGACAACTGCAGTAGATCGACTGGCATCATCCTTCCATCATGTTTGGTGCTGTTGCATGTTGATCCAGATATTTACTGCTAAAATATCTCATGTTACAGTTAAACAAGGACAGAAGTGACTCTCCAAAGTGTACTCAGATGCACAGCATCAATCATACTTTTAATTAACAGTATTCATAAGTGTGATCCTGAATGGCAGGCGGAGGTAATATGAACGCCCTGCTGCTGGGTGAGCTGAGAGGAAAAGACACAGTCACAGTCTGCATTTAATGTGCTCTTCAGTTGCGCACAATATTGGTCCGATATTAGGAAAAACTCACAGTTCAAATGTTGCTCATTAGATCCGTAGTGAACACTGGTCAGTGGGGGACAGTAAAAGTTTAGGAAACAATCCCGTTAAAGTTAAATTCAATTAAAGAGTGTAGAAATGTTGGAGTTACTAAAGTGACAGTTGCATTGACAAGACAAACATGTATAAAACACCTACATTAAATAGGAAGTGTAAAAACTATTGAGGGTCCAAGTGTGTTCCCCTTGTGCATGATTGGCTTGTGCTTGTTTTGGGATGAGCTAAGTTGCACTTATTATATCAGTGTGAATCTCTGGTGCTGAGGCCCGAGAGTGTAGCCTCCATACAGTACATCAAATATACAGTAGTTCTGCTGGTTCTCGCTTTAATCATAAAGGCTCAGAGAGAGCCACTCAGTGTGATTCAGTCTCTACGTTATCACTCTTCACAGCAGCTTTTCTTCCCCTCCGTGGCCATGTGTGCGTGGTTATGCATGTTGACGTGTCTGTATTTCTGTTTTGATCTGTACGCAGTGTTTCTGACAGAGGGAGTGTCTGTCCTCCTCATTTTTCAGGATTTTTTGCAGGTGGAGAGGCACCTCCTTCGAGGTGAGCTGTCACTTTCTGTGAATTGACGAGGATAGAAAACAATTACAATTGCGTCATCCAACAAAAGAGTTTAAAAAAAAATAAATGAAAAGACAACTCATTCTTAACTCATCACAGGCCTGAGAAAGATAACAGAACATTAACATTAAAGTTGGGGTAATTAATTCTGGAGAAATCCAATACCATGATATATCCGATGATATAGTGCGAACATTAGAATGACATTACCCCACCTTTATTGTTGAAATGATTCAATACATTACTTTAGCATCAGATATCTCAATACATCTCTTTCACCAGCAGCAAATTAACACCATCAATTCATTATGTATTTAAAATCTGCTCTGTTAGCACAATGAGTTAATCACAAATGTCAAATGATCGTTAAATAAAAAAAGATGATTTGATTAAAGCAGAAGACTACGATGACTTAAAAAACAATGGTAGAGGTATGTTTCATTTTTAATTTCATTATTTCACAAGTAGTTTTAAATGAGGTTAAAATTCCTTGGAAGATCCGCGATACCAGCAGGTGAACCTGTTTATTTTAAGAACAGAGTGTACTGCATTAAAGTATAAATAACCTCATGAATTATTCATATCAACATTTATAAAACACCAGATGTGCTTATGTGGAGAATGAATTATACCCTTTATTTTTGTCGACTGAAACAGTGTTTTGTTGAATGTTCAGGAAGATTCATTGATGATAATGTTTGCTACCTGTCACATGTTTCTCTCTTCTGTGCGTGTGTGTGTAGCTGTTGAAGCTTCAGAGTGTGTGCCCCTACCTCAGCAGGTGTGCGTTTTGGTTATTGTGAGGTTGTGGGTTTATGTCAAGACTGCTGTTGCCAAGAGCCGTTGGACGCTGTGGCCCCGTAGTCCTGCACCGATGACAGGGAGCCTGTAGGCTGGAATGATAGCTTGGGTGTCACACCTCTGACGAGCCACCCGGAGGGGTTACCTTATCCTCTACCATCTCCTCCACACCAACGCCGCCACCACCACTAAACTTCCCTCCCACCACCACCTGCACGTGCAGCTAACGCTGCTGCCTGCTACCTGAGCTGTAGCCCAGTGATCACACCTACACAGCCTTGAAGTGAGCAGTGCTTAACATGTTGTAACTGTACCAAGAATGTATGGAGAGTGTCTGTTTATTTATTTATAAATGTAAGTTAAAGGATTTAACAGAACTGCCTTCATTAGTAAAACAAAAAAGGTGGTGGTGGTCTGTTTATTTAAGTTCTGTTAGCGTGCAGGATTACTGGAGCTTCCCATTTTAGCAGCATTTGTATTGTTAGAATATTATGGACAGAGAAAGGACGAGGGAAAGTTGGCCCCAAAGAAAGGCAACGACTGAGCAGCAGAAGACACGCAATGTGATTAAAAAGCATTGATTGTTAAAGATTCAAAGGTGATTTGATCTGAGCAGCTGGAGGCCACTGAGTTTTGTTTGTGTTATGTTTCAGACGTGAACAGTTGTGCAAAAAGATGCATTTGTTTTTGTTGATGTATATCCTAGATTAACTCAATAAATTAAACCTCATTTTTATCCATTGACAGTTGATTTTGGTGCGTTATTATCACATTATTACAGTGATTACAGATCTGTTTGACAACTGTCAACTACACCCACGTGAAAGTGTAACAAAGCATGTCATAACAAAACAGATTTAATAGCAAAGGATGATAAACATGCAAATTGGAGAGCTGACAAAGCAGAACCGTGCTGTCTGGAAACAGCATTTGAGAGCAGAGGATGTTGTCAGTGAGTTTAGAGAGGAAGTTTCCACCCATGCAGCAGTGCAACCCCGGCATTAAGTCATGCAGTAGAGTGAGGACAGTGCGTTCAGCCCAGAGCCAGGGCGGCATCCAACACGCTCCTTCTCCGCAGGGACGTGAAGATGCCACCTCTGGCTTCATGTAGCACGCACACACACACATGTACTTACGCTCAATGACGCCACCTCAGCCTGTAGGTTGGCTTTCTGTCGTCGGAGATCAGACTTGATGAATCCTGTGATAAACATGGTGCAAAGTGAAATGATTAGCTTACGGGAGTCGTGTTCTCGGTGGACTTTCACTTTAGAATTAGTGTTGGATGCAGTTTTATTTTGGCAGATCTGTGATCTGTCGTGAAATGCACTTTAGCTTGAAACAGGGACACCATAGAAGCAACACGCATATGCAACATGCCACAACCTGATATGTAGTTTTGAAATAAAAGTTAAAAGTTTTTTATTTTGGGTATTATTTTAGTCTGACATCATGAAGCCTTCAATGTCTTTATATTATGCCTTTAATAAACAGGAATTCTTCATTCAGCCACTAGGGGGCGACCTTGTTCCATGAAAAGCATGACCAAGCAAGACATTAACTGCTGTTTGTAAAGTTGTTCTTACACCTCACCTGTCATAACTGTTCCTATTAGCAGGAAGACACTCAGGAAGATGTTTCCTGCTAAAGTGCCCCATTTGTCAATAATCTTCCCTTGGGAGATGGTGAAGATGATTCCAAATATCTGAAAAGAGAGTCAGAAAATATTATATATGCATTTATTGTGTCATCACAGTTAACTGTGCTAACAGTTACCGACCTGAGCTGAACAGTTAAGCAGTCCAGATGAGGTTCCCTCTGATTCTGGATAGGTGAGTTCAACCGCAAACTCAAACCCCAGAGGGAGATATCCTGTCATGAAGAAGCTGCAGATAAGCAGACAGTGAGGATTCAATTCAAAAAGGCTGAAACATAATTGATATATTTGTGATATGTGGCGGTTT
Organism: Nibea albiflora; assembly: GCA_014281875.1. NCBI lineage: Eukaryota > Metazoa > Chordata > Actinopteri > Sciaenidae > Nibea > Nibea albiflora. The sequence goes on along the minus strand of CM024799.1, from coordinate 8,392,601 downwards.
TTATCCCCGCAAGAAAAAGAAAAACAGCTTCACGAATTCAAAAGTAGGGCAAGTGTAAATTGCTGTATAATACATCCTGTCTGGGTTTGAGGAATGAATTGCTATGGAAACCAGCTATGGGCATAATCAGCTTACTATGAATAGCAATAATTGTACAGGCAAAGCACGTGTACCGGGGAATTGGAGGAGCGTTAATTTTGCTTTGGCAAAGCAGCACTAATGCCGGATGAGAGAAATGCAAAGAAACATGACTATGTATAGCTTCAGCAGAATGTTTTAAGGAGCTATTAGCAAAACCTGAGACCCGTGGACATCAAACGTGACTGATATGTTAATCATAACCTTAGAGTTAAGGTCTAAACAAAGAAGGTGTCATCCCGCAAATAACCATTCTCTTTAGAGAGCCTTTTTGAAGTCTAACTGAACCCACAAAATGTGACCTGCCACAGTTAATTTTTACCCGCATTTTGCAGGCTAGTCTGTGCAATTTCCTTGGCTGTGATGTTTATGAACTTTGTAGTCATAGCTCTAATAATGGTAACAGAAAAGTAATGATTACCTACCCTAAAACTCCAGCTGTGACAAACACGACCCACAGGTGACCCAGGTTCAGGGTGAAGGCATAGACAAGCATCCCGATCAGAGTGAGGAGATACACAAACAAGGTGGTTTGTCTGAGGAGACAGGCGATGAATGGAAATCATACAGTTCAGAAAGCAATACGGTCAAACATCCTGTCCTGAGTCACTGAAGACCCCATGTCATAACCCAGGCCAGCACAAACAGGCTTACTCATACAACCATGCGTAAAATATTGCTGCAAAATATTTTTGTTAATATAACATAGTCCTCTGAGCCTCACTGCTTTGACAGTGAAGCATCCTGATGGCATGTACGGAATCTGAGGACAGAGGATTTTTCCTAGTCATAATAGTTTGCATGCCAGATGCATACCCAACATCTAATATTTCACAGCTGAAAATAAGGGGTTACTTTATGAGAAGTACAATGACAAAAAAAAGCATCAACAATCAGATACTAATCGAAAACTAAACTTCACTTTTAAGATTGAATTATTAGTATTTCCCATGTTTAACGTAGTGGAACTAGGCCTGAAATGCAACCTGGGAGGACCGGCAGAGTATAGCCTGTCAGTTCAGATAAGCAGAGAGGGACATCAGATATAAAACTCAGTTCCGCTGGATTCTCATTCGTGCCCACTTTGAACAAAAGCTTTAATTGACTCGGACGTCTCCCTGTGAATGGATGATTTAAAAGAGCCAATGCTTTCAAGCACAGTAGCAAACAAGAGTAGCAGTTTACCTTGGAGCACTTTCAGAGGTCACAGTGGCTTTCTAGTATCACAGACATGGTAGCTGTGTAGCTCTATGGGTGGCAATGTCGCTACAATTGTACTGACAGTACATCGGTTTGGTCAAGACTGAAATATCAACAACTATTGGATGGATTGCTATGAAATTTTGTATAGGTGTTCATGGTCCCCATCTTATTTATTTTAGCGCTAATTAGCAAATGAAGCTAACTCACTAATGTGGTGCATGCTAAATATTACACATGCTAAACATTAGCAGCTCAGCATTGTCACTGTGAACATGTTAGCATATTTAGCTCAAAGGAGCACAAATGCTGCTAGCAAATGCTGCTTATCGTTGTTGCATTAAAGGGAAACTCCATTATATTTCTATTTGGACATCATTTTCTCATGTTTTTTTTCAAGGCAACTGTAACGGGGACAACAGGTTTTGATTTTGATCCAGTTTTGATGGATTGTGCTGCAGCTACGACATGGGCTGCAAATTTACACACCAAAAATATGACCATTAAAACCAGCTCAGATTAATATTATCAGTGTCTGACAATATGACACAGATCAAGCAAATGGAACACTAACACAATCTAAGCAGCAAAACTAAACAGTTCTTGGGTGTATTTTGATGATGGTGCACTTGCTCACAAGGATCTAGCTTGTCACTTTCACACAAAAACATGGGGAAATGAGTTCCAGAAATACATAAATTACCATTTTTTTAGTAATTGAAAGGAAATTTGAAAAAATAATTTATCCATGGGGCAGCAGAAGAAACATATTTATTTGTCTCTGTAATAGCATGATTAAATTAAACACTTTTTAGCCATTAGCTTTTAGCCTGGAAGCATTACTTTAGCTCAGTCTGACATTGTTTTTATCCTTTTTTTCCCTTATAGAAATATCTTACTTGTAGGTTTTGGTCTTGTCCAGCCAAATGCCACATATCAGCGACCCAACCATGCCAGCAATGATAATGGTTAGACCGATTCTTCCAGCATTGACCTCTTCACCCTGAGAGAAACATTTATACTTTTACAGAGGACACAAGACATCTGTGACATTTTGCAACCTGCAGTTATCTTTTCCTGGAAGGTCTGGGGCATAACAATCCAAATCCCAGACCCTGGTTATCTGTGTCAGGGTCATCTCCTTGGTAGCTTTATAATTATCAAAGAAAAACACAGTCTATGTTCAAAAAGAACGGAAGAAACACAGAGAGTGAAATAAAAGCCAATCTGATTTGAACATAAGGCATAAGGCATAAGGCAGTCGCATGTATTAGAGTAGGCATGCTGGGACTTACAGGATAGTGTTCAATGATCATCCGATTCAATAATGTGGAAACAGCATAGAAGCAGCCGACGTTCAGCCCTGCAGACAACAAACAGAAAACCATCTATTCTGAGAAATACGAAGGAAACGGTCCAGATGGGACCTCCTGCTTCCTCCCAAAAATACTGCTAACAACCTCACACATCATAGCGGCCTTTAGACATTTTTATTACTTGGCTCAAAGCATTTAAGTTTATATTAGAGCATGTGTCAATCAGCGCCTCTTGGTGTAAAGATATCCCCAGACAGAAAATGACCTTAAAATATAATGTTAGGGGTGCATATTTACAGAATAAGATATTTTAATATTCTTCATGCTGTCAATCAATGTCATTATTAAAAAGTGACCTTTGAGCAGAAAATGTGACAAAAAGACCTTTGGATCAAAACAACACATCATCGTTACATGCACGTGTAATGACGACATAATGTATCCTCCTATCTTGCACACCAGCTGATAAAGGCTGTGGGAATCCACAAATGAGACATCTGTCTGAGGGTTTGTTACCTTTCACCTCATTATTGAAAAAACATCCATGCCTGGGTATGTGATAAAAGTAAGATGTTGGACTGTGGCATGACCTGCAAGTCACAGTGATGTAATCAAGATGCCATGACATATGCAGGGCTGATAGTGGGAAAAAAATCCTGAGCATGAACTTTTTTGGGGGGTGGTAGGTTTGTATGTGTCGCAATTCAACATACAGTATAACATATACTTTATTATACATATACACATGCTGTAGAAAGGCTAATACTACAGCAATACAAAGACAGGTAGGTAATACTCTTCTTGACATCTTTAGTGTCATCCCCGGGCTTCATGAACCTGCAGTCCATCCTGTGGGTTAGGCTACAATGCTTGTTACTGCAAGCTGATGATGCTCACTTTTGGCTTGTCAACCATTTGTGAAAACAGTAGCTTGGCGATTGATGGGAAATTAATGAACAATAATAATTAGAAATAGTAATAATAATAATAATTCTGATGTTTGACTACTCACTATTAATCATAATTTAGGAAAAATTCCAAACATGCTTATTTTGATCTCTGATCCTGCTTTTCTCTGTTTCAGATTGGATTGTTAGTCCGCCAAAACAAGCAAGTTAAAGTCATTATCTTAGGCTCTCAGGAAGATTTTTTAATTTTTATTTTATTTATTTAAGTATGTAGTCTAAATGAGGTAACAAATAAATAAACAATAAGTGAACTCTTCATGGCTCTAGATAAACATCTGTGGGGAATCATTACATAAAGCATCCTGATCCGCCAGTCTGTTTGTGGCACATATAAAGGCAACAAGAAGGGACCCACCATAGCTAACCATCAGGAGCATGAAGGGCTTGTTGCGCAGCAGCCTCAGGATAGAAGCCGTGTATGAGTACTGATCGGGGGGGATGCTCCTAGCCTGAGCCTGGGCCTGGCTGGGAGGGATCTCTGGTCTCTCCTGAAACACTGAAAAACAAACACACATTAAGTCATTAGGTCAAGAGGTCTCTTGTGTTTTTATGATCTAAGATTAGAGAGGGGAAATACAGCTTGATGTGATAGTATATCATCTGTTCTCTGATCAGCCAGCACAGACGCTGACAGTGTGAGGTCATATTGATAGCAGTTGGAGTAACAGTGGAAGTAGGTGTACACAGTGAATCATTGTTGGGCATTTCTCTGAAGATGAGATAATTCAGTCTCAAAAATGTTAGCACTATCGCAGCTCTTTCGCGGCCAGCCAATTATCATGTGAGTGACACACCTGTAATCAACAAGCCAACAGGTTAAGTCGGCTTAATAAGCACTAATCTTTATCACACTATTTCGCTTTCCTTAGCTTTTATTGTATATGTGAGCCGATCAATTTTATTACCACATCCTCGTTACACAAACTCGCAGTAGAGCAGCCACACCGTAACCTATAACCCTGTAACAAAATGTAAATGTGTGTATATATATATATATATATATATATATATAATAAATAAAGGTTTTTAACACTTATTTTTTGCATTATCACACATTTATGGTTGCATAATTAGGTCAAAAATATACCCATCATGACGAATGAGACAATCCTCAGAAATAGCTAATGAGCGGTCCATGAATTAAGTTTTTGTTATTTCCACTGTCTCCACTTTGCAATCTGGATAGTTACAGCATTTAATATTTTAGTTCAGCATGGGGCCATATCTGGCAGTCCCATTTTACTTTTTCTATCAGCAATGGATAAAGAACTGTAAATAAATGTGTACTTACAAAAAGTGTAAGCTGATTACAAAGATCACCACTGAATTTTCAAATCAATTCATCTTAATTACGCAAATATAGCACTGGTGTTGGGTACAAATGTTTCTGCATGCCCACATCAGTGCTTTGATTATGTAGTAAAAAGTCTATCCACCCAAGAATCTGCTTCTATGCCAGTTAACATCCCCCAGAAAAAGAAATGTGACCTGTCATGATGCTTCACCGTGTTTCTCTGACTGTCAGTGAGTTTTAGTCCTTTCGTGGAGGTGAAGGCAGGATTTAACAGAGCTTAGGGGAAAGATGATTTCATAAAACACATCCATGACTCCCTGAGTCCCTGCTTGTATTTCACATCGTGTCCGAGCACATCTCATCAAAAGGTGGACAATTACAGCAATTACTGCAGCTGCTCTTCTAGGGAAGTGCAATGCTGTTGGGTTTTTGGTAGAGAGCACATCTCACGGAGACTCAGCTTTCTAGCACTGCTGCCTGGGGAGACCAACAACCAGATAAGAAGCTGTACTGTATACAAATGAATGAAACTGTATGTCAAACAATGAAACCCCATGTTGCAAAATCTATTATTTGTGCTTCATCTAAAAACGTCACCACAAAGCTAAAAACAAATCCCAGTGGGATTACTGTGGGGGGCAATTGTGGTAACAGTCCCTACCACTGGAAAGCACAAAGTGTCAAGAGGACTGATCGCTTTATGTGTTCATGACCATGACTGTAGGAGTTATACGACACTGAAGGGACTTGCAATTGGCTGTTGCATGAGTGAGTAAAGAGCCCTGACAGCCCCTGTGAGCCTGCAAATGTGAATAATCATCTTACTGATGACCACGAGGATAAAGATGACGGTGGCCACTCCTGCGCTGATGTAGAACATGACTCTGATGTGGTGCGCCAGCTCATTTATATCGTCCACATTCGGCACAAGGATGGGTGGGATCAGGAACCCAATGGCAATGCCCATCTGTAGGTGAGAAGCACAAAATTAATAAATGACTCTGCACCTGTACACACACACACAAGTATCATATAGCATTTCTATAAAAGTGGGGGGAAAAAGTTGAAATAAAGAAGCTATTTGACACATATGAGGGTGGTATCAATCTTCTCATCTAACTCTCTGACAGAAAGTCAATAAGCATATTTCCCAAAATGTAAAACAAGATTATTTTCAGTCAAATTAAGGATGGCCTCTCTTCTGAAGTCACTTTTGGCACACAAACTGTTGACGTGTTTGATCTTCAAAGCGTCACGGGCTTTTGTGGAAATCCTACCTACTTTTTCATCATGTGAACTATTTCTAAACATCCAAGGGGATATGTAAACTGCCTCAGATTGAAAACTTGGAAGGATGAGGTTGAGGGACCCGAGCCAAAGGAATAATGTCGTGGTGAGCAAGTAAATATCAACAACAATGTGTCCTTTTTATCTTCAGCTGCAGGGAGCAGGAGTTAAGCACAAAACAACATGCATGACAATGACCGGCATGCAGTGTTTGGTCTAAAGTGAGAGAGGACAAACTTCAATTGAAGGAAAAACATTTCGGCTTCAGAAGCTGAAGAGCATCAGAGGAATCAGGTACCTTTTGATGGTATATGTTTTGCACGATGTTAAAGTATACATAAGAACTTGCAGAGTATTCATTGGGTGTTTTCTCTGGCTTGTACAATCAAACCTTTAAAAACTGTGTCACCCAACATGCAGAGGTTTTCTCAAGCTTCAGATGACCAAGCTTAACACGTTTTGTAGTATTTTTTTAGACTACATACACCCTCCCCGGCAGCCCTCAACAGTTTGCCATGGATACAGCATTCTCAGTGTAATCTCATTGAACAATTCATTTACCAACAAGCCTGGGAGCTTGTTCAAATGCAGTGGAAATCACCCGCCACCCCCAACAATTTGCCCTGGCTTGGAAACACAAATCACACACACACACACACTCATAAAGGAATAATTACGTCACTGGCATCTTCTTTTTTGTGACATATCTGCTTCAACATCCTCTCAGTTTGGGAACGTAGTAGATAGTAGGTAGATTTTTAACAATCTACGAGCTGACATGGACATTAGCTCATTGCCTTAAGGTTTTTCAACCAATTTTCTTTGGGGTTTCTTCTCAAAATGTCATGTTGACACTGTTCTGACTTCAAAATTGAAGAATATCTATTTTGAAAATGATAAGACTACACTCATGATATGTTTAAAGAAAGTAACAAAGCAATTGCAAGGCAACGAATATAGCCATAGCCCTGTTAGAAATCATGATCGAGCATCTGGAAATTTACCTAAAAAAACAGCTCACAAAAATATCCTTGCAATTTACCTCATACACCACATGTCATGTGGAAGTGAAACTGACTGTGTAAGCATTCATTAAGTGCTTTGTTCTCCAAGTTAACAGGCGTGGCCCCACGAAGATCCTTTTTCACTGTTTACTGAAGGTAAACTTTTTCCACCAAGCATGGGTTACTTCGATTATCTGATTCAAACAGAAGATTGGAAAACAGAATTCACACATACAGTTGTCTTAACGCTAATGCAACAAGTGCTGTACAAACACAGACAAACCTGGTTTCCTAGAACGCCAATAGAACAGGCAGTGGACACCTCCTTGCTGCCCAAACCATAGGGACGCAAGTCTGGATGGGATGCCCAGGATATAAACGGTGGCCACTGAACACACAAACTGGCCGAAAAAGGTCATGGCAAACATGTGGGGGTCGGCCGTGCTCGTCTTGATCCAGGCCCCGATGCAGTTGAAGGCTGAGCCCACCACCAGGACGTCCCTCATGCCTCGGTTGTCAATCAGCCACATGACAGGAAGGATGAGGGGGACGTAGGTGAGGAAATAAATCATGGAGAGCCAGTCAATTGCCAGGCTGTCAATTTTGTAGAAACGCATGAAGATGTTGCTAATGATGCTGTACTGCAGCCACATGAAGGCGTTGCTCATGGAGTAGACGCTGAAGATGAATAGCATGACCCATCTCCGCTTGTACAGCTTGGTCTCCATCAATGGGAAGAGCTGTGCTGTGTCTGGGACTGAAGTCTCCAGTGTGTCTTCGCCATCTCCCAAAAGCAGCTGATTGTCGTATTCTCCAAAACTGGTTCTCTCCTTTCTTATCGGAGTCCAATCTTTTCCTCTGGCCACGCCAAGGCTGTCCATCCATTCATCCTGAACACTCATGTTGTTCCCACTGAAGCAGTTTCCTTTTACCACACGCTTCTGTGGAACTTAACAGCTGGAGAGAAGAGCAAATATTTCTCTATGTGTGTGCACTTTGTTAACACAAAGCCAGTTCACCTGACTCACCCCTCCCACCCAGCAGGTACATGCTTATCAGAAACAAGCTCGGCTCCTGTGCCTAAAAGTGCTTATTACTCCTTTTTATTTAGCAAAGATGGATTTGGGGGTACAGTTTAAATATTACAGAGTTATATACCTGACTGACTCTGGGGTTAAACACCTCTTTAGTCATGTGACAGATTTCTTTTAGGAGGTTCCACTACTCATTTCAAAGTCTTCCTTCCAACCCATGTCATAGCATCAGCCAGCAGGACAGGCAAAGGCAGCAACTGATTTTTATTGCCTAAGCTAAGCACATGACACACACACACACACTTGCATTAATGTGTACAGAGGAGCTAAAGTCCATTAGAGGGGATACTAAACCAAAACTGCAACTTCATCAGAATAGGGATAAACTCTAAAACTGGAAATATGGGACAAGTGCAGATAGATATTTGTGGATATTTAAAACTTGGAACTAATGCCTCAGATAGTTTGAAAGTGAGACATAGCTGTTGCCTTATGAAAATAAACCTAAATTTGCACCAAAGTACACTTATCACCCTGTCTTGACTCGACCCTGCCTGGAATAAATATTGAAATATTAACAGTAGATTACCTTTAGGAATACCTCTTTTATTACTACACTATAAAACAAGTCAACACTCGTGTATTCATGCTGTGGCTCCAGCGAGGGAATACTCCTCAGACAACGGTATCCCACTGTAGGAACTCTGGTTAGTGGTCATAAATTGGATTTACTAATGCACAATCACTTCATATTACATCCTCTGTCTCTGACGCTAACATACCGGCAGACCTGAAGCTCATTCATTTAAAAAATACTCTACATACACAGCGCAGTCAGAATGTATTAACGCAGTGACATGTTAATCAATGCACAGTGCTTGTGAACTCAAAAATGCCATTTTAAATGAAAGGGAAATGTGTGGGCATAATCATTGTGGTATTTAATGCAAATACATGCTTCAATCACTAGCTGACCATGAATAAATTGCACGACTAAGTATTAGCTTCAAAGCTGCTCTATTTTGCTCATTGCTAAGCGAGGATCTGCATCAGAGGGCACGCACATTAATTGGTTCACTCGTCTTAAGATACAATTAGCTCCCTGCAATGTCATACAGTTTTCAACAACACGCGAGGACACGTGACATTAGGAATAAGCAATGGCATGCTGAGATCCGTTGAGATGAGGTCAGCTGGTGCTGAGCAATACACTGATTTGTCCTCTTTAGACGGCTTCCGAATAGACTCGTGGACATATTGTCTGAGTTTAGACTTGCATATTCTCATATTGATGCCCACACTCTTCAGTGCAACAGTTGAATGACAAAGGCCACGGCAGTTTTAAGCACCCTGCCCTTGAAAGAGTGGAATGATTAATGGGATATGACATGAAGAAGTTCTGATCAACAGACAGGCTATCGGGACGCTGGAGGGCAGGTTTTGAGGTTGACATAAGACTTAAGGCTTTCTTTGTCTTCTATAATTACTTTGTAATGCACTGATCAGACTAAACATGTCATTTTATGACCTCACCTTGGGCTCTGAAAACTTGGAATGGGTATTTTTTGCTGCCGCATTATAAGAATCCAGCTTCACTGACTTATTCAAACGCATTATCCAGTTATAGATTACCCGTGCGTCATCATATGATTAATTTGATAGTTTGACATGGAAGGACAAAAAAGTCGAGCTTTAACTACAGACAGTTAGAAAACGTAAGCTTCAATAGGCCTGTATTAAATTTGTAAAATAAAAATACAAATAGTAACCCCATTTCCAAAAAAGTTGCCATGCTGTGTAAAATGTAAATAGAAACAAAAAGTGATTGAAGAGGGACCATCCACCATGTTTAAAAGCCAGCATCCATGATCCACATCATAGCATGACGGTAGGGTAACCTACGCATTTGTAAATGATATAAACAGGACTTGGGGCAACATATAACCTCTTCTTCAGAGTAGTAAACATGTTGCTGGCAACAAATTCAAAAACAATGACATTTGTCTGCTTTAAATTAGAAAAACGCCCAAACGAACACTGCCAGCGTGGAGCAAACCCATGAGAGGAAGGAGTGAAGGGAAGAAAGGGAGAAGTAAAACCTTTCTGACGGTACTGAAACCCCCAAAAGACTTCACCACTCTCAGGCGTCTCTAAACAAATACTCGCACTTTGCCGTGATGTCAAATCACGATAGTCTAATCGGTGTTTAGACACATAAAGGGGGGCACAGGAGCCGAGACTGCTTCCTTGGCAGCGCATTTCTTTTTACAAATCAGCGCAATAAAACGCTTAACTCCAACAGATAACAACTATTTCACGCTTGTTTTGCTCCGTGTATGAATCGCTTTATGTATTTTGAGCAGGGAGCTGCCTCAAGTCAGGATCATATTACGCTTCCTGAAAGTGACGAGGTATAAACACTCTGCCACAGAAGACACCAAAACTTTACAGTCTATTATTCTCAGAAGAAACTGTCGCATTAAAACACACTAAAATATGAAAACAACTGTCAGTTTTCCATACCTGGAGCAGGGCGGCATTGATACACTGTACTACACACAGACAGACGTTGAACCTGCGTACGTCACGACTGTTGAACCAACCGTCCAACAAGTTTATGAGCCCAAACATTTATGCTAACTTTATTCAGTCAACTCGCCTTTGCAAACACTCGTTTCTCAGCGTGAAAGTCTACCCGAGGTCTGGATATAAACTCTGATTTTACACGACACCACATTACAGTAGTATTACTCAAACTGAGTCGATGATGAAGCCTATTTGTCCGTTAGCAATGTTAGCGCGAACATACGTGACTACTTCCGGTTTTCAAAATAAAATGTTATAAGGTTAAAGTAACACTGTGTAACTTTCCTACCATAAAAAAAAAAACATTTGAATCAAACTATATCGACGTGCAATCAGGTGAATAGTGCCTCTGTCATTGCCACTTTACGCCCTGTACTTATATTTACTATCTATATCTACATTGAGAGCGGGTCCCTCTCCATGGAGTCCGCCATGTTGAGCTGCCATTTTTCTACAGTAGCCCAGAATAGTCAAACCAAACCCTGATCTAGTCATGACCTTTTGGTTTTATGTGAATTTTGCAGCCATTGTTACTACATGCTTGGAAGAAGAGGGTGAGATGTGAGAGAGAATTCATTTGGTAAACTGCTACAAACTAAACAGTAAAAACTCATTGCTTGCAATCTTGCAATCAGATAAGATCAGTCAGGCTTTAACAAAGCAAGACATTTTAATAACAATGTCATAAGTCTCGTGAGTATTACTCAGTATTACTCATTTCTGTCAAGCACAAGAAAGTGATAATATCTATATCTATATCGTGATTATCTTCTTTGATGCAGAGAAAGCCTTCAACAATGGTACAATGCTTCAACAAATCCACTCAAAATAAGAAAAAGAATACCCAATGAATTCTAGTAAGCTTTTGCAAGCAGACACTGTATGTGCAGATAAGCTTTAGAAAGTCAGATTACAGACAGGCAGACTGATTGCCTCTCTAGCAATGGCTACATAGAAAAACAATCAAAGTACATTTCCACACAAACTGAAGTGGATGTTGGACCCTGTGTTCTTAGTATCACCCATCTGTGGGCTAGAATTTATTACAAATCTGCACCTCTTCCAGAGCTTCCATCATTTCATAATCAAAATGGAATCGAGGAGCAGGAGTTGGGTGAGCTAAATATCCAACATGTTTGTAACAAAGGGCATTCTTTGATAGACAGGCAAACAAAATATGGTATCGCTTCTTCTCCAGGCACCACTACACTACTGGCAAGAGTTAAATATCAGTTGAATAAGGGTCTCATCGGACAGTCCACCAGTCACACTTGAGTCCAGTAAGGTCCAATGACCTCCAGGGATCCCTTTGGTAACCATGCAAAGAAAGGACTTTTACAAATAGTTTTACATTCAGGTGAGAAGCATAAATGACTAATTGGACTGTTATCAGGGCAAAGCAGGCAATTGCCCCACGTCCAATAGAGACCCCCCCAAAATACCTAGGCTCAATGTATGTCATTTGGTTTGGGGTATTTGATTATATGCAGATTTGCTTGAGAAATTAAAGTAATAATGTACAATCAATCAATCAACAAAGGCATCTTGCTATGTATTTAATCAAAGTCATACAGTTTGGTTTCTGTGGTGGAGGAATAATGGTGGGTCAGCTGGGGCTCCAACAGAAAATATGTCCAAAACCCCGCCAAGAAGTTAATCCAGCCATGGGTTTATAGCAAGGTATAGGGATACTAATTTAATTGAACATGGCAATCAAATAATATCTCTGGAGCTTTTGGGACAAAAACACTAACTCTTTTCTTAAGAGCATAAGAGATCACCTCACCTGATTCCCAAAAACTCCAATAGAACAGGCAGTGGAAACCTCATCCGCACCGAACCACACTGATGCCAGTTGAGAAGGCATCCCAAGGATGAAGGTCATTGAAAGCGAACATGAAAACTGTCCGAGCATAGCCACCCAGAATAGGTCGGGTCTGGCACTGGTCACCTTGATCCATGTCCCGGCACAGTTGAACGCATTGGCTAGCAGTGCTATGATGCGCAGTCCTTTCTTTTCCTGGAGCCAGGTGACCGGGAAGATGAAGGGGATGTATGTGATCATAAACACAATAGACAGCCAGTCTACGGCCAATGCATCCATGTTGTAAAACTTCATCATTACGTTGCTGATGATGCTTAAGTGGATCCATTGGTATGAATTGATCATGGAGTACAAGCAGAACAGAAACACAATCACCCATCGCTTCTTGTATAAACGCGTAGTGTCCACGGAGACGCTGCTGCAGTCTTTTTGGCACAATGCAGCTGGACAATCTGCTCCCAAATATTGACCATCATCCTTAGTATCCTCTGAGATCCGCGTATATTTTACCATGTTCTCCCTCTCTTTAAAAAAGCACACTATGGCGACAGGTAAACCTTCAACCTAACCTCCTTAAAATGTCTTTAAAAGCAGAAATAAATTTTGATTATCACTTTTGGTCCCCGTGACAGTTCAAAAATCATGAAGTTTTCAGGAATATCAGTTCTTTTATGTTGACTTGGTAGCTTCAGTAATGTCTGACCTGCTCCCCAGAAGTCTAACACCTGAGCTCCTGAGAAATCTTCTTATTTAGACAATTTTACTCCGCCCAGTTGCTGAGATAAGATAGGAAAGGTCCTTTTAGGTGGGACAATCCTATTTAAACATAGCAGATTGTCAGTATGCCACAAACAGCCTTGATAATCTTCTAAATCACTGTAAGGTTGCCAGTACTTTTCTACTTGTACTTTTCTGTAACTCCAACCATCCCCAAGTTTGTAGTTAGCCTGAACATAACGCTAACTTTATTCTGTCATCTCACTTTGAAAGACTTGTGTTTCAATACAAAAGTGTACCTGAAGACAGGATATAAAATCTTATTCTACACTACAACACAACATGCAATGCTATTAATCAAATTTTAAAATTCATTTAAAAAATATAATGTTACATGGTTAAAGTTACATGGTTGTATAATGTTTTTACTGGAAAATATCAGGTTATAAATCATTTGAATTAAGCTATATCAACATAATCAGATGAATGGTGTCTCTGCCATTCCTACATGTCTGTTCTTTGCATGTAATTTGTGGGAACGATCACACCATGAGGTAACTCTTTACAGCACTAAGTCACACATCATCAACTATTCCACTGATTTTGGTAAACTTGGATCATCACCTGGATCCAACTCCTCCACATGAACTCTTTCCTGATGGACAGTAAAGTATACTGCTAAGAACTGTAACTGCTGTTAGCTAATGTTAGCTCAGTTTGCTGGCCAGGCTGTCTGGACTGTGAGCTTGTGTATCTGAATATTTATTCCAGCACTGAGGAGTATTTGCCTATAGGCTGAACAAGAAGACAGTACAGTACAACTTTAAGAAATCATTGCTACATGTCATTCCCCATATCTCTCTCCCCACATTCCTGTCACTCTTCAGCTGTCTCTATCAAAATAAAGCTTGAAAAGAAAAAAAAATCTTTAAAATCAATGAACCCTGATAAACTTTTCAAGGTAAGCAGACACTGTGAATATGCAGGTAAGCTTTAGCAAGTCAGATTACACATAGGCGACTGTTTACCTGTCTGTCAATATAAAAACAGGCAACAATCTTAGTCTTTGTTCAAGAAGTGGACTTCAGCATGCAGTGTTCATCAGTAAACCCCAACCACTCATGTGCTAGGTGTGTGGCCATTAAAGAACTAGGTAGTGCTAAAAAATGAGTTTGATTAAGAAGAAGGCAGAGCTATAGAAGAGAACATTTCCAGTTTTTGCTCCTCCTTCGGATTATATGTGTGCATGAATGAAACATAAGTAAGTTATATTATACATGTCTTTGTGTTGTATGTAAAATATCTAATATTTAGTATAACCTCAGCAAAGTTCATTAAGTTTTTTTTAGTTAAATGTAACCTTTTGCTGTTAACCGGCTACATTTGTGTTAGCTCACTTAGATCCTATAGAGACCTGCAGTTCCCCAGCTAAATGTCTGCTGGTTAAGGAGTAAAATACAGGTCTAATCAAGCTGCAGTATGGTAGGGCAAAGCAATATGTTATGTGCTTGTGATGTGAATTCAATTCACTGTGTTCCTAGTGTTTTCTTTAGGGTTAAATATAATAGAATTGTGTATAAAGAACTGTCCAGCCTGATATTATTAATGCTGTAATTTAGGAGAAATGTGTATGTTTGAGTATAACTGCATTTATTACATCTTTCATTGATATTGATCCTATGAGCTGGATAGAGCCATTGCCACAACCAGCAGACATGATCATGTCAGAACAACGCCAAACCCTTGGTCCTGCAAGGACCAGCTCACCTCCAGACTATATTGTTGATTATAAAGATTTAAGAAATAGATCAACAACAGCTTCTACCAGGTGTGTAGCAAGCCGGTCAAGCAGCTTGGCATCCTTGTTGCAGAACCTAAGTCCTCCTACTAACCTTATGCAGCAGTTTGTTGATATAGCTGAAAAGCAAACTGAAACGGTGAAGCAGCAGAGCATCTTTCTAAAGAGGCAAAGTCTGAAAGTTCAGAATTGTAGTTTTCTGAGTACCAAACAGATCCCCAAGAACATGCTGCCATTGCTCACCAGACATGTGATAATGCGCAACATTTAACACACCTTGGCAAGTGAGTCTGACACTATTGGATACATGCTACCCTTTACCACTAGAGCCAAAGTCCTAGTCCAACATCTCTGGGATAAGGAAAGGGAACGGGATGACCCCTGCCTGCCATTAGACCTCCTGCAGGTTTGCAACACATGGGAAGATGAGCTGCAATACTTATCACAGATCAAGCTTCCATGGTGTAACTTTACCTCTGACCTTGATCTCCACATTTTCTGTGATGCGTCAGAGGATGCATATGTATCAGTGACATACCTCCACACTCAAGACAAGCAGGGAAATGTTCAAGTTTCCTTCATCGTGGCTAGATTGTGTGTTGCCCCCAAACAGAACCTTCCAAGGCTGGACATCTGTGCCACCCTCACTGTAGCTCAGCTGTCCAGACTACTTCACAACAAGCTCACCCTGGAAATCAAGGACACTGTTTTATGGTCCGACGCTTCTACTGTTCTCACATGGCTTCAGTCTGAGCTCAGTTTGCCAAGGGACAGAGCCAGTTTGGCCGGACTGTGACCTCAGAGCACCAGGGGAGTGTTTTTACCACAGGTGTATTGGACCACTAGGGAGATGAGTTTGTTGTGCCAGTACTGGATCTGGGAAAATATAACAGGGCTCAGCAGCCTCTGTGGGCATTGTGGCAGAGGAGAAGAGACAGAAGAGGACATTGACGAAGGAAGTTAAGAAGAGAAATGGAGAGAGTGACCGAGCAAGAGGCTGTCAGACAAGTAAATCTGGCTTGGTGAAATAAAAGCCTGAAAGACAAACACCAAACTTAACTTCTCTGTGTTCAGACCGTCTCTAACGGCCTTATATCATTTACATTCTGCTCAGGTTTTGTAAACCTGGGTATAAAGAGTATAAAAAATACTCAAATATATATATAAATATAATACAGATGTTTATCAGGCTCAACCTAGAACAGAATATAACAGAATAACTTTATAGATCCCTCAAAGGGATTTTTTTGTACATGTGTTTTACCCCAAAATACAACCACACACACACAAAGAGCTCATAGACATGCAAAAGATGCACAGAGTGGTGCCCTGGGAACATTTAGGGATTGGTGCCTTGCTTGGGGGCACCTTGGCGGGACCTGAGCTGAATGAGTACAGACTGAATTCCTATCATTTGAGCAGAAAGACATTTAGATAGTCCTAAACATCAGATGGTATCAGCCAGCATCTCAACTGTGCTTCAGAACATAATCAGTTAAGGAGGATCCTTCTTCTGTTTGGTTGGACCTGGAAATGTTATGTTGACCATAAAAAGATAATGCCACAAGGAGGAATATTTTATTGGCATGGGAAATTGACACTAAGCAAACTGACACAAGATAACAATGGAGTGGTTTACCCTTGAATAGTTGACCTGTCTCTTCTTACCCTTTAAAGTACAGTTCATAAAGACATGGACTGCATATCTCTCTTCCAATTCCACTTGCAAACATTTTGCTTAACTAATTATGGATCCCTTTCTTTCCTTTCTTTTACCTTTTCTACCTTGCTTACAACATATATAGCAAGGTATATGGATACTAATTTAACTGAACATGGGAATTAAATAATATCTCTGAGGCTCTTGGGACAAAATAAAATCAAACACCAACTCTTTCTCAAGAGATCACCTCACCTGATTCCCAAAAACTCCAATGGAACAGGCGGTGGAAACCTCATCCGCACCGAACCACACCGACGCCAGTTGTGAAGGCATCCCGAGGATGAAGACCTGAGAAAGTGAACTTGCGAACTGTCCGAGCATAGCCACCCAGAACAGGTCGGGTCTGGCACTGGCAACCTTGATCCACGTCCCGGCACAGTTTAGCGCGTTGGCCAGCAGCGCTGTGACGCGCAGTCCTTTCTTATCCAGGAGCCAGGTGACCGGGAAGATGAAGGGGATGTATGTGATCATATAAACAATAGACAGCCAGTCTACGGCCAACGCATCCACGGTGTAAAACTTCATCATTATGTTGCTGATGATCCCAAACTGGATCCATTGGTATGCGTTGCTCAGGGAGTACGAGCAGAACAGAAACACGATCACCCATCGCCTCTTGTATAAACGCGTAGTGGCAGCAGAGACGCTGTCACCGTTCGGGATGCTGCTGCATTCAATCTGATTCACGGCAGTCGGACTGTCAGCTCCCAAATGTTGACCATCATCTTTAGTACCCTCTGAGATCCGCGCCTTATCTCCCATTTTTTTTGCCTCACGAGCGCACCGTGCAAACAGGTAAGTCTTCCACCTGACCTACTTTCGATGTAACGATGTGATAAATTTTTATTATCACTTTTGGTCCATGTGACAGTCCAAAAATCATGCAGTTTTCAGGATGATTAGTTCCCTTCGCTCTCACTAAAGGTCTGCTTACTTTAGATGTTGACTTGGTAGCTTGACTAATGTCTGACCTGCTCCGCAGAAGTTCATTTCTAATACTTGAGCTCCTGAGAAATCCTCTTTATTAGACACTGGGTATGAGCGGACTGGACTTTTACTCCGCCCAGCTGCTGAGACAAGAAAGGACAGTTCCTGTTAGGAAGGACAGCATCAGATTCTCAGTATGCTACAACAGCACTGTCATAATGCTAATAATATTAATAATATTCTGATTTTTTGTAAGGTTGCCATTATTTCTCTACTTTTACTTTCCCGCAGCTTCAGTCATCACTTTGTTAATCTGCAGAGTAAATCTCTCCCGGTAAGAACAATAAGCGCCTTGTTGTGCTTACGATTAGTTGGTACATGTTGAGAACTTTTGCTATTATATACTTAGATTAAATATGGATTAAATGCAAATTGGAACTCGTGGTGTGTGGTTAGAAATTTAAAAGAGGCATGTGAGTACTTAATGAAGACTTACAGGTCTTACAAGTCTTACAAGAGACATCATTTGTGTGGAATTACCCACTGCTGAAATAAAGCTTTCCCTCTAAAGGATGCCTTTTGATCCCAGAAAACATAAAAAGTAGCCAAACGTGGAGGGGAAAGGGAAATTTGTGAAAGTTCTTGTGCAAAATATCACAAATATGTGTGGAAACTAATAAAATACATGTTCTGCTACTCCTGGCCACAAGATGGAACCATTTACCTGAAATCCTTTGTCATGAAGATTGTATCCAAAACATGAAACATCACTTCTCAGAGCACAAAAAATAATTCCAGAAAAAAAAAGAAACTAAACATTTATTTCTTATGGAAATACAAAATGGGATTTTGTGATAGCTTATATGCTTATATAACATCATATACAAAAGTATAAAAAAAAACATAATTGGTAAGTAACAATATGGTAACAGAAAATAAAGTACAATGTAAACAGTCCATATATATATGTGCATATATGACGCCTGCGCCAAAACATATGAATAAAGAAAAATTTAAAAAATGATCAATTGTTCTGCCACAAAATGTATGAAAGAACAAAAATGACCACAAAGGTTATCTTATAGTAAAAAGGCTGGCTGTGTGTGTGTGTGGGTGTAAGTTCTTCATACCACCACATATTATCATCAGGACAGGGTGGTTAATGCATTCCAGCAGCTGTTTTTTAAACTTTACCAAATGTATCCGTTAACTCTATTTCCTCCTAACTGCCTACCCTAAAACTCAGATTCCCAGAATGCAGGCAGTCCAAGTAATTGTGGGCAGAAAGGCTGAGAAGCATTGCATCTCCTCAAGATGTCTGTTTTTGGCCTAATCACATACAGTATATAACCGCATGTAACCCGGCCTTGCATGGAAACGGTAATTGAAATGCTTTTTGAAACAGCATTTCTAAAAAATATAGTAAAGAGTTTGTACTAAACCTGTTGTTAGAGTACAGGAGATTAAGAACAAATCCACCATAGAAAAAACAAACTGAATGTATGGGACATAAAGTAATTTGACAGCTTTGTTTAACTTTATACTGATAGTGGCTGAAGCTCTGATGACCAAAATGGCAAATAAATGGTAAAAAAAAAAAAATCAAAAGAGAAATCAACAGAAGTTTGATTTAACTGCCAAACGAGTGTCCAATATTATTGGATCCACATTTTGTGGTGTAACGCTCCGTGACTTAAGGTGGGAGGACGTGTTGGCTGGTTCTCCTCCATGACCTGAGGCCTGAAGCTAAGTGCTGCTAGTTGGCTGCTTCTTCTTCTCCTTAACTGTAAACTGTGGAAAGTTGTCGCACCTTCACTTGGCCTCCAGCTGCTGCAGCAGGGGGTTCACCTCGCTCTCTGGAGTTTTGACACTATCTGTCCTGACAATACACGTCGGGCGATGGCGGTTAAGCATAAGGATCAGCTGCTGTCGTTCGAGCTTCAGTTCCTCAATCTGGGCCTTAAGGTCGGAGTTTAACATCTCTAGTCTCTCTGATTCCTGTGAGAGGACGGAAAGAAAGGAAGTGGTGACATAAAGTAGGAATATTGTTTTAGCAGTTACATCAAATAAGACCAGTGTGTTAGAGTTTGAAATACCTAGGTATGTCTTACCTTTTGTAGATAATCTGTCCTCTCTTTCTTTTTGTTTCGACATCGAGCTGCAGCCACTTTGTTTTTCTCTCGCCTTCTTTTTCTCCTCTCTTCCTCTTCATCTCTCTAAACGACAGTGCAGGCAAACAAGGTTGTGATGAACTTGCTTTACATTAAAAAACATTAGCTTTCCTTCATTATATTACATTCTCATTTGACTATAATAGCGGTAAGCTTTGGACATGCCTTCTTTAAAATCATTATCAATAAGTACAATTCATGCTGAAGTGACTATGTATGCTAATCTTTGACCTACTGCTTCATTTTAAAGCTGAGAATAAAGAAATACACGGTGTGCAAGATTAAGAAGGCATAACCAAACCTTGTTTGCAATGTTTACCTATAAAAACAAATGACAATTTAAGCATATCGGAAATACACATCAACCCTTATACCATAAAGACATCCAACTTAGACAGGGTTTTTTTAAAATCTCCTACATGAGCATGTAAAATGAAACAAGAAGTGAACTATTTTACAGATGCATGTCCAGCAAGGCAATTCTCATCATAGATATACCAGGACTTTTTCTGGGCTTTTTGCTTATTGATAATGATAGAAGATGGAGCAACTCATGCAAAGTTACTGTACAAGAGAATATCATATAAATCGCAATAACTTGCATAACCAGCACTAATCCATTCCATTACTCATTTCATATCTAACCATTATCATTAAATCATTAAATATAGACCTAAATTATTTTAATTGTTAGGTAGCCAATTTAAAAAATTTGAGGTGGCACTGGTACAATGTCACATACGTACACACACAATATCAGTCATGGAGAAAGTCCAGTGTTTTGTGACTTTTCAGGCCTTAAATTGGTTCTTTGACCTTGTCCCTCTTTGGTTAGATAATATTCTGTTATATTATGTTCAAAGTGTGTGTACATGTGAAAACAACAGGTTTGTATTTGTAACAGTTCAACAGAGCTGAAAATCCATCAGGATGTATAATTCCTGTCACTCTGATCATATTTTTCCCTGGACACCCACAATGGAAAGACTCTAGCAACAGTGATGTGCCCTCCTCTGTCCACTAGGTGGATCTGTTGCTTAAGATATGACACAATGCTGTAATTTCAAAGGTGCTTTCAGTTCAAGCAAACCTGTAAACCAGAATCTGTAGGATACATTTGAAATACTGTACTCTGGATTATCAAATTATTTTTTTCACACCGGCCAAATCTAAAGAACACATAAATGTTTGTTGTTTCGAAAAAGAAATCATGTAAACTGAACAAAAATTCAAAATGTGCTGTTGATATTTGTTATCAGCAACTCTGCATACCTCTGTCTTGATGACTAGGGGCCTCTTCCCCAGACTGTCCAGGAAGTGCAGAGGTGACAGCATTGTACCGAACTCCTGGAAGTCACCAAATTTGAGCTTGTCAGTCAGCGTGGTGGCCGAGATCCCAGCCAGTGGGCCCAGGCTGGGCAGGGAGCCTGCTGTGACAGAGGGATCTGGGATTTGTCCTGGCATCGTGTCAGACTCGGTCGTGACCACAGCTAGGAGGCAGAGGGAGAAAATGGTAGACACAGTCAGGCGGCAACTAAACCAGATCAATGCGAAAGACATGAAACTATGTCTGCTCTGCTTGTTATAGCACACGCTGAGGCATACTTCATGGTATGCGGGTCGCAAAAAAGAAAAACATTTTAATTTAAAACATAAGAGGCACACAGATATGCAAGTGACCTACAGTCTGTGGCATGGCTTCACGAAGGCATTCGCCTGAGGTGCACTGCTGCTCTCTAGCAGTCACAGTAGCCAAACTGTGATGAATTGCTGGTCTGTTATAGGCGCCGGATGCTGAGGCTGCTCTCATTAGGCTACTTTATTATTTTGCTTCTTTTTCTGGAATGAATATAACACCATTTACAGAGATTTTGGCAGGAATTTACCTTCTTTAATCCCCTGGAGACCAAACGAGAGATGAACAAGAGTGTACAAAGCAGACTCAGACAAATTCCCCCTTTATTTCAACGAAAACGAAAGCCAAGAAACACCCAGTGACCATGGTTTCCTCCTCGTGAGATTTAATGTCAGGGTAGTAGAATGTGGTTCCCAAAATCCGGCATAATGTGGTGAAGTCTGACCCCATATTTATCTTGTTTTGTTTCATTTAGCCAAGTGAAAAATTAAAGATGACTTTGTTTACTGCTAATGCTTCGTGCTGAGCATTTTTTTTCGCTCTATTTTGTACTGCGTACCGCCGGCGAATGACTTCATTTAAAAATGCTGAATATGAACATTTAAATATATCCAAAGACAATGAGAGAGGTGTGGGAGCAAAGCCAGCAAAAAGACACAGGAAATTACTACAACAGCTCAGCGGATTTCCAAGGCACATGATACAGCCAAAAAGGGTGATCTAAGGTCAATCATCCAGAAACCTTTAGCACACACAGATACAAACAGGCTATATCTGACAGAAATATGGAAACTGCCAGAAGAAAGATCTATGGGGATTTTAAGAGAAAAGTTTATGTATGCAAAGTACATAAATTGCTGAGAATGACGAGAAAAGGCGACATAAGGAAAGCACATGGGAATAACTTTCAGTTTTTACACTTCCCCATAATACAGGCTGAATAAACACAAAGGGAACTGTGCAGGCTGTGTCACACAGCATGATGCCCGTGTGAAAAACTCATCTTAAGAACAGGTAAAATTGAGATAATCTGAGATTACATCACTGGAAATGTTGTCAAAACTAACTTAACACAACGGTTCTTGACTTAACCAAACATACCACACATGTCCTTCTTTTTGACCTGAAATTTGACCAACTGCTACAAGTATTTGTACATTGAGACCGTTCCCCGTCAAATTTGACCCAGATCAATTGAGAAGGAAAATGAAAATTATAAAAAAAAAGATTGTAAGAGGTACCTGAGCTGCTCTTTCAGTGTCAGAGGCACAGAGGTTACGGCAGTAAGACTTCCTATCCAAGAGGCCCTTGATCAGATCTTCCACAATGAGGAAACTGATAGTCATTTGGAGGAGGATGTGTCAGATGAGGACAGTGCCTGATGGTTGTAATGGTAATACGTAGTTATATTATAACAGCTCCAGAATGTTCTTGCCATTTTCAGTATCAGTAAAGTATATTTAAATCATTGTGGCTGTTATGTTTTCATGTCCTATGATATAGGTGTTTTTTTTTCTTCAAAAACGAGTGGTGTAGAAGCTAAAAAATAAACTTTCATGCCATCTAAAGCATAAAGGATTGAATTTATCATTGATAGGTAGGCTATTTATATATTCTAAATAGGCACATTTTATGTGGATTTTCTTGCTGTGAAAGCATTGAATCTGAAAAGATTGTAAGGGTTAAACATGTTCTTTAGGAGGATTTGGACCGCTTGGACTTCCATTTGAATATATTATGGTCCACAGTGCAGGTAAGATTCAATAAACGCAATAAAATAAGCCGTTTAACCTCTCCTGATTAGACTGCATTATAACTATTTAATTTGCACTCTCACAGGTTACTTCGTAGGGACATGCATGTAAAGCTCCTCATTGTGTTGCAGCATGCATGCTGAAGTCATTGGTCAACTTGAAAGCGGAAGTTTTTCTTCAGTGCGGCATTTATCTTACGTAACTTTGTCTTCCCATCAGAGAGCTGCAGTGATAAAAATGTTACAGCTTTTCGTTCACCGCGGATTTCGCTTCGGATTGAGCCACGCTTTAAAGAATCCACACACGGCACCGGTGTGAAGGACAGACAACACTATAAAGAGGGACATTTTGTTCTGAATTGTGCACGCTGTGCTTCCATGTAAGAGGAGCGTGCAGACAAAAGAAAGGGATCTTTTCTGCAGCATGCTCCATAAGATGTCAGGTCGACTTTTGTGGACGCCAGAAAAAAATAAACTCAACTGCAGTAGTGAATAGCACATATAAGCGAAAACATCACAGACCTGCTCGCTGTCCGCTCACAAACTATCCTCGTTATGACCTATGCGTGGCGCGCCAATGAGCTATTTAGTATGTAAAAAATGATCCAGTCCTCGACTTATGAAGTTTGGTATACCGACCTGACTTTGATCCCAGGTGCAACAAATGTCCTTTCTTCTGGTCAGCCGAGGGTCGAGAGTAGATTTTAAAAAGTGGAAATCGTTGCATCAGCCCGATTTTAAACGTGATCCCAATCTGGGAGGATTTGGGAATGCGGAACTTAGGCTATGCCAGCCAAACGTAAGCAGGGATGTAAAAAAGTACATAGTGGGGGCAGAAGTGGGGAAGTCGCACCGCTCCTCCCATAAAGAAACACTGAGGCTGCATACTGCAACGACATAATATGGCTCAGATGGAGGCCTGCATTGAAAATACGGCACAAGCACTCATCCACAGTCCAACTCCAGGACAAAACCGGAGAATATGAAAACATGATCAAGCTCAAATGATTTACTCTTGATGGAGAAAAGGGATATATTAGGAATATACCGTAACTGTGTCAATTTATTGGACTGAACATGCATGTTTTCATATTTATTAAGAAATAGACTTCACTGATAGATTGCAAACACCGGCATCAAACACCACTCTGAATGTAGATTTATTGTAATTATTCAGCAGCATAGATAAGCAATCAATGCTCATTTTACTTGTTTTTAAATTTAACAAATAAGTCAAAATCTGAAAGGTAAAAAAATAAATCATAAGTTACATCTTGATAAGATATATTAATATATATATATATATATATATATATATATATATATATATATATATATATATATATATATATATATAGCACTGGATGTTTTCATGGAAAACTTTCAATGAGGTCAAAACCACAGTTGATGACATTGAGGTATGCAGGTACTTAACATGGATGAATATGTAAATACAACATTTACCGCAATCAATACACTATTAACAACAAAACACAAAAACCATACTGTAACATTAAATTCCACATTACATCTGAGATCCAGTAACAGATCAGATATATATATAAGTTTTTGAAAATTATTTGGAATTTCTCTGCATGCGTTTTTTAAAATCAACAAACTTGACTTCAGTCCCTTCTGTAAAAGTAAAAGCCATGCTTTTAGCTACATCACTCTGTTGGCTATGTATCTGGAGAAAGTTTATATGTTTGCTAAGTCACACACAAGACATTTCATGAATGTATTCCTTGAAGTGTTACAGCATACTGTGGCATATGTTGTCGGTAATCATGTCAAAGTCAGCAACCTGCAGGACAAAGATAAACAGAGAGATCACACAGATCACTTCCCTCTGTGCATTATAAGGCTAGGAGAGTTGGAGAGTTGAGGATATCAACTGATTCGGCTTTGCCCCCTCCACCTTTATGGCTGTCGAGTCCCTCTGTGAGAGAGTCTAGCTCAGGACAGGCAAACGTGAACACAGACAGGTAGCTGCTGCAGGTGGGTGTGGAGGTCACCACAGGAGTGCTGAGAGGCTCCAGGTCGCTGGAAACAGACTTGTACAGGGTCTCCCAGTCCGAGACCCCGAGAGAACTGCTCAGATCTATGTCTGGCACAGATCGGGCCGTCTCCATGGGGGTTTTCTCCTCCAAACTGGGTAACATATTTTCCAGTAGCCCCTCCTTAATGTCCAGAGAGGGCTCAAGATCGCAGATGTTGATTTCAGCGCTGGCACACAGCAATATATTGGAGTTCCCAGAGATGGCTGTGGACGGATCGCTGGGGATGTCCATGTCCTGAAGCGAAGGAGCTTCCTGGGTGCCATCCTCTGGAAGTCTGTCCTCATCTGGGCTGGGCGAGAGGTCTGGGGATCCTGTGGGCTCCTGGAAAATAGACTCCAACTCTTCTGACATCTGGCACACTGGTTTATGGGTGGCGAGGATGAATTCAAGCCGCTCTTTCTCTTTGAGGAGGTTGGCTATTTCTGTCTCCAGGGCTGCCTTTTCCTCTTCCAGCTTGTCTGTCTCCTTCAGATAGATCGACATCCAAAATCATCCACATTGGCAAACACACAAACCGTTGGGCGCAAATGACAGCTGAGTAAATGCATCACTGTTTACTTACAGCTTGCAGCGTGTCCGTGAGTTCCCTCCGTCTGTTGCGACACTTTGCTGCGGCCATTTTATTCCTCTCCCTCCTTATCCTCTTTTTCTCTTCCTCCTCTGGAGACAGCTGGGATGCAAAAGAAATAATTCATTTATTGCCTTGAAGAATCTAGCCATCTCATCCCCTAAAATCCACTACATCCGTTGCCAATTCTCCCTGTGAAGAATGGCAAAAGCATGTTTCGCTGCAATGCGTCTAAAAATAGACCATTGTTGCAGACTTGCTGTGACCTGAATATAAATTGACTGCCTAAGGAAGGCACACAGCCAGCACACGGCACCAGAGGAGCATGCACAATAGCACTGTTGCACACAAGGAATTCAGATTGGCATATGTAAATTCACACTATTGACTGTTCTGTCCAATAGCAGGTAGACCTCATCTGTGCAAACCTACCTGCTCTGTTTTCCCCTTTCTGACAGCATTTTTCCCTTTATTCCCGCCCTCTTTGGGTGTTGCCTGGTGAGAGCTTTGTGGTTCATTGGCTTGCTGGCTACCCAGAGACGGGGAGACAGATGTAATAATCGTAGGCTGGACCATCCACTGGAAATCTGGGGTAGAGGAAATTGCAGTGACTGTTGGAACAAATGGAGTGTCTTCTATGCTCATGTCTTGGCAGAGCTCCTGAAAAAAAAGGAAATAATTGACGATGAGGAGTATAATAGAGATTTTATTTCAAATAAATCTATTCACATGCTTTACGTTATTGTAATGAGAATCAGCAGTGAAAGATCAATCATGTGTTTAGAGTCTAAAACAGAGGGTGGCCTGCATGTGTTATATTTCCTTGAAATATACCCGACCAGAAATAGCCTTCTCCGAATCAATATTTGACTTTATCATTGTTTCTGACGTCAACACTGACGCAGAGATGCTGTGGAGTCTCCTGAATGGATTTATTTTTCTCAATGAACCGCTGCATCGACACGCTCACATTTGGTCCCAGGACGTCGGAATCATAACAACCCGACCAACGCTGCTATTTTGTCTCATTCACACTTGCATTGATCCCTGCTCCTTTTATACAAATACATTTATCAAAAAATGGTGTTTAAAAAAAATTAAGCGCACCCAGTTAATTAAAATCTTATCAATCAGCCTGCCCCCTCCCCCCACTGTGAATATATATATATATATATATGTAAAAGCATTAGGACACACATTAAAATTGATGTTTAATCTGCTTGTTGGATATATATGATCAACAAAGCCATTCATACCTTTGCATTGCTCTCTGAGGAGGAAGCTGGAGAGCTCGCCTCTTCTGGCGTCTTCTGGCAGAGTGTCCCGACAGGAGACTCTGTCCGGCAGGTGGGTGAGACTGAATCCATGTCGGGCGTCAGGTTGTTATGATACATCACGAGGAGGGAGAGGGGGGGAGGGAAAAAAAAGTCCTGATCAATGACAAATATGACTCTGGCCTTCCGCTGGGCAGAGCGGCTCGGGTTTTTTCTCCAGGTATATACCTGGTAACTGGACGACTAGAATGCAAGCCCCTCCTTTTATGCTCTGCTAGAATTTTATGAATGAACCAAGACTGTACCATCAGCCGAAGGGGAGGAGGGGGGGGCAGACTGACAGCCACACAGGCCTACATTTCGGGGTACAAAAAATAAATAAAAAAAATAGAGCATTATTTTGACATTGATCCTCTTTGTGTGTTTCCTCCGTGAATAATATGTTTGCCTGTTTTGTTTGTTTTTAAAATCACATTTGGTTACAACCTTCACCACATCACCACCACGAAACAGTTTTCATTTCACTCCCATTCATAAATATCGGCTTCATATGAATGCAGTGTGGGGTGAGAAACGTGAGCCTATTTATAAATACACATATGTAACCATTTCCTGTGCGATGAAAACTTGATGTTCTGGTGCATCCATTTAATCAAGGGGGAAACGATGCGATTCAGATCACACACACACAAACACACACAGCCGAATATAAACTGATACTGTTCAATAATGTAAAAGCGCATGATGCATGTCGACCATAGGTCACATCTTTGTTCTGCTGCCATGTGAAATTTAGTCTTTCATTTCGTTGATCTGAAACACGCTGCACATTTGAACCCGGCAGTCCTGACAGACGTGTCTGTGAGCTGCTCAGTACATTGCCTTTTCTGGAGGATAAGAATCGAGAGCTGTTAGCAGACATAATGAAATGATGCTGAATTGTTTACTTGAGGAGGAGGAGGAGGTGGTGGAGGAGGAGGTGGTGGTGGTGGTGAGGAGGAGAGGTTGCACACGTGGGGGCGGAGAAGTCACGTGATGCGACCCGGAACTGGAGGCAGGAGGGGAGAGGGAGGGAGGAGGAGGAGGAGGAGAGGGGGATGCATTTGACAGGAGCAGAAAAACAAGGGGATTGGTGGCATGTCAAGACTTATATCAGTCCATCAGTCCCCTCGGACCTGATGTCTGCTATCAAGTCTAGAAAATGTCTACACTAAGATATCCTCTAAAAATGTGTTGCTAACAAACAATAGCCAAAAAAACAACAACAACAAAAAAAAAAACAGAACTGATGTGAAGGCACGTGAACGTGTCACACCTGAAACATGTCCATGTCAAAATGTGTGTAATGATGTACGTAATAAAATAAGACACCGGGTCACTACATCCTGCAATAAATATACATCCTTGTAATGCCTGTACCAAACGGCTTTTTGTTCCTGCTCAGTTTAGTTAAATAGATCTGTTTTTTACAGCTCAGTCTAAAGCTAGATCCAGTCTCAGGGAGCTGGGTACATAAAGTAAACAAAGCTACAATACAAGGACAGCATCAGTTCAGTCCATGAGCTCCACCTGGATATTGTCCGGTTTTAGTGACACGTCGGGCTGCCTGTTCATGCAGGCTTCTGGACTGAAACAATTAACAAGTAGTAACTTTCAGAATATCTTTATCGGCCAGGTGTGTGTACACACAAGGAATATGACCCTGTTTACATGTTGCACTCAATGTATGTATGGACAGTTTGCGTGTGTACACACACCTGGCAAATAAAGGTGATTATGATACTTAATGAATGAGTACAATGTATATTTAGATTTGTGCTCTCATATTTTTTTCCCCTAGACTCTACCTTGCAGCCATCCACTTCAGTGAAAGTGCTGGGCATCCCTAAGCTACAACATCAGCTGGTGAGCTGCTATTCAGATTGAACTTCCCAACAACCGTAACAGCAAGGACAGTGAAAGTAGAACAAACCGTCAGTAAGTTTTACAACCTTTTATAGCAATAGCAATACATCAAAGAATGTGCAAACATCTGTTATACAAGTGAAAAATAAATAACATAAAACAGGGCTCTTAACTTGTGTAAATTTGATAATTAAGTATATTATTTTTTTCTCTCCTATATTGTCTTATAGGTTATGTTGGACCTCATCTTCGAGAAGGTTTTTCTAAGCTCTGGCCCATACGTGGATGAGGTGCTCATCCCTGAGGATCTCACAGTCCAGTTTGCAAGACCAGGGAAGGTTGTAACCGGTAACAGGTTCAATCAAGGACCAGTCTGACCACACGTAGCTTCCTTGACTGTCTGGGTCGTCTCTGTCGCACCACACAGCTGAGCAGTACCACCCTGATTCTCTGGCTGTGAAATCCCCAACACCAGCTTACAGAGCTCCTGTAGGCCTAGTATCTGTGACAGCTAAAACAAAGTGTACATAATGGTTAGTCTAAACTACAGTGACATGCTTTTATAACATGTGTCCATCTTTTCTTCTGAAATTCTATGAAAGTGCTGACCAAATCTTTGAATGAACTGCCTGGAATCTGCCTCCTGCTCAAGGCACTCTGGTCAGTCACTTTAGGCAATGTCCTAGGCATTTAGTAGTCCTTTTGTGGCCCTCCAAAACTCCTAGTGCAGTCAACAAATCATTCATCAGATCTCTTACTGTACTCTTACTCTTACTTTGGCAAGTAGCTACAAACAGAAATATAACGTGAAAAGTAAACACACACGTGCTTCCTAAAACAAAGACAGACAGAGAAAGGAAAACAAAACACACATTTGAATGAGCCACAAAGCTAATGTAACGCTTTGTGGCTCATCTCAGCTATGTAACGTTCAATCACATAAATTCTTCTTCAGCGGTAACAACTCTGGAGAAACACCGATGTTGTTGTTGTTGTGGTGGTTTGATGGTTTGAGGCTTCTTTAGCAGCTCTCTAACGTCAGCGACTAACAGCAGGAGGACCTGTAGGTCCACCGTTAGTCGTCACCAAATCCCATACCAAACTGACTGACTAATTTATCTGTTATGTTTAAACATCTTAATAATTAATTTTTTTCGGCTCTACTCAACTTTAAACTGAAAACAGGTCCGATGAGCCAAAACAAGCTCAAACAGGGACTCCTTCATCGGGAACACTGGCTGCTGTTTTCATGCAGCGGCCACAGGGTGACAGTATAGGACGTTGTGTTATTACATTATATCAGATCAGAAGAAAGAAAGAAAGAAAGAAAGAAAGAAAGAAAGAAAGAAAGAAAGAAAGAAAGAAAGAAAGAAAGAAAGAAAGAAAGAAAGAAAGAAAGAAAGAAAGAAAGAAAGAAAGAAAGAAAGAAAGAAAGAAAGAAAGAAAGAAAGAAAGAAAGTCTGTTTGCTTTGCTCATGCTTTATTTATGAGCTGCTAACCAGTCACCCAGATGAACAGATGGTTAACCAGCCAGATTAGCAGCCTTTCAGCCAGCAAGACGGCTAGCCTGTCACGCAGCCTGACTAGGGCTGCTTTGGGTAATTGTCTAATTTGGGTAAAAATGGCTGAAATGCTTGTTTGCTGAATGCCCTAAAGCCATGCCCACACGGGTGCCCTCCCTGTATGACTCTCTGTCTGTCTCTCTGTAGAAACAAAAGAAACAAAACTAATTACATGACAATATGATATGACTTGTCTCGTCTCACATCAAGATGTCTATGCAGTAATATTGGTTTATCATCCAGCTTTACTCCTAGTGACTTTGTGTGCTCTGTTGACTCTGTCCTCACATCACAGATTCTTTTGTCAGCAAGGAGAATGCCGCAAAAGGGACATTTTCATTAGCAGAAGAAAATCACAACCAGTTTGACGTTTGCTTCTACAGCAGATCTCCGATGGGTGACTGAGGTTTTGACAAAAATACCTAACATTAGATAATGTTAAAGAAAAATATAAGCATTTCTCAATAAGCTATAGACTCTCTTCACAGCAGACATTTTGACTTGTCAAAGCAGGACAAGCACAGGTGTAACTTATAACACGAACGATGGCTCCATTCAATTACGTGTTTCAATTAGCCATCACTAATGTTATCAGTATCCTGGTTTTGGCAAGTCAAAATGTCTGCTGAGAAAAAGGTCTATTAGTGATCATGCGAGTAACTCTAATGGACAAGTCACTGGACAAATAGTACAAACACTATAGCATGAGGCATAAGTAAGTGATCGATACTTGTCATTAATTCAACTGGTGATACTGATCATGGAGCATGGCGTGGAAGCAACTACAACAACTATGAATACTTAAGGGACTTGTGTTAATAGAGTACCGTTAATCTGAATGATGCATGATGAACTCTGTGACAGCAGCGAGAAAGATGATGCAGAGATCACAGCGTCTTTGTCAGATTAAAGACGTGGAGAAACACCCCTCTTGAGGTGAGGTTGAGCACCTCTCCCCGTCCACTGCAGATGACTTCGACTACTTGAAGAAATGACAGCAGGAGACACACAAGTGGTGAATAATAGAGCGTTATGTTTAGTGTACAAAATTGCAGCTGCCCCATTTCATATGGCTTTAAATCTTCAAGCATTTCTTTTGTCCTCAGCCTTACTTTTTATTTATGGTGCCTCATAATTTACTGCCTAGCTTTTAATCCTCATACATCTACTCTAATACTTTTATCCCTTGTGTTTATTCACTTAATGGATTTTAATGAACTTTTAACTGTTTTTCTTTGGCAGTTTTTAGGTCTTGCCAAATTGGGCCTTGGTTTCTATGCAACCTCCCATGTGTATATATTTACTGAATTTTTAATCATAACTTTTTAGAATTAACATAAATCTTTATTTATTTTTGCAAAATTATATTGTTGTCTATATATTGACCTCTTTGCTCCTCTTTGCTCTGTGAAGCACTTTGAGATGTGTGTTTGCATGAAAGGTGCCATATAAATAAATAAAGTTTGTGTGGACTGTGAGGTCTTAGCAGGTGTTTTGCCTTTAACAACTGATGTGTCAGGTGTGGCCAGAAGAAGGTCGAGCTTGAGGGTTGAATCGAGAGTTTTAGTAGAGTTTTCTCCTCTGTCGTGTGGCAAGTTTTCTATTGAAAAGACTCTTCAAGGAAAAGAAGATGACTGAGTAAAAAATGTTTTTATGTTCTTATGAGTTACATCAGTTCATAAAGTACACATCTAAAATAAAATACACACCCACTTATCTATTTCCATGAAGTTCCCATGCTTTATACATTCTCCTCAGCTTTTGGAGGTTGGGTTTCTGTGATTCCTGCAGGGACAAGAATGATTAGTCACACTCAGATTGTGGTGCTGTAAACAATGTCTTGAATTCAACACAACCACTCCTGTCTGGTACCGTCTGGTCTTTGTCCAAATGGAGGATGTCTACTAAGGGAGCAATGGACGGACGGCCATGGGCACACTGGAAGGGGAGCTGGCAGGAGGACAAGGATGCCACCAAGCTGTGGCATTCACCTCTACTCAGGCTGTCATTGAATTTGATGGCACCTATTGAAGACATACATGTATACTAGTGATTTTAAGATTTCATTGAGAAACTGTAATTTATTCGTTCACTTTTGCTGAAGGATGAGGGATATATTAATTAAACCTTACCGTGGCATGCTAAGGAGGCTAGCACCTTCAGCACAGTGAGAGGCAGAGTTCCTCTCACCCTACCAGCTGAGCGAAGTAGCTGAGACAAAAAATAAGAGACGATACACAGCACCCTTTATTGATATTACACTCCCCAGATACAGATTTATGCACTAGAAACACACTTCTGAACTTACCTCAATCTGCTCTCGAAGATACTCCTGGAAAAAAAAGAGCAAAATAGTGAACAAATGGGGATACAATTGTTAAACAGTCACTTGGCTAAACGAGTAATACAACAGATTGTCTTGTATCAGAAGTCTTACCTCAACTATAGGCTTAATAACAGATGGTCTCCCCCGCTTGAGCTCATTCCTCTCCTTTTCTATAAAGCACAGTGGTACCTTCCCTACAACGACTTGTGGATCTGCCACCTGCGATAACTTCACTTCCAGGCCCAAACTCCTCAAATGTGGCTGACATGACCTGAAAGAAGAAGACACTTCTTCCACTGCCTGGAAACAGACCACACAGTGAACCAAACACAACCTTTGCAAGTAACTTTTAACACATTTAAATAAGTCGTATGACTATGTAAACTCCGTTATTACTATCATTACGCAATAAAAGCATCAGAGTACTGACGCTACTGAATGATGGATCATGAGGCGCAGTGTTACGCCGCAGTTAAGATGGGTAAAATGAGGCTGTGTCACTGCACCCGCCCCTGTCATCTTTATTGCTACCATCCTTCACCTGGGTGCCAAAAACTGCAGCTGGGTGTCTCGGCCGTTCTATAGAGCAAAGTGCTGGCTCTCAAACCTCAACCAGTTTAAGGCCAACTGCAGGGTAAGTAAAGCCATCCGACAACGACGAAGTCATCACACCAAAGTAAAAAAAACAAAACAAAACGCCTTCCCCACAACTTCAAGGAGTTGTTCCTGAATATAGAAGACACAGGTCCTGCACCAGCTAAATTCTGAAAAGTGGCTAGTGAAAGCTAGAGCCAATCATGTTCAGTCATATAAAAAAAGCACACCTAAGCAGTCTTAGCTCCTCTTCTGTCACACTGATCTCAACAGGTGGCAAAATAGTTGATGAACAAAGACGTCTCTCCCCTGGTGCCTCTGGGTCGTCCTCATAGGAATCTACGACAAGACAAACAGTTATGACTGGTGTATCACATCAGGATCCTACCAACAGCATTATATATTAATATTAATACTGTCCGCTGTGCGTTTTTGTCCTGTTTTTTTTACCTGCAACTAGATTTTCAAGTCGAACTCTCTCGTGTGCAGCGTGTTGATCCACCAGTACCAGAAGGTTTCCTGGGATTTTAACATAAAACATGCATGAGCCATTTATAAATCAGTAAAAGACAAAATGGTGACGTTCCTGTCTATACCTTCCGTTGCAGCAAGTGCCGCAGGCTCTTCATCCCTCGTATTAATAAGACATGCAAGGAACTTCTTATCCACTTGATGAATGACCTATAAAAAAGGTAATTAAACAGCAAATTACTTGTGTCAGCAAAACGGCTGAAGCATAACAAAGAGCAATTT
Organism: Nibea albiflora; assembly: GCA_014281875.1. Classification (NCBI taxonomy): domain Eukaryota; kingdom Metazoa; phylum Chordata; class Actinopteri; family Sciaenidae; genus Nibea; species Nibea albiflora. Next base: position 8,358,182 of record CM024799.1, on the reverse strand, counting down.
CATCAGAGCATTCAAAAGGGAAACCACGAATAAGACTTGCCTTCATTGAGTGAATCATGTCCTTAGAAAAACGGTATGGAAAGAGGATGTTGTGAATCTTGACAGCCAGTCCGTCAGCTTGCCCACTCGATATGTCCACACCGACCTGTCGGTGCGGTAGAGTTCATAATGCATCGTTACTACAGCAGAAGACTAAACATTAAATTAAAAAAAATAGAAAACACTCATTTGTTGCTTACCATAGGAGGTTGGATGAACACAGGATTCTTCCATTTTGAATACAGTGAGGTAAGTGAGTTTGAGCTCTCGCTATTGTCATCTGTAAAACAGACAAGATTGTCCTTAAACACAATCGTGCCTGAGATCACTTTGTATATTCTGTGCATGTGTTAGGCACCCTGTAGTCTACGCTCTGTCTGTGAGGTACCTCTGTTGTCAAGCCCTGAGCTAATCACTCTGTCTGTCCTGGATTTAGGGAGGAAAGGTAAGACTAGATCCACCTGAAATGGGTAACATCTGTACTCCATCCCTACAGTTTAAGGAACAGGAACAACAGTGACGAGGAAAGGTATTCTGGGTTATCATCAAGTCATCGTAATCTGCTTATAACCACAGAAAAACTCACCCATTTCTGAGATGACACTAACTGCCATATTGGTGACATCAGATGTACAGCGCACATCTTCATTAGATGGGACCTTGAATCGGCTGAGCCCAGTCACTCTGTTGACATAAACCGTCTTTCCCACAGATGCATCGTAGTGATGCAGCCAGTCGCCTGATGTCGTCACCTCTTCCCTCTCAGCCAGCTGAGGATTTGTACTGGAACCTGGCACTGGTTCAGGATCCTCTGCAGCATCACAGCGATTCTCGTTGTTGTTGTTGCTGTCTTGGATGCCGTCATTACTTACACTGACACAGGCATTGTCCTGTGAGGTAGTCCTGGACAGATGTGGTAATACCTTTGAATAGTCGGTCCTGTGTTGTTTCAAGTGGCACAGTTTTGCTGCCAAAGACGATTTCCCTATTTTCTGCACTGAAACTGGTTTTAACATGGTGGAAAGCGAGAGGCTGCTCTGTGTATCTCCTTTTTCCGTAACATCAACATCTTGTTGATCTTTCTGACTAACCAACAAATTCTGCGAATTCAAAATAAATCTGTCTGTGTGAGGCAGTGTAGTATTACTGTCTTGGAGAGTCCTTTGAGAGGATAATTTGAGTTCATCAGATTTACCATATACTCTTCTAAACTTCTCCAGAGATCCAGACTGCTTACATAAAAATAACTTTGGACAAGTTACAATTCTGGGAACTTTTGAGGGAATGACAGCAGCAAAGTCTTGCCGACAAGATCTGTCAAGGCCTGCGTCCAGCGAGATTTTGCGTTTTGATGCAGAAATTTGCTGCTGAAATACTGACTTGTTGATTTGGGACGGGCCCTGAGTCTGCAGACTCTCGTGGACGTATGGATCAGACAGACTGATCTTTCTGTTACTTACTGCAGTCTGTCCCTGCCCTCCTGTAGCCTGGCAGCCCGGTAACGTTTGCTCAATTATGTTTAAAGCAGGCTGAATTTCATCTAGTGAAGTCGCACTGGTGGATGAGGTAATGTTATTTAATCTCATCTCGCTTTCTTTTGAAAGTTTCAGTTTTTCGCTTTCTAGCTGTCTGGCTGAACTTGACGTACATAATATCTGAGCGCTCTCCCCAGTTTGACTGAATGTTGGCTCCTCTTCTTCTTCGGTAATGTTATTATCAGATGCAGGCTCTAGTCTCGCCAGCTCACACAGTGGCTCATCTCTGCATTCTTTGTTTATGCTTCCTTCACTTTCTATCTCTGCCAACTCGTTTGCAGTTATTTTCTGCCCCAGTTGTTCTTCGCTGCACTCCGTCAGACCAGACTCCTGACAAACACCATCCTCACATGCACAGTCATCTCTGCGCTTACGATAAACAGGTTCAGATGCCAGTTTCGTTCCAATATTGCAATCTACTGCTTGGCCACCACTGCCAGTGTTGTCCATCGCTTCGACTGTACTGTGAGTGCCAAACCATTTGGGGGACACATTGTCCAAGTCATCTTGAGAAAACACAGACACCAAGTTCTCCCTTCGCAGGAAAGCTTTCACTGCCTCTTCCATACAGAGCAAAATGCCATCCCAATCTTTGAACTCTATTAGAGTTTTGGCAGGCTCAAGACATATGTCATACTCTGAGTAAGAGCACTTGATATTGATGATGTATACTCCATGCAGCTCTTGGCTCCGTTTGTGCTTTGGACTCCTGATGGCAGACTCTGGACTGTCATTTTTCTGACTTGAACAACTCAGTCTGCGTAGGAGAAAGTTCAGCAGCTTGTGTATGCGTGTTTTCAGTAGCAGTCTGTCATTCACATACAGGAACTGTAAGCTGTTGTTGTAGTGGCCTTCTCTGCCAATGTAACCCAACACCTCGAACTGGCCGTGCGTGTGGCTGATTTCCCCGAGTTTCTGGGCTCGATCGAGGCCGTGTATCTGAACAAACCTGTGGTAGGTGTTTCTAGCTTTGGGAAGCTGCACCATCATGGCTCCAGTGCAGTCATTCTTCATGGTGAAAGACACAGAGGGATGCATCAGAGAAACAGCCTCCAATCTGTGTCTTATCCTCTCTCCCTCCAGGACAGCGTCCACCCTCTTCCTCCGGACTGGCATGTTGTGGAAAAAGCTGCAAATGACAACAGTTGTCCCTGCAGAGGGCCGCGCTGTCTCTGCCTCAAACACGTCCATCCCTTTGCCACCCTTGAAGATTTTGACGTGTGTTTTGCCTGATGATCTGGACCGGGATGAGATCTCAACAAGTGTGGCCAGAGAAACTAAACTCGCCAGGGCTTCTCCCCTGAAACCAAACCACCTGAGGTTGTCCAGGTCTTCAACAGAGCTGCATTTGCTCGTGTGGTATCTGTTCCCCACGCACTGCATGTCCTCGGCGGTCATCCCAGCACCGTTGTCGATCACCTGGACTTTGAACGCGTCCATGTCCACCCTGACTCCCACACAGGTTGCCTCGGCGTCGATGCTGTTCAGGATAAGCTCCTCCACACACTGCTGAAGAGACGGGATGGCGACACCGGAGCGAAGCTTGCCCTGGACCTCTTTGGGCAAACATTTAATCATGGTGTTCAACACATTACACTCACTTATCCACACTGACCTCACAGCAACAATAAGATAAACAGGCTTAAGGATGAGCTGTTGCTACCTAGCAACGGCTAGCAACTGCGTGAGTGTTAGCATTAAAAAAAACGAGTGCGTAGCTCGTTAAATTGGATAATTAAAAGCTGTAAGGCTGCAAGCAAACTTTACATCTGTTTACAGTCAACGTGGAACAACAAGAAGTGACCGTGGAAGCCCAAACCACCAGCGCCATCCTGTGGTGTGAAGGACCGTCGTCGTCTTCTTCTTCTTTTCTTCGTCGGCTGGTCGTCACCAGCTTCAGTGTGCTCACCGCTGCCTCCTGCACGGAGCTGCCGTAGCATGTGTTTGCTCCCTTGTTCCAAGAGGTTTCTTCAGTTTTGACTGTGTCCTATTGGGATATCTAGTCTTGTTTGGGTTGCGAACCGGTTGTGTGAAGATAACTTAGTAGAAACAATGGCCTGGTAACCAAGCCGGATTAAGGTGGATCTGGGCCAGGAGTTTGCAAAGGGGCCTTCCGACATAAGTAGCAGAGGTCACAATATGCCAGCAGAGTGAAAATTGTTGGTGTTACATCTTGCATTTTTAATCTAAGAGGTGAGTCAGATTCTGACAGGTGTAAATTGTGACCCGAAAAACTGACTTTTTTCCTCTCTGTGAACACTAGTTACAAATAACTTCAGACATAAGTAGCGGAGGCAGGCCCGGATTAAGGTTTGATTGCTGTACCGCATGGCCCAGGGGCCCTCTGACTGCTGTCACTGTCCCCCCAGCCCAATTCAGTTCACCCTTCTCTCTTGGTTCTCCCTTCACTCATGCCGTATAACATTGTGAGTAGTCATAAGATCCTATAGAATAGAGGCCTCTGACATCGCAATTGGCATCGACATCTGCATATTTTATTTCAAGGTCACACCACTGTCTTTTTGATTGTTTCCTGGACTCTGGTTTGTTTGTCCGTCAAACATATTAGTGATAAATGTCTTTCTAAAATAATGTGGTCACGCAAGTGAAAATCATCAAATATTCCCTTACTGCTGTTACTATAATAAAATTCAGACAATGTGACACCTGCTGGAAGGAATTTTTCATTTATTAATGTGATTCCATATATTGTAGATGTTAAGGAGACCTATCATACACACATCTTTTACATTAATTATGAGGTGCAATTGAACCAATAAAAAAACCTAAATAAATAAAACATCAGACCTCAAAGTAAATATTAAAGGCACAATCCCACAAAATGTGTCATTTTATTTCACTACGTTAAAAGAGGAGTGTTCTAGGCTATCGACTGTTTTCTCGTTCTTGAACTCTGCCTTGGTTATGTGCGACTTCGGGCTCCCGGTGGATTTCAGCCATTCTTGCATTTCTTTCACCTTGCTGCGTGGACCTTGTAGCTGCCCCTGAACTGTTCCTGCGCTTGTGTTTTGGACCCATCCAACAAGGCCAAGCTTCTTCCCTTGTGCCTGGGAAAGAAAACACTGAATTAGACGATAGCTGTGATGGGATATAGTGAAGGGAATATATGTATATATAAAGTTTCAGAATGCAATTGACTGAATACTCCTCACCCCACCCACTTGCTTCATGCATAAAGGAGAAACTACAGTGACCGTGAAACTTATGACAAACGCAAAAGGTCCTATGCAGAGCCAGTGTTTGGTTTGTCCATTCTGGGCTACTGTAGAAACAAAGTGAATTAACATGGCGGACCTGTAGAAGAGGACCCGCTCCCTCTGTAGACTATCAAAAACATAATGATTCTCATTTTCAGGTGATTACATGCTAATGAAAACTTATTTATAAATATTATATTCCATTTCTGTAAATAGACCCCCCTGTTACACACTGGACATTTAAACTAAAGCTGCTCCCCTGACCATGCTGCTTAGGTTAAACTTATGTCACTGTCAAACTCACTTGAGTGTATTTCCGAAAAAATACACCTTGCACTGTGCCAAAAATTTCATAATCCACTGAAATTAGGTCTTCGTTGGCCATAGTTGACCTAGAAAAGGAGAAATAAGACAGTACTTGGGTGCTGTGTTGAGTATTTTACAGACTCATCATGCGACGCAGGTGCTACGTTACAGCTGCGAGCTAGGCTAACCCGGTTTGTTTAAGATCAAACGACTTGAAACCTGGATAATTAACACGTTTAGCTTCGTATGCTTTATTAACACACAGCAGCCCGCTGTCTGTTATCTAATTCACCTGAGTGGTGTTAGGACGCCGTGAGACGACCACGCAGCTCCGAAAGATATCGATTCAAAAACATACGGGGTTTTTTGCTTCCGGACGTGATGTTAAACGGACCAATCAGGGAAGAGAACACTAAAGCGCCCCTGTTTCTAGGCAACGGGAGTAAACGTTAGGGGAAGGATACGCAGCGTCAATAATTCAGACGACGTAAAGTCAGTAAGTGTTTGTTTCTTCACTGTTTTTTTGAGAAAAATAAGTCAGTCACAGATGGACTATTAAATACAGATAACAGCTTGCTACTTTTTTTTTCTGACATTGACCTCTATGCAGTAACAAATGTCATCAGAGAAAGACAAGAAACGTCATGTTAGCAATGTTTTGTATCTTCATCAGCTGATGAACCCGTCATTCAGAGCTGGACAGTTCATTCTTGACCTTACATCACAGTCTCCACTCATGGTCCACTCACTTGCATATTATTATGATGGTATAACATGATCTTCATCAACAAACTACTCCCAATAAGTTCTAACTAAGTCCCACAAAGGTCAGGCTGGTGCAAAAATGGGAACATCCACAGTTGCATGACGCCTGGGTATCTGCTAAACACTATGTACTTTGGTTGAAAGCTGCAGAATAAATGTACCGAGAGTTGTCCATGGCTATGTCTATACATCAAGAAGTAATTGTTAAGCTCAGCCTAAGGACCCGTACAATGAAAGTTATAGCACATATCTCCATAGTTTTTATCTTATCGTGACGTTATTTGTTCTGACTTGAACTGACTGACTTGTGTTTTCCACATTTAGACTAATAACGTGGAATTTCCTGGATAATTTCAGTACCAGACTTAAGCAAAGTTGATTCAGTCACACTGTGCTGTTTTTATACAAACAAATGCCCCCTAACCCTTTCCTCTTGTAAAACTTACTTCATTTCTTTGCTTGTTTTTTTTTATATATACAGGAAATGACCATCAGTAACAGCTAATGTGGTTGGCTCAGGTGTCTAAGATGCAAAGATCTAAGGAACAACAACAACATAACCTCAAAGACAAACAACTGATGAAGCCATGAGCACATACACAAGGAGAAAACGCAGTCCTCAAGGGAAGAACGTTGCAGGAAAAAGTCACAGCGTTGTCTGTACTCAGTCACAACATGGTGTTGTACCTGGTAGGAGAGCAGATGAGAAAGAGAGGCCATTTCCAAACAAGCCTGTGAGCCACAGAAGGCCTCTCAACCCCAGGACACAAGATTCACTTGATGCATGTGATTTTGAAAAAATCACTATTACAAAACGACCAAGAGACCCTTTGTCACTCCAAGAACATTCAGGAAAAGACTCACAGAGACCACCCAGAGGAGAACTGCAGATGGCCAGAGCAATTCATGAGAAAGAGCTCCTGCTACAGGAGAAGCTGTGGAGGGTTGAAGAAAAAATAAGACAAAAAATCCATAGAGACTGTGCAGATGCTGCTGAAAAGGAGAGGGGAAAAGTTCAGACAAAAACCAGAATATCCGAGCAACAGAGCAGAGAACCAGTGAGAGGCAGAGAAAAGACGATGCAGGAGGATGTTAAACAACTTAAGAGGCAGAATCAGAGAAATGAAGACAAAGTGAGGCCTACACATCAAGAAGAATGGAAAAGAAAGGAAACAGAAGTCGTGCAGAGTTCCCAAATGCAAAGAAAAGGACGTAAAGAAACTCATGAGATAGTTCATGGGCAAGAAGTGAGTGGAGAGCCGAACAAATCGAGGTGGGAAAATGTGAAAAAGCATAGCAGAAGAGGAGAGGATGACAAAGATAATTGGGGAGAGACAGGTGTAAAGTCACAGGATGTAACAGAGAAAGCAAAAGAAAGAGGAACACTGCTTGCACCCAGTTCTAGTCCTTCTCACTCCAGCAGACCAGAGCAGGAGGAGCTCAGACTTAAAAATAGCACAGACCCCAGCAACCAGCTTCTTCCTTGCAGAGTCTGTAACAGAAAGTTGCAAGTGAAAGACTAGAGAAGCATGTCAAAATCTGTAAAAAGGTGAAACAATCACAGCGTCAGGTCTTCAACTCCTATCTTAATAGGACCAAAGGATCCGTCATAGAGGAGTTTTGGAAAACCCACAGCAGACCCAAGACTCCAGAGGTCAGTAAGATATCGCCCTTAATCTGATTTGGAGACAGCAAATCTTAAATAAATCCAATTTATTTTCCCCAAATTTCTGTAACATTTTGGGAATTTAATGCTAAATTGATTATTTTAAGTGAGTATTTACGGTTTTTGATTGGTATTTGATGATTTTTTAAATTCAGGTTGCAAAGAAAAAGAACATACGACAGACCCACAAGTCAAACACAGGGACTCTGCATGAGGTGTGAACTGACCTGAACGGACCCGGACACTTCAGCCCAGCTGAACAAGAGATCTTCAGTCATCCATTACCACCTGGTTATTGTTAGTGCAGTGTCTGAATTCTATGATTTTAATACATGTCTACATTGTTTGAATATATCCTCTATGAACTAAACTGAACTAAGATAAGTTTGGCTGCTTATGATAGCATGTTAATATTAATAAGTAATATACTGTAGCGGACACTGTGGTAAAAATATTGAGTATACACGCATAGCAAAAGATAGCTGTTAGTTTTATTTATGTCTTTTACACAAAGCATGAAGCAACAGTGTGACTGTGAGAGGAGGAAGGTTTCTACAACTGTTATATCTCCACAATATTTGGTTAACTGTTGTTAACATTTTTGTGTCATCACACTGTATAAAAAAATCTCCCAAAAGGCACAGCATTGTTGTAATATGCACTAATTTTGGTTTCAATAGCTTGCTAAGGAACTGTATTTAACTGCATGAAAATACAGCCAGTGTTATACTGTTGACATCTGACAGTTCACTGACGAAGAGTCAACAGATTATAAGCGGTTTTTATACACACACACACACACACACACACACACACACACACACACACACACACACACACACACACACACACACACACACACACACACACACACACACACACACACACGTTTGTTACAACACACACACACACAATGTGTCCAACGGACCTCAAACAAAAAACAAAATACAATTACATATTTGGGTTCACAAATGATGCAAAATATGCCAAAACAATGTTTCAGAAAAGTACCAGACAGTTCAAATGTTTTTTAAAAAATGCAATAAGAAAACAATAACAGTATAGCTGCAAGGTCAGCTATATCATAAATGCTTTAAAAACCCCGTTTTCCACATTCAAAGAAAACTGTTCAAGTGTTCATACATGTCACAAAGAAGACAGACCAACACGTGCTGCACCAACAAGAATTCAAGAGTCAAAGAAGGCAATAAGAAAAAGTAACCAAAAGTAGTGAATCAGTAGTTTCATGTTTCACAAATGCTTTTATATGACAATAAAACATGCAAATTTAAAATATATATTTAATAATATATATTTGTAATAGCTAACATGTCTGATAAATACGGAAAAGATTTTTTTTGAGAGGTTATTTTGTATTTGGCACTTTTTAAGAATATCAAATGACATGAAATGAAAACGACAAAAATAAAGTGACACATAAGAAAGTCATGTTTTCACATTGGAAGATGGCGCTAACATGAATCATGATCAATCTGCACAACATACCAGCTGCCCGTCCCCTGACAACTGAGAGGAGGCAACCCCGATCTTTGCATGCATTAGCAAACGGTTTTCTATTTACATTAGCTGGTCTTACCTGTTATGTGATAAATACTAAAATCTGAGGCATTAAAAGACTGGAGCCTCAATGCTGACATCACTTAGAGTCATTAATACCACCAACACATGGACTTAACATTCACATTGCAGAGTAACACTATGATGATTGTCTCTCGCATGTGTCAAGGTCCGATGCTTCATGTTGAATCCAGCCAACATTTCAGCCTGTGGAGAAACTAGCTAGATCACCGCACCCAGGTGTAAGTGAGCATGAGTGTGTGCAAGGTGTTATACAGTATTACATAGGCGATAAAATGTAATCATGCAACTTGGCGCTCTGTCAAACATACACTGTAATGTAACCATTGTGATTGGGAAGGAGGCTGCACCCTCGAACCGAGCCTCCGCTCCCTATCTAACCAGCTTTAATTCAATAGGTGTTGAGTTTTGACACTTCTCCCGTGATCAGATATGTGCAGGATAAGTCTCACACACTGGCCCCTGCAGATCGGCCGCCGTGGTTTGTGAATCCGCCTCTTCTTGCTCCTCTGTCACCCGGCACGCGATCTGAGTGATGGTTTCCGTTATTGTCACATCCTGCTTCCCGTAGCGCTGAGCGATTGATAGCTGCCCAGAGCCGCTCATTCTCCTTCTGCTGCTCATCGACCTAGGAGAGGCAAGAATATATGCAGTTATCAAGATCAAAATAAGCCCTGAGGGTGGCAGGTGGCATTTGTGTGGGGGGGGGGGGGGGGGGTCTTACCTGCTTCTCAAGCATCTGAATCCTCATCTCTTGGCGAGCGACTGTCTCTTGCAGCTGCAAAATATGCCTTTCTGTCATATACTGTGGCGATGTATTGATTAGATCATGATTTGTGCTGTTGAGTATGCAGATCTGATACCTGTGCGACTTCGCTACTTGCTTTGCAGCATGCGCCCGATTCTCCTTTTCTGCAGACATCAACCTCCTCTAGTCCATTGACTTTACCACAGCTCATTCGTTTAGTCTGAGGAAAATTGAGAGTGGACGTAATGGGTCTTTGAAAAGGCAATATTTCACAGCATGAGCGTGGTATTGTGACGTTTAAAAGGTTTTTACACAGTGGTATAAAGGCAGAGTATATAATTCATGTCTAGATTAGTGCAAAGGACAGCTATTTTGGCATTACCGATAGGCCTTTCTTACTGCTGACTGCTGCGGCCGCGGCCTTCAGCTCTTTCAGCTCCTCATATGGTAGAGTGACGCTGTCAGAGAATGAAGAGAGCTGGTCAGGAGTGGGTATCTCGGAGCCTTCTGGCATCGGGATGTACTCTGCGTCCTCAAGCTCCTGTTGGATGAGAACATCCCTGAATCAGAACACTGAGTCTTTAGCCGGATGTGTTGGTCTTAGGACTCAAATTGAGGTTCCGGCTTTGTGCTTTCATGGTTACAAACCTTTCTAAGCCAGAGAGGACAGGAGCTGTCCCCAGTCTGACTTGTTGCTGACATCATCGGTGTCTCCATGAAGCACTCTTCTGTGTTATCCTCCATTGTACCCCCAAGACCCCTATCACGACACTCCGTCTCTGAACCAGGTTCCATATCCAGATCCACTGTGGAAGTAGATGCCTCCTGGCCCATTCCTGTATGTATGTACACACAAACAGTGGAGAGTTGTAGGTGTACATCCTACATCCTCAAGCAAATACAACAATACAATACAACAAGATATACACTAGTCAGTAACTAAAGAACAGGACTTACCACTCCCAATAGATAGTCCACTGCTGTTAGAGCGAATAGTCTTGGAGTTGAGCACTTTCTCTGCAAAGAAGGAAATGTATTATCCGGTGGGCTGCTTGCATCAGTACACTGTGCATGTGTCTGGGTGTGATTACCAACCCATTATGATAATGGTGTGCCAACCACGACAAGAAAGGTCTGGTACGTGGTGAAGGGAACCAAAGATTGGCCTTGGCATGGCAGGGCACACCTCGGAACCAAATCCTTTATCAGCAGGCATCCCAAGTCTGCCATTTCCTGCGTTTCCCCATGCAAAGATCTGGTTGTCTGCAAGAAAAAAAACAGATGATGATGTATGCTCACAAACAAAAAGGTCCACAGTCAAACACTGTCATAAAAATATTTAAAAAAAAACATATTAGCCCCAAAGATGCACCACACGACTGTGCGACTGTGCGTGTTCTCACCCTCAGTGGCTGCGATGGTGAAGCCGTCTCCACAAGACACTTTGGTCACTATCTTCCCTCCAAAGGGACCAACAAGAACTTGGACACCCTGATGTTTCTTAAAGTCCTTCACACCCTGCTGTCCGTACTTGTTGCAACCAAAGGTGATGAGACGACCACGTTCTGCGAAGCCAAAAAAAAACAAGTGAAGTAACGATTCTTTGAAATTGTGCCAGTTTTATCACCTACACAAGAAATATCAACTTTTGTTTACCATCAATGGCGGCTGTGTGGGTCTTCCCAGGAGCTATGGCGTGGATCTTGAACCGTGACAGCTGCTTTGCCAAGGTCAGTGTGGTGATGTATGGGATGCCTTGGTAAGCCTGTATGTGAATAATAAAACGTAAAATAAGCATGCTGTAAGTGCATCGCCTGAAGTCTCTACTTACACCATCATTTAAGTACCTCTCCAGGGTGGTTCTTGAGACCAGAGATCCCCTGGTTCAGACCAAGCTTGTTGAATTCATTGTTTCCACATGCTAGGACTTTTCCAGCTTCTGTCAAAAAGAAGGTTCCGTCGCTGCCACATGACACCGAGGAGATGGTGGCGCCTTTAGGGATCTCCACCTGGAAAAAACAGAAAAGTACTAAATAAACATCAACACATAAGATTCTTTTATCATATTTCTTAAAACGCTTTGTATCCTAGTGGCTCCTGCAGGGCTTTAGGCTGTTAAAAATACGCCAGAACAGGGAGCAAAGTCTTACTTGCATTGGAGAAGAGAAGTCATCCTCACATTCCAAGCCAAGACGCCCTGCAGCAGGAAAATAGAGCAATTTTGACTGAGAACACGTAGTATGACTGTGCATTAAAAGTGCAACTATCTCCACCTGCTGGCTACAGTTATAACAGCAAAAACAAGTTTGCAGAGGCTCAATGCTATAACCTTAAAACAACAGTAAATACAGCAAACCTATGTACCATACTCTCCGCAGCCCCAGGAGTAGATGTCACCACTCTGAGTCAAGACCACCACATGGTTGTCTCCACACGAAACCTGACGGACAGGCCGCTCCTCAAAAAACTCCAAAAGCACCGGCTCCAGAATCTCCATGCCGAGCTCACCCTCCACTCCAATGCAGCCGTAATAGTCTGATCCGAACATGTACATCTGGTCCTCATCTGCAAAGGAAGCAGCAGCAGAGGGTTCAGAAAGTGTGATTACAGACAATGCTTTCTTTGAGGAGTTCCAGGATGCTTTCCTTACTCACCGGTGATACACGCGGTGAAGTCGGCCCCACACGCCACCTGTCTAATAGCCTTCCCCTGCAGCTTCTCCACCTTCTTTGGCTGCCGGTATGAGGCTTGATCTCCGTGCCCCAGCTGGCCCACCATCTTGGCTCCGCCTTGGACATTCTGAAGAGAGGAAAAGGGAAACGAGAAAAGGTCCTTGTAGTGAAGCACAAGAACAACTGGTTCCACTATATCTCTGCCAGAGTGACGGATCAGTACTCACAGCCCATGTATACAGCTCCTTTTCCACTGTCACCACTGCAAAGTGGCTCTCGCCTGCACACACATGTTGGGCACTGCTGCCTCCTTTAAACATGTCCATTTTCTGGGGCGTGAACTTCCCTCCGCCCCAGAAGTACACCTCCCTTGAGCGCGTGGTCACCACAGCAACAGGGGTGTCGGTCACCGTACTCAGCCTGTGGTGCAAACCAGGAAAACATCAATTATATACTACAAAATCTCACTTCAGGGACCACAGACAGGCTGTTAAAAACGGAGAACTTACTTTGGTTTTTTCATTGCTGAATTCAGCAGGCCAACTCGCTCTTCCAGCTCCCTAACAGAGAGTGAGGTTGTCAGTGGGTGTTTTGACTTCACGGCATCCAATAGTATCTAAAATATTTTCTTATTATGGAGAGAAATATAATTTTTTTTTCCTTTCAGTCAACTTACTGTCTGTAGCAGGAGATGACTGGCTGGTCCAGAATCTGATCAGCTGTAGGCCTTTTTGCAGGATCCTGTAACACACACACACACACACAAAATATCATTTTACTTCATTATGATAGTCCTCACAAAGGCCAAATTTTTCTTTAGCATGCACTATTATCTCTGGATTTAATTACTCCTTTCACTCACTTGATCGAGGCACTCATAAACCAGTTTGATCAGTGCAGGCGAATAAACATCCGAGTTCACTTCCATAGTCCAGTTGCCCTGGACTATTTTCACACAGAGGTTCAGGGGGTTCTTATGGGCACAAACAGCAAAAATAAATTAATTCTGATGCATTTTTTTCTGAACAATGCTAACGATTACTATAAACTATGTCTGTCAAGTCAACAAACCTACCGTTGCGTCAAATGTTCTTGTAAGAGTTAAGACTTCAAAAAGTACACAACCCATGGCCCAGATGTCTGATTTGAAGTTGTATTTTGCTCCCTGGCACAATTCTGGTGACATGTAATATGGAGTTCCCACGCACTGGGTTTAGAGAAGAAGAAGAAGACAAGAAATAGCAGATTAATAAAATATTTATCTCAAGCCGATACAGAAGGAGTGATGCCATACAGTCGTGTAGTGCTCAGTGAAGTAAACTCGCCATCAGAAAATGGCCTCATATCATGTGATCGACTCCGTCGGCTGTGACAACCAAATATTAACTATCCACAGTAACTGTTAAGATTTACTATGTGTGTTTTCTTCTCACTTTATTTTTCAATCTGTATCTGTGACAAGAAGAAGCCTCTCTAAAGCTGCCCTCTTTCTCTGAATCACATTTCCACTATGCTATCAGTAAAGATGCTAAGAGGAAGGGAAGCACAACTTACAGTCTCCGCCATGGAAAATTCAGAGTCTAGCTTCTTTGCAAGGCCGTAGTCGCCCAGTTTGATGAGGTCAGTCTTGGTCAGGAAAATGTTAAGAGTTTTAATATCTCTGCAAGAAAAACAAAGTATGTTTTGATTACTAACAAAAATATAAAATAAAAAGTCAAGCGACTGGCCAGATTGCCTACGATAAGGGCACAAAAACAGGCTGCATCTTACCTGTGCAAGATACCAGCCTTGTGAATGTGGGACACTGCTGAGGCTATTTGGTACAGGTACCATATGACCACCTAAAGAAACAAGTTGAAGATATAATCGAGGATATAACATATTATGCATTCATAAAACGCCTTGCAATGGTGCACTCTTACCTCTTCACTGAAAAGTTTCCCCTTCTGTTGGTTAATTTTATCATACAGATTTCCTCCTGCGATGAGAGGAGGCACATTAGCATTCTGTCACAGATGGACAGCATTCAAACTCCAGAGCGGACGCAGTATCATTTCCTTACCATTGCAATACTCCAACTCAATGAGCAGGGAGTTTTTATCCATGAAGTGATTGAAGTAGGCTATGATGTTGTTGTGCTCTAGGATGGAGAGGATGCTTATTTCGTTCATGACATCTCTGCGCTCCTTTTCCGAGAGCGAGTTCAGGTCCACCTCCTTCCATACCACCAGAGAATTGTCCTAGGGAAGCCAGAGGGGACATGGCATTAAATGAAACACGTGTCCAGGTGACAGAAAACACCTCTACCTGCTTACAGAGTAGACAGACAAGAAAAACACTCATATAAAAAAAAAGAAGAAAAAAAAAGAAATATTATTGGTTAAAAATACATTTTAGAGGGGCCACGCTGTGTGTCCACTTGTAATACAGGCCAAAGAAGCAGGGCATGGGAAAGTCATTTATCTTGTTGTCGCTCAAGAATTTTTCACAGGGGCATGGAAACATTGGAACAATGAGCAATTCAAGTTAGCCAGACATCCTGTACAATAAATCACAAGACTCCAATTCACAAAACAATATGTAACACTGCTAACAAGACATATCTGACATCTAATCAGGATGGGGTTTTTTTACAGAAATCAGTGGATCTCATCAGTTCTGACTTTCTGCCTCATGCATGTCCAAGCTGCAGAAGACATGTTTTCATTGCAGTCTTTAAGAGGCACATTAAACAACGTAAAGGAGGTTGCATGGTTGCTTGTGTGATAAATAATAATAATAAACAGAGCTGAGGCATAGACCCTACTTACCTCTGTTCTTCTGTACAGGGTTGCTTCACCAAACGCCCCCCTCCCGAGGATCCGGATAGGAATGTAATGCAACTTCTCCTCTTCGCCATTAAATGTGCCCGACGCCGATCGCTCACTGACCACAGACCCGCCGCCCAACTCTGAATTTAGCGAGTCGAAATGTCTTTCATAGTCCTCCAGTGACATTTCTGTTTAGGGACTTGTTAGCCAGTGGCAGTGATGGAAATAACACGAACAGGCCTTTACGACAACTCTTTCTGAAAGACTCCTACAAAACCGTGCACACCGCGTCTAACATGACTACCCGCGTCGGCTTCTCAAAAACACACGCTGTCCGAGCGTCAGCGCCACCACACCGCCTCTAAACCAACACAGATAGACAATGTAAGGAAAATACAACGTAGCAAAGTACGTGCAACTATAGTGGTCGCGCCAGTGTCAAGCATGACACAACAAATTTTTTTTAGAAGTTCAGCCAACTTTAGGAAGTTTCAAAATAAAAGGATTTAGCCTCAAGCGCGTTATGCTGTGTTTTATTTTGAAAGTAATCACAGCACACTTCCGGTCAGGCCACCAGATCGTTAGCTTGACTCGGCTAACAGTTAAGTTAGCTACAGGAAAGCGTAGCGCCGCCTGACACAGTGAAACAACAAACTGACACCAACATGTGAGCATTTTGAAACAGTTTAAGCAACTCTGCCTGACAAATACACGATTAACAAATGCCTGAAACAGTTTTGTCTCGTTTGAGACCCGACTAAAGAGTTAAAAACACACCGAAAACACGTCCTTTAGTTTCAACAGGCTCAAACCCGGAAACTGTAAATTAAACAACCTCCCTGAGACTGTGAGAGTTTTCACAACATGATGTCTCTATTTTCGGTCTTTCCTCTAGTCCAACAGCACTAAATCAAAATAAATCACAGCACACGCGTAGTTTGTAGTGCGTTTTATGTATCATGTATAGAGCTGTCACGTGTATTTAAAAGTTTAAGTTCATAACCTTAATTTCAAACCAAATGTTCAGGACTCATGGGCTGCAGTGTGCCACTAATAGGGATGTGTAATATAAGAAAAATCATGTCACAGTGAGAATAGGTGCCTGGGTAGATATATTAGATCAGGAGTGTCCAAATTTCTTTTAAAAGGGCCAGATTTGACAATGTGAAGATGCCCGGGGCCACATTAACGTTTTAAAAATGAAAAGCAATAAAAGTTGTTGCACAAAGTTGATAGTCTACAACTCTTATGTTCATTCTAAGCACTTATTATGAGTAATGCCAAGTCTGTTAACATTTAAGTTTAAAACATAACACATCTCGCTCTTCTCTCCCACAAGATCATTCAGAAAGTAATATTTTGTGTCACATCTACAGGTACATACAGGTGCACCAGCAGTTATGTCTTTAGAGGTTAACATTTAGGGTATTCAAATGCTTTGTTATGTCAACCCAAAAAGCTAGATCTGCCACCCATACGGTATCTGACAATCCTAGCAGGCCATAAATAATG
Organism: Nibea albiflora; assembly: GCA_014281875.1. NCBI lineage: Eukaryota > Metazoa > Chordata > Actinopteri > Sciaenidae > Nibea > Nibea albiflora. The sequence continues at coordinate 8,341,312 of CM024799.1, read as the reverse complement.
TATTATAAAAACAAAGCTGCAGGGTGCATGAAATCTGACAGCAGGCTGTGATTGGCCCCCAGGCCAGTCTTTGGATATGCCTGGATTAGATAGATAGAATTTAAATTGAAGGTCCAGTGTGTAGCATTTAAGGAGACCTATTGACAGAAACTGAATATAATATTCATAACTATGCTTATGGGGCAGCAGCATCAGAGCCAGAGCTGGGGACTACTCTGGACTAAACTTCTCAGCATCATCGCAATACCTCACATGACCTACATGACCTCCTGATTAAGTAGAACGTATTCAGACGCAACTCCACATACATAACTTGCAGTGACTCATTCACTGGCTAAGAATGCACATTTTTTTGCAAAAAGTTACTGTACATAGTTATATGTCTATTTTTACACAGAGAGAACTATATGTTCCTCCTTCCCTTAGACTTTTAGTTAAACATGTCTACCTTGTGCCTGTTTTGTGTTATAATACATGCAACTGTGGCTTTAACACCTAAATTCTTCTTTGGTGATCAATAAAGTTCCCTCTCGCTAATCTTACATTTAGATATGAGTCACTATATATGACATTTTCTGGATAACCTCTTGTAAATACTGTAAATGGAAAAGATAATCAAACAGAAATACCTCACAAATCAGAGTACCAATGTGTTATATTGGTACAAAAATCATATGAAAATCTGATGTTGCAAAAGTCTGTCCTCATTGATTTAAAACATAATTTCAATTACAGAGAGCAAAAAAAACCAAAACATTTTCCCATGTGATAAAAGGGAAACAAGCACAAACACAGACGCACACACACACATGCACGATTTTGTAAAATTGACATAGCAGCAGCCTCACACAGATAAAAGTGACAAAGTGAAAAACCATTGTTCAGTGAAAACCTGAGGACCAGACCCCAGACATGATTTCAAATGACGACAACAGCACAGATGGAAAATCATTACACACAGGAAGCAAAGGTAGGCTTGTGTTATTTAAACCGCTCCTGTAAAGGCTTAAAAAGACGCACACTGCAATATTATCTGTTATTTGCTTTGAGCTCACATCAAAGTTTCTGTTTGTTCAGGATCCATGTGCACAGTCAAAGTTGGGTCCAGAGGCCTTCCACTGTATCCACTCCTGGTGTGTTTGGGAGTACTAAACACTATTCTGATGTTAACTGCTATTGTTCTTGGGATTTACTGTGAGTACAAATGACCCGAGGAGGGTCTTATATCTCTGCTATTTATTTATAGTCAATTTGGAGTACACTGTACTAAACAATTCATTCACTTATGACATATAAACCCAGATAATTTAACTATATTAAGGCTACAACTGACTGTTCTTTTCATTAGCGTTTAATAAGTTAGTTGTTTCATGTATGAAATGTCTTAAATTTGTTTTATCAATTATCAAAGTAGTATGGAGTAATCTAATATACTGTATAAAAAGAAACAGTTGCTTTTATTATTATTAACCTTTACATTATAACTGTTTTTAATATTACAGTAAAGGGATATTAGTACCATTGATTTCACAGTTTTTTTAATTCAATATTTTTAAATGTCTATAGATTTTAAGATGAAAAATTGCCAAACCGTAAAACAGTAAAAGATTGTAACATACCATTAAATATAACAGTGTCTCTGATAAAATGCTGTATAAATAAAGGTTTATAAAGGTTCAATAAAGGAAACATGACTGTGTTTTACTGTATTCAGGAAAACACATACTTCATGGCATATTTTATGGTCTTTTACTGTTATGGTTTGGCAGTTTAATACCGTAAAATCAACAGACAATTTTTTTTTATAGTGTGGCAAATAATTGAATAGCTGACTACTTGTTGCAGCTCTAAACTATATCTATCCTTCAGAGTATCACCAAAAGATGTATTATTATTATTTGTTCTTAACACAGGTGGCAATGTCAGTGAGTTATCTGCTCCCGACCAACTAGAAGCGCAGGTGCTCTTTATCGAGGCGAAGCATATTCAAACAATGCAGACTGAACAGATCAAAGCTCACGAAGAGGCAAAACAAGCACTGCAGAAAGAGATCAGGGCGCACGAGCAGCTGAAACTGCAGTTTGAGCAGCACAAGAAGCTCCTTGACAACCTACAGAAGCAGCTTGATATACTGACACTGGAGAAAGCCACACTGCAGACTGATAAATCTAATATGCGTGAGAGGATATTGCATTTATATTTTTTGTGTTTTTGGAATAAAAGCTTTTTCTATTTGTGATAACTCTAAATCTTTTTCTTCTTTAACAGAAGAAAGTTGTGGACGGTGTCCGCCTGGATGGTTTTTAGTCAACACGTCATGCTACTTCCATTCTAAATCAGCATCTGGTGTCTTAAAGAACTGGCACGACAGCAGGGTGGACTGTATCACCCGTGGGGCCAGTTTGACTGTGATAGATAACTTGGAGAAGCAGGTGAGTCCAGTATGTGCTGCAGGTGAACAACAACAGACAAAAGCTGTAGTACTTTGTTTTTTTATCCATCTGTTTATGCACACTCATTTTCACCGCAGTTAGGAAAGATTTGTCTGTTATCTGTTGCTGTCAGTCTTAATGAGTGAGGCTTAAACCCTTCCTTCTGTATGGAAAACAGGTCGACGTGTCAAAGTAGGAACGTGCAGGTGTAAATTTAGCTGTTTCAGTTTATTGTGCATGCTGGTTCATTGTCGTGGCATAAAGGGAGCCTGGAATATAACTGAGATGATCGTCTTCTGCTATGACAAGTCAATATAATTGTGTGTTACATAATATATTCTTTAGTGCAAAGCATTTGAAACTGTTAGACACGGCTAATTAAAGTGTTTACAAAACAAGTTATTGGAGTTTCTCCAGTAGTCTTCCAGCTAATTTGGCTGCTTTAGCAGCACAGTCAGCAGTCGCAGTGGAAACATGGAGGCAACCCAAGTGATTTGAATAGCATAAAGAAGTGATTTCTGATACAGAGAGAATCACAGGCTAAAACTATTAAATTAAACTAAAACAACTAAACCGAAATGCTAGATGAACAGTCCCTCGAGTGTCCACCATCTGCAGCCTCAGCGTATGACGTGCTAGCTAATAATAGCACGCTACCTGTCAAATGACCCAAAGCTTGTGTCGGGCAGACCCCTTCTTTTCTCAGAGAATCGGAGTTGATGCATGTAAATCTATCCAACTGTTCAAACCTTTTGTTTCTATACTTTTTTATCAATAATAATAATTAATGACATGGCCAAATAAAATGTTACTTTAAGTTTAACTCTAAAGGTTATTTCCTGCAACACAATGGCATTATTTATTATTTATTTATCATCTCATGCTCATCTGGGCAAAACTAAGCAGGCCTTGAAGGTACATATAGTTGACCATCGCACTTCCATAAGATATAAAAATAAAACCTAGCCTATTGCAGTACTTTATTGTGACCCTGCTCAGAATTTCCTCTCTCTGACAGAGCAAGTGACTTTGAAAGATTATTGTTAAAAGGAGGCTATTTGGATTTTACAGATCTTTCAGACAAATGTCACCGTCTTCAGTAGCACAGTTGTTATCACGAGAGTAAATACATCTAAAAGTCATGCACAAAAGCCATAACATCCATGCTTGTCCCGACATGTAAAATGACCTGCTATCAAAAGGCGTGATCTGAAGATGATATTTAATTGGTGGATGACAGACATGCTGCACCCAACATGTGATCAGTTGCTATCTAGGCCTGAACTGCTAATTTGTAGGATAAAGGTATACCTTTAAGTAACACACTGTGATGTTGTTTAACCTCTGTTTAACTAGCTAAATCTTTTTGAGTACCTACCAAAACTGGATCCAAGCATGCGAACATTGTGGAGAAAGTCAAGGGGAATCTGGATTGGCCTTACAGATATTCAGACAGAAGGCAGCTGGGTGTGGTTAAATAATGTGACTCTGGATGAAGGGTAAGACCTTTGTGACTTACTATTTAGCCTTAAAAGAATCATTTTACTTTTTTTTATAATATGTTTATTCGTATTGTTGTTCAGAGTTAGTTGAAAAGTTCAATCATTATGTCTGCCTTGCTTTAGGTACTGGATAAGCGGGGAACCCAACAACAGTGGATTAATGGGTGAGAACTGCGTAGCACTGATGAACATGAAAAGCCCGAGTGCAACGTGGTTTGATGCAGGTTGCAATGAGGGCATGGAATGGTTATGTGAAAAGGAACTCAACTAGGCGAGGCGAGCGTGATGGTCCACATCCAGGCTGAAATCCTGAGGTCGCCTCCATAATGTTGAGCAAGCTTGGAACCATCAAATGAGAAGACATCAGGAGTATTTACCAAACATGTTCTGCAGGAGGTGCTAACATGTTACAACACGACGCATGCAGATGGAAAGTTTTCTTTTAGATAATGCTACATCTTCACAATAAATCCTGATCCCTGGACAGCAGAAGTCTCCTTTAAGGCATTATTAATCTTACAGTAATTAGCACATGCCTTAGCAGTGATTGATCCCTGACCTTTGCTGGAAGTGCCACCATGAAATCCTACAAAACTAAGGACATTTCCAGCTGTACTTTGCATTTGGTGTTAATTACCATAAACAGTCAAATCAGAATTTACACGTCACCATTAAAAAATGAAAATAATAAAAATAAAAAATGTTTATGCTGTCAAAACTGTCCTGACTAAACTTTGACATATACCAGACTGTGGTAATGAATCAACATGTATTCCAAATATATTAATTATAGTCAAAATTAATCAGAATTAGATTTTTTAGATTTTTTAAGAACAAAAAAATTTGATATAATTTCATATAAATGAGCTTTACTGACCCTAAAGTATAGAAATACTGTACATTTACAACATTTACAGACAAAGAAGCTACAAGGCTGCTGAAGCACTGATCAGTACTAAATGAGCAAGATTCATGAGGGATAGTTACTCTGAAGGAGCTCCTGTCTCCGTGGCTGTGGCGTATACATAAAACAACTGTTGTTTCACAACTTAATCAGTAGACTGTTACAGTTTACTGTAGATCTGTTGAAGTGAGTAAAACATCATGTGCAATCACAAAAATATTGGACATCAGCATAAAAAAAATGTTCCACCAACATCATGATTCATCCTTGCAGAATGCACAGGAAGAGTTGTGTAATATGAGTCGGAACAAGTGGAAAGATCCTAAACATGGAGCCAACGTTTCACAGGAAAATCATGTTAATCTAACCATACGTTGAATTGTGGCAAGACTGAAATTTGCAACACCTAATACCTCAACCTAAGCTTGAGATGACGTATGAAGTAAGAGTGATGAATAATAACTGCAGGTCGATTTCCATGCCATATTTTGGTCCAAAAGTACAGTTAGAAATTCAGATTTATTTAAATATATAAATATATATTTTATATATTATATATAAATAAATATATGATGCAAAGTGGTGGGAAGAAAGACGACTTATAAGTGGAAGCAAACACTAAACTCACACTTTCTCTTCAGGATAAAAAGAGGAACCAAAAAGTTCACTAGTTTGTATGGATGACACTGCAACTACAACCAACAACACAAACATGTGCAAAATATACATCCAAGCCTCAATGATTGGAGCTTTAAAGTCACATATCTGCAGCTTGTTCCAATGTAAAAATCTGTGTGCGAGAAGTAACTAACATATGTAACATACGTTCATATTAGCCAGAATACTTTCTGTATATTACACCGAGTAAACAAGACATCAAGACCACAAACAAAACTCAGCTGATTTCCATGGTATTAGCATGGCACATTATTTTCTGTGACTGTTGAACATTTCTGTAACTTCAGTGAGATGTACTTTTCCTAACGACTGGCTGGTCATACTGTGCCTGGGACTATTCAACATTTTTCTTGCTGACAGCTGTTTTATTTCACTCTTCTGTAGGATTTCAATTGAAACAGACAGATAAACACAAAATGTATAATTATCTCAACATGTTTTCATTCACTAGAAGGTCTCTCTCATGTATGCGTATATTCCATATTATTTTTAATTATTTGTTGATTGTATTTCTTTTTCAGCTAAAACAGCTAAGCTCAGCAGCTGTATGTAGTATGAATGATGCATTTCACTGTACATCACAAAAAATGAGGTTTAAGAGGTTTTCTTCAGAGCTTTTTATATATGTAAATAATAATAATATATATATATATATATATATATATATATATATATATATATATATATATATATACACACACACACATCAACTAGGGTGGGTTGAAAACAGTAAAAAAGTAATACTGTTGAGATAAATAGGCCCTTTAAAAATGTTAATTTCCTTAAACAGAAGCATTAAAAATATAAAATGTGTTATATGTGTCATGTGCACTGAACATCAACTAATCAGCAGTTATTTAGAGGTGGATCCATGGGCAGGGAAACTGTGGCAGATGTCCCCCCAGATGGATTCTTGTCAACTCATCCTGCTATTTCTTTTCTTACATCGAATCCCGGACCAGATAGCAGAGCAAACTGTATTACACGTGGAGCCGACCTGGTGATCGATAACGAGGAAGAACAGGTGGACTTCTGTCTTCTGAATTTCACAATTAAGACCTTTAAATTTTTTTATTTCTTTCATAAACAGAAATTTGTGGGTGACACCATTGAAAATATGAAAGTAAGTAGTTCTAACGAATGGAAGAACGCATTCTGGGTTGGTCTGAGGGACACAGAGATAGAGGGGACATGGGTCTGGATAAATAATGTCACAGAGGTGGAACAAAGGTTAGAGCTGCTCTGTAATACTCTTAATGCTATATTAATTAATATTAATGCTACTCTTAATATACGAACACAATAATAATCTCAACAACTATTGCATGGATGCCGTGAAAGTTTCTACATACTGTACAGTCATGTCTCCCCCAGGGTGAATTTTTAATAACTTTTATGATCCCCTGACTTTTCATCATACCCATAAAACTACTAATGTTCCCATCAGCCTCAGCTGAACTGTGAGTTTACTTGTAGTAGCAATATTAGCAAGGTAACACATTAAATCAAAATGATGACCCTGGTGAAAACAGACTGTCTCATCAACAGGTAAACATTGTCATTGTGATGTTAACATGCTGACAACACATCCTCATGAGTATGAAGAAGTAGAACACACACACACACAAACACACACACACACACACACACACATCAGCGCTGCACTGAACATCATCAACTGATCAGCAGTTATTTAGGGGTGGATCCACACTGAGACACACATCAACTGGCTCAGCTGCAGCACTGCAATGGAGAATCCACAAAGATGTACAGATGACGAGCCGAAAATATTGTTTCTACCAAAGATGTCTACAGTTTTCTTCACTGGTGGAAATTCTTGGTTTCCCAATGAAATATCTGGATGAGGTATGACTTTAAAATCTGTCCTCATGTATCTTTATTTTTTCACTTTTCTTCCATTACTCAAATGGAATATATATATATATATTCATCCCAAAATCCCTGGAAGACCTGTAATGCAGACTGAGATAGAAACTATATGCTAATGGTTTGTCAATAACCCAAAGGTTGGTGGTTTGATTCTCGCTCTCGCTGCTTGAGGATTGGAAAGGCCTAAGGTCCAACAAGTACCAACTGGATGGGTTAAATGTAAAAGAATAATTTTACAAGAAGCAGCTGGTCATTGAGATGAGTCAACAGACAGAAACCAACTGGGAGTTTGAACACCAGACAAAGAGAAGAACAATCTATGAAGCGCAGGTTGCTAAAATGACTCAGGATGTTACAGCTCTCAGATATTCTTCACCAATGATTGGTGAGATCCGTTTTACTATTCTTACACATCATGGAAATGTTAAAAGCATGAAGTGTTTTTATGGCTTCAGATGTTTGTGTCATTCACTGTTATTTTCTTTTGGCAACAGTGGATGGCTGCAGACGCTGTCCACCAGGATGGATTTTGATGAACTCACTGTGTTACTACTTCTCTTTCACTGACGACACTTTCTTGAGAACATGGCAAAGAGCCAGAGACTTCTGCCAGATCTATGGAGGTGACCTTGAAGTCATTGACAGCAAAGACAAAGAGGTAGATAATCGACGTTTAATTCATATTTCTTTGCAACCCTGTTCTTAGAGGTTTTATGTGGGTTTTTTTATACTTTTGTGTGTGTGTGTGTGTGTGTGTGTGTGTGTGTGTTAGAAATCAATTGTAAGTCACTTAAATAAAACGAACAGAGAGACAGGCTTGTGGTACCAGAAGCCCGTCTCTCTGTTCGTTTTAATTGTAAGTCACTTAAATAAAACGAACAAAGGGACGGGCTTCTGGATGGGACTGAAACATCCCACCGAGGCAGGGAGTTGGACATGGGTGGATGGAAGAATACTGGCTGAGGGGTAAGACTTAATTATGTTATTTGTATGAAATCATCAGCATAAGGCGCACAGCTTAAATCAGTTCCCGGTACATCCACTCAGATGTCATGCAGTAAAGCTTTCCAAGATTTATTATTCTATTTTATTTGCAGTATCCTCCTGCATGATCAGATGAAATAAGAATTTACCCATGCATTTTTTCCAACCACAAGCATCAACAAAAGTTTGCTAAACAGTCTGAGCTCTCAACCTACAAAAATCACTGTGCAGAGTGGTTATTGATCACAAGCAAATATCTGCAAGTGCTGTGAAGTGGCGACCTAGATGAGCCTCTTTATGTAATTTACAGCCTATAAGCTTTTATTAAGTTTCTTCTGTGGATAATTTTAAAGAGAATGTAATGAAACAGGACATTTGACAATTCAACTAAGGACTCTCTCACAGATGATTTTAATCACTGATTCTAATGTTGCAGCTTTTTGTTATTTATTATTTGATTGAAAAATAGGATGCTTAAGGTGGCCTGAGAGAAGTAGTGTGTCTCTGTAAACTCTGTAAAATCTAAGTAAGAAGTAAGACGGAGAACCAAATAATATCAGTAATGATGAGGCCTGTGCAGGAGTGTATCCAGGAATAAACTATTTCAAGGCTTGGAACGATGACAGATGTCAAAAGAAGATGAACTTCTTTGAGCTAACAGTGCATGCTTAATGCATTTGCTAACTGTGTGCAAAGTCGACATGACCTTCAAACATCCTCTGAAATTTTAAATAGCGAAGAACAGAATCTTTGAAAGATCACTGTTGATCACTGTTATGCGCATATTACTATTACAGAAATTATACAATTTATTAAACTGGTAACACTTTACACCTACGCAGTATATATAAACTGTATACAAACATTTAATAAATGTAATATAATATAGTTGTATGTAGCCAGACACGTCATACAAACATGAGGTCATTCAGTCACATTGAATAATACACATTCACTTGCAGCTGTCACACTGTCCCCATTTAGCCCAGCAGTCTTTCCTCCTGTAGCCTCAAACTAAATGTTATGCATTCCAGAAAGTTTAGCACTGCACTTATTCATAACCTGTCCTATGAAGTTATAGTTGTGGACAAATACATTAATAAACATCTTATAACTACATTATTGTGTATTGAGTGTTTTTGCACCACACCGCTGCTTATTAATGACCTGTACAGAATGAAAAAATGATTTATTAACCAACCATTAAATAAAACAAAGACCTGTGTGACTTTAGAAAGTGGAATTGATGTAAGTACAGTACAGGTAGGCTCAGTTAGTATCTTTAGAGCTAGAAAACACAGAAAAAGAAATTTGAAGACTTACATGAACCAAGCCCACATTCAGCTCATTAATATGTTATATCTATATTGTTTAAATCTACAGTGTATTGACTTGCACATGGAGGTCTACTGAACCAAAGGTAGCCCTAACCCTAGCCCCCCCGACCCTAACCCTAATCGGCCAACCCTCGTTTTCCCCAACTACACCCCCTAGCCTCCCAGCGGCCCGGGCTTCGGGCATATCGTAGCCGCCGCCGACAGCTCTCGGACGACGCTCCCCGCGCCTCTCCCGGCCCTTCCCTCGCCGGGATACGGCCCCTGGAGGATGTGGGGGTTGTGGCGCTTTGGTGCCCCCTAGCTTGGCGGGGGAGCCACCGAGAGAGTCCGTTCGGGCGGCGCTGTGCTCGCCTCGGCTGGACCTTTCCGTAGACACCTGGGTTGTGGCTCTCACAAACCACACCCACCTCTATGCCTAACCCTAACCATTCACCTGTCTATAGTCCTAACCCTAACCACACCTACTTCTATTCCTAACTCTAACCATTCACCTGTCTATATCCCTAACCCTAACCACACCTACTTCTATTCCTAACTCTAACCATTCACCTGTCTATATCCCTAACCCTAACCACACCTACTTCTATTCGTAACTCTAACCACTCACCTGTCTGTAGCCCGAACCCTAACCACACCCACCTCTATGCCTAACCCTAACCATTCACCTGTCTATAGCCCTAACCCTAACGACTCACCTGTCTGTAGCCCTAACCCTAACCACACCCACCTCTATTCCAAACCCTAACAACTTACATGTCTGTAGCCCTAACCCTAACCACACCCACCTCTATTCCTAACACTAACCATTCACCTGTCTGTAGCCCTAACCACACCCATCTCTATTCCTAACCCTAACCACACCCAACTTTATTCCTAACCCTAACCATTTACTGTTTTGGATTCCGGAACAAAGAGATAAGGTTAAACATTTCACTATGGGTTAATTTAATATACTAAAAAATTAAAAACAATAAAAAAAATGATAATGATAAAAATTTAAAAATATTTATCTGTTTTTCCTGTGTGGTACATGTTTTTATTTATTTATTTATTTTTTAAACAATCTGTTTATTGAATTTTACAAAATTAACAAACAAACAATAGTGTTCCATACGGTAAAAATTACAGATGTAAATTCAACATACCACAGAACAGATACCAACCCCCCACCCCCCTCCCTCTGGCACCTAGCCCCAACAGATGAGCACATATAGTTGAAAAATAAAGAAAAACAAACAAAAGAAAAACAAAAAAGATGGGTTGATAGAGGAAGAGAGAAAAAGTATGAATAAATAAGTAAGTAAATACATTAATAAAAGATACAAGATTACATAAATCGTAATATTATTAACAATAATAATAGAAACATTAAAATAAATAAATGAATAAATAGATACATAAGATCAATAAAAAAAAGAAAAAATCTATCTCTATATCTCTCTCTCTCTCTCTCTCTCTCTCTATATATATATATATATATATATATATATGTGTGCATACATACATACGCACATACGCACATACATACACACACACAAACACATACACACACATACATACGTACACACATATAATTAAAAAAATAAATTAATTAATCAATAGTAAAGGAAATAAATAAAATAGTTAAAGGAGAAAACAAGACCAAAAGAACAAACAGACAAACAAACAAAAATAATAATAATAAAAAACAAAAAAAACAAAAAAAAACACAAGTTCAGCAAGGCAGTACTTAGCTCACAGTGATCAGACAGCTTGTGCTATTGACATAAGACAGGAAGGGATTCCAGAACTTTTCAATTTCATTTACCTCTCCATTAACAGTAAACATTTCACTTTTGCCCAGATTAAGTTTATATCCTGAGAATCTACTAAATTCGTCTAGGACTGAGAGGGCTGCAGGAATAGAACGTGACAGATGAGACAAAAACAACAAAAGATCATCCGCGTACAGCGCCACCTTCAGCTCTACACCATTTCTGGTTATACCACATATATCAGGATGAGACCGCAGAGCAATTGATAGAGGCTCCATCACAATGGCAAATAAGAGCGGACTTAAAGGGCAACCCTGCCTTGTAGAATGATGTAGTTCAAAATATTCAGAATTTGTGCCATTTGTCCTGACCAAAGCCTGAGGAGAAGAAAATAAAAAAAAGATAATCCCATTCTACCCTGTCAAACGCCTTCTCGGCATCCAGAGCTATCAGAGCTTCTGGGAGAGCGGTTGGAGGAGGATTATAAACCACATTAAACACCCTTCTAAGATTAAAAAAAGAGTGTCTGTTACGAATAAACCCGGTTTGATCCAAAGATATAATTGAGGGCAGGACAACTTCTAAGCGTCTGGCTAGCAACTTAGACAACAGTTTAAAGTCAGCATTCAACAGACTAATGGGACGATGAACCGCATGAAAGTGGGTCTTTGCCTTTCTTTAAAAGCAAAGAAATGCAAGCCTGGTTTAGGGTGTGGGGAAGTGTGCCTGACCTGTAAGACTCAGTGAACATCTCTAATAGGTGCAGGGCCAGCTGTTTCCAGAATGTCTTATAAAACTTGACTGGGAAGACATCTGGGCCCGGACTTTTTGTCAGGCTTTTAGTTTGTGGGTCGACTTCCTGTTTTTATTTTGGTTTCCCTCACTTCCTTTGTGTGTTCATTCTTGGTGTCTTTACTCCCTGTGATTGTCTATTGTTTTCACCTGTGTCTCGTTTGCTCCTCCCCTCATGTGTATTTAAGCCTGCCTCTCCCAGTGTGTCTTTGTTAGATTGTCTTCACCCCTGTGTGTAACTCTCTGGCGTTTTCATAATTGTTCCCTCGTGTACCGACCCTGTTTGTTTCTGCGACCCGTTTTGCCTAGCGTCTTGACCCTTGCCTGTTCTTTGACTTTCCTCCTGCCTCGTGATTTTGTACCTCTGCCCCGCTGACTGCCTTTTTGTGTACCATATCCGGACTGTAAATAAACCGCCTCACTCCACCTGTCAGTCTCTGATCTGCTCTGTGGGTTCAATTGTCTGTCTGAACCTGACACTTTTACCACTTTGTAATGATTTAACTGCCGCCTCAAGTTCAATTGCTGTGATAGGACGTTCCAGTTCCTCAGCAACAACCCGATCCAAAGTGGGAGTGTCAAACCTATCAAAGAAGGAGATCATATCCGCAGAGGTATTACGACAATCAGATGAATATAGTAATTTATAGAATTCCACAAAAGTTTTATTAATTTCCAAAGGATCAGATGTTACACCCGCGCCAGTCTCAATTTGAGGAATTAACTGAGATGCAGATATTCGACGTAGCCGGTGGGCCAAGAGTTTACTAGTCTTATCTCCCTGTTCATAAAATTTAGATCTCGCAAAAGTTCAGTAGTGTACTGTGACATGACAAGATCATATTCAGCTTGTAAAGTCATTCGCTCCTTATAAGTATCAGGCAGTTTCGAGACTGCATATAAAGAATCTAGTAGTGCAATGCGTTGGGATAGCTTGGCTAGCTTCTCTCTTCTAGATTTCCTCTGATGAGCCTTATAGGAAATAATCTTCCCCCTGATAAAAGCTTTCATTGTTTCCCACAACCCAGAGGCTGTTATTTCTGGAGTTTTGTTAACCTGAAAAAAGAATTCTAATTGCTCAGAGACAAATTTAATAAAGTCTGTATCCAACGGAAAATGTGTATGGCGCCATGGTGGTCTTATATTAACAAACTTCTGAAAATAAACATTCATAGAAATAGAGGCGTGGTCCGACACCACAATCGAATCATATTTACAGCCAGATATGGAGGACAACAACTTGCTATCCACTAAAAAGAAGTCAATTCGTGTATAGGTACGGTGAATATGTGAGAAAAATGAGTATTCCCTTTTATCCGGATTAAAAAAAACGCCAAGGATCAACAACATTAAACTCATTCATAAAGGCTTGAATCACTTTGGTCGATTTGGACAGAGCAGCCGAGGTCGAGGAAGAACGATCCAAGGAAGGATTCAGCCAACAGTTAAAGTCCCCTCCTAAGATTAAATTATACATGGACAGGTCCGGTAGCATTGAGAGAACCTGTCTAAAAAAGGACTCATCATCCCAGTTGGGAGCATAAACATTAGCAAGAGTCACCTTTATATCGAAAATGTGTCCCATGACAGCTATAAACCTGCCTGCAGAATCAGAGATTGTCTTAACATGGACAAAAGGAATATCTCTATGTAAAAGAATAGCAACCCCTCTAGATTTACTGGAAAATGAGGAATGGTATATTTTCCCGACCCAGCTCTTCTTCAGTCTTACACTATCTATCTCTTTTAAATGGGTTTCCTGCAAATATATTATATGAGCATCGAGGTGGTGTAAGTAGTGCAACACTTTACTACGCTTGATTGGATTATTCAGGCCCTTACAGTTTAAACTCACAAATGTAATATCCCCGCCCACACTAGATAGTGTTCTCTTAACCTGTGTCATTAAAGGACAAAGAATTCAGTATGTAACAAAACAAAAACACTGAAGAGAAAAAAAAACAAGAAAAAAAAAACGAAAAAAAAAAAACGCGATACACGTCCACTCCAAACATCCGGAAAAGTAGCATAGGTGCCAACCCATTACCCAGAAGAACTACACAAACTAACAACCCCCCCCCCCCACATTAGAACAGAACGCACCACCTTCCTCCTCACCTAGCAGAAGCATCAAGACAATGATGCGCGCCACCTCACCCCACGTCGAGATAAAACCTGTCGTTGCCAGCAGCTTAACCGCACTGCTAAACGACCTCAGGGAGTGTGAATATGGGCTGTCCCAAATAAAAATAAATAAAGTAATAAACAGAAAAAGGTGCCATGGATTTAAAAAAAATAATAAAATAAAAGATGAATAAAAAAAATAGTAGAGACTGACCGAAAGATAATAAAAAGAGAATAGAGAATAAAAATAGCACCAATATGCTCTGAGTGAAGCAATAAAACTTTCAGTCAGTACACAGTCAATACTGTATTTAGTCTATAAACAAGACAACAGCAGCATAACACGTGTGTTACCTGCTAAATATGCAGCCTACTGCCGCAGAAATACAAACCGAGTCAAAAAGCACATGTGGAGTCCAAAGTTAGTCACTCTCCAGGGCCGGATTCTTCTTAAGGCTCTTGTTGACGAACTCCAGAGCTTGGTCCAGGTCTTCAAATCTGTGGGTCTGGCCGCTAGACATGGTGATGTGTAGAGTAGCCGGGTACCGGAGGCCGAATTTCATGTTAGCACAGGCATGGAGCTCCCTCTTCACCTGGGCGAAAGCCGCCCTCTGCTTGGCCACAGTCGGTGTAAAGTCCGGAAAAATGTGCACCCTCTTCCCGTTGTGCAGCAGAGGGGCGCTCTGTCCAGCGCGGCGGAGAATGGCATTCCTCACCTGAAACTGTGTAACCCTGATGACCATCGGGCGTGGTGGCTCTCCCTCCTTTGGTTTAGCACGCAAAGTGCGGTGAGCCCTGTCATCTCGTCGAGTCCCAGCAGGTCCATTAAAAGTTTGGCAATAGACTCTGTAGGTTGGGGACCCTCGGATCCCTCGGGCAGACCCACTAGTCGAATATTATGCCATCTAGAGCGTGCCTCCAATTCTTCACATTTCTTGCCCAGAGACTCTACCGTAGCAGATAGCTTAGCCATGTTCACCTGCATACCAGTCAGCTGGTCCGAGTGCTCATTAGCGGAGCGCTCCAGGTCACTAATAGTTACACTTTGCAGAGAGACTTTTTCCTGCAGCGGTTTGAGAGCAGTCGCCACCTCCATCTTGACCAGCTCCGATATGATTGACTCGAATTTTGCCACAATTTCAGTTCGTTGGTCGTCCATCATCACCTTAATGCTACGTAGCATCTCCTCATTAGCACCTGGCCTCTCAGGTGACTCAGGCTCTGAGGGCTGGAGTTGCGACCTGTTCCGATCTGACTTCGTAGGCTCATTTTTCGCCCGAGAGCTCGACATTAATGCGGTTCCGACTCTCAACATGCAGGTCTCTTAAAAAACGTTCAATCACCTTAAAGTTGCAGACAGACGAGAAACTTAAAATTACATTTAAACTATATTATAATCACATTCCTGAGGAGCGACCGAAAAAACACGTCCTACATCGTTCGCGTCTCCACAGCGCCCCCCTGTGTGGTACATGTTTAAAAGAAATTCATGACTGATTTATGGTGTCTGGTTAAAATTTAAGTTACATATATATGGATAAGTTCTTTGATTGTTTATATCTAACTGTAAATGGTTAAAAATTGTGAATTTCATAAATGTTGTATAATTAAAAATAAGTTTATTGTTTTAGGTATGTGTAAAAATAAGTTCATATTTTTTTTCATAAATGTTTTAAGTTAAAATATGTAAAAGTCTTTGTAAATTGTTTAAAAAGGTTAAAAACACTGAAATTCTTACTTTACGGACACTTACCGGAGGCTGGACAGAAGCCAAAAGGAGCGGGGTCTGGACCTATATATAAGTGAGAGGGGAGAGGGAGAGCTCAGTTCTCCCTTGATCCTCACGTGAACAGTATCTAAGGAGAGAGACATTTTTATTTAGTTTTATAGCCTGAGGAAGACCCACAGGGGTCGAAACGTTGCTTTTGTATATTTTAATTTTGTGTTATTTAATAAGAGATTTTTCTCTCTCTCTCTCAGTTCTTTAACCCTTTCAAACTTTTTTTTACCACCTTACCTGATTTTTTGACTTGGAGTTTATCCTTCCGTACTGGAAGCATTTTTTGTTTAAAAAAAAAAAAAGGATTTTTTTCAAGGTGGATGGCTGGATGGAAGTCCGCTATGGGAGGCGCGCCGCCAGCGAACCCACCAGCAGCAGACACGGGATTGGTGGTATGGGAGGTCCACGGAGAGGATGGACAGAGCACCCTCCTTCTCATCCCGGAGGGAGTTTTTCCCCTTCCCTAACCCTAGCTAACATTCAGGGTTAGGGTTGGGGTGAGGGTTAGGAGCCAGCCCATTCATTCTGATTCGAGTTGGAAGCGGCTTCCCCTTGCTGTACTAAGAGGTGAGAAGTTGGAATGTGGAAGCGGCCGTCCACTAGATGGCGGCATTGGATAGGCTATGAGAGGCCGTTGAATGGGGGTCTATGGGACGCGGAAGCGTGGGGTGCAACGTGGAAGCGGACCCTCGCCGGGTCGGGCGCTGGCGGCGGATGGGAATGCGGAAGGGCTTCGGGTGGGCGTTCCCGATCGAGGGAGGGGGCGGGCCTGGTTGGAGGGGATGGGCCGTGGGCGGGGCTAGGCAGGGGCGGATGCCCGGAAGGGGTGCCCTGCGCAGGAAGGCGTGGACGGGGGGCGGAGTGAGGAGGTCGGCCGGCGGGGGCGGGGTAGCGGGCGGAGCTTGTGCAGGGCCCCCGGGGGGGGGGGGGCCCAGGAGATGTAGACTGAGGGATAGAGTGGGGAGGTCGGCGAGGGGGACCTCCCCCCCCCCCCCTGCAGAGGGTGTCACTCTCTGTATATATTGTAAAGCCCTCTGAGACAAAATGTGTTTTTTGACTTTGCGCTATACAAATACAAGTATATACATATTGTCCATATCTTGGCGAGGGAAGGTCCGGGAGAGGCGCAGGGGGTGTCATCTGAGAGTGCTCAGTGGTGTCTATGATATATCTGAAGCCTGGGCCGTTGGGACTCTAGGGGGCGTAGTTGGGGAAAATGAATGTTAACTGATAGGATTATGGAAGGACACCATATTTGAACTAGTTAACATGGGCTTGACCTTTGACCTCTTGGGGGCGAAACGAGGGGGGGTGACAGCCACGGGCCGTGGCTTCAGATATTCCCAGGGTTAGGGTGGGTTTCAGCCCCTCTGGAGCCCTCAGTGTCCCTTTTTCTGAGCTCTCCTGTCAAGCTCAGACTACAGAGAAGCTTCTTTGATGCCTCTCCTGTTCCCTGAATATCTCAGGTCCCACATCCTCCAGGGCCGTATCTCGGCGAGGGAAGGTCCGGGAGAGGCGCGGGGGGTGTCATCTGAGAGTGCTCAGTGGTGTCTATGATATATCTGAAGCCTGGGCCGTTGGGACTCTAGGGGGCGTAGTTGGGGAAAATGAATGTTAACTGATAGGATTATGGAAGGACACCATATTGTCACTAGTTACTATTGATTTTGGGATTGGGAGCAGGGACAGAGCTCATGCAGGGGGGCCAGGGGGGCCTGGTCGGCCCGGGGCGGGGTGGCCCCGAGAAGGCCTCAGGCCCCTCTACTGTCTATGTGAGGACAGACAAGGCACCCACATGTTTTGTCCGTTGGCTCCCAGTCAGAAAGCCTAGTCAAAGGCCAAAACCCTGAGAGGAGGGAGCCGGACAGCTCCATATGGATTAGGGTTAGGGTTAGGCCCCCCTGGATCCGAGAGTCACAATCTGGGTATCTGCGGAAAGGTCCGGTCGAGGCGAGCACAATGCCGTTGGATTGGAGTCTCTTGGTGGCTCCCCCGCCGAGCTAGGGGGCGACAAAGAGTCAAAATCCCCACATTCTCCGGGGCCATTTCTCAGTGAGGGAAGGGCCGGGAGAGGCGTGGGGGTGTCATCTGACAGCTCTCAGTGGTGTCTATGATATATCTGAAGCCTGGGCCACTGGGACACTCTGTGGCGAAGTGCGTGTTTTGGAATCCTTGGGGGGCCACCGGGTTAGACTTTGGGGCAGCTTCCAGATTCTGGACAATTCCATATTCTGGACAGTTCTAGCTTCCACATTCCCGCCAGTGCAAGAGTTAGACTTGGGGCAGTTTCTGGATTCTGGACACTTCCGACTTGGAAGGGAAGAATTTGGAAGACTTGAGCACCATATAGATGAAAATGTGAAATCACTCGTAGGTTAAATTGTGGAATCTTCCACCTTCTCACCTTATTACCTGGGGTCAACTTTTCCACTTCCTGGGTCAACAGGAAGTTGGCCAAAGCAAAAAAAAAGCTGAGCGGCAGAAACAGGAGCAGCAGCAGAGACAACACGGGAACACGGCAACACGACAACACAACCACTAGCGGTCCCTGGTGCCTCCAAAGGTGCATTTGGAGTTGCAGGTAAGCTACATCGGTCACCTTGACATCTGCAAGTCATGGTTGCATTGCTTACTTTTGCCAGTGTTTGAAGCAGTGCTAATTAGCGGGCTAATGCTAGCAGAATTGATAGGAATTT
Source organism: Nibea albiflora (assembly GCA_014281875.1). Taxonomy (NCBI): domain Eukaryota; kingdom Metazoa; phylum Chordata; class Actinopteri; family Sciaenidae; genus Nibea; species Nibea albiflora. The sequence goes on along the minus strand of CM024799.1, from coordinate 8,322,439 downwards.
GGAAGAAGATCGTGTGCTTCCAAGTTCACACCTATTACCATTGGGTTTTTTTTAGGTATAAGAGCCAATTCTGCCTGTAAGACACATGCCACCATGGACATGGACATGGACAGTTCTTCCAACTTGTAATCGTAGCCCTATCGGCTAAAGGACTGGAAATCAACACCAGCAACAACAAGCTCATGGAGAAGGCTGTGGGAGAGAATGTGAAGCTTGACTGCTTCTTCACCACTGGCCCAGAGGATGAAGGAATGTTGGAGATCGAATGGAGCGTGAAGTCCGTACGCCATCCAATGGAAATGGCAGGGGTGCTCTTATATACAGCTGAGCATATCTACAACAATCATTATGAACATCTAAAGGGAAGAGTCTACTTTGATGCACAGGACCCTGAGAAAGGAGATGCCGCCATTCATCTTTTGCAGCTGACTCAGCAAGACACCGGCATCTACTAGTGCCAGGTTAAGAAGGCTCCAGGCATCCAAAGAATCAAGGCAGTCCTCAGAGTGCTGGAACGGCCATCAAAGCCTAAGTGTTATTCCACTGAGGAGGATGAAGAGTTTGGCAAAACCAAAGTGCTACATTGTGGATCTGAGGAAGGTGCAGCATCTATTTGGTACCGCTGGTCAAGATTGCCACCCTGGGAACACTTGCCCTCCTTGGCAGTGTTGGATCAAACAGCAGGCACACTCACCATTCCATATTTCAGCGAGAGCGATGCAGGAAGTTACAAATGTGTTGCGATCAATCGTGTCGGTCAGGAGAAGTGCATCCTGGAAGTGAACATACCATATTCTCCATCGGTGGAAATTATTGCAGGATCTGTGGCGGGCGCTGTGGCAACCATCGGGATCATCGCTTACATCACATACTTTACCGTACGGCATCGTCGACGGGAGTTGGAAAATTCCAATGAGATTGTTGAGGATGCAAGTCCCCCAACACCCCGCTAGATGATGAAGACCAAGGGCAGCTGAACAGGAGTCAGCCTCCGCTGTAGCCTGCAACATACATATTTATCTTTGTTCAATTATAGCTATCTTCAGTTGACTTGAAGGTGTTCTCTACTGTTTTTTTGTTATTGTTCATCAGCACAAGGCTATGTGCTACAGCTATGCTTGCTGTGAATCAATTAAAGTCTGTAAAAGGCCCTTTCTTGTCATCATTGCTGCAGCCTTTGGCACTAGACTTGGGGGTTAGGGTTAGGCTACTTCCAGAATATGGACAATTCCACATTCTGGACAATTCCAGATTCTGGACAGTTCCAGCTTCCACATTCTCGTCAGTGAAAGAGTTAGACTTGGGGCAGCTTCCAGATTCTGGACACTTCCACATTCCATATTATGGACAGTTCCAGCTTCCACATTCTCACTTACCATCGGAGAGCTTCCAGATTCTGGACACTTCCACCTTCCATATTATGGACAGTTCCAACTTGGAAGTGCAGAATTTGGAAGCCTTCCACATTCTCACTTACCTTCGGAGAGCTTCCAGATTCTGGACACTTCCACCTTCCATATTATGGACAGTTCCAACTTGGAAGTGCAGAATTTGGAAGCCTTCCACATTCTCGCTTGCCATTGGGTTAGACTTGGGGCAGCTTCCAGATTCTGGACAGTTCCACATTCCATACTATGGATAGTTCCAACTTGGAAGTGCAGAATTTGGAAGTTGGAAGCATAGGCAGATTTTGGAAGCACAGATAGTTTATGAAAGTATAGCTATATATGGGCACTTTTGACCACATTTCCCGAAGCAAAAGTCACACATGGTTGGTTTTGGTGTCGATTGAACCATTGATTGAAATCTCTTCCTGCTGAGCGAAGAGGCACTGAAAGCAGGCCAGTGGGAAATGGCTACCTTGTTTTAATTAATGTTTTTCAGGGACCTTTTGAAGTTAGTCCACTTCCCAACACCATAGAGGCTTGGGGGTGGCGTCATTGGAACGGGCATGGCTGACAATGGGGGGGTGGAGATGACCCACTTGTTGATCGGACGCTTCTGGGCCCTTGAAGGGCCATGGGAGTGAAAATGAATGGCATGTGTCTGAAATGTGGAATCTTAATGGCAGGTGTCTGAAATGTGGAATCTTCCATAAAGTGCCTATTGCGTCCATGCACCACCTGTGTCGGTGAAAACGGGTCATCTGCACCTTTGTCGTCCGATCCGGACAAGCCTGGTGTCAAAAAAAAGATCACGGCGAGCTGGATTTTTTGGTGTGACTTTCAGAATTTTTGGAGGTTCGAGGGCGGAGAAAACGGACCGCTTCCGCGAAGTGCCTATATATGTAAATGGGCACTTTTGCAACGTCGTAGAGCGACGAGAGTGGTACCGTTGCGATCGTCGCGACGAGCTCCGTCGGATGAGCCGAAGTCGAAAATTAGGGCGTCTCCTAATAAGGGTTGGGGTTATGGGTTTTAGGGTTAAAATCATATGGCACGGGCCTACTGATCTAACATGTAATCCTGTAAGATGAGGGACAATGAAAGATGAAAACGAAAATGAGCTAACCCATGGGGTGTATCATGCCTCTATGATTAAAAAGAGAGAAAGTAAAACCATGCGTATTTACAGTGGAATGCATGGAAAAAGTGCTATGGTGCCAAGAGCCTAGAGGCCCTATAAATAAAACATCCAAAGCATGCATATAAGAATGGAGGAAGAGCATGCAATATAGAAATAGGAATATATAATAAAATCATGTACATGCACACACAATATACATATAAAAGAGGCAGAATAAATAATGGGGTTCTCTGGTGCCAAAAAAGTTGGATACTCTGTGTACTCCAGTAGGTTTGGGTGGGGTATTGAACCCTAGTCCATTGTGTTCAGAGATCTGGACTGTGCCCTATGCTATGGGTTCACACTTGGGGATATGTGGAGGATGTGAGGTAAAAAATAGGAAAAAATGAAAAAAAATTATTAAAAAAATAAAAAAACGAGAGTAAGGGGAGGGTGGGGGTTGAACCGGGGGTTCCTGAGTGAGAGTCATGAAGTATGGCCATTAGGCTAGGGTGACTGGGACAGCGACAGTGGAGAGAGTTGTTGGTAAGGAAGGGGACTTCCTAGAAAGACCTGAGATGATTATTCCATACCACCAGGTAAGATAAAGCATGCCTATGTACAAAAGTGCTAGAGTGCAAGGAAAAGTATATATGGATAAGAATAATAAAAAAAGATAAAAAGCATGCAAAAGAGTATATATAAAAAAAAAGGTTCTCATACAAACACACAATATATGCATAAAAGATGCAATAAAATAAACCTAGTGGTGGAAATGACTACAGGTATATATTAAAAGTGGGAAGGTGATCAGGTAAACAAGTTCATCTCCGTCAGGTATTGAACCCTGGGTTACTGTCCCAAAGGCTGTCAGCCTAACCCCTAGGCTATGGGCAGGGGCGGGTCCAGAGAATTTTTTGGTGGGGGGCACAGGGGGTAACAACAATTAATCTGGGGGGGCCGTCCAAAAATTAAATTCTTATAATGTTAAAAAAAAAAAAAGCCAACGCTATTAAAAATAAAAAAAATAAAAATGTGAAATAGAATTAAACAAACAAACAAAAAAAAAAACAGAACAAAAAGTTCAGTGTTATGTGTTTTATTAACCTTAAGCAACAACATCAAAATGAAATTAGGACACTAACAACCACTCAAATTCTCTTGAAAATAACAACAGCACGCAGCGCTTTACATTGTGTAAACAGTTTTTTGTCCTGTATCACAATCAGATCAAGTACAACTCATTTGGGAGGTGCTGACACTTCAAAATAACTGTATTTTGCGATTGCCGTGTTTGCTGCTGAACAACTTTACAAATTCATCCATATCCAAGGTCTTGGCTCTCTTGGACTCCACACTTAGCACTCCAAGATCACTTAGTCTTTCATTGTTCATGGTGGTGCGCAAGTGATTTTTGATCAGTTTCAGTGCAGAAAAACTGCGTTCACAGGCAGCTGTGCTTACAGGTAGGGCCAAAGCAGTTTTGCACAACCTGAAAAGTTCATAGAAGACCTCTTTAAATGGCTCCAGGAACTCTGTAAACTCAAGCAAACTGGTGAGATTCCTCATTCCAGCCGCCTCCTTTCTCTTCAAGATCCGCTTGGCTTGATGGAGCTCATGCTTCAGATCCTCTAGGTTTGTCTCATAAATGGTTCCAAACAAAAACAAAGGAGCCTCCTCTAAAAAGCTGTTGCTTTTAGGATTGAGTGCCTGAATCCCTCTCATGATGTCACAGTTGGTTTTTGAAAACCGCCTCTCTAGCTCAGCATTTACACGGTCTAAAATTGGATAGTACACAGTCTTACAAAGGTAATCCTTGTCGATGTCACTGTAACGCTGACCAACTGTGGACATGACAACTGTGTCATTAAGAGCAGAGCTTGTTTTAAGTTGCCTTTTAGACATTCTCTCTGTGCTGATGTTGCACTGCTGAGCCATGCTTAGCACTTCTGTCCACAGCTGGTCAAAAGACGATTCATCCCTACATTTTAACATTAAGTCCTGCAGCGCCTCAATGAGGTCAATTGCTCTGGCAAGGTCCAATGATGAGGACTGCAGCATATCACTCAAAAACTTTGTATCTCCGAGAACTCTTTTAAAGGTTGCTAGAAGACAAATGAAATCTAGGTTTATCTGCCCTCTCAGTCCACGTGCCTCTACACTCCTGTCTCCATTATTCTCCTCATCAATGTCATGAAGGACTTGTAGGACAGCTGGAAGCCGGTCCATTAGGTTTCGACAGGCATAATATCTGCAAGCCCACCTAATATCACTGAGTCTGGGCAACTCTCTAGGCTGATCCTTCGGATACATTGAGCGCTGTATGTCCTGCCACTTCTGGTGGACATAGGAACCTGACAGAAACACATACAGGCGCTGCAACAAGGAAAAAAAGCATGACGCTTCTGGTACTGCTCTGACTGTGTCCACAATAACCAAATTTAAGCGATGTGCATTGCAGTGCACATAAAAGGCATGCTTGGCCAGGGACTGTATCTGTGCAGACACACCACTGTGCCTACCACTCATTACAGAAGCCCCATCATAGCCCTGCCCCACCAGCTGTTCTCTGTACTCTAAACCATACTTTTGCAGGCTATTAACAATTTTTTCAGTTAGCCCAGCAGCATCAAGTTTGTCTGCATGCTCAAAATGCATGAAGCTTTCATGCACTGTACCTCTGTAGTAGTACCTCAGTACTAATGAAATTTGTTCCTCTTTTTTTAAGTCTTTTGTCTCATCAACTAGAATACTGAAGGCCCCACTTTCTTTTACCTCTTCAATAATGTCCTTTCTCACCATGTCTGCTAAAACCTCTAAAATCTCATTTTGAATATGGTTACTGGTGTACTTGGCATTGCTATGTTCCATTTTCTGTTTTATTAAGGGGTCATGTTTGGCTATGAGCTCCAAAATGGCCAAAAAGTTGCCCTTGTTTCCTGAGTCTTCTGATTCCCGATGGCCACGCTGTGCTATGTTCTGAGTGGCTGTGCATAGCAAAACATCAGCAACTGTTTTTATATACTTCCTGTTTTCCTCTACCTTTTTTTGGTACTGTTTGTCCATTGCCTGGAGCAAAGATGTATTATTGTCAACACCCCTCTGATACTCCTTCCATGCTATCATGGCATTAAGATGGTTCTCTGCTTTGGCATGTAAGCAGAAACCTCCATCTTTATACATGGCTTTTTTCCAGTTTGAAAAGCCAGTAGCAGAGTTGAATGTTGTCTCCGGAACAGAGGGCAGTGAAAAATGTCTGCAGGCGAAACAAAAAGTGCTATCCTGGCACTGGGAATATTCGAGCCAGGTGTAGTCTTTATACCAGGAAGCATTGAAAGCTCTTGTCCTACCCTGTCCGTGCTGAGTACGAGGAAAGTTCTTTAGGATAGGTTGTGCAGGGCCAGCAGCTCTGGTTTGGGAAATGTCTGAAAATATTAAAAATAAATACCAAATGAGTCTGGGAATTACTACTCATGATCCATGAACATTTAAAGACAAAAATATGCTTTTGTTCTTCTTATTATAAGAAAAACTATGTACATTTTTAAAAGATGTTTAACATTTTCTTTAAAATTGTAGTTGAGTAATACTTAGATTGTCAAGCTTTACCTTGTTAAATACATTGAAACAACAGCATTTTAGTGATAAGTTAATTTTCAATACAGATACTACCTTGGGGACCTTTCGGTGTTGCAAATGTCGTAACTGGGAGGTTCTTGTTGCTGGTGGAGCTGCTGTGACTGCTGGAGCTGCTATAGCTGTCATCTGATTCAGCAGCATCGTCAGGTTCAGTCCTCTCCCTTTGCGCATCTGAAAGTATTGATTGTATTGACAAATACACTATTTTAGGTTAATAGTGCCAGTTTTATACTGTGATTTAAAATTAGGTATTAGAAAGAGTTATTAAATTCATTCATTCATTCACCAAATAACTGTAAAATTGTGCAGAACACATCACACATTTTAAAGCTTTTCCCTAGTACTGGCTGTATTTTCACCTGGAGGTCCATGAATGCTGGTCTGGCCCTGGAAATTTTCAGCTTGTTCTGACTGGCTGCTGCATTCAGCTTGACTCTGGTCACCTGCACTTTCCCTAATTGTCTTCTTGCAGAAGAAATTGGAGATATCTCCCTGCCTCCGTTTCATACTGTAGTAGTATACATTGAAAACGTGTTCATAAACGCAATGAAAAGCAACATGTACTGTACCAACATAACAGTAGCAACAATGATGATAGGCTAATCGTTGTTGACTATTAATTCAAAACACACGTCAGATGCTAACGTTAATGAAATAGTGGAGAGATGAATTAACGTTTATTCAGATGGAGAGTACTTACTAAAGTAAGAGACGTGTTGTTTAAAAGCAGTCATTCAAGCAAATTTAACAGAAGTTGGCAAAACATTTTTGTGACAGTATTCTGTTCTTACCTTAACTCGTTACACCAGGTCCGAAAGCATCACGCGCCAAGAAAGTCCGACCGATGAAGTTAAACGCGTTCATATCCCCATAGCAACGGAACTACTTCCTTTGTGTTCTTTCGAAAATAAGACTTCATGAGTCGTTAACGTCGTCACACACAGGTTTAACATTTACTTCCGTTTTAACGTGCGTCGTACGTAGAGCTTTATACAATGATTGACATAACCAACAAGCCAATGACCATTGGGGGGGCACGCGGGGTGGCCAATCAGATTACAGGGGGGGCGGGTGCCCCCCCGTGCCACCATGGAAGACCCGCCTCTGGCTATGGGGTCCTGGTTGTAAACTATGGGAGGGGAATAGGAACGGGAGAAAGAAAATTGTGTAAAAAAAATAAATTGTGTGTGTTTTCTTAATTGTCGTTGAGTCCGGTAGGTATGGTGGTGCCCAGTCTCTGTATCCAGATGCGTTCGGCTCTCTTCCTTTGTGCATGTCACACCGCGGTGAGGTTTGTCCTGTCTTGGGGTTTTTGTCTCGTTACTTCCTGTTTTATTTTGAAATCTAAGTCTCCTCTCGTTTCAGGTCACTTGCCCTTCCTCATGTGTCACCGGTCTGATTGTCTCACCTGATCCCTGATCATTTCCACCTGTTACCCATTTCCCTCATGTGTATTTAGTCAGTGTCTTCCCTTTGTCTTGTGCCAAAGTGTTTCGTCTTGTCCGTTCACCTAAGCCCTCATTGTCACAGTCCGTATTGCCGTAAAGAAAGAAATTGTTTTGCCACGTAAGTTGTTGTCTTCTTCCTCTTTTAAAAGTGATCTTTTGTTTATCTTTTCTAAGTTTAGTGTTCTATTTTGTTTTCTGTTGTTACAGTTTTTTTTTGTCCTCCCGCTTGTGGAGTGATTTTCTGTTAGAGAGTATTAGATATTAGTAGAGCCCCTGTTTAGGTGAGCCTTTTTCTTTTGATCCCATTTGTGTAGATTTGGTTTTCCTCCTTCGGGAGCGTTTTATGTTTATTATCTAGTATTTTGTTTTCCTCCTTGTGAGAGTTTCATTTCTAGAATAGTCTTCTGTTTTCCTTGGTTGTATATAATCTTGTTCCCCCCCTTTAATGTGTTTTTCCCTCTTTTGGGAAGTGTTCATGCCCTGTCATTTTAGCCAGGTCTCTTAAGAATAGACAGAGTGTATAGCCTTTCATTTCATCACTCTTCTAAGAGGAACTGGACTTCAATAAAGTGTGCTTATTTGTTATATTCTCTGCGTCTGAATCCTCATTCCTGTCCAGGTCTGACAGTGCAGTGCTCCAGCGGTCGTTGTTCTCCAGCCCAGATATAATGAGGTGTGTGTGGGGGAATGTGATTGATAGTGTTGTACTAGTGGGGAGGTAAGTCGACCTTTCCCAATGTTATAGAGGTGTTGTGTGAGTCGGGTGTGAATGGAATGTTGTGTTTCGCCTATGTAATGTTTATGGCATAATGTGCAAGTGATGATGTAAATGACATTGGCAGTAGTGAGTGAAAATGTACCATGGATAGGTGCTGTTTTGTTATTAAAGGAGTTGAGGATGAATTTGCGGGATCTGTAATGATGGTTGTGTTAAAGTATAGGTGCCGGCCTGTGATCTGAGTATTGTGATTTGGTGAGGATGGATTGTAGATTCTTATGTTTCCTGTAGGCTGACAGGATGCGGTGTTGATGGAAAACTGGGTGTTGGATCTGAAAGTGGTGGAAGTTGTGTTTCAGGATGCGATGGAGGTTTGTAACTTGGTGTGAGAAGGTAGTGATTATGGGTATCAGGGGTGATGATGTGATGGGTGGGGTTTGCAGTGCCTGCGTGTGTGTGTGTGTGTGTGTGTGTGTGTGTGTGTGTGTGTGTGTTGGTGGTAGGTTAAGATTCGCCCCGTCCTGAGGATAAAGCAGAGGAGGTGAATGAATGGAAAAGGATTGGGTGTCTATAAGAGGGTTTTTTTGTTTTTTGTGAAGTGGATCACTGCGTCCCGGTGGGGGATTGAACCTCCGCCGCCCGGGCGGTAGTCCTGGTGCAAACCCCGAGGCCACGAGCGTAGTGGGTGGAGAGTCTGGAGGGGACCTACAGGTATTAGTAAAGATCCTTTATACTGGGGCACTTCAAGATATAAAAGCATGCTAGGTAAAAATAATAAATAAGTGTTATGATAAAAAGGTAATAAAAGACTAGAATGTGCAGCATGCAAGGATATGGTGCCCTCCTCTCTACACTGCTGTGGTCGGGATTTGAACCATGGGTTCCTGGTTGGGAGGTCATGGAGTGTGCGGCCAGGCCATTAGTTCTGGGTTGTCCTATAAGTTGATGTTGTAGTGTCCGGGGGGAAAAAAAAAAAGTAAATTTTATTTTAAGTGAGCGGGGGGGGGGGCCGGGATTATTGATGTATGTTGTTGTTGAGTCCGTGTGGAGTGGTTGTGCCTAATTTATGAATCCAGATTTTTTCTGCTCTTTTTCGTTGTTTTATTGTCCAGTTGTCGTTATGTTCCAGTCCGGATATTGTGAGGTGAGTGGAGGGGTGTGTTTGGAAGTGCTGAACCAGGGGAGTAGTTAGTTGTCCTTTGTCAATATTGTACAGGTGTTGGGATAAACAAGTGTAGATGGAGTGTTTGGTTTCACCTATGTAATGTTTATTGCAAAGGGTGCAGGTGATAATGTATACTGTATTTGTGGTGTCAATGGAGAAGTGGCCTATGATAGGAAATTCTGTTTTGGTGTGGGTACTATGGATGATTTTACGTTGTCTATAGTGTTGGTTATTTGGGAGGGGTAGTGTTAGTGTGTGGTCTGAGAATTTTGATTTTACTAGGAGGTTTTGTAAGTTTTTGTGTTTGCTGTATGCTGAAATTAGTTTGTATTGGGAGAAGGCCGGGTGTTGTGAATGGAGATTTGTGAAATGGTTTTTGATGATATGTTGAAGACCTGCTGATTGATGTGAGAAGGTGGAGACGAAGGGAATTAAGTGTACATGTGAGGTAGATGTGGATGAGATGTGAGGGTTAGGGTTAGGGAAGAGGGGTGGGGGGAGGTTAGGGTTAGGAAAGGGGGAGAGGTTAGGATTGGGAAGAGGGGGCAGGGGAATGGTTAGGGTCAGGAAGGGGGGGAGGGAGAGGGATACAGACCCTTGATTCAGGTAGGGGGAGAGGGTTGGGGGTTAGGATTAGGAGAAAGGGTGGGGGAAGTTGGGGTTAGGATTAGGAGAAAAGGGTGGGGGAAAGTTAGGGTTAGGAAGGGGGAGGGGTTAGGATTAGGAGGAGGGGGTAGGGGATGGTTAGGATCAGGAAGGGGGGAGGGGGAGGAGGAAGGAAGGGGATACAGACCTTGGTTCAGGTAGGGGAGGTGGGTTGGGGGTTAAGGTTAGGAGAGGGAGAGGTGCATTAACAAATTTGGTAGCTGTGCCACCAAGAGGGGGAAAGAAAGTTAAATTGATGGCGGGTAGTGTAAGGGTTTAGAGAATGGGGAGGGGGGGAAGAAGAAAGGGGGGGGGGGGGGGGGGAAGAACTGGGGAGGGGGGGTGGGGGGGGGGGGGGGGGGGGGGGGGGAAGAAGGGGGGGGGGGGACAGAAGTGTATAACTATTGTTCAAAGACCAAATTTGTATTGCCCAATTGTTAAGCCTCACAACCACGAGCATGGTGAATAGGTGAGCCTAAAAGGGACCTAGGAACTGGGGAGGCAATATTATAAGTAAAAAACTAATCAAAAAAATGGATACTCACATGAAAATTGTGTTAAAAGTGTAAGTATAAGTTGCAAAACATGAGATCAAACTGAATTCCAGTTTTTGGTCTGTTCTGAACCATGGGTCTTCTGTATGGAAGTCCCGAGAGTTAACCTCTGTACTATTTGTGTTGTAGTGTTTCAAAGGGAAGAGTCTTATTTAACTAAAAAAAAAAAAAAAAAAGTAGGGTTAGGGTTAGGAGAAAGCAGAGGGGGTGAATTGGGGGAAGGGGGTGGGTACGGGGTGGAGGTTGGGATGGGGGTTAGGAACAGAGGTGGGGGGTGGGTTGGAGTCAGGGGTGAAGGGAAGGTTGGGGTTAAGGTCAAGGATGGGGGGTAGGTTGGGGTTAGGTTTAGGCATACAGGGTGGGGGGGTGGTTGAGGTTAGGGTCAGGGGAAGGGGGAGGGTTAAGGTTAGGGTCAGGGGAGGGGGGTGGGTTGAGGTTAGGAATACGGGGTGGGTGATGGTTGGGGTTAGGATCAGGGGTGGGGGGTGGGTAAGGTTTGAGGTTAGGTTCAGGAAGAGGGTGAGAGGGTTGGGGATGAGGGTGAGGATGAAAGTTGGGATCAGGGTTTAAAGAGAAGCTGTGGGGATTGGAATCAGATTGCGAAAATGCAGGAAGAGGGAGAGGTAAAGAAGGAAGATCAGAGAGGGGGGAAGGATACAAACCCTGGTTCGGGTAGGGGGAGGAAGTGGTGGTTAATCCAGGTCCTGGAAGCTGCAAGGAAGAAGGGAGGTTAATGGGAGAGCGAGTGGGAGCGAGAAGCGCCAGCGTTTGAGTTTTGATGTGACGGAGGAGGCGTTTGGAGTAGCCTCTGCGTCTGAGGGTGTGAAAAAGTGTGTGAGTGGCCTCATGAAAATCCTGGATGTTTGAACAGATGCGGTAGAAGCGGATGAGTTGAGATTTAATGATGCCTTTAAATGTATGCTTAGGATGATAACTGGATTTGTGTAGTAATGCATGTGTGTCCGTAGGTTTGAAAAATACTTTGGTGTGTAATGTTTTATGTGTATGGTTAGCGGGTTTGAAAAAGACTGTGGTGTCCAGAAAATTGATGTGTGTATTGCTAATTTCATGTTTGACTGTGATGGATGGGTGGTGGTTATTTAAGATTTCAATGAATTTTGTGAAGGTGGATGAATCATGAGGCCAGATACCCGAAAATGTCATCGAGATACCTGAGGTAAAGTAGGGGTTTGAGGGGGCATTTCTCCAGGGCCTCTCGCTCCCACTCGCTCATGTAGAGGTTGGCATAGCACGGGGCGAATCTTTGACCCATGGCTGTCCCACTGATCTGTAAGTAGAATTGGTTATTGAAAAGGAAATCATTATTGGTGAGACAGAGTTCAATGAGTTGTAGAAGTTCGGGATCCGGTCTTTTTGGATCAGGGTGCTTCTGGAAAATGTTGGTAAGGGTGCAGAGTCCTAGTGGAGTGTTGATGTTGGTGTAGAGGCTGTCGATGTCTATTGTAAAGAGGTATGCTGAAAGTGGGACAGCCATGGTCCGGATCTTCTGCAGGAAATGGTAGGTGTCTTTGATATAGCTGTCATGTAGAGTGGAGAGGGGCCCTAAAAAGTGGTCAATATATTGGGAGATGTGGTAGGTAGTACTGTTACAGTCGGAAACTATGGGTCGACCAGGAGGAACTTCAAAGGAAATAGTCCAGGTTTGTGGTTTTTTATGTATTTTAGGTAGCAAGTAGAAGTAGCGTGGGCGTGGGTGATCCGGTCCGAATAGAAAGTCTCTTTGTTTTGCTGTAATGTAATGTTTCTGATAGAGAGTTTGTATGATAGTGCGTAGTTTGGTCTGGGTGTGATGTTGAATGGAGTCCTGTAGTTTTTTGTAATGTGTGAGATTGTCCAGGTGTCTATTGGCTTCAGTGAGATATTGTTGTCGGTCCATGATGACTATTTTGCAGCCCTTGTCTGCCGGTTTGATGATGATGTTGGGATTTTGTTGTAGGTGTTTCAAGGCCTTGCGTTCTTCTCCTGTCAGGTTATCTCCGATATCTACCGGTGGTCGGTAGCGTTGCAAGGCCCGTGTGTTGGTGGTGATAAGTTTGTGTAGATGTGGATGGGTCTGATCACGCGGTGGTTCCCACTGTGAAGGGAAGGTGAATAATGTATGTTTGCTATTGTTGTTCGGGTGAAAGTGGTCTATGAGTTTGAGTCTTCTATGGAAGTTGTGAAGGTCCCTTTGAAGTTCCTCCTGGTCCAGTTTTTTTGGGACGTGGAATGAAGGAAAGGCCCCTCTCCAATAAAGACAGTTGTGCTGGTGACGGAGTGAAAAGAGTAGCCAGATTGAGAATGTTGAAAAGGGAATTTGGATTCCGATTCTGTGAGGTGATGGAGTGTGGGTCTGGGTTGACTTCCAAGTTTATTGTAAATTTAGAAGCCGGCACCAGTTGTGGAAGATAGCTTTGGCAGTGGTAGGAGTCCAATGAATGTTGTCTTTTTCTGTATGAAATGTGTCATGTGGAATTTCTGTGAGAAATGGAAAGTGCGTGGCCATGGTGTTGTTAATGAGGGTGAGGTTATTGCGTTGAGTGGTTGGGAGAAAAATTCATGATCGGGAAATAGATGTCAGCATTGGGAAAGGTCGACTTGCCTAACCGGAAGAGGGCTTTGAGCTGTTTAATGGTAGTTTGTCTGGGATCTTGGTCCTTATTGTTGATACCAATGGAGAAAATGATGATTTTGGCCTGTGGTTGAGGAAGGGCCTTTTCACAGATTTTGAGAAAGTGGTAGGCGGTTGTGGAAAGTGTTGTACCAGAATGGTCCTGAGTCTTCCTTGATGTTATAAATGTGTTGTTTCAGTTGGGTGTGTATACTGTGTTTTGTTTCCCCTATGTAGTGTTTATTGCAGTTGTGTGCACCACTCGAAGATGTGTTGCGCAGTGTGTGCTTTCCAGTGGATGTTATCTTTCTCTGTAGTGAAGGTGTTGTGTGGTATTTCTGTTAAAAACTGTGTGACGGCCTTATGGCCTGACCTAGTTTCTTATTGGTTGATTGGGATCTCATCAGCAGAGATGGTCCACACCTGAATGCTGTGTGAATGCTCATCTATAAGAAGAGCTCTGGGCATTCACTCTCTCTCTTCTGTTTGAGTTTCTGGGTTTGGTTGAGTTTGGGTTATTTGTTATTTATATTAAATTTTAGTTTAATAAAATTTATGTTATATAGTTTAAAAAGCATGTGTGGTCTCCATCTTTTGTCCTACCTCTGAGCCAGGTTGTGACAAAATGGGGGCTCGTCTTTTTGGATTTTGGTAGTTTTGTGTTTGGATGGAGTATTGCACATAGCTGTAGTGTTTTGTTAGTTTGAGGGAGCTTTAGTCTAATCTGTTTTTTCTCTTTGGGGCTCGTCATTTTGAGGTGAACAAGCTGTGAAACTATTTTATATGGCAACATTTTAACTGGGGTTCTCCTCGGGTTAGGCATAGCAGCAGGCTCTACTAGAGGGTCTGTTGCATGGTGTCTTTGTAGTGTGGCGGGGAAGGTGGTTAGAGCATTTGTCTCAGGATCACGTCCAGGGTTTTTGGGGGCAGCTGTTTTTGCAGTTGCACTCCAAAGCTACTGGGTTTCAGTGAATAAATACCTGCCACCGGTACCTGTCCGAAGACTAGGGATGAGCTTAGTTAGTTAGATGATTTCATAAGTCAGTTAGTACGGGGAGGCGCCAGTTTTTGTTTGCCATTTGTTGGTTAGCTTGTTCTGTTTGAATTTACCTTGTCTTGTCTTTGGTTATGGATGGTATTGTGGAGAAGTTTGTTCAACATCCTTCTGAGGAATTGTTGGAACAGTGCACTAAGGAGCAGCTGATTAAGATTGCTCAACATTTCTCTGTTGAAGTGGAGCCCAAACGCACCAAGGACAACCTGAAGAGTATCATCAAGGCTAATTTGCAGGAATGTGGTGTGCTCATGGATGAAAGTGGTAAGACTAAGTATTTCTGGAACTGCTTTGACATTTGAACAGCAGAAAGAATTGCTGCTTTTGAAATTGGATCATGAAAAAGAATTGGAAAGAATAAAATACAAAAAGGAACAGATGAAATTGGATTTGGAACTACAAAAATTGGCATTGATTAAGGAAGGTAAAATTTCTGCATCTACTTTAAATAGGCAAACTACTGGTTCACATTTTGATGTTGCCACTAATTTGAAATTGTTGCCAAAGTTTAATGAGAACGATGTAGAAACCTTCTTTTCCTTATTCGAACGTATTGCTAACTCCAGATCTTGGCCTGATGAGGAACGAACATTAATGTTGCAGTGTGTCTTTACAGGTAAAGCTCAAGAAGCCTATTCTGCATTGTCTTCTGAGGACTGTAAAGATTACAATGTTGTGAAATCATCTGTCTTGAAGGCTTATGAGTTAGTTCCTGAGGCCTATAGTCAGCGCTTTAGGAGCTGGCGAAAGACTGCTAAACAAACACATGTGGAGTTTGCACGGGATTTGGTCACACATTTCAATCGCTGGTGCTCTTCGTCTGGGGTAAAAACACTTGATAAATTGTGTGATTTGGTAATTCTAGAACAATTTAAACAATCTGTGCCTGATTATATTGCCACCTATATTAATGAGCACAAAGTCACCTGTCCTAATGAGGCTGCAGTGTTGGCTGATGAATACGTGTTGACACACAAGCGCATCTTTGGTGAGCGATATAGCCAAGATAAATATCAGAAAACGGGTAATTTTTCCCCAAAATGCGATCAACCAACTACTGGGAAAAGTGATCAAAATATGTGTAACTATTGCCATCAAAAGGGTCACTGGAAAAAGGAATGTTCATTGTTAAAAGAGAAGATGAAAGCAGGCCAGGTGAAGTCAGCGGGATTGGCTACAATTATACATACTCCCAGTTTTGGAGAAGTTGAAAACCTCGTAGCCCCATTTCAAATGCGGGTTAAACAGAATCCTCTGAAATTGATAAGGGTTATGCCCCGTTCATGTCTGATGGATTTGTTAGGTTGACTGCAGATGAAAGAAAGGTGCCAGTCAAAATACTGAGGGACTCAGGAGCTTTACGCACATTTGTGAGGCAAGCAATTTTGCCCTCTTCGCCACATTCAGATACAGGGGGCTGTATTCCGGTCAAAGGGATGGGTTTGACCACTCTTTTTGTGCCTATACATAAAATGTTCTTGGCATGTGACTTAGTACAGGGGGAGGTCGAAGTTGGTGTTCGTCCTCAACTGCCGGTGGAAGGAGTTGACATCATTCTGGGAAATGACCTGGCAGGACATCGGATATGGCCAGATGATGTAGAATTTGATAGTCTACAGCGTTCTGAGGTGTCAAACCAACAAAGTGAGACAGTTGTTGCTTCCTTGTCTTCTCAAGAAGTCCCTGAAACCGAGCAAACAGTTGTAGCAGCTGGTACTGTGGAAACACAGGGGCTTAGTGAGTCAGAACCAGCAGTTACAGTCTGTGCTGTGACTCGTTCAAAAACTGCCACCCTAACTGGTATGAGAGAAAATCCTTGTGATGTAAAGAACTTTGCATTGTCCCTGCTTCCTGATCTTTGTGTTTCTCGTTCAGAGTTGGTGAAAGAACAAAACGCGGACCAGTCTCTGAAGGAGGTGTATGATCCGATTTTGCCTACAACGCAGGTAGGAAAGGTGAAGCAAGGATATTTCCTTTTGGATGACGTCTTGGTTAGGAGGTGGGCTCCTTATGGTGAGACATTCACTGGTGATCCTATTGTGCAAATTGTGTTGCCTGTAAAATTTAGGACAGCCACAATTCAGACAGCTCATGATAATGTTGCAGGACATATGGGTGTCAAGAAGACATATGATCGTTTGCTTCAACATTTTTTTCTGGCCACGTATGAAACGTGATGTTTCTGCATTTGTGAAGACATGCCATACGTGTCAAGTTATAGGCAAACCTAACCAGACCATAAAACCTGCTCCTTTGTATCCTATTCCTGCAGTGAGTCAGCCTTTTGAACACCTGATTATTGACTGTGTGGGTCCTCTTCCCAGGTCCAAGTCAGGTTGTTCTTATTTGCTAACTGTAATGTGCCAGTCAACTAGATACCCAGCTGCTTATCCTCTCCGTTCCATCACTGCGAAATCTGTTGTGAAGGCCTTGACTCAGTTCATATCTGTGTTTGGTATTCCCAAAATAATACAGAGTGATCAGGGCTCAAACTTTACATCTCGGCTGTTTGCACAAATCCTTAAACAACTTCACATAAAACATAACAAAGCCTCAGCATACCACCCTCAGAGCCAAGGTGCACTTGAGCGTTTTCACCAACATTTGAAATCTTTATTGCGCGCCTATTGCACAGAGCTTAAAGGAGATTGAGAGGAGGGTTTGCCATGGCTCTTGTTGGCAGCGAGGGAGGTTGTTCAGGAGAGTATAGGATTTAGTCCTAATGAGCTTGTTTTTGCACATACTGTCCATGGTCCTTTGTCTGTGGTGCATGATCAGTGGAGCTCAACTGATCCGCCGCAGAATTTGATTACCTATGTTAATGGTTTTAGGCAGAGACTTTATGAAGCTGGGGAATTAGCCAAACAGAACTTACAGGTCTCTCAGAAAAGAATGAAAAAACTGTTTGACCGCAGAGTAGAACAACGACAATTTACTTCAGGTGACCAAGTTCTGGTTCTTCTGCCACTGGTGGAGTCACCTTTTCAGGCTAAATTCTTTGGTCCATGTCGTGTAGTCCAGCAGGTTTCAGAGCAAAATTACCTGATTGAAATGCCAAATAAAAAAAAATCCTCTAAGATATGCCATATTAATTTGCTGAAGCCTTACCATGAGCGGACCCTTTTGGGTGAGGATGCCAACAGTTATCCAGCTCTGATGGTAAATAACAGCATGGCAATGTGTGAGGAAGAAGAGAATTTGGCAGGTGATGATGTTTTGCAACCGCGACTAAAAAATTCAGACTCTTGCAAACTTGGACACACTACTTAGTCATTTAGATGAAAGTAGGTGTAAACAGCTAGTTAAACTTATTCAAAGTTACCCAGGCCTGTTCTCTGATAATCCTACTCGCACTCATGTCATTGAGCATGATGTTGATGTGGGAGATGCTAAGCCTATAACTCAGAGATTCTATCGGGTTTCTCTAGAGAAACAAAAGATCTTGGAATCAGAAGTGTCATATGTTGGATAATGGCATTGCTGAACCTTCTACATCTAGCTGGGCCTCACCTTGTCTTTTGGTCAGTAAGCCTGATTGCTCTTATAGACCCTGTACTGATTATAGGAAGGTGAATGCAATAACAAAACCTGACTCCTTCCCTCTTCCTCGGATGGAAGATTGTGTTGATCAGGTTGGCGCAGCCAAATATGTTAGTAAGTTTGATCTTCTCAAAGGTTTTTGGCAGGTTCCACTTTCTAAAAGAGCCAGAGAGATTTGTGCTTTTGTAACACCATCAGGACTGTACTCTTACACCGTCATGCCATTTGGACTGCGTAATGCTCCGGCCACATTTCAGAGGTTAATGAACAAAGTTGTGTCTGGGCTGGAGGGTTGTGCAGTCTACTTGGATGATGTGGTGGTCTATAGTGACTCGTGGGAAGACCATCTCAATAGAGTGAAGGCTCTTTTTGACAGGCTGCTCTGGGCTAACCTAACTATAAATCTAGCTAAATGCGAATTTGCAAAGGCTACAGTAACCTATTTGGGTAAGGTTGTGGGGCAAGGAAAAGTTCGTCCCATTCACGCAAAAGTCTTGGCAATACAAGCATTTCCGGTTCCATCCAATAAGCGGGAATTGTTGCGTTTCTTGGGGATGGCTGGTTATTATCGGGGGTTTTGTGCCAGTTTTGCCTCTGTTGTAGCCCCATTGACTGAGTTGTTGAAATCTGATGTTAAGTATGTTTGGCCTCCCACTTGTCAGCAGGCATTCGACCAAGTGAAGCAACTGTTGTCCTCTGCTCCTGTTCTAGCGGCTCCACGTCTGGATCAGCCTTTCCAGTTGCAAGTAGATGCAAGTGATGTTGGGGCTGGGGCAGTTTTGTTACAGGCAGATAAAAAATGGGGAGGAAAGGCCCATAAGTTACTTCTCGAAGAAGTTTAAAGAGTATCAGAAGCATTACTCAGCAATAGAAAAAGAGGCACTTGCTCTTATTTGGGCCCTTCAACACTTCGATGTTTATGTTGGGTCAGGGTCTTCTTTGGTGGTTTATACTGACCACAACCCATTAACTTTTTTGCGTTCGCTCCAAAACCCAAATCAAAGATTGATGCGATGGGCCTTAATGTTGCAGCCATATAATTTGGACATGCGTCATATTAAAGGCAAAGAAAATGTGGTTGCAGATGCACTGTCACGTGTTTTGATTTAAGATTTGATCTGCATTTATAGAAAATTGCCCATTTGTCTTTGTATGTCTTCTACCCTGATTTTTAGGTACCCTTAAAAGTGCTTCCCCTGGATCCCAGGTTGCTGGGTCATGAGAATTGGTGGTGAGGGGTGTATTGGGACTAGATGGGAAATTTTTCATTGGTTGTTGGGAGTTAACAGATTAGACAGGTGTTTGGAAAAATGAAATTTAATATTTTTACTTTTGTTGCAGGGTTGGAGGTTGGGCCTCGCTCTTGTGGAGGGGGATGTGACGGCCTTATGGCCTGACCTAGTTTCTTATTGGTTGATTGGGATCTCATCAGCAGAGATGGTCCACACCTGAATGCTGTGTGAATGCTCATCTATAAGAAGAGCTCTGGGCATTCACTCTCTCTCTCTCTCTTCTGTTTGAGTTTCTGGGTTTGGTTGAGTTTGGGTTATTTGTTATTTATATTAAATTTTAGTTTAATAAAACTTATGTTATATAGTTTAAAAAGCATGTGTGGTCTCCATCTTTTGTCCTACCTCTGAGCCAGGTTGTGACAACTGTCAGTCTGCTCCCCTTTCACCTGCCTCTCAGTAATTTTCCATTCCCTCTCCACTCACCTGCCAGCCACGCCCTCCTCATCAGACCTACTCCCCTCACCTGTTTCCCATCACCAATCTAGCTAGTATTTAAGCTCTCCCCTGCTCACTCACTCTCTGCCAGATTGTTCTATATGCTCACGCAAGACATTCCAGCACTCTTCTCCGGACTGATCTCCCGCTGCCGACTCTGCCTGCCTTGGACTAACCTGTTTGCTGTACTCCCGGTAACCGACCCTGCCTTCCGTCTTCGACCACGAGCTTCTGATCCCTCTGGATTCTGCCAGCTGGTGTCGGCCCAGCTACTGGTGGCTTGCTCCTGGTACGTCTGCCTCAACTCCTGCCTACCTGCTTGCTGGACTGGTGTTCCCAGCCCCCGGACTTTCCCTGTGCCCAGAGAGACTGTTTCCTGCGTGTGCTGCATTTGGGTTCTAATTACACCCGTTACAAAAAATGGTAGGTGTGTGGCTATGGTGTTATTAATCAGTTTGAGATTGGCCTGTTGTCTTCGTGTGAGATTGGAAGAGTAGTTCATGATGGGAAAGTAGATGTCCGCATTTGGAAAAGTGACTGTTGCTTGTTTGTAGAGTGCTCTTAACTGTTTACATGAAGTTAGTTTTGGGTCCTGATCTCTATTGTTAATGCCTATGGATAAGATAACAATTTTTATTGTTGGGTTTGGAGTGTTTTTTTTTTTCACAGATTTTGAGGAAATGGTATAAATTGGCTCCTGGGTAACTGTCTAACTGAATCTGTGGGTTGTGGTGTGGTGGTATTCGGTTTATGTTTGAGTCTCCGAGCACCAGGACTGGTTTCCTTCCTCTAAAAAAAAAAAAACAGTCCTGGAGTTTGCGGTTGGGTCTGCTGAGGTGATAGGTTGGTTTGAATTTATCTGGGAGGATTGGTGTAAGTGTATGTTGGCGGGGGGGAGAGTCAAGTAGTGAACCAGAAATGTTGTGACCTCTGTTTGGCTCACTGCATCGGCCCCAGAACCGTGTTGAGAGGAGGGTTCAGATTGGGATTTCATGCTGGTGGATTTGGCTTTGATATGCCCTTTCATCACGTTGTTCCCTTCCTCTTTCTGTTCTGGTGGGGCCCACTGAGGAGTCACGTCAGCACCACCTGCAGGTGTAGAGCAGAAGGGTGAGATGGTTTCTGACATTAAAATGGAGACATTTGAGTTGCTGAGTGTTGTGAGTGATATGGAATGTAAGTCCGTGGTACTGTCCAGTTGGTCGGGAGGTCTATGGATTTGAGCCTGTGTGAGGATTTTCCTATTGGTGGAGGTAGAGCGGTTTGGGGGTGGTGGTGATTTAGCTGTCCTGGTTATTGTCCTGATCAGAGGGATTGGGGAAAGTTCTGGTTGTTGATTGGTTGTGTTTTTTGTTTTAAACTGTCTTGGGGGTTGTGGGGTTAAGGTCTGTGGCCCTGGTGGAGTCTGTTTTGTTATCATGGATGTGGGGGAAGTGGAATGGGGGTGGGAAGAAAGTCCTTGGGCTACTGTGGGTTGGTCTTGTGTTGGGAATTGTGACTGTAGAGGAGGTTGAGGTCGGGAAATGATGGGTCCAGTGCGGGTCTGAGTCCGGGGGGGCATTTGTAGTTTGTTGGTTCTGTAGACTGGGAGTCTGTGTGTTTGTGTGGTAAGTGGAGTTTGGCTGAATGTTTGTGGTTGTGTTGAAGTAGAGAGGAGAGGTGTCCTGGTCTGGTGTTGTTTATTGTAGTTATGTGTTCGGACAGTGTGGTGCGTTGGCCAATAGAGGACTGTTGAACAACACCCACTCATAGCGGGAATGGTGGGCCTAAACATGGGTACTAGGGGTGCCCAGAGAATCCTATTGGGGAAGGTCAATTAGCCGTAATGACAACAGCAGCTAATGATGAGCCAATGTTAGAGGTGCACGTAGAAGGCAGATCAACACCTATGATGGTTGATACTGGAGCAACATACACATGTGTAAGTCCATGTTATGCCTCACACCTCCCCAAGTCAGGCAAATTTGTCAAGACAGTAGGATTCTCGGGACAAATACAGATAATTCCAGTAACAGCTCCAGTTCAACTATCAGTTGGTAATGATAAAACCATTCTGCCGATCCTAGTATCTGAACACACACCTGTAAATTTGCTAGGGAGAGATGCATTGTGTCAACTAAAAATAAAGATTTGGTGCTCCCCACAAGGTGTTTACATTGATAATATGTGTGTAAATTTCCAAATGAATGTTCGAGCAGAGACAGCAACTGCCTATTGGCTTGGAGAAATCACAAACCCGGTGCAGAAGGAGTTGGGAAAGTGGGAAATGTACATTCAAGCTCAAATTCCAGAAGCAAAGAAACTGCGCTCAGACTACCACTGTACGGTATACTATGATCCATCCTGCAGCGAGATTTTCAGTGAAGAATGGCAAAATGCCACAAAAGACTTGGCCGTTGAATTAATAACTGAACACATAATAATTGGAAAAGAAGGTGCTGCGTTGAATGTAAAACAAAATTCATTCCCCTCAAGGTGGTACAATGTACCAGAATCCGTACCACATATCACATTGCTGGTAAATAGAAATTTTGAGTCAAAAGACTTAGGCCCAATGATGAGAGTTGCGTCATAGATTAAATGGAAGAAAACTGAGAATCCATTGATCTTCCAGTCACCGGATGAATCCATGATCAAAATTCTATGCAGCACCTCCATGCATGCTAAATCACAAGAAGTAAGAATCGCGGTTAATGAAACACAACAAATGACGCAGATCGCTGAAAATGAAGATGAATTGAAGCAGGACATGCTTAAACACGTTCCCGAAGAGCTGTGGTCTAAACATAGCACTGATGTAGGTTTGGTAAAAACAGCCAACCCAGTCAAAATAGGATTGAAATCAAAAGTGAAACTCCCATGGCGACCACAGTATCCGCTAAAACGAGAAGCAGAGGAAGGAATTAGCCAAACAGTAGAAGGGCTAGTGAAAGCAGGAGTGTTAGTCGAAACTCAAAGTCCCTGTAACACGCCAATATTTCCAATATTGAAAGCAGATAAATCAAACTATCGATTAGTGCATGATCTCCGAGCAGTAAATGAGGTAGTAGATTTGTGTTCCGCTTTCTTCAGCGTTCCATTGGCTGAAGAATCAAAGAAATTGTTTGCATTTACATACAGAGGTAAACAATACACATATAACAGAGTCCCCCAAGGACTGAAACATGGTCCGAGTTTGTTTAATCAAGCATTAAAAAGGGACCTTGAAGGTCTAATGATGAACAGCACAATGATTCAATATGTTGATGATCTGTTGATTTGCTCACCAACACTGGATGAATGTCATCAAGACTCAGTTAAATTGCTCCAAAGATTGGCAGAGGGAGGACATAAGGCCTCCAAGAAAAAACTTCAGTATTGTCAACCCCAGGTTGAGTATTTGGGGAGGGTGATATCTCATGGAGCCATAGCCATATCACCTACGCAATTGGAAGGTGTAAGTAAAGCACCCAAACCACAGACTGTGGGTCAAATGATGACATTTCTAGGGATGACAGGGTTTAGCTCTGATTGGGTGGAGGACTATGCGGTTAAAACAGCTCCTCTTCGAGAGATGATAAAGGAGGCGGGAACTCAAACATTAAAAGCCCCGTTAAAATGGACTACTGAGGCTGTGATAGCCTTTGAAACCATTAAAGAAGACATGCAAAAAGCTCCAGCCTTAGCAGTACCTGACTATGATAAACCTTTCCATTTGTATGTTTCTAATCGTTACAATGAGTATGCATCAGCAGTGTTAATGCAGGAGACTTGTAGTGGTCGGAAAAAACAGCCTATCACTTATTACAGCTCAAAACTAGATAACGTGGCTCAAGGTTGGCCACCGTGCTATCAAGGACTAGCCGCCATCTATTATGCGTATGAGAAAGCATCAACTATCACGATGGGTTATCCAGTTGTAATATGTACACATCATAAGATCACTGAGCTAATTGATCGAGGCAAATTTGTGATGACCCAAGCGCAGTGTTTTCAGTATGCGTCACTGTTAACTTATCCTGATGTAACGATAAAGAAATGTTCAACTGTAAACCCTGCAGACTCAATTCCATTTGATTTTGAAGGTGAGTCACATGACTGTATTGCACAAGAGGTAAAATACACAAAGCTGAGGCCTGATTTAGAGTCCACCCCGCTTGTGAGTACAGATGTGTCTTACTTTGTAGATGGTTCCTGTTTTCGGGATCATCTAGGAAATCATGCAGGATTTGCTGTCGTAAGACAAGAGGAAAATGAGTTCAAAACAGCAAAAGCTGAAAGTTGTAGCCAGCCGTGCTCAGCTCAGTTAGCAGAACTAAAAGCATTGACAGAGGCCTGTAAAATGGCAGAAAATAGGGTTGCAAATGTATACACGGACTCTGCATACGCTCATGGAGTCTGTCACTTGTATGGTGCAATTTGGAAACAGAGAGGTTTCAAAAAAGCAGATGGTACCCCAATTCAACACCAGAAGCAAATTGTTGAGCTAATCTCGGCTATGATGTTGCCAACAAAACTTGCAATAATAAAATGTCAAGCACACAAAAAAGGTAATTAAGACATCATAAGAGGTAACAATGCAGCAGATGAGGCAGCAAAACTAGCGGCGAAAAGTGACGTCTCTATTATGACACCATTGGTATCGTTAGAATCAGTTGTAACTCCGGAAGATATTATTCTGATGCAACAAAATGCAGGACTGAGTGAACATAGCATCTGGCAGCAAAGGGGGGCAACAAAGGATGAGAGAGGTCTGTGGAGATCTCATGAGGGTTTGTTGGTTGCACCAGTAGCGTTGTTGACTATGTTGACTTCTGAGGCGCACGGTGTTGATCACTGTGCGAGGGGGGAAGTAATTAGGAAGATAAGACAGCAAGGGTATTGGTCACCATATTTGCAATCAATGGTTGATGAAGTATTGAAGCAGTGTGAAATTTGTGCTCAGAGTAATGTAAAAAAGGGAATAAAGACACCAGCAGGTCATATTCCAGTGCCAGAAGGTCCATTTAAACATTTAGTAATGGATTATGTCGATATGATAAAAACAGTTCAAGGGAAAAGATATATGTTGGTAATTATTGACAGGTTCAGTCGATGGGTTGAAGCCACACCCTCAAAAGATCAAGGGGCTGAAACAGTCACAAAATTCTTAACTAAAGAAGTAATCCCACGATTTGGTGTATGGTGTAACATTAATAATAAATATAAAATGGGTATCTGTCAGAGTTGTAAAATAGAACGATATAATAGAGATGCCAAAACGTATGGAAACATTAAATCCTGATCATGTTAAATATCTAAAAAGATGGCAGGAGAAGTATGATTTTGTAGGAAGATTAGATGTAAAGAATGTGAGGAGTTAGTGAAAGCTATTAGTGAGAAGAAGAAAAGGAAAGGTAAGTCAAGAAGAGATGGACTGTTACAGGCCAAGTTGTGGCTGATAGAAGCTAGAGCCAGACAAGCTGGTATTCAGAGGAAGATAGAAGGAGCAGAGAAAGTTGAGAAAAAAGAGGAAAATGTAAGTGAACAGAAAGAAGCTCAACAGAGCAGTGAAAACCAAACTAACATATATCCTGTCTTGTTTTCTGCCCGAGACCCTCAGGGTGATAACGAGTACGTGCCATATGGGCTCCATCCGGATCCTCCGCCTTATCCCGTGCCTCGACCTCCTCCTCCCGCACCACCAACTGCTCCGCCGCCTCACGTCTGTTCACCCTACAACCCCTTCCAGAGGTTTAAGGCCACTCCACAAATGAGAAAGATGGCCCTCCGTTGGCAATCTCACAAAGAGACGAAGCGGTATAGTACAAATGTATTTTTGTATTATGATAGTAACACTGGTGAACTTTTTGTCCGAGATAACCAAGGAAGGGGGAGAGGACGTGGAGGTGGTGAGAACAGAAGAATGGACAACGATGTGTGTTACAATTGTGGGAAATTTGGACACTACGCGAGAGATTGCAGAGCTCCAAGGAGGAGAGGGAGGAGGGAAGGATGGAGAGCGGGAGGAGGCGAAGGAGCAGAGCCCTGGCAGGACAGGAGAGAAAAGGAGCGCACCGCATGACTAACTCCAGAAGCAGGTTATGCAGACACACACACACCACACATGTAGAGATAGAAGACATTACAGATATGAGTACAGCAACAGATGATGAGGCAGAGGTAGATGAGATCCTATCGTTAGACAGCTGAGATTTTACTATCACAGGAAGGAAGTAAGCCATGGATAGAACTAGAAGTGCAAGGCAAAATAATAACTTTCTTGTGTAATACTGGAGCCTGTAGAACAGTTGTGCGATGTAACGAAAAAGGAACAATTTTTTTGAAATTTGGAATATCATGACAAATTCTTTAAAGAGCCTAGTTGTAAAGTAACTCTTACTGACCTATACTGGGACAAAAAAGGAAATTGTGCTTGTGCAGTGAGCCTCCAGGAACCAGAAATGAAATTGTTTAGGGGGGGGGCTCACGCCGCACATTTCGTGTTCAAAATCGATTAATTCACAGTGGAAAGATTTTGGTGAGTTTATCTCAAAAATAAAAAGATCAAACTGTGAATGGAAGGACGTGGGGGGGGAAAGTGCTCTTCGCACCTAAATTGGATGTGTATTGTACCCATTTAAATTGGGTTACACAAGCAGCCAAGGCTGTACACCTTAGTGGAGAAACTAGCCTGGACTCAATCACCGAATGATACACTTTAACTGCTGAAGAAGAGTTAGAATTAACTAATATACCTCAAGAGTTGTGGTCCAAGGGGTCAGCTGATGTAGGACTCATTAAGGGGGTAGAACCAGTTAAAATAACTCCAAAAAGCTCTTATAGGCCGTATCAGAGACAGGATCCGCTTAAACCAGAAGCTGAAGAGGGAATAGCACCAATAATACAGGATTTACTAAGTGCAGGAGTTATTAGAGAATGTGCAAATGCAGCATGTGATAGCCCTTTGTTTCCTGTAAAGAAGGCTGCCCCATCGACAGGATGGAGGATGGTACAGGATTTGCAAGCAGTAAACAAAGCAGTAATACCACGTGCTCCCCTTGTACCAGATCCAAACACTCTGTAAAATATTTACCTTTGTGACTGAGTTCATTTAACAGTGATAGATTTAGCTAATGCATTTTTCTCTATATCACTTCACAAAGAAGATCAATTTTGGTTTGCTTTTCAGTATAGAGGTAAAAGGTATATGCATTTAATACCTTACATGTTTTTGCACAACAGTGGAAAAATAGAGGTATGATTACATCCACAGGTAAACCAATTTTGTATACAAATCTGATTTTAGATTTATTAAAAGCTGTACAACTACCACTTCAGATTGCTGTATGTAAGTGTGCAGCTCACACAACAGGGATAGACTTGGTTTCACAAGGAAATTGTAAAGCACATAAGGAAGCAAAGATAGCTGCTGCTAGACAAGATTTTGAAGACATATACACGGCTGAAGAGATCACACATATAGACCATGACATCTTAAAAGATATGCAACAAAGCTCACCTGAACTAGAAAGACGATCTTGGGCGAACAGGGGGGCGACATTGTCTGATAATGAGTTATGGAAATGACCAGAGGGCAAGTACATACTTCCGGAAAAAAATTTATTTCGATTTGCAGCGGTATTGACACATGGATTAACACATGCGTCAACAGGGGAAAAGTATGATGAGCTAATGGATTCCAAAATTATAAAGAACATTTTTTTTGTGCATCATGTCTAGTGTGTGGAAAACAGAATGCTCAAGGCAGATTACGACCAAGACCAGGTAAAATGCCCAATGCTCACTATCCATTTCATACAATATGTATGGGTTTCATAGAATTAAATAAATGTGAAAATAAGAAGTATTGTCTAGTGATTATAGACTTATACTCAAAATGGATTGAAGTTATTCCAACCACACAAAATGATGCAATAACATTAGCTAAAGTTTTAGCAACACATATTGCACCAAGATTTGGATTTCCAGAAGTCATATATAGTGATGATGGGCCACATTCTAGAAATGATGATCTTAAAGGTGCTTGTAATGCTTGCTTGTATTATACAAAACTGATTCTCCAAAGAATAACTGTACCACTCAAGTATCTTTATCCAGCTGTTCCCACTGAGACTATCCCGCCATGGTTCACACCATATGAGGGGAATTATGCCTGTTTGTCTAGGAAACTGGGAACAAGTGGAGGACAAAACACAGGATCCCTGACAGGATGTGGCACCATAAATGTGGTAGGAGAAAATTCTTTTGGGATCACTGATGAGCTGGTGACTATCCACGACTATGCACGATCAGATATATGGTGGTATTGTGGAGGACAGAGCTTAAGACCTAAATTGCCTAAACTTTGGTATGGTACCTGTGCTCTAATTCATTTAATGATGCCTACATATTTGCTTCCTATGAGTCCACAGTTTCCTGAACTAACTGTAGAAGACATGCATCAAGTTAAACGGGATAAGATAATACCCTCTTCATTTGATTCTAGAGTTTATTTAGATTCAATTGGTGTTCCTAGGGGAGTACCAAATTAGTTTAAAGCTAGAAATCAGGTGGCAGCAGGTTTTGAATATTTTTTTACTTGGTGGGTTACAATAAATAAAAATGTGGATTGGATAAATTATATCTACTATAACCAACAACGTTTTATTAATTACACCCGTGATGGATTTAGAGGGATCCACGAACAATTAGATAAAAGTAGTTTGATGGCCTGGCAGAACAGATTAGCTTTGGATATGCTGTTGGCTGAAAAAGGAGGGGTGTGTAAGATTTTTATCTATGTTGTACCTTCATCCCAAATAACACAGCACCTGATGGCAGCATCACAAAAGCACTGGAAGGACTGACCTCACTGTCAGACGAGTTGTCAGATAATTCAGGTATCACAGATCCAATTACAAAATGGATGGAGAACATGTTTTGGAGATGGGGAAACATCTTAAAGCCTGTCTCCATAGCTGATGAATTCGAGAGACATGAGATGACTGAAGGACTGAGTGAGAATGAAGACGAGTATGACGAATATTTTCAGCTCAGCGAGGAGAGTCAATTTACGCGCCCATGAGAGGAGAAGCACCTACTGAGAATGACACACTGTTTAGTCTCTGTTCCACAACACAATGAAGAACATATAGAAAATCTGAAATGAAGTTATAGTGTTCTGATGTAATGTATACTTAAGAGAAAAGGACTGATGGCAAATTGTATATACATTTAAAGGTTTTTGTTTATTTCTCGTCTTAGGGATAACACTCGTAGGCAGGGAAAGAGGGTCCGATGAGACGATCAGCCCGCCTTTATTTATTTACTTTTTATTAGATTCATAAATGTATGTATACATTTGCTGTTATCCGAATGAACGTTTTTTGCATTTATATTTTACATCTTTGTGAGTGATTAAGTATACTGAAGTGATTGTAACAAGTACTAAAACAAGTTAGTGGCCGCCGGGGCAGCGGGGCAGTGTGGAGAATTTTCCTGTCTGGCAGTTCTTTAACATTCAAATTGTTTCATATTATTACTTTCTAGACAGGTTTTTCGCTCCCACGCTATTGATGATTACTTGTAACAACTATACGCTATTGATGCTTACTTGTAACAACTATTGAACACTGATTAATTTTTATACTTGTAATTATATTTTGTACCTTTCTAAAATAGTACAAACAGGGGGGAAATGTTATAAAAATTGAGACTGCACTGCTATTTAGATGCTTCAACTTTTACAATGTTCATGTGTTCCCATTTATTACATGTCGTAAAGTACACTTCCTTTTGGTGATACTCACCAGACAAGTACACTTCCTTTTGGTGATACTCACAAGACAGGGCGAGGTAAAATTTAGGAATAGAGGTCAGATACAGATAAGAGTGGTGACAATTAGATTAGGGGGCATATAGAAGAATAATAGTCTTTGAAGTAAATATGTAAATTGTCTGTTAACAATTGGCAGGAGTTGAGACAGCCCATTTTTAGGGAAAAGGTATAAGAACCAATTGTCAGAGCTCCTCAGGGAGCCTTTTTCTCTGTAACTCATTTTGTGTGTTGCACTGTGAAACGCTCCTCTTGTACAAGAACAATAAATTCAACTTAACTTTTTGACTTTGAATCCGGTTCTCCTAATTAAAGGGTTCCCTTAAAAATTCCCTTAAAAGTGTACCATCGGAAATAAGCTCTGATAATGGGTCAGCGTTTATCCAAAAAGTAGGGAAAGGAATTCTGCAGCAGTTAAGAATAAAACAAAGATTAGGGTGTGTTTATCACCCTCAGTCTCAAGGCCTGGTTGAGAGAGTAAATGGAACTCTTAAAGCTAAGCTCAATAAAATCTGTGCTAGCACAAAGCTAAACTGGGTGGATGCTTTACCACTCGCACTAATGAGCTATCGCATGCAAGCAAACAGAGTAACGCATCTAACCCCGCATGAAATGCTTACGGGTCGACCCATGCCTACACCACATTTAAGGGGTCCCCATAAGGGACCTCCACTTGAGCAATTACAAATGGAGATAAAAGAGTATATGAAGCAATTAACTGCCATACACAGATCTATATATTTGCAGGAAAAAGGCCGAACCCCAGAGTCCAGTCTGGTAACAGAGAGCCACGTAGTCCCGGGAGACGAAGTCCATATTAAAGTCTTCAGAAGGAAGTGGCACGAGCCGAGACGAGAGGGTCCCTATAAGGTGGTGCAGGCAACGCCAACAGCTGTTCAGGTCGAAGGAAGTACCACATGGTACCACCTAAATCACTGCACCAGAGCTACGAGAGCTAAACAGGAAGAGGAAAAGCCTGCCCAAACCAAAGGTGAATCAAAGAGCAGAGATGAACATGAAACTGGTGATTCATCTGCTGATGCTGATGGTGGCAAACTGCTTGATGGAGGTGCCACCCAACGGTCAAACCAAGGAGAACAATCCTGAATACCTCGAGAACCCGGACAGTGAATCAATGGACTTTGAGGAGGAAGAGGTATGAGAACTGTTGTAGGAGGGGAACAAGGAGTGAACTTTGGATTAAAAACACATCAGATGTTTGCGCTGAGGCTGATGCCACTCTGCCAAGGATTTTGAACTGGAAAAAACAATTTGGTGCCATCGGGAGGACTAAATGGACTTTTATTAATGGATTTATTAATGGACAATTAAGGGTGGGGATCATTGTTATACCTTTCTAATTTCACTGAGTTATATTCATCTTGAGATGAGATTTTGCATTTGAACACAGCAAGCAGGATTTATTAAATACACACACACACACACACACACAAACACGCACACACACACACAAACAAACACACACGATTTTAAGTTTTTGATTTATTACTATCACGTATGTCTTTGATTTTGAATCTTGATTTATTACTTGATTAGTTTGATGTTTTACTAGTACACATGACTTTGGTTTATTCATTGATTTTTATTGTTTTAGTGATTTTGGTTATACTTGGCTTTGATCTATTCATGATACGTATAATCTGGATTCTTGTCTTATTAGGATGTTTGTGATTCTTGCTATACGACACATACATATAATATTGTTTTTGGTCGATTTTTACTCTGTTTATTCTTGCTACACGAAATTGCTGTATTTTATTTTTTCTTGTAAGTTGTTTTATTTTGTTTATTAGCCTTACGATACGACACACATATTCTTGCTACACACAAGTTTATTTTGGTTTATTCAAATTCATTTATTTATACATAATTAATTTTTCAATTGTATCAAATAATCAATATAATGTAGCCACCAATGCAGGCCATTGTGTGATCGCCCGTGTAAAACATATAATCAAAAAGCGTTTCCGGGGGTCGTAAGGGAATTTTTTTCCCCAAGTGGGTTTTCGCCCTTACTTGCATTGTTGTGGTTTTGAACTATTAGTGGGGATTAGATATCCCCAGAGGAGGGATATGTGGTGTTCTGAGTGACACATATGGACTTCTGAAGGGGACACATTAAGACACACACACATAGACACATTAAGACACACACATAGATAGGCAAAATGCACAAACACACAGACACTCAGGTCACACAGCTAGGACAGTATTGAATGTTTCTCTGCCACCAGATAACATTTAGCCAGTCTGTTTTCAGGTCGGCCTGACCAAGATTAGGGAGTCGGGCACACACACACATACACACACACACACCATGCAGGCTCATGGGAAACATGTAGACAAGATAGACAACGTTCATGTGACGCTCAGAACACGGACATATGATTGTAAGAAAGTACAGGACGGTTGGGTCCAGATCTGGTGATTTGACTATGTAACAGTGATGTAAGAGTGACGCAAGAATGGTTATAAAAGGTTGTGAAGATGTAAAGTAAAGTTACGTTCGGATTCGCAAGCAGCTGTCTCCGTGTTGTTATTTCATTATGTTTTGGAAGCTTTCTCCACAACAATTTGTATAGTGCAGGCAGGGGAGGGATGGGGGAGAGGGAGTCACCAAGCCTCTGCCTGGTTTTAGACAGTGGTGGTGGTTTAGTGTATGTGGTGGTAGCAGTGTTGGTGGTAGTGTCTAGGTGTGTATGTATCATATGTTCGACTGTTCGCAATGTTTCTGTTGTTAAACATGTGTTATATCTCTTTCTGGCCCAACCTGTGGCTATTGTTTTGTTTATAGTTTTGGGGGCTCGTCCGGGATGCAGAAAGAGTTTTATTTGAATTGACAACGGAAAACGGAGTTTGTACAATGGATGAGGGACACAGGTCGACCAAACAAAAGGTAAGCAGAAACCTTTTTAAGAAAATTCTGCATATTGGAAAATCTAAATTAAGTGTCCCGGATCTGAAGTTTAAAACTCTGCTAAATTTAAAGTTGATCAGTTGAAAGAAAATAAAAAACATACGTCAATTGGCTAAATAAGGATATAGCAGACTGTCTTGGTGGTGGCTCCACACAGCCGTCCTCGGACGCGGGGACGGTGACCGCAGAGGTCCGCTGGGTTCGAGGCCCGGGGAAGTTCAAGACCCCCGAATGGGTTGGAGGCCCTTGGGTTAAAAGTCCCATAAATTCCAAAAATAATAAAAGAAGAAAAAAAAAAGAGGAAAAGTCTGCTGGGTTAGAGGCCCTTGGGTGAGAATCCCATAAAGATCCCCACAAAGGCTGGGTTACGGACCCGTGACGTATGAGTGGGTTGGAGGCCCTTGGGTGAAATTCCCATAAATTCTATGAATTGGGTTGGAGGCCCTTGGGGGAGAGTCCCATAAATTCCAAAAATAACAAAAATTTTAAAAAAAAATATTTGGGTTGGAGGCCCTTGGGTTAAAAGTCCCATAAATTCCAAAAATAACAAAAATTAAAAAAAATAAAATATTTGGGTTGGAGGCCCTTGGGTTAAAATCCCATAAATTCCAAAAATAACAAAACATTTTAAAAAAGAGAGAGGAAAAGTCTAAGGATGTGATGTGTCCTAGGACGTATGAACAATGCATGAAGTGATGAAAAGTGTGACCTTATTATGTGTTACTAATGATCATTGTGTTCATGTTTGTTTGTAATGACCAAGAGGTGATAGAATTATTAGTGCTGTGGTGTACTGAATAATTTTAGAAGGTTTTAGCAACAGTTATATAGGATAGTGTTTTGATAAACTTGCGATATAGGATGGTATAGTATAATAATATACATAGTATAATAGCATAATAACAGAAGGAGGAAAGTTTGCGGCGTTGGACGTAGTCTGTCTAGGCTGAGGGGGTGGACTTTTTTATTATAAAAGCCAGTTATTGGGGTTAATTATATCTAAATTAGGCGATTTTAAAGCTTAGAGTAGTAAAAGAGAGATCAGGATGGAAGGAGAGTTTGATAGAGAGATTAATGATCGTGGATGGGTTCCCTTAGGGACCTGGAAAATTTTTGAAAAACAAATTGATAATGTAATGATGGCTGTGGCGCGGACTACAGAGAACAAATAAAGAGAGGTTAAGTTGAGAAGAGTAAAAGAACAGTTAGAACAATTAGTTAAGTATAAGGGGAAGAAATTGACAGATACAGGTTCATTGGGAGTTTGGTTATGGGAGAAGGAAAAAGAGTGTGCAGTTAGAAGAGATGAGGCTCAGGAGAATGAGAGAAAGGCAAAGATAATACAGAAAGGAAAGTGGAGAAAGGAAGGGAACGATTTTCAACAGGACCGGAGGGGGTGGTCGGAGCTGGCAGTCTGGTGGCAGAGTGTGGAACATCTGAATAGAGATAAGATGGACTCCCTGCGCACACGTAAGGTAAGAGCGGGCTTATGCCCCACGTTTCCACCTCCATGTGCTCCTTCTAGCGCCCCACCAGGTTCAGAACCGGTGGAGCGCCCGAAAGCTGGAATAGATCCCTTGTTAGAGATCACTAGTGGATAAGTTGCCCCTGGTGGCAGAAGGAGGCAGTCTCTGGTTGTCTCAACTGGATAGCCTTACAGCAGGATACACATGAGGGTGAGCAGGAAAACCTTAAAGATTTACAGGCCCAGCTGTTGCGGATGCAGATACAGGAGGCTAAGCTAAAGGCTAATGAAAAGAAAAAACAGGAAAAACCACACCTAAAAGTGATGGTGGCCGCTGAGCAGCCCGGGGCTCTTGACCCCCGACCTGCACCACTGTGGGTGCCACCACAACAAATGCAGTTTCCCAGGGGAGGTGGGGGACCGCTCAGGGGCAGAGGCATGTGGAGAGGGGGCAGAGGAAGGGGCGGACCACCAAGAGCACCGTTTTCAGGCGACCGCTGCCATAACTGTGGGATGCAGGGGCACTGGGCGCGATATTGTCCATATCCATACAGTCAAGAGGACCTCCTCAACACATATCCGCTGAGAAGAGGGAGGGGCCTGTGTGGTCTGCCTCCATCTTGTGGATCGGATACTTTGCCCTGCCCAATTGAAGGCCAATGCACCATCCACCCAGTGAAGCGTCAGCTGCCTGTCTCTGAATGGGACCAATGGGAAGAGTGGGGAACCTACCAACAACAATGACACACCCCACAGAGAGACCCAGACAGCATTAACATGGCAGATCCCATGCTGTCAGTGAAGGTGGAAAAGAGGAATCTGCCTTTCTTGGTGGACACGGGGGCCACCTGCTCCACCTTGATTCACACATCACCACATTCCTTGTCATCAAAGACTATAACTGTAATGGGTTTCTCTGGGGAAAAACAAACTTTGCCAATCACGGTACCTCTTCTCACACAACTAGAAGGACAGACTGTGAGACATCCAGCCCTGGATCACCCAGCTCGAACCATATGTCTCTCCTCCTGACCCCCCTCACATCACTCTCTTTTACGACAGACTGCAGACTGATTGGTATCAAGATAAGTTTTAGGATCAGCTTGAAGGTAAGAGCTGGGTAATTAGGCCTCAGAACATTTATGTGGCACCAGAGGGGGTGACAGCAGGGGTACAATTGAGTCCTGAGCAGCAACAGTGGTATATGATGACAGATGAAGCAGCTCCACACGTCTCCTTAGCACTGCACCCGCAACATCAGGCCAAAGAGTTAGGTGGTGTAGTAAAGAGGGCCTTGGCCCAGCACACCTACAGTTCCTGTACCTAATCCTTATGTGGCCCTGGCAAATTTAGACCCCTCACAAAGTTGGTTTACCTGCATTGACTTGGCTAACGCATTCTTTTGCCTACCCCTGGCAGAAGAATGCAGGGACCTGTTTTCTTTTACATACAAGGGTTATCAGTTGAGATACACCAGGGGTTTGCACTCTCCCCCGGACTCTTTAATCAAGTCCTTAAGGAAGCGATGAAAGACTGCCCTCTACCCCCTGAGGTAACACTTGTACAGTATGTAGATGATTTGCTGTTAGCTGCACCCACAGCCGAATCTTGCATAGCTGCCACTAAGTCCGTCCTACAGCATCTTGCGAGGAAAGGATTTAAGGTCAGTAGAACTAAATTACAGGTGGCCAGGAAGCAAGTCTCGTTTTTGGGACGAATGATATCTCAAAAGGGGGTCAGCATGTCTCCAGAACATCGTTCCACTATTCTTCGACATCCAAAACCACTCAAGGTAAAATACATGTTGTCCTTTTTGGGTTTGAAAGGATACAGCCGTAATTACATTGCCAATTATACGGGTCTTACTCAGCCATTGAGGGACCTTGTAAGACAACAGGGCATGCGCAAACTTTCGGCTGACCTAGATTGGACACAGGAAGCTGAGGCTGCGTTTATTAGTCTCAAACAGTCCTTGGCAACGGCAGCTGAGTTGGCCACCCCAGATTACCAACTCCCGTTTCATTTGGATGTCTCTGAAACAGAACACTGCGTTAATGGCATTCTGTTTCAGAGAAAAGGGGGTGAGAGAGTAATCCTAATGTACATAAGCGTCATGTTAGATAACATGGAAAAAAGGCACCCATCGTGTACACAGCACGCTGCAGGGATAGCTAAGTTAATACAGAAAACAGCTATGGAGGAGGCACATGGGATGGGGCATGTGGGCACCGCTCAGATGATGAGAAACCTTGAAAACTGGTGGCATCCTTTCTTAAAAGATATGGCCCAGTACATGGTCAAAACGTGTGAACAATGCTCAAAGTTTAACGCCAGACCGACTGTCAGACCAGACCCAGGTAAGTACCCCCTAGAGACAAAACCAGGGAAAGAGATTATCATAGATCAGGGGTCGGCAACCTTTTTGGCTGAGAGAGCCGCGAAAGCCACATATTTCGAAAATGTTCTTCCATGAGAGCCATATAATATTGTTTTATACGGGGGGGGGGTGCAGTTACGGCATTTGACGGTGGTGCGGCTGCGGGCGCGGTGGACAGCCCAACATACTGGCGCACGGGAGCGGGGTGGATGGCCCACCATACTGCCGGCTGCGGCGGTGGGCGCCTCTGCGATCGACTTGATCACGTCTGGCGATCGACCGGTAGCTCGCGATCGACGTATTGGGCACCCCTGTTTTAGTGGTACGCAGTACCGGACCGTACCGGCTTACTTTCACTTCTCTGCGAGTCATCAAAAGAGCCACATCTTTTTTAAAGTAATTTATTTTCCCAAGCCACTCGGAGCCGCAGTGTAAGGATGAAAGAGCCGCATGCGGCTCCGGAGCCGCAGGTTGCCGACCCCTGTCATAGATTATACAGATATGATAGATTCAGTGAGAGGGTACAGGTATGTGTTGATGTGTGTGGACGTGTATACAGGATGGCCAGAAGCGTGGCCCACAAAGAAGGAGGATGGTAAGTCGGTAATTAAGTTTTTGGTAAATCAGTACATCCCACGACATGGGTTTCCAGAAAGGATTAGATCGGATAATGGGACTCATTTTAAAAACCAGGATCTCCAGCAAGTAGAAGCAATGCTGGGGTTAAAACACTCATTTGGGACTGTTTATCACCCACAGTCCCAAGGAAAAGTAGAACGAATGAACCAGACGCTGAAAGGCAAATTGGCAAAAATCTGTGCACAGACCAAATTGAACTGGGTGGATGCGCTGTCTCTGGCTCTTATGTCCATTAGAAGCTCGGTCAACCAGAGCACCGGGTTCACCCCCCACGAACTCCAGACGGGGAGGGCTTTCCCCGGACCACACTCTAAGTTACCTCTGGTAGAAAGTGATGATCAAGGTCTAACATTTAAAGCTTATTTTTATGAACTGCAGGGTTTGGTGTCAGCTTTTTCTGAGCAGGTGAAGAACCAACAGGAGGAGGGGAAGGTGACGGTCTGTCCAGAAGCAGAGTGGGTGCGGCTTAAAGTCATCAAACGAAAGTGGTCTGAACCCCGCTGGACAGGGCCCTATAAGGTCACCGAGAGGACCTCCCACCCCGTACGTCTGAGAGGTAAAGGCGAGACCTGGTTCCACTGGAGTCAGTGTGCTGGGGTTGAGGAGCCACAATGATCCCTAACAAAGGTCCAGGAGGATCTACAAGCTGAGAGCACTGAGCCGGCTGGCTCAGAGGAGGATCCCACCTCAAAAGGGGCAGAATAATCCCCAGGTGGTGATCAGGGCCCCAGGGTAGTCTACCCCTGGGATCCGAAGACAGAAGAGCTGCAGACGGGAGGAGGTGAAAGAAGCGCTCCTCTCCTACACGTGGCGTGCCAAGCCACCAACTCAAGAGAAGAAGAAAAGATCTTTGTTTATTTTGGGGTTGGTTTTGTTAAATTGGAAGTGTTTCTTTGGGAATGATTAGGTTGGCTGTCATAGGACAGACCTGGGTATAGAGAATTAAGAGCTCGTATTTAGTTTTAACACATTCTTTTTCACGTTACCTCATATTTTCAGTTTATGTATATTGTTACAGAGTTGTGTTCAAGTAACTAGAAAATAGGGTCAGAAGTTCTCCCAGGGGTGGTACCGCCTCTGGGATGAGTGTAAGGGATTAGGTTATTGAACCAGAGAAGGATAATTTTATTTTTACTATTACATTTAATTTTGTTATTTTTACTATTACATTTAATTTTGTTATTTTTACTGTTACATTCGATTTTGTTCAGCTATAGAGAAAAGGGATCATCAAAGTGTGATGCCGCTCATATACCGAGAGGACCCGAAGGATGGAGAGACTGAAGATCTCCTGGTTCGGGAATCTGCAAGGCGTATGATTGTAGGTGATCTCCTTTAGGGAGATCAAAAGAGGGAATTGTGCACATTATATGATAGTTTCACATGTAACCATGCTTAGCTTACTAACAACAATTTGTTATTGTGTGTTTATGTCTTTGTATTGCTTACTAATACTGCAGTGTCTGAGAGAGAGCTTGACCTGTTCACCTAGGACACAAGGTATTTACGACATCCTTCATAGGAAACAAACAGCATGCCCATAGAAGGGAAAAAGGATGTATGCCCATACATTCCTTACCCCTAGCAACCTAGTTTATACCTCGACAACAGACAGTTGATTGGAGGAGAGGAGTTAAGGATTAGATAAGAAGAAACAGACACAACGAACATATAATCAACCCTTAAGTTGTATGAGTTAGATCTCACTCAGCATGCGCACTGACAACTCTCCTTCTGTGTGAGTGTGGTCTCCATTGCTCTGCAGACCGATGAATAAATTCTTTGAACGGATCAACGTCTTGGAGTTACTCTTTTCTGCATCAACCAACTCGGGAGAGGCATTTGGGAGAGAATTCTGCCTCAACACTATCTGTAGGGCCATGTCATTGAAGGTGAGGTTACTGAGGGTGAGTATTCATACTTTTCCTGTTGTATTTTCATGTTGGTGTGCATCCATTGTGTTGTATTGTTTTGAACTTAATTCCTTGTTTCTTGTGTAGGTGCAGCTGGTTTGATGAAATCAGTGAGGCGGTTCACTTGTCTCACCATCCCAGGTGGGAAAGAGCCTGAAACTACAACCTGGTTGATAATGTTTATGACGGACTGCTTGTATTAATTTGAAATACTGCTTACTCATGTGTCTTGTTTCTGTGTCAGGTGGTTGATTTATGGTCTGAGGTGTGTTTCTGGTTATGTCCGAAAGAAAAGTGTGTTGGGTGCTGGCAGACATGGGTGATCTGCGTGTGTATGTGTGTGTGGGTCTATTTAAGAGCTGTGAACTGGAGTAGTTACCACTCAAAAGTAAGGCCTTTTCTCTAGGAGATGTCATGTTCTAATCATCTGGTGGGTTGGGTTCTTACCTTAAGGGGTGGGTGGTGTTGTTCCGGCTGGGTCCTGGCACGTGCTTCTTTTAGATGTTTACTTCCTTATTTCAGGTCTGGTGAAGGGTCTGGAGGGGGTGAGACTTAGAAAAAAAGAGAGTCTTTCCTGCACGCCTCAGCCTCCACTTTAAAGTTATATGTCCTGTTTAATGGATCCCAGTTCCCGTTTAAAAAAAAAAAAGAAGCAGTGAAAAAAGGATTCGGTTCCCTCCCAAGGTGGTTTTAAAAAACAGAAGAGGTAAGGGCCGATTTCGCTTTCTGGTAGAACCCAGTCCCCACTTACGATGATTAAAATGCACTTAGCTTTATTCAAAAAAGTTTTTAAAAACAAGAATAAAACAATAAAATACTAAAAAAGAGTAAAAGGTTACTGTACCATTGAGTAGTTTAAAGCAGTGGTCCCCAACCACCGGGCCGCGTACCGGTCCGTTGATCAATTGGTACCGGGCCGCACAAGAAATAATTAACTATTTCCGTTTCATGTATTATCTGAGTATGGACGATCTTTTATTTTGAAAAACCTTTTATTTTGAGAAATGATTCTCTCCGTGACGTCTGGGTCGACCCTGGTAAGCCCAAGGCTTACAAGGAGGAAAAAAAACTAGTAGTAATCAGAAAAAAGGCAGCATGGTAAGCCCAAGGCTTACCAGGGTTGCGTAGGTCGACTTCCTGGGGTACGAGAGCCACGACCCGAGCATCGTCCGGGCATCGTCCGAGAGCTGTTTGCGGTGCCTACGACATATCCGACATATCCGAAGCCCGGGCCGCTGGGACACTAGTTGGGGGGGAAAAAATGAATGTTAGCTAGGCTTAGAGTAAGGGTTGGGGGCTAGGGTTAGGGGTTAGGCTCCCCGGGGTCCGAGAGCAACGATCCGGGCGTCGTCCGAGAGCTTTCGGCGGTGCCTACGACATATCCGAAGCCCGGGCCGCTGGGAAGCTAGTTGGGGAAAAATTAATTTTAGCCAGGCTATGTGGTCCGAGGGCCACGATCCTGGTGTCTACAGAAAGGTCTGGCCGAGGCGAGCGCAGCGCAGGCAGAGAAATGTGTTTTTAATGTTGCCTCTGTCAGCTTCCTGGGCTTCGTGGTGGAGAGGGGGCAGATCAGATCCGACCCAGCCAAAATTAAGGCTGTGGAGGAATGGCCCACTCCCACCACAAGAAAACAGCTGCAGAGATTCCTTGGGTTTGCCAACTTTTACCGCCGGTTCATCCGGAATTACAGTCGTGTTGCTGGTCCCCTAACCTGTTTAACATCTGTTAAATCTCCTTTTGTATGGTCCCCGGATGCCGATGCTGCTTTCACTAGGCTAAAGAGTCTGTTCTCGTCTGCTCCTGTGTTGTGTCACCCTGATCCTGCTGTTCAGTTTGTGGTGGAGGTGGATGCTTCGGACACTGGGGTGGGGGCTGTCCTTTCTCAGCGCTCTTCTTCCGACCAGAAGCTGCACCCCTGTGCCTTCTTTTCCCGCCGCCTGACTCCTGCAGAGAGCAACTATGATGTGGGAAATCGGGAGTTACTGGCAGTG
The DNA here is from genome assembly GCA_014281875.1 of Nibea albiflora. NCBI lineage: Eukaryota > Metazoa > Chordata > Actinopteri > Sciaenidae > Nibea > Nibea albiflora. The sequence goes on along the minus strand of CM024799.1, from coordinate 8,281,714 downwards.
GTGCTGGCTCTGCAGGAATGGAGGCACTGGCTGGAGGGCTCCACTCTCCCGTTTGTTGTTTGGACTGACCATAAAAACCTGTCTTACCTCCGTTCTGCTCGCAGGCTCAACTCCCGCCAGGCTAGGTGGGCTCTGTTCCTGGGACGTTTTAACTTCTTTCTGACCTACCGGCCTGGCTCCAGAAATGCCAAGCCCGATGCCCTTTCTCGACAGTGTTCTCCTTTCATTGAGGATCCTGCTGAGGACACCATCCTGCCACCCACCTGCGTGGTGGGAGCGGCCAGATGGGAGGTCGAGCGGTTGGTCCAGGAGGCCCTGGCTGACCATCCAGTTCCTGAGGGTGGCCCTCCTGACCGGCTGTTTGTGCCCCCATCTGCCCGTACCCCCGTGCTCCAGTGGGGACATGCCTCCAAGGTGGCATGCCATCCTGGTGTACATCGAACTCTGTCCTTGCTCCAACAGCGTTTCTGGTGGCCCTCTATGTCCGCTGACACCAGGGAATATGTCTCTGCCTGCTCTGTCTGCGCTCGCGGTAAGGCCTCTCATCGTGCTCCTGCTGGGTTTCTTCGCCCCCTCCCTGTTCCCCACCGCCCCTGGTCTCACATAGCTGTTGACTTTGTTACCGGTCTGCCTCCCTCTGAGGGCCACGACACCATTTTAACCGTGGTAGACCGTTTCTCTAAGTCGGTGCATTTTATTCCCCTGACTAAACTCCCCTCTGCTCTGGAGACGGCTAACCTTCTCACTCTGCATGTTTTCAGGTTACACGGTATCCCCCAGGACATTGTTTCAGACAGAGGTCCCCAATTCGCCTCCCGAGTTTGGCAGGCTTTCTGCCAGGCGGTGGGGGCATCTGCCAGCCTTTCCTCTGGATACCACCCTCAAACCAATGGCCAGACAGAGCGGGCAAATCAGGACCTGGAGGCAGCCTTGCGCTGCGTTGCTGCTCACCACCCGGCCTCCTGGTCCATTCACCTCCCTTGGGTGGAATACGCCCACAACTCCCTGGTGTGTTCGGCTACTGGCATGTCCCCGTTTATGGCCGCTAATGGTTTCCAGCCCCCACTGTTCCCTGCACAGGAGGCTGAGGTGGCCGTTCCCTCCGTCCAAGCACATCTCCGGCGTGTCCGTCAGGTCTGGCGGGAGACACGGGCAGCTCTCACCCGGACGGCAGCTCGGAACCAGAGGTTGGCAGACCGTCGTCGCTCTCCTGCTCCCCCGTACCAGCCAGGCCAGGAGGTCTGGCTGTCCTCCCGTGACCTACCTCTCAGGACGGAATCACGTAAGCTAACTCCCAGATACATCGGCCCTTTCCCCATTGACCGCATCATCAATCCCAGTGTGGTGAGACTGAAGTTACCCCCCTCTCTCAACATCCACCCATCTTTTCATGTCTCTCTCATCAAGCCTGTTTCCACCAGCCCTCTCTGCCCACCAGCCGACCCCCCTCCTCCCCCCCGGATCATCGACGGTCACCCTGCGTACTCTGTCCGGCAACTCCTGGATGTTCGGAGGCGAGGTCGAGGTTTTCAATACCTTGTTGACTGGGAGGGTTATGGCCCGGAGGAGAGGTCATGGGTTTCTCGCTCCCTGATTTTGGACCCTGTGTTACTTAGAGATTTTTATGTTAGGTACCCGGACAAGCCCGGCAGGCCGCCAGGAGGCGTCCCTTGAGGGGGGGGTACTGTCATGGTTTGGTTCTGTCTGTTTTTTGCTGTCATTTTTCCGTTTTGGTGCTCTTTATTTCTCCCCTCCCCCTTCCTGTTCTCTTGCTGGTGCAGGTGTGTTTGGCTCCTCCCTTTTCCTACCTATCAGCCTATCAGCCTCTTCCCTCTCCTTTTTAGGCCTGGCTTTCCCAGATTCCACTGCCAGAGTATTGTTTCCCATGTGCTCCAACCGCATGTCAGGTTCCTTTGTTCTCCCGAGAGAAGATTCCTTCGGCTGAAGTTCTCCACCTGTGAAGGTTGCTTTCTGTTTGAGTTTTTTGTGGACATTGGCTTTTTGCAGTGCCTTTCAACTTGTTTGCTTTTTATTTTTGTATGGACCTTGCAACATTAAAGTGACTTTTTGTTAAACACCTTCCCGTATTCCGTCTCTGCTTTGGGGTCCTACTCTGGTCTTGTAACATCTTCACCCCTACCTCTCCATTCCATCTACAATACACCCCCATATTGAACCATACACACACCAGACTGAATTGAACTTTTGAATATTTTTCTTCCCCGAAAACTGACTTTATTTCTCCCCATACACCACCATCCTCACATACTTGAACCCGCTTGAACTTTGATGAACTGCAAGTGAACCATTCACTCATGTTTTTTTAATGGTGAATGCAATTTTGGTTGATCAATTATAAGGACTTTGGGACTGGGATTTAAATGGGAATTATTGTTTTTGTGAAATGTAATTGTTTGATTTATTTTTTGTGCCCACAGTGATTTATGTGACTGATGTTTTTGATTTGCATATGAATGGTGAATGATTTTTTTCGTTCTTAGATATTTTGTTTTACATTTTTTGTAACTAGGGTGGAGCTAGCGGGACTTGAAACTTTTGTTGGCTTTACATAGGTTTGCAGGTTTACATATTTGTGTGTGTATGTATGTATATATGTATATATATATATATATATATATATATATATATATATATATATATATGTATATATGTATTATATATATGTGTGTGTATATATATATATATATGTAATGTATATATATGTATATATATGTATATATATATATATGTGTATATATATTGTGTATAGGTATATATATATATATGTATATATATATATATGTGTATATATATGTGTGTATATATATATATATTATGTGTATATATATGTGTGTATATATATATATATATATATATATGTATATGTATATATATATGTGTATATGTATATATATATGTATGTATGTATGTATGTATGTATGTATATATATATATATATAATTTTTTTAAATTTTTTTTTTTATACTGTATATAGATTCTTTTTGAAGAATAAATGACAGGGTGCCTTATGCTCCTGTGTAGTGCCCACTTTAACCTTGGCCAGCATCTTTTTCTTGCCCCTATGCTACAGAAATGGCGCCCAACATGGGGCCAGAGGGGCCCAAACCATGAAATGTGCTAAATTAATTTTTTCAACTTTAACTATGTGACTGTTTCATTTGATTCATTCGCATTAATTAGGGTTTAAATGTCCTTAACTCTTTTGCATATTGATTGAATACTGCTGCCTACTGTTTGTTCAGCATGTTTTTGATTGTGGTGACAATTTTTACTACATACTTCAATACTACAGTGTGAAAATTTTGTTTAAAAGGTCATTCACTCTTTGCTTAACACACCATGACTAATCAACAGTTCACTTCTGGGTCCCCCCCTAGTTGCACTTGATATAGAAGCTCCTGATGTGCAGACCCCTCTCAATACTTATGGTACAGACCATGCATTCAGTACACACTTACAGACATAATTTCAGACACCCCGGCCCCCTCCAGTAGAGACATCTGAAGCTCAGGGCCATGGACTATTTTCACCTCCCTATGAACCTGCCCATTCCATAAACCAATCACTTGCTTGGGAAACTGACATCAGCCAGATACAGTGGACCTTCTGTCCATGGCTGAAGGACATCTGTGGGCCCCTTCAGTTCCCTCCAGAGATACTCATGAATGAGAGTATAACTGGCCCCAGTGTTAACTATAGCTTTTCCACGCCATGTATTTATGGAAATATTTATGTATGTAGGTACAATAAGTTATATTATCATTTACAACGTATTACTCATTATTTTCTGCTCTTGCTGAGGTGGCTGCTTTCCAGATTTTCTTGATTTTATAAGAGAAACAGACCCATTACCAGTCAGACCTTTTGTTTTTTGTGCACGTGACAAGTGTTTAGGTATCTGCCACCTGGAAGAATTACTGGAGGTGTCTGGTGAACTGTAATGTGGACAAGAACCAGGTGGGTGGTTATTTTTGCCTCTCCAGCATAAGACAGGTGGTCATTTTTTTTCAACTGGTGGACCTGGGAGCATGGTTTTCGGAAAAGGGTTAACGTTTTGAGCACCCCTCCTTGAATTGTACTCAAGCTGTTGTTCATGATCTCTTTCAAGTTGATGGCCAAGGCGCAGCAGATCTTCCACAGTGTCAACCCGACCTCTGAGCTGACTAGCCAAAAGGGGTTTGATGTTTTTCAGAATCATCTTAACAATGCTAGCCTCTGTGAGAGAGGGTTTCCATCTTTTACAGAGAGCTCTATATGAGAAAGCAAAGTCTCTGATGGTTTCATTCTCTTGCTGTTTCTTGGTTCGAACACATTCAGCTAATTCATCCTCATAATCTTCTACAAGGAAAGCTGCCAGAAAACCTGTTTCAAATTGACTCCAAGTGGTTACGTTAGATCGAGCGATTTCCCACCAGTCACGGGCTGTTCCCCAGAGGACAGTTCTAAAAGTGGCAAAAATATCAGCATCTGATAAAAGTTGAAGAACAAGAAACATCATTGCATGCAGCCAAATGATTCTCCAGAAAGGACACCTGAAAACGACAGACGCATGAAGAAAAAATCTGTAGGTTTATTAGGAAGTCCTCTCCCGGATAGAAAATCTAACACCAGCAAGAAAGAAAAGAGACAATCACAGATAAAATCATCAAGCCCATCACCCAACAAATATGAAAAGGGAAAGCAAAAAATGAAAGCTGCTAAATTCTTTACAGAAAGTAAGACACTTTGTGAACCCACTGTGAACTCCTCAAGTTGCTTTCCGTCATCAGCCAAGTTGGCAGTTCTGCTGTTGAACTGTCAAAAGAAACTTTTACTTCATTCCAGAAAAACGCTCTTGTTCCGCTGATAATGTATTTGAGGACTATTTCTCCCAGGCTAACCACCACCAGAAATCAAAAAGACCTCTTTTGCCTAATCTACCTGTAGAGACAGACATTCAGATTCAGAGAAGATGATTTTTTAGGGTTTTAGGGACAATATCCCTAAAACCTATACCAGTAAACACGGTCTTGTCAAGGGGGGGAGAGTGTGACGGTGTGAGATCAAGGCCCTCCTCCTCAGAGGTAAGAGGAGGGGCTATCCAACCTATCAAGTACACCTAGGTGCTGGGGGAAGGGGAAGGAGAAAAAAAAAAAACAGTAGTAATCAGAAAAAAAAGGCAGCATGGTGGCGACCCAGAGGAGTGCAGTAACCATCTGAACAGTAAAAATGAGTGGTCGCGGGAAGGGAGGAAATGGCTTCTCGTGATATAACGACGACACCCTATGCGTCAAGGTTCGGTCAGTTTTGGGTTCGCCTAAAATACTCAGGTAACGATGAACCACCGAATCGCGACTACGTTGGAGAACATTTGTTTGAGTCTCAGTGGATAGACATTAAAAATGTCTACTCATTTATTGTGTTGCCAAATCGCAGAGACTTTGAAATATGCTTCCTCCAAGAGGGTCCTCTTAGACGTTTCCTCGAGGTCCTTACTACCAAATTCAAGGATCCTAAATGGGAAGACTGGTCTTTCGATTCCTCCATTCAGGTGGACACCTGTAATTTGATCGTGAAGTTTTGGACAGGTAGAGTTCCGGATGAAGATGTCGAACTCTACCTACGACGGTACTGTGATATTCTCCACACCTTTAAGCCTGTGGACAGACTGGGCATCTGGTATGGGGTGCGCAAATATAAAATCCAAATGCGCAAAGACTCCAAAGGACACTATCTCCAGATCCCTAATTCCATCTCCCTTGGTCCATACAACGGGAGAATCATCTACCCTGGTCAATCTATATCTTGTTTTATATGTCACTCTACTGAACATCAAGTTAAACAATGTCCAACTGTGAAATGCTGGAAGTGTGGAAATCTGGGTCATAAAGCTAAAGTCTGTGAACAAGAAAGTGTCTGTAGCCTGTGCGGCGCTACTGGGCACACTTTCTTTTCCTGTCCTGGATCTTATGCAAATAAGATGAAAACATCTCAGAGGCAACAGTCCCATGGTATCCAGCAGAAGCACCAGCGCCAGCAGCCCCTCGTCATCCAGCAGAAGCGGCAGAGCCAGCAGCCCCCCGACCTCCAGCAGAAGCAGCAGCTTCAGCAGCCCCCTGGCATCCAGCAGGGGCAGCAAAAGCAGCAACCTCCTGACATCCAGCAGATGCAGCAGCTCCAGCAGCCCCCCGACACCCAGCGGTGGCAGCAGAGCCAGCTGCCCCCCGACAATCAGCAGATGCAGCAGCTCCAGCAGCCCCCCGACAACCAGCAGAGGCAGAAGCTCCAGCAGCCCCCCGACAATCAGCAGAGGCAGAAGCTCCAGCAGCCCCCCGACATTCAGCAGAGGCAGAAGCTCCAGCAGCCCCCCGACTTTCAGCAGAGGCAGCAGCGACAGCAGCCCCCCGACAATCAGCAGAGGCAGCAGCGACAGCAGCCCCCCGACAAGCAGCCCCCCGACAATCAGCAGAGGCAGCAGCGACAGCAGCCCCCCGACAATCAGCAGAGGCAGCAGCGACAGCAGCCCCCCGACATCCAGCAGAAGCAGCCGCGCCAGCAACCTCCAGAAAATCAGCAGCAAAAGTCTCAGCAAAATACAGACTCTCTTCCCCAGCTCTGTCAACCCACGACTGAAGACGGTATGCTCTCCTCGTCCCCTCTTCGCGATGAGTTTCCGTCTTTCTCTGGTGAACAGAGCTCCTGTACAGACAGTGATGATGATCTTAATGATAGTGAAAATGATTGCGAGCAGCATTACGAAAGCGCAAGTGAGAGTCAGAGCTCAGATTTTATATCTGACCTCATTGTAGGCCAGCGTGCCAGTACTCCTCTCCCTCCGCCCCCAGCTTCTGATCCAGCTCAAGGTGATCATAACTCAGGTAATTTTTCTACCACACCTGAATTTACACTACCAGACATGAGAGTTTTGGAAATTCCAGAACCAAATAAATTAGTGAAAAAGAGAAGGGCCCAACAGATCTCTAACAAAAGAGAGAAGCGGCTCGATAAAAAACCTACGCCATAGCCTCTTAATCTTTTCTTTGTTTTCTTAAAATCATGAGCTTTCTTAAAGTCGCAACTTGGAATATGTGTGGTGTACAATCTCCTGCATTTAGAAATCAAAAAATGAATTTTCTTCTTAATACAAACTTTGATATATTATTTACCCAAGAAATGCGATTAAAAACAAATAATGATGTTGAGGATGTAATCAAACTCTGGTCTAAAGGGAAAAGCGTGATTTCGATAGGTGAGAGTAGCGCCGACGGTATTGGCATCTTCTTCAATTCTCATGAAGTAGAAATACATAGAAGAAGAGATCTCATACCAGGTAGACTACTAATGTTGGATTGCTTTTACCAAGGCTGTAAATATCGTCTTATTAATGTTTATACAGCCCCAGAATCACAGAAGAAAATACATCTTTTCAAAAGATTAAGAGAATTACTATGTGTTGGTTATGAGATCATTTTGTGTGGGGACTTCAATGTTATTACAGAAGAAAAAGATAAAATCAGTAACTCAACCTTTAAACTCCGTAAAGAGGGGAAACTATTAAAAGAAATTTGTAGCGATGCAAATTTAAATGATGTTTATAGAACATTAAACCCCTTTGGTACAGATTTTACCAGATCAGACTCTAAATCCAAAACGCGGATTGATAGAATATATGTCTCTTCAATTTTTAATGTATCCCACTATGGCACTGTTCTAACCAATATGTCAGATCACCTTTTGGTTAAAACGTTTTTGTCATGTGGACCCTTTGCCAACAGAGGTAACTGGAAACTCAACACACAGTGTCTAAAGGATAATAATATAATAATTGAATTAAAACACGAAATTAATAAAATAATTCAACTAAATATACTAACTAAATCTGATATTAAATTATGGGATTTATTAAAATATCGGATAAAAGACTTCTTTAAATTTAAATGTAAAGAATGAAATAAATGTAAAAATAAAGCCTATAATACATTGGTTAATCAATACATCAGTCTAAAACAAATGAATGATAGACCTCTCACAGCAGAAGAAACAATGAAAGATCTAAAATCACAAATTGATAATATAAACAATGAATTATTATATAATGTATACAAACAATCACAAGTTGACGAACAGGGTAATTTGGGACAAGCTATTAAATCAAGCCAAAGATGTCTCAAAAATAAATTTATTAAATCTATAAGAGATTGTGATGGTAATATTATAACCTGTGAAAAAAAGAAAAGAGAAGTCATCAGAGAACTCTGTGCAAATGCTTATAAAAAAATAGATACAAGTAAAGACACTGTGAAAACCTTCCTGGGAAAAACTCTTAATTCTTTAAATTTTACTTCACTCCTAGGAGATATAAAGAGAGATGAAGTAGTTCAAGCCATCAGACAGTTAAATGTTGGTAAAAGCCCTGGTCCAGATGGCCTACCCTCTGAATTTTATCAGTTATACATTGATGACATCGTGAACCTGCTTACATCAATGTTTAACGAGGGTCTGCACAGTGGTTGTATGGGTGATACATTTTATCAAGGTGTTATGTGTTTATTGTATAAAAAAGGTGATGAGTCTGATATTGATAACTACAGACACCTGACTATTATGAATACTGACTATAAAATATTGGCAAAAATAATTATGAATAGATTAAATGATACTTTAGACGAAATTATAGATCAAGAACAAACATGTGCAATTAAGGGACGGGTGATGTGGGACAATCTCTGTACTCTAAGAGAAATAATACACAGACCTAAAGATGAAACCAATTTTTACATTGTCAGTTTTGATCAAAAAAAAGCTTTTGACTTCATATCCAGAGATTACCTCTGGTCTCTGATGGAAGCTTATGGCTTCCCAGAAGAATTCATCAATATGATCAGATGTCTGTATGTTAAATCTAATGTATGTATAAACGTCAATGGTTACTTAACTAAGAGTTTTAATGTAGAGAGAGGGGTAAAACAGGGCTGCCCTCTAAGTGCAGCTCTGTACATACTTGCAATCAACCCCCTAATACAAACAATTAATACAGATAAACAACTTTCTGGTACCATCCTTAACCATTCACATAAGGTTGTTGCCCTAGCATATGCAGATGACATTACAGTCATAATAAAAAACCAAAAAGAACTAGATATTTTAACAGAACATATAAATACTTATGAGTTGGCATCTGGGGCTGAACTCAATCTGAATAAAACGGAAGGACTTTGGATAGGATGTAACAATAAAAGACAGGATATTAAAATACAGATCAATGAAGAAATAAAAATTCTTGGTCTAACTTTTAATAACACAGACTGTTGTGATATAAACTGGAAGAAAAAACTCTCTGAAATTAAAGATGAAGCAAAAAAAGAGTTAACATAGTTAAAGTCTTCATCCTATCAAGACTTCTATTTTTAGCCAGCATTTTTCCACCTCCCAACAAAGTAATAATCAAATTAAACAAAATCTGTGTCACTTTAATCTGGGGAACTACCAGGGAGGTCGCTAAAAGGAATATTTTATTCAAAAGTAAAAAAAATGTAGGACTTGGTGCTGTTGATATGGACATAAGATTAAAAATAGCTTTTGTTAAAAATATGTATGTCGCCATGCAAAGGAACCCTGCCTGGATCGGTGACCTCTCCATGTGGAGAAAGAGGAGAGGAAGAGCCAGGTACTACAAATTAATATATGGCGACTTCACATATCGGTTCGATTCCCTAAATATAGATTGGTCTGGCTTACCGTGTAAAATGATTTTTAATAAAATAAGTGATTTTAAGTACGGAGGGTTAATCACCTATAAAAATATATCAAGTAGCTTAAATGATGAAATAATAAAATTTTAAAAAAACAAAAATCTGTCAGAAAGAATCCGTGATGTAAAATGGCTCATAACTATTAATAGATTGCCAGTCCGAGCAACGGTCTCTTGGAGCTGTTATGTTACAACTAAAACCTGCCCTATGATTTATTGTAGTGAAGTTGAAACTCAGGAACATTTACTTATTGACTGTTATAGAACAAAAAATGTCTGGAATTTGTTACAAAAGATAGGTCTTTGCTTCACTATAAATTACACTTCTATTATGTATAATATTTTTCAAGAAAACATGCCCCCAAACAAAAAAGAATTATTCCAAGTAGTCACCTGTATTGTAAATAATAAAAATATGGAGAACCAGATGTAAAATGATCACAAACCAAACAGTAATCGACAGTGACACAGTTTTCAATCAAATAATAACTGAACTCAGAAGACGTCGATCCATTGATGGGAATGGGAACCTTCCATGGCACTTTCTGACTTTTTAACTATATCAACGTTATTTCTCCCCATACACCACCATCCTCACACACTTGAACCCGCTTGAACTTTGATGAACTGCAAGTGAACCATTCACTCATGTTTTTTAATGGTGAATGTGATTTTGGTTGATCAATTATAAGGACTTTGGGACTGGGATTTAAATGGGAATTATTGTTTTTGTGAAATGTAAATTGTTTGATTTATTTTGTGCCCACAGTGACTTTTATATGACTGTTTTTGATTTGCGAATGAATGGTGAATGATTTTTTCGTTCTTAGATATACGGGGCCGTATCCTGGCCAGGGGAGGGCCGGGAGAGGTGGGGGGGGGGCGTCGTCCAGGAGCTGTCGGCGGTGGCTACGACATGCCTTGAGCCCAGGCCGCTGGGATGCTAGGGGGCGTAGTTGGGGAAAACGAGGGTTAGCCAATTAGGGTTAGGGCCTTCCCGTGGTCCGAGGGCCACGATCCGGGCGTCTACAGAAAGGTCCCGCCGAGGCGAGCGCAGCGCTGGCCGGACAGACTCTTTCGGTGGCTCTCCATAACCCCCACATCCTCCGGAGCCATATCCCGGCCAGGGAAGGGCTGGGTTCTGGGTTATGCCTAGTCAGGCATGGTACTGGTTGAAGATGCAGTCACATCTCCCTTTGCTGAAAACCCTCTCCAATCACCATTACCATCAATCCATGTTACTAATCTAAACTTCTTCCCGAGTTTCTGAGCTTTCTCATCCGGCAGGTTCTCATGGATCGTGGCTGTCGCTGTGGTCTGCTGCTGACATCCACTATAAATAGCATTACTGTCATTATTGCTACCATATCTACATTATGGTTTATAGCATAGTCATAGGACTAGACTCTGTCTCTTTCAGGGTTATGGCTATTCAGGCACAGTATTGGTTGAAGATGCTGTCACCTCACCCCTTTTCCTCACTCAAACCGAGGGTCTAAGGACAGAGGGTGTCACTCCCTGTACAGATACACAAAGCCCTCTGAGGCAGAACGTGTTTTGTGACTTTGGGTTAGACAAATAAAATTGATTGATTGACTGATTCATTAAGTAGTGAGAATATGGAATGCACCATATTGTCACTAGACAGAGGTGTAGACAAAGGTCCGCGAGCGGGAGGACCCCCCCCCCCCCGGCAGAGAGTGTCACACCCTGTACAGTGTCGTAAAGCCCCCTGAGGCAAAATCTGTTTTGTGCTATATAAATAAATTTATTGATTGATTGATTGACTAATAAGTCAGAATATAACAAGTGAGCCCCTCTACCGCATATGTGAGGACAGACTCGGCACCCATGCATTTTGTCCACTGGCTCCCAGTCAGCAAGCCTCGTCAGAGGTCAAAGCCCTGAGAGGAGGGAGCCGGACAGGTCCATATGGATTAGGGTTAGGGTTAGGCTCCCCTGGCTCTGAGACCCACAATCCAGGCATCTACGGAAAGGTCTGGCTGAGGTGAGTGCAACGCCATCAGAATGGAGTCTGATGAGTCAGCCGCCAAGCTAGGGGCCGACAAAGAGTCAGAACCCCCACATCCTTCGTCGTCTGAGAGCTGTCAGCAGTGTCTACAAAATATCTGAAGCCCAGGCCACTGGGACACTAGGGGGCCTAGTTGGTCAAAATTAATGTTAACTGATGGGATTATGGAATGCCACAACATTTGAACTTGTTAATATAGGCTTGATCTTTGAGAAAGACCTTTGACCTCTTGGGGGCAAAACGAAGGGGGGTGACAGCCACAGGCCGTGGCTTCAGAGATTCCTAAGGTTAGGATGGTTTCAGCCCCTCTTGAGCACTCAGCATCCCTTTTTCCGAGCTCTCCTGTCGAGCTCAGACTACAGAGAAGCTTTTTTGATGCCTCTCCTGTTCCCTAAATATCTCAGGTCCCACATCCTCCAGGGCCGTATCTTGGCGAGGGAAGGGCCAGGAGAGGCGTGGGGGGTGTACGTCTGAGAGTGCTCAGTGGTGTCTATGATATATCTGAAGCCCGGGCCGTTGGGACTCTAGGGGGCGTAGTTGTGGAAAATTAATGTTAACTGATAGGATTATGGAAGGCCACCATATTGTCACTAGTTACTATTAATTTTGGGATTGGGAGCAGGGACAGAGCTCAAGCAGGGCTGGAGCAGGGGGGCCGGTGGGCCCGAGGGTTGGCCCCGAGAAGGTCTCAGGCCCCTCTACCGCATATATGAGGACAGACAAGGCACCCACACATTTTGTCCGCTGGCTCCCAGTCAGCAAGCCTAGTCAAAGGCCAAAACCCTGAGAGGAGGGAGCTGGACATCTCCATATGGATTAGGGTTAGGGTTAGGCTCCCCTGTATCCGAGAGCCACGATCCAGGCGTCTACGGAAAGGTCTGGCCGAGGCGAGCGCAACACCATTGGATCGGAGTCTCTTGGTGGCTCCCCCGCTGAGCTAGGGGGCGACACAGAGTTAGAATCCCCACATTCTCCGGGGCCGTATCTCGGCGAGGGAAGGGCTGGGAGAGGTGCGGGGGGTGTTGTCTGGGTCTGAGAGCTCTCAGTGGTGTCTATGATATATCTGAAGCCTGGGCCGCCGGGACATTCGGTGGCGAAGTGCGTGTTTTGGAATCCTTGGGGGAGAGACAGTTCCAGCTTCCACATTCTCACTTGCCATCGGGTTAGACTTGGGGCAGCTTCCAGATTCTGGACACTTCCAAATTCTGGACACTTCCATATTATGGACAGTTCCAGCGTCCACATTCTCGCTTGCCATTGGGTTAGACTTGGGGCAGCCATTCTGGACACTTCCACATTCCATATTGTGGACAGTTCTAACATGAAAGTGCAGAATTTGGAAGCCTTCCACATTCTTGTTTGCCATCAGGTTAGACTTGGGGCAGCTTCCAGATTCTGGACACTTCCACATTCCATATTATGGACAGTTCCAGCTTCCACATTCTCGCCAGTGCAAGAGTTAGACTTGGGGTAGCTTCCACATTCCATATTGCGGACAGTTCTGTTATGGAAGTGCAGAATTTGGAAGACTTCCATGTTCCTGCCTGTTAAGTTGAAATGAGGAATCGTTTGTAGGTGAAAATATGGAATCCACATTCTTATTTGTTAGCAGAGTCGTTCACTTCCTGTGTCAACAGGAAGTCGGCCATTATAGTGGTAAAGACGAACTCGGCAGCTACACAAACGGCAGCTCTTCGCTGGTGCTGTTGAAATTACATTTGAAAGAAGGTATGTGTGTGACCCCCAACTACACAAATGACCCTCCGCCTGCGTACACATCCTGCGTTCCCTCACTGGAACACACCACTTCCCAGACACCCACCGATGAAAGCCCGAAATTGCAAATGTCCCAGGATAGTAAGCCGGGAGAAGGAAACCAGCCCAAGAAGGCCACAAAGAAGTCCAATGGAGGGTCAGAGAAAAATGTGGGTTAGGATTCTGTTCCGTTGGTGCTTTGTTCACTGTTCACTTTTACCGTAGGTTCTCTGATGTGTTCTCTGGTGTGTCAATGGAAGGAACATGTTGCAAGCAAATAAATGTTTTTGCTAAAGGTATCTGACTTGTCCTTGGTTTCGGCTTGGGGCAGCTTCCAGATTCTGGACAATTCCATATTATGGACAGTTCCAACTTCCACATTCTCACCAGTGAAATTGTTAGACTTAGGGCAGCTTCCAGATTCTGGACAGTTCCAGCTTCCACATTCTCGTCGGTGAAAGAGTTAGACTTGGGGCAGCTTCCAGATTCTGGACACTTCCACCTTCCATATTGTGGACAGTTCCAACTTGGAAGTGCAGAATTTGGAAGCCTTCCACATTCTCGCTTACATCGGGTTAGACTTGGGGCAGCTTCCAGATTCTGGATACTTCTACATTCCATATTATGGACAGTTCCAACTTGGAAGTGCAGAATTTGGAAGCGCCCCAAAGAGTCAAAATGTGGAATTGCTTGTAGGCGAACATGTGGAATTGTCCACATTCATACCTGTTACCTTAAAGGGTCAACTCGTTCACTTCCTGTGTCATCAGGAAATAGTGGAAACAAGTGGGGAAAAGAATATCGGCAGCCGGATGAGACGCGCTAAGGCAAAGTCGTCACTGGTGCTGTGGGCGGAGCAGCAAAAGACACAGGTTAGTTACTGTCGGTCTCACTGACACCCTGCCTTTGGTTACCCAACATGTGGTGCATTTATTCATGTGGCTTTGATTTTGGCTGATAGCAAAGATGATAATTAGCATGCTAATGCTAGTGCAACTGATCAGAATTCGGAAGCAAATAGAATGCTTCCATATTCACACTTTCATTCTTTTTTGAGGCAGTGCAGGACCTGAAGCTTCTGCTGTGTGTGAGATGTTCAAGGTGAGTAGACAAGGGTGGCAAATTGATTATACGCTAGGTCTGGGGCAGCTTTTCATGCCATCCACCTATCTTCTCCATACACAGTTGAATCTATCTCGATCCAGCAGCTCGTCCAGCAACCCATCAAGCACGGACGATGGCATCTGTGAAACCAACAGCACATACCTCTCAGACCAACAAAGCGAGGGCGATTGGGTCCCCCCCAACCCATTCCCAAACCTATTCACCCCTCGGGTCCCAGGCTCATCTCCTGGAGTCCTCAACCCACCTTCCACCCCGCCAGTTGCCCCAATCATGGTGTCGGTCCCGCCATGGAAGAGGAGCAGTTTGGTGTCTGAACAACCCAAAGAATCAGAGCCAGAGTCAGGCTGCTGCTTCAAATTTCCCAGTCTCAGGGCAATCTGGTGCTGTAATGTGTGTCGTCATAAGAATTTGAAATAAAATAGATGTTTGACTTGTATGACTTTATTGTTCTTATTCAATAAACTTTGCTTGGGTTTAGAGCTGGGGCAGCTTCCAGATCAGATTCTGGATACTTCCAAATTCCATGTTTTGGACAGTTCCAGCTTCCACATTGTTGTCAGTGAAAGAGTTAGACTTGGGGCAGCTTCCAGATTCTGGACACTTCCACATTCCATATTATGGACAGTTCTAGCTCCCACATTCTCGCTTACCATCGGAGAGCTTCCAGATTCTGGACAATTCCACATTCCATATTATGGACAGTTCCAGCTTCCACATTCTCGCTTACCATTGGAGAGCTTCCAGATTCTGGACAATTCCACAGGCCGCTGAGATGCTAGGGGGCGTAGTTGGGGAAAACAAGGGTTAGCCGATTAGGGTTAGGGTCAGGGGGCTAGGGTTAGGGTTCGGGTTGGGGTTCGGGTTGGGGTTATGGGTTTTGGGTTAAAATTCTGTGGCACGGGCCTACTGATCTGTCATGGGAACCTATTGGGTAATAATGAGAACATTGAAACAAAACAAAACAAACAAGTCCAAGGAAACAAAACCAATAAAACAAAACAACAAGCAAGAGTATTTGAACCTGAAGGATCTGTATGTTAAACCTGTGATTAGAGCACTAGCCTATAGTGGCTTCAGAAGCACAGGAGGGGCAAATGAGAGTGGAGAGTATTTTAGAGGAATCTGGGGGGGAGGGAAAACTAAAGTGCCTCTATAGTAAAAGAAGGAATAGTAAAAGCATGCCTATGTACAATAAAGTGCATAATAAAGTGCTGGTGTGCCAAAATTTAAAAGCGTAGAGTAGAAAAAACAATGGAGATAAAAAATACATAAGAAAGCATGCAGTATCGGGTAAGGGATATATAAAAGAAATATAAGAAAATCAATATGAACACACGCGTACATGCAGTACAATCTAAAAGAGGCAGCCTAGTTTAAGGGGTTTCTCTGAGAGCATACGGTGAATTACTTTAAATGACCGACTTGGTCTGGAGGGGGTATTGAACCCAGGTCTCCTGTGTTCAAGGCACTCCATTTTGCCCCTGTGCTATAGGTTCATGTCTAGTGGTAATGAGGGATGTGGCATATGAAGTTGAGAAAGAAAAAAAAAAAGAAAGAAAAAAAAGGAAGGAGGAGTGGGAGAAGTGGGAATTGAACCGGGAGTTTCCGTTTACCAGTTCTGGAACTAAGCCATTGGGCTATGGTAGCTGGAGTGGGGACAATAAAAAAGATGTGTGGGGAGGGGGTTTAAAACCAAGACCTAGAAGGGTTCCTCCAAACCACAAAGTTAAAATAAAATCATGCCTATGTGCAAGAAATGTAAAACTAGAGAGTGCAGTAGTGCAAGGCATTGTTATGTAAAGAATCAAAAAAGGGGGAATAAAAAGCATGCATGTTGAAATACAATAAAGTGCAAAAATCTAAAGTGCAAGATAGAATAAAAAGATAAAAGTACTAAAACACACCATGCGTGAAAAATACACAAATAATAAAACCTGGTGGTGGAGGTGTCTTCAGGGTGTTAAAAGGAGGAGGTAGTCTAAAGAGAACTGTGTCTCAACCGGGTCTTGAACCCGGGCTTCCTGTCCCAAGGAAAAAATTATAGAAGATAAGAGTAAGTATGAAAAAGGGGTAAAGGATAAGAAAATTGGGATGAAAGATAAAGCAAAAAATTGGTAATGAGGAGATGACTTGCTAAATGTGTCAGACGTCATTGAGGCCGGTTGGTGTAATGGTGCCCAGTCTCTGGATCCAGAGGCGTTCGGCCCTCTGCCTTTGGGCCCTGCTCCAGCGGTCATTGCTCTCCAAGCAGGGTCAGGGGGCTAGGGTTAGGGTTGGGGATTGGGGTTAGGGTTAGGCTCCCCGGGGTCCGAGAGCCACGATCTGGGCATCGTCCGAGAGCTGTCGGCAGTGCCTACGACATATTCGAATCCCAGGCCGCAGAATTTGGAAGCCCTCCACATTCTCACTTACCATCAGGTTAGGTTTGGGGCTGCTTCCCTAACCCTCCACATTCTCCCTTACCATCGGTTTAGGCTTGGGGCAGCTTCCAGATTCTGGACAATTCCACATTCCATAATGTGTACAGGTCTCATATGGAAGTGCAGAATTTGGAAGCCTTCCACATTCTTGTTTGCCATCGGGTTAGACTTGTCCACATTCCATATTATGGACAGTTCCAGCTTCCACATTCTCGCCAGTGCAAGAGTTAGACTTGGGGCAGCTTCCAGATTCTGGAAGATTTCACATTCCATATTGTGGACAATTCTATTATGGAAGTGCAGAATTTGGAAGCCTTCCATATTCATAGCTGTTGAGTTGAAATGAGGAATTGCTTGTAGATGAAAATATGGAATCTTCCACATTCTAACTTGTTAGCAGAGGCCAACTCGGTCACTTCCTGTGTCAAGGGAAGTCGGCCATTAACGGCACAAACGGCAGCTCTAGCTGGTGCTGTTGAATTTACATTTGAGAGAAGGTAAGTGTATGTGGGTGACCCCAAAAACCTCAAGTGGCGATTATCCCTCAGGGGACCAAAATCAGGGTTTCTTTGTGTAATATCTTTTTTTTTGTCAGCGGAAAAAGCACTAGGGAGCTAATTTACAGTATTAAATAGGATTTTGGAACCATGTGGTATGCTTCCAAATTCTCCAAAAACCAAATCCAAGCCAATGCAGAGCACGAGCAAATTACCCTCCGCCTGAGTACACCTGCTGCGTTCCCTCACAGCAATGCCCCTGTGGCAAGAGGGAGGTGAAAAGTTACTAGTTACTAGTTACTAGTATTGAGGGAACAGCTCCACAACGCCACCCTGGTTATTTCACCCAGGGAATTACTCAAACACAAGGTACACAGGTTTGTAGTTACTGGGGGACAAGAGACGTGGTTCAAAGTTTAAAAATACAAATTTTATTCCACATTTATTCTAAAATATACTCTATAAAACTCATTCACCCAAATAAAAAAAAACCTAATCAGGGCTGAGGCCGGAGTGGATGGGCAAAGGATAGTGCAGGGGCAGGATCCACCAAAAAGGCAAAAATATAACTTAAAATCACCAGGCACACGTGGCAGGCACTCTCAGTGAAGAAACCCACTCCCAGGGACACAGCAATACCGACAGAGGGGGGACACCACCACTAGGTCACCAGTACCGCCACCACCGGCCTACAGCAACTGAAGAGGAAAAAAACACAGTAATGGGGTTGCACACACACAAGAAAGAAAATACCCAAAACTTAACAAAACTATAAGTAAATGAGCAAATTACAAGCTTAAGCAAAATAACCGCCCAAGAGCTAAAGAAAACAAAACTCATTATTACATAAACAAATCCAGGCTCAACCTAGACACACTACAACAATCACACGTTCACACACTCATTCACTCAACCTAAGGGGGAGCAGTCCAATAGAAAAGTGCTTAAGCCACAGTGCGCGACCGAACACAGCATGTTTCCTGAAAGCCGTGAAGCCGCAGAAGAATGCTGTGAGCAGCAAAAGGTAACAATACAGAGAGATCAGCATAAAAGTCACATCCAACAAAGCAGCAGCGGCCCAATGAGGTGGTTACAACACCTAGTCAAAAAGAAAACACTATTAGCACGTGTTAGATGCATTAAAATTGATGCGGTGGCATGTAACAATGTACATACCTTGTACAGGAATGAATGAACGGACTCCAGGCAGCCGCCAGCATCTACCTGTCGTCAGACCAGCATTAGCCACCTAACAGCACCAAGCACAACGCCGAAACACCACAACACTTACCGCCAGCCAACGATCAGCAGCACACACAGGGAGCATGGAGCAGCACACCAACGGTCGTCCTATAACAATTACGAATACCTAATAAGTATAAGGACAAACAAAACAACGAGCGAGGTGAAACAGCGACCAGCAGGTAATCCAGATTCCAGGGGCTCAAACAGCACTGAAACATCAGAACTCCGCTCTGAGCATGTGACGGCTACAATTTTCATCACGCCACCTGGAATGCGGTATGCCCGCTTGTGGTTGCTTGATGACACTTCTGAAAAGCCTGTATGATGGGTTGTGGGGCCTGAGCAACAAATGGCAGTTCAAACAATGCTAGCCCATGCTGCACAAAAAGCTCTTGGTAGCATTTTCGGATCACATTCATCCCCATCACACCAGGGATGTGAAGGGAAGCATCACCAGGAGGATCCTTCACTACCAAAATGCCGTACTGGGAGATCACCTTGCCACACAACTCAACATTTAGCTCCAGGTAACCAAGGAAAGGAATATCCAACCCATTAGCTGCCCTGAGTTGCAACCAGTTACACGATTTAAGGCGCTCGTGACCCCATGGTTAAAAATGCTCGCGGAAAAAGCTCTCTGTGACAGCGGAAACCATCGAACCAGTATCAACCAAACAGGGCACGTGAACGCCACCAATGACAACCTCCAAATGGGGACAAGACATGACCAGTTTTGACGCATCAGCCAGTTTACTTTGCACAGTATTTGAACCAGTAGAGGCCCCACCCAAACTGTGGCTCTGCAGTTCAGTGGGTACTAGTTTTCCGGAGCTGGGGGCGGATTCTGGCTGCCTGGCTGAGGGCCGGGAAGTTTGTGAGGAAAACTGAGCACGAGAGGGAGCACGCACACCATTACACTCTCTAGCAAAATGACCAGGTCGCTGACAGCGACCCAGGCCCACGCTGTGCTGAATGACTGGGTGGAAGAGGACACTGCATTAAAGCAATAGTTTGAGTTATTAGAGTAAGCTGTTCTTGCTGCTGCTTTAACATTTCCTTCATTTCACTCATTTCAGAAGATGGGGGAACACAAGCAACTGGGTGAGCACCCTGGACCCCATACTGAATGCCACTGATGGAGAGGACAGAGTGGCTGCGGCCTCTAAAGGCACTTGGTAGACCCTCGCGTTCCCACCTAATTGCCTCCTTCCTGACGTCAAGCAATGTAGCTGTGGGCTGTCTACGCACAAACTGTTTAAGCTCTCGCCGTAAGGTGCTATCTATGAGCTGCTCAACAAACTGATCCCGCAACAGAACCTCAGAATTGAGCACGGGAGCATGGAGCAGCACACCAACGGTCGTCTTATAACAATTACGAATACCTAATAAGTATAAGGACAAACGAAACAATGAGCGAGGTGAAACAGCGAGCAGCCATACCTGCTGGCACATGACCTCCGACCCGGAAGTATCACGGATGATGATGAGAGCACAGAGGAATAACCGGTGGGCGGACTCTTTTATACTGGCTCACCTCAATGACTGGCGGAAGTGAGGAAGGGAAACCATAGCAACCATAAGCAACATAGCAACCATAAGCAACAGAAAGGGAAACAAAACAAAAAAAACTCGTACTGCTACACCCCACTTCCCTGACCCCCACCGATGAAAGCCCGATATTGCAGATGTCCCAAGATAGTAAGCCGGGAGAAGAAAAACAGCCCAAGGAGGCCACAAAGAAGTCCGATGAAGGAAGGTCCAGGTGAAATGGGAATTAGGGTTAGGATTCTGTTCCATTGGAGCTTTGTTCACTGTTCACTTTTACTGTAGGTTCTCTGATGTGTCCATAGGAGGAACATGTGGGCACGAGGCACAGGGTAGGTTTTGATGGAGCTAGTTTTTGTTCTTGACTATGTATGTAACTGTAGTGCTGCCCACATTTTTTGTATTTAGAAAGCGATGAGAACAAAGTGAAAGGCCTGTGTTTTTGACTTGTGAGCAAATAAAGTTTTTTGCTAAAGGTATGTGACTTGTCCTTGTATTTATTGCAGGGGTGGTTTAGGCTTGGGGCAGCTTCCAGATTCTGGACAATTCCACATTTCATATTGTGGACAGTTCCGATAGGGAAGTGCAGAATTTGGAAGCCTTCCACATACCATTGGGTTAGGCTTGGGGCAGCTTCCGGATTCTGGACACTTCCAAATAGTCGGAAATGTGGAATCGCTCATAGGTTAAAATGTGGAATGCTCCATCTTCTCACCAGTTACTGTAGAAATTAAATTCCACATTCTCACCTTTTAACCTGTTGTTCCTCCTGGGCACACCCACCACATGACAGCTTCCTGAGTGTCTACAGGAAATACCGTAGAGTGGAGAGGAGGAAGGCTGGTGGCTGCACAGTCTCCTCTTGTGCTAAAAACACAGGTAAGTGGGTTAGGGTTAGGCCGAGCTGGCGCTGCTGATCGAGTATGGGAATGCCAGGTAAGGAGATGCATTGTCATGTTTGCATGCATGCATGCATGTTTTGTCTTTGTGTTTTTTTGTGCGTGTTTTGTCCACTGTCCGTTTGGACAGTGTACCACTGGGGGGTTTAGGCTTGGAGCAGCTCCCAGAATTTGGACAGTTCCATCTTCCACATTCTGGACAGTTTCAGTATGGAAGTGCAAAATTTGGAAGCCTTCCATTTTTTTCGCTTATTAGAATACAGAATTTGCCTCCTTCTCTTGCTTTCCGCAGAACTTCGGGGCCATTGGACTGTCCAATCTGTTCTAGGCAACACCATTGGATTAGACTTGGAGCAGCATCCAGATTCTGGACGGTTCCATCCTTCCACATTCTTGCTCACCGTTGGTTTAGGCCTGGGGCAACTTCCGGATTCTGGACACTTTCAACTTGGAAGGGCAGAATCTGGAAAGCTTCCGCCTTCTCACTTAACGTCAGTGTTAGACTCGGGGCAACTTCCGGATTCTGGATGATTCTATCCTTCCACATTCTCGCTTACTGTCAGTTTAGACCTGGGGCAGCTTCCACATTCTTGACAGTTCCACCCTTCCACCTTCTTGCTTACCGTCGGATTAGGCTTGGGGCAATTTCCAGCTTTTGGACAGTTTCGACATGGAAGTGCAGGGCCGGAAGGGCCAGAAAGCAATCGACAATGCAAAGCAGGTCGCTATTCATTGCTTCCGGTTCTGTTATTACATGGTGGGTAGCCTGCCTGAAAGCGCCACAAAGCAGGACTTGTGACTTCTTGCCCAGATGGACAAGCTCAGGAAGTAAGTGTGTGTCTGTATGTGGTCAGCCAGGCAAGGGCGAAAGCCCAGCTTCACTCCCTCTGTCCAGGGTGAGGGATCCCTCCTCTTTTGGATGTTGTCATGTCATAATGCTGTATAAAGCCCTTTGAGACAAACTGTGAAACAATCTGTGAAAATGGGCTATACAAATAAAAGTGCCTGTTGGTCACACCTCTCTTGCACTGTCTTCCACAGTTACCCGAATTACCTGAAGAACAAGGGATATATGCCAACCACGATTCGGAACATGATGATAAATATCGTCAGCCTCTACAAACATGTCAAAAATGTTTTCTTGAAAGAGAGCAGACTAAAGGTGGAAGATATTGACCGTGTACTGTATGAGCTGACCAGGCTCCAGGCTGAGATTAGAAGGGATGTCGTCATCGGTCAAGTGGCAAAAGACCAGTTAGTTCTTTTATCAAGTGTCGACATTGCACATTCCCTTCACACGGGGGGCTGACGGTCCATCTCTCTTCTCTTCTCCACAGACAACCAACTTGATTCGGAGCAGGAACTAAGCTTCCGTCATGCCGCCAAGAGACGGATCCCCATGCTGATGGGTAAAACGCCTAACCGGCCTGGGTTAGGGATCTCTCTGTTGCTCTCAAGACAAACTGTTTGTGAAAACGGGCTATACAAAATAAAGTTGCCTTGCCTTGCCTTTTTAGATGCCATAGACAAAGATGGATCCCAAAGGAACAAACATTCTACTCTCATGGGTTACTTGATGGGTTACCTATGTGTAATCAGTGGCCACCGGTCAGTGGTGCTGACAAACATGACAAAGGAGCATGTGGCGGATCAGATGGCACAAGATTCCAGGTCTTGGTAAGTTGTCCCTCTTCCTTCAATGTTCTCCCTCACTTAGCCATGGCGTTTCAGTTCTGACAGTTCTGCCTTTGGTTGGAAGGGGCAGAATCTGGAAGCCTTCTCACTTACCGTCAGTGTTAGACTCGGGGCAGCTTCTGGATTCCTTTATGATTCCATCCTTCCATATTCTTACTGTTAGTTTAGGCCTGGGGCAGCTTCCAGATTCTGCACACTTCCAACTTGGAAGGGCAGAATCTGGAAGGCTTCCGCCTTCTCACTTACCGTCAGTGTTAGACTCGGGGCAGCTTCTGGATTCTGGATGATTCCATCCTTCCACATTCTCACTTAACGGCGGTATTTAGGCTCGGGACAGCTTCCGGATTCTGGACGCTTCCAACTTGGAAGGGCAGAAGTTGGAAGCCTTCCACATTCTCGCTTAACGGCGGTATTTAGGCTTGGGGCAGCTTCCAGATTCTGGACAGTTCTCACTTGGAAGGGCAGAATTTGGAAGCCTTATAACTCTTCCCTCTCTCTCACTGACAGGTGGATGAGCACAAGTCCATCAGGACGTTTGGACAGGCTCAATTGCGTGGAATTCAGCTGGCTTTGCTGGTTCTACGACGGAAAATGCTGCTCCAGAGGAAAGGACAGTGCCAATATCTTTCACACATTCCAGGGTTTCAGGTTAACCAAACCATCAAACTTCCTCTATCTTGCATGGACTGACGCCGGGCTCAAGGGCCCCGTCAGTTTTAACTTGATCCGCAGCAGCGTGGCCACTCAGGCTCAGCGGAGGAAGGTAGCTCAGGCAATGTGTCATGACTCCACCACTGCAGAAAAGTTTTATGTGGCGCTCCCCACCAGAGAGTTGGCTTATGAAAATCGCAGGCTACGGATGAAGGCGCTCATGTGTGAAAAACGTCAAGCCAAGGCAAAGCGTAAATCCAAAGTCTGCGATGAACAAGAGGCGTGCTACTCCCTCTCCTCCGAGAGCAGCGAAGATGGGGATGAGCCTGTGTACAATGACGAGCCTGAATCCAGCTCGCTCAGCTCATCCTCTTCTGAAGAGCTGTCAATAAGGAGCCAGCATCGTCCCCGGCTCAAGAGGAAGCTCTTTGGCCCTGTCCCCTCTACCTCTCCCAAGCAGAAGCCCAAGGCCGACTTTATGTTGACAGTAGCCAAAGCCACACCCTCCAAAATCCAAGTGACGCTCCAAAGGGTCGACAACAACAACCAATAACGCCTCAAAGAATTCAGCATTGTCTTGAACATGCCAAGAGAAAGCAACGGGAGGCCACCTTCCCGTCAGCTCGAGGCCACCGATGGAGTCCTGACCACCCCGTCCAAGCTGAGGCCCCCTGAGGCATCTCCTTCCTACTTAGAAGGAGAAACCAAGGCCGCTGAGGCCGGAGCTGCTGAGGCTGCTGAGGGTGAAGCTGCTGAGGCCACAGAGGCTGAAGCTGCTGAGGCTGCAGAAGCCAAAGCCACTGAGGCAGAAGATGCATGACTTGCGATTTCTTGCCCGGATGGACAAGCTCAGGAAGTAAGTGTGCATCTGTGTGTGGTCAGAAAATTTGAGCGTATTGCGGCTGCTTTACACTGGCAGAAGGATGTGTGGGCTATACTTTTACAGTGCAGGTTGACAGGCAAGGCTCAGGAGGCTCTGTCAGTGGAAGACAGTTTAATTTATAAGAAGGTGAAAGCTGCGATTTTGCGTGTCTATGAGCTGGTGACCGAGGCATATAGGCAGAGGTTTCGCAGTCTAAAAAGGATATCAGGGCAGACTTATGCGGACTTTGCAAGGGAGAAATGCATGTTATTTGACAGGTGGTGTGCAGCATGTAAGGCCGAGGATCGGACCTCACTGTGTGAATTGATTTTGTTGTTTTGTTGTTTGTTTGTTGCCTGAGCGTATTGTGGTATATTTAAATGAACAGAAAGTAAGCAATCTGCAGCACGCTGCTTGTCTGGTGGACGAGTTTACCCTGACGCATAAGGTAACGTTTTTTAAGCATGATTCTCCAGCTCGTGAAGGTGCTCAGAAGCCCGACACACTTCATAAATGCAGTGAAATGTTTGCTGCTTGTGCCCTTGCACCCTCACCCAGTGAAAAGGGTGAGAGATTATGCTACTTTTGTACTAAGCCTGGACATTTAATTGCTGATTGTGTGGCATGGAAGAGGAAACAGCAAGTGGGTGGTGCAAAACAGCTGAAAGGTGTGGGTTTGATTAAAACTGTGTCTCCCAGTAACCAGCTCACTCTGCGAAGAGAGCCAGACGAATGTTTCAGACCGTTCATTTTTGAAGGCTTGGTGTCCCTCTCAGGAAAAGCTGAGGATCAGCGTCCTGTTATGGTGCTGCGGGACACCGCCTGCTCACAATCCCTCATTCTGGCCAATATCCTGCCTTTGAACACCCAGTCAGACTGTGAGGCCAGTGTGGTCGTGAGGGGTATTGAAATGGGGTTTGTGCCGGCGCCTCTTCACAGGGTGCATGTGCAATCAAAATTAATAACAGGGTTTTTCCCAGTGGCTGTTTGCAAAAGTTTTCCCATTGATGGTGTTGACTTCATCATGGGCAATGACATCGCGGGTGGTAGAGTCTATCCGGTTGCAGAGGTGGTGACGGTTCCAATATCCAAACCTGAATCCGATAGCCTAGCTACATGTCATCCAGGAGCGGCGTGTGTGTTAACTCGGTCTCAGGCTCGTAGGCAGGATGAGGATGTTGCCCTGTCTGACTCTGTGTTTCCCTTCCATCCTTACAGAAGAAACGTTGACCCCTGGTGGCGATTCAGTGAATGGCGTTGTGAGTCTGACAGTCCTGTGAGTTTGTTGCCACTGACGCGTGCAGCGCTTGTTGCTGCTCAGGAAAGTGATCCATCTTTAGCAAAGTGTTTTTGCTGAGGCTGCGAAGGATGTTAGTAAGTGCAGTGAAAAACAACCATTTTTTGTTGATGATGGGGTGCTGATGCGTAGGTGGACTTCCCAGACACTCAAAGTAGATGAGGACTGGAGCACTGTATATCAGATTGTGTTGCCTGCAGGATGTTGTGAGCATGTGCTGAGATTAGCACATGAGCACTTGTGGTCTGGACATTTAGGTGTCACAAAGACGTATAATAAAGTTCTGCAACACTTTTTCTGGCCAGGGTTGAAAACTGATGTTGTGCTTTCCTGTAAAACCTGTCATACCTGCCAGATGGTTGGAAAACCAAATCAAGTAGTGCCTCCAGCCTCTCTGCGTCCAGTCCCTGCTGTTGGTGAACCTTTTGAGCATGTGATCGTTGACTGTGTGGGTCCCCTACCGCAAACTAAGTCTGGTAACCAGTTTCTGTTGACTGTGATGTGTGTGTCCACTCGTTTCCCGGACGCTGTCCCCTTACAAAAAATCAATGCCCCAATTGTAACTAAGGCATTGACAAAGTTTTTTTTTTACCACCTTTGGCTTACCGCCGCTAGTGGTGTCAAAGGTGCATTCGGAGGTGCGGGTAAGCTACATCGGTCACCTTGACATGTGCAAGTCATGGTTGCATTGCTTACTTTTGCCAGTGTTTGAAACAGCGCTAATTAGCGGGCTAATGCTAGCACAATTGATAGGAATTTGGAAGCAGACCGTGTGCTTCCAAGTTCACACCTGTTACCATTGTTGTTGTTTTTTAGGTATAAGAGGTAATTCTGTTTGTAAGACACATGCTACCATGGACAAGCAGTTCTTCTTACTTCTAATCGTAGGCCTAATGGCTAAAGGACTGGAAATCAACACCAGCAACAACAAGTTTGTGGAGAAGGCCGTGGGAGAGAATGTGAAGCTTGACTGCTTCTTCACCACTGGCCCGGAGGATGAGGGAATGTTGGAGATCGAATGGAGCATGAAGTCCATGTGCCACCCAATGGAAAAGGCAGAGGTGCTCTTGTATACAGCTGAGAATATCTACAACAATCTTTATGAACATCTAAAGGGAAGAGTCTACTTTGATGCACAGGACCCTCAGCAAGGAGATGCCGCCATTCATCTTTCGCAGCTGACTCGGTACCGGCATCTACTATTGCCAGGTTAAGAAGGTTCCAGGCATCCAAAGCATCAAGGCAGAGGCCTCAGAGTGCTGGAACGGCCATCAAAGCCAAAGTGTTATTACACTGAGGGGGACGGAGAGTTTGGCAAAACCAAAGTGCTACATTGTGGATCTGAGGAAGGTGCAGCACCTATCTGGTACCACTGGTCAAGATTGCCACCCTGGGAACACCTACCTTCCTTGGCAGTGTTGGATCAAACGGCAGGCAGATTTCAGCGAGTGCGATGCAGGAAATGTATTGCGATCAATCGTGACAGTCAGGAGAAGTGCATCCTGAAAGTGAACTTACCATATCCTCCATCGGTGGAAATTATTGCAGGATCTGTGGCCGGCGCTGTGGCAACCATCGGGATCATCGCTTACCTCACATATTTTACCATACAGGGTCGTCGACGGGAGTTGGAAAATTCCAATGAGATTGTTGAGGATGCAAGTCCCCCAAAACCCCGCAAGATGATGCAGACCAAGAGGCAGCTGAACAGGAGTCAGCCTCCACTGTAGCCCGCATGCTTCTGGTACACCACGCCATTCTACCAGTGGCACAGACATCCAGACACATCTAGACAGGCAGAGCTCCATGGATCTCTGGAGCCAAAGTTTGCACAGGCAGGAGTACACTCTCCGCATGGTGGCCAGGCTCCACGCAACGCCTGACCCCCGCTCCCATCAGAGCTCTGGGAGCAGGGGTCTCTGTGGCAGATGTTTGCGCAGGCAGGAGCACACGCTCCTGGGTGTGAGAATGAGGAATGGGAGGGCCTGGTTCCTGGAGATGTGTGCAGCCACCACTGTGTGTCTGTGTTTGCCTGCCTTTATTTTTCATGCACATTGTGGAGAAAAAGGGAACATTAGTAAGTGGAATCTTGTTGTCATTCAGATGGGGTCAGGTGTGGACTTCCACCCACAACTCTGTGTCTTCATTGCTCTTCCATTCTGTTTCCACAGGTCAGTACGTGACAAAGGTTGATAATTTTAAGTTATATACTTTTATTTGAGCATATGTACACTAAGGGTGAGTTTTATGGTCATTTGTGTATGATTATTGTTTATTATGAAGTCAAAGGGCCTTGAGGTCCTCGACAGTATTAATTGTTTGGCTTTGACTGGGAACAGTAGGTGCCAGTCTATCTCAACACTGTGGGGGCCAGGGTCAAAGAACTCTGGTGCTGCATGCTTAGACATAATAGATAGGTTGCAATTGACATTCCAATCTGCGTAAACAGACATCTGTGTCTCCTTGGTAAAAACATTCTAAATCTGGGTGTATAGTATTTGTGGTGTTATCTTGCACCATGAGTTGGGCAGAATGTGATACCGACTCAGGCACTTCTGATGCATTATGAGAGTGTCTCTAATTCTCCTTGGCCAACCGTTAATAAATAATACAGCATAAGATATCAGAGGCTCCTGAACACTTTCTTCCTTCCTGACCTCACAATTGACCTTTGACTTCAGCAATTTCTCCACAACAGTCACCACTGTGTGTGTGTGTGTGTCTAACAGATTCTTGTGTGTTTTGCCAGATTGGTATAGTTGATTGAACTTAAGTTGGCAAGTCATCTGTTGAAAAAAAAAGAGGTCATTGGCTCAATTTCCCTACCCTTGAACTGCACACGAGAGATTCTGTGAATGTTCAAGATCAACTGAATTAAGCCTGAATTTGGTCTTGGCCATTAACTAATAAAAATCTGTCTGGTAAGGTTTTGATAGCTAACTGACAGTGTGCCGGTAATGAAGTGTGAGTGTAGATTATTAACTGTATTCAGAGGTCAACCCAACTCGCATTTTCTCCTTTTCTCAACCTTTGTTCCAACCTCTCAATAATCCAACAATTTCCTGCTTTAGCCTCAGAATTTGACCTAGAATAATAGTAATTTCTCATGACATGTCTCGTGACATTAATGCGAGGCATTTATGTCACCTTTCCTTCCTCTCATGTGTGGTGCACATGCAGCAGGTTTGCATTTGTACTCAAATCAAATGTAATGCTGTTAGCCTAGGTGTCCTAACCTGAAGGGCAAACTTGATGGCCTTTGCACACATTTCCCTTAGCTCATTTTCTAAAATGTCTAAGAACAACAATGGGTTATTCAATTTAAGTGTATGTGCCTTTCAAGAGACTGGCGTCTTTAGATATTTTTAACCCTTTGTTACTGAATTGGCTCATGAGAGTTGTTCTTGTGCAAGTCGAGTTGTTGTTACAAGTTGTTCTTGTCGCCTTAGAGTCACACTGGCTCTGTTCTCAGAAGCGCCTCGCAGGAGGGAAGTTTATGTTATATATTGCTCCTTTCCAAGAACAGATTGATCTGACACCACTACCAGTGGATGCTCCAGAGTTCAGTCTCATGCCAAAGGCTACATGCACACAGTGCAAAATGGTCATGCCATTGCAAATGCTAGCCCTTCATGTGCAAGGTGATGGACGTCTTGGACAACTCTTTGTGATTCAGAGGTGAGACGCCTTTCTTGTCACATTTTTCCACTTAATGCAAGTGAAAGGTAAATGTGGCCACCAGGCCTCCAGACTAAGTTTTTTTCAAAACTGTCCCTTAACATTCCTGAAAAATGGTCTCAACCATCCCAAAGCGAATGTAAACTGTCCCAAAATTGAAATGGTGGTTTTTCTCTTAATTGTTATTGTCACACCGCGGTCACTTGCCCTTCCTCATGTGTCACCGGTCTGATTGTCTTCCCCGCCCTGATTGTTTCCACCTGTTCCCCATTTCCCTCATGTGTGTATATATAGTCTGTGTTTCCCCTTGTCCCGTGCCGAAGTGTCTTCGTACTTTCTGTCGTCGCACCCAAGCCTTTCCATTGACTCCAAGCCTGTTTCACGTTTCTTTGTTTCGTAAGTTTCATAGCCATAAGTTTAAGTGTAGATAGTATTTTTGTAGCCTGTTTTCGTCCAACGGGATCGTTTTCTGTTTGATTGTTTCTTTCCTTCTGATAAAGTTTTTTCATCCTCCGGGATCGTTTTTGTTTCTAGCCAGTTTAGGAGATTAGGTCATAGATATAGATAGTTCTGTTTCCTCCTCATTTTTGAGTGAGTGTTTTTGTTTGATGAATTTTATTAGTTTATTTCTTCCCATTTTGGTGAAGCGTTTTTTCTTTCTAGTTTAGTGTTTGTGATTTTCAGAGAGAGTAGCAGAGTTTTAGTTAGAGTTAGAGTTCTGGTCAGTGTAGCCATTTTTGTTGTAATTTTTGTAGACTGTGTATCCGCAGCTCGGAAACAATAAAAGTTTCTTCCAAACCTGCCTATTCTGCGTCTGAGTCTGCCGCTTTGTTCTGGGCCTGACAGTTATCATCTATGTTTGTTATTGGCATAAGATAAACAGAAACATCATGATGAGAAAATAAAGTGTAGTCATAATACATTAAAAAAGCCCCTGGAAACATGAATTTGAATATTAAAAATACATATATTATATCAAAGCGTAGTGTCTGATTAAGCATCCACAAAAGTCTGAGTGAAAATAACCATAACTATAAGAAAATCTTGTTTAAATCTTAAATGACTGACAACTGTCCGAGAGTTGTCTAGTTATCTGACACATTGTTTGGCTCCATTTTCAGCACGAAGATGAGGAGCTTGATTCTTCTGTTCCTTCGACTTCAGATGTACTACCACCATTGAACCATACCTTGTTCGATGTATGTATGTAGGACATAATAATATTTATTGCAATAAAAATATAATTTTTTATATTTTTATTACTCCTGATTTTGAGTGAAACCATAAATGATCAAATGAACATTTACCATTTATGCTAGGGTGACCAGATGTCCCGCTTTGTGCAGGACAGTCCTGCATTTTAAATACTTTTCGCGCGTCCCGCAAATTGAGATAATGTCCCGCATTGTTATTGACAGTGGCACTTTATTTTGCAGTCTCACCGTGGGTAGGCTATAATCTGGCGTTTACGCAGCGCAAACAGCTGTGTGTATGTGGTCGGACTCGGGAGACGGGAGAGGCTGAGCTGTCATTAAGGGGCGGGCGGGGTGGGCTCTGTCAATCAAGCTAGACGCGGGTGCGCGCGCCCGCTGCACGGCAGCGCCAAAAACAACAACAGCGTCGCATGCAGCAGCAGCCAGCAGGAGACATGGAGGAAAAACATGGAAGCACTTGTAAAAAAAGGAAATGCAGCTATAACAAGGAGTGGGAAAACATTTACTCCTCCTGGGTAAGACCAGTTCAAGGTGACTCCACCAAAGTTTTCTGTGAGCTTTGTCAAAGCAAGTTTTCTGTTTCACATAGAGGGGAATATGATGTGAGACGACACCAACAGTCCGACACTCATAAAAAACGTGTGGCTCAGAAGAACAGTTCCCTTTCCATGGACACATTCATTCTGAAACCCAAACAAGACTCTAATACAGATAAAGTGACAGCAGCTGAACTAACTAGCGCCTACCACACTGTACAACATTCCCTGCCATACAGGTCACAAGACTGTGGCAGTAAGCTAGCATCTGTCATGTTTCCAGACTCTGAGATCGCAAGCAAAATGACATGTGGTCGTACAAAGGCAGCATCCATAGTTACAGATGTGCTTGCACCTGCCTCTGTGGAGACTTGTTTGAGAGAATTAAAAACACCACTGGTTGAAGAACTCTCAAGTGAAAAAAAAGTCCACACACCTTTTTTTTCTGTGGCTTCAGATGCATCTAATCATGGCACTACAAAATTATTCCCACTTTCTTTGAGGTATTGGACACCAGAGCTGGGTTTGAAAAGCAAGATTCTCGACTTTTATGAGGATAGCCATGAGTCAGCCGCGACCATACACCGCCAGATAACAGGCAAGCTAGATGAAAATGGCCTGCAACTGGACTTGATTTCAGCTTATACAGCTGATAATGCTAGTGTAAACTATGGGAAAAACAATTCTGTTTTTCAGAAGCTGAAGGCAGACAACAGTGGCATTATCAAGGCAAACTGTATGGCACACATTGTGCACAACTGTGCAAAGCATGCCGGAGATAGACTTGACATAGACATTGATTCTGTGGTTAACAAAATATACAGTCACTTTTCAGTGTCTGCACAGCGTACAGAGGAATTGAAAGCAGTGTTTGCCTTTGTGGAGGGAGACTATCTTGCTGTCCGGAGAAATGTACCTACAAGGTGGTTGAGCCTGTGGCCGGCTGTCCAGAGGCTACATGAGAGCTGGGATGCCATTAAGTGCTACTTCCTGTCCCTGGGAGAAAGTCATTGCCCAAAAGCACTGTGGAATCTGTTTAAAGCAGATCAAGATGGTGAGGGTCAACCACTTCAGTTACAGGCCTACCTGGCTTTTCTCAAAAACACTTTAAAGGTGTTTCATGATGTGGTTCTGATGCTGGAGGGAGAAGACGTGACCATTTGTGAGCTGTATGACATAATGCTCACCCTTAAGACCAAGCTCCAACGAAGAGAATCTGATTCCTTTTTTGGAATGGAGACGAGTGCTTTACTCAGAAAGTTTCCTGACCAAAAAGCTGCAACAATCAGACAGGATTTCACCAACTTTTACAAGACAGCACTAACATACCTGGAAAAGTGGTACGATTTCACAGATGATAACTATCAGAAGCATGTTTCATCCTTGGCACTGAGGAACAGGTTCAAATTCTCTCATCTCAGTGATGCAGTGGAGATCCTACAGGTAGGGGGGAAACTGGACATGGATGAACTCTATGAGGAGTACTGTGCAACTTTACCACGCCAACAGGAAATTGTTGAGATAAGAGTTCCTGTTCTGGAGAAGTGGTCGCTCCTGCTTAAAGGCACAAAGACACCCAACCTGACGGCTGTGGCATCATTTCTCTTCAGCATCCCTGTTACCAACGCCTCTGTAGAAAGGGTGTTTTCCCTGATGGGTGCAGCATGAACTGATCAAAGGAACCGTTGCTCTGTGGAGCTTATCAAAAGTGAAATCCAGGTCAAGACCAACTTTGAATACACCTGTAAGGAGTTCTACAGCTATGCACTTAAGGAGAAGACACTACTAGAAGCTGCACGCTCCAGTAAAAAGTATAAAGTCAAGCAGAACACCTAAGGTCAGATAAACATTATCTTTGAATATTGGGAGCACTGAGCTAGTTTTGTGCTAGATTTTAAGACATTGCTCTATTTTTGTGTTTCACCAGCTGCTTTCCCTCATGCTGAAAGTGCATTGTTTGTGTGGGTAAGACCTGCCTGCAGTTGCTGTGATGGAGAAAACTGAAAGACTTCTGATGGACAAAATTATAAGAAAGAATATCAGCCACGTGCTCTCCTAAGTGCTGGAAGAGCATTTATTTTGTTACAGTGATGGACAAAACTGAAAAAAATATCATTTCATTTAATATATTTTTTTGTTCCCTCCTGTCCTGACCAGTTTTAGATTTGTATATCAGATTTTATTTATTCATCTATTGTTTTATGTCGGGCCAAATCTTTTACCTTGTTGCAGCTTTATCACCACAAGGTGGCATTGTTCAGTAAATATCTGGTTAACACAGGTAATTTGAAATGCATTTTTGTTGTGGGCCTAATTATTTTATTACTGTATTCTGAACTGAATGAGTGAGGTGAGCTCCTTTTTTGTTTATTCAGATTGTTGTATTTGATTTGTTGAGCATATAGGCTTGTACTTGAATATGTGGTTCATTATTTTTCAGATTGTTCATTATTGTTCAGAACAAAGGTTTTGTTGTTATCATACATGAACCTGTGAAAGTTGTATTAAAATAAAATATATCCTTGAGCAGAATACCAGTAGATTTTTAAAAATTAATTATTGAAGACAACCACGACATCTTGTTGTCCCACATTGTCCCACATTGTCCCACTCAGATGTAGTCTCTGTCCCACATGTGTTAAATTGGGATCTGGTCACCCTAATTTATGATGAGAGGGTTGCTATAAAAATTGGAACTAATCCTGTCCATACATCTTCCCATTTAGCAAAGTAACATAAAATGCATGCAACAAATACGTCCCAATCCAAGACATTGAGTTCCATGCCAGTATCTGTGGAACAAGGTAAGTCAAATCAAATCACATTTGTTTATATAGCACATTTCGTGCGACAGGTACAGACTCAATGTGCTTAAGAGTAAAAAATAAATAAATAAAACAGACAAGTTGTGTATGTCCTTTGCATATAATATCATTTTTTTTTTAGTTTGTTTAGATGGAATTCATTGTAACTTCCATTCTTGGTTGTAGTTCTGTATGGAGACCAGATGCTGGACCTGAAAGTCCCCATGATCTGCAAGAACCAACACAAGATCTAATAGATGACATATCATGGTAAAAAAAAAAAAGAAAAAAAAGAAAAGGGATCTTGAAGTTTGGATTTTGCTGCCAAAATATCTTTAGATTTTTAAGATATAATAATTTATTTTAACAGTGAAGAAGATGTTCTGCGTTGGGTTGGCAGGGAAGACCTTCAACATTTGTGTCTTGAGGGACAACATGCTGGAGAGAGGTCTAAAGCTTTGGCAGTGCCAGAAGACTGGAGGCCCAGTGAACAAACTGAAAATTACCATCATAGGAGAAACTGGCATCGACACTGGGGCATTATGGAAAGAGTTCCTGTCTGGTAAGTAGTAAGCCAATCACATGTGTAATACTTCCAAATCAACAATAAAACTCTGTGACTGAGGCTGTTCTCTGGTTTGTTTATGACCACAGAGATAGTTGCTGGGATAGAGACACGCCTCTTTGAAGGTGGAAAGAAGGGGAAGATCCCAAAATACTCCATCACTGACCTGGACAAAAACTATTTTAAGTTTGTTACTCTTATTCATATTCTCATATTAACCAACAGTATTACTTATTTATTTGCATTTACACAATGGTGTATACTATAATGGTGTGTACTGCTAGAGGAATAGACTACATTAAAAAGATATTGCTCATGGTACACCTCTATCTTGTCTTAAGACACTTTGACTCTGTGACTTTGCGTACATAGTAAGTAACCATTCCAGATATTGGACTACTCTTGGTAACTGGATATCTCAGGACAAACAGCTTGGCAGAATTTGATTATATGTGGCCAAAAGGTCCAGGTGGACTCTGAACTAATTAGATTTTGGAGTTCAAAGATTAAGGTCACTGTGATCTCACAAGGTGGTTTTAGTCTGAAGAATGTTATCTTTGGGACTGATAAATTAGTCACAATTAACCTTAATATTCACTTTCATATTTAAATTATATTCCTTCAGTCTTCACCACATGGGGTAAACATAGCATGTTGGCCTAGATGGCAAACTGACTCTTGTTGCTGGAGGAATATACTCACATGGAAGTATTTTCAACAAGCAACTTTCTCTAGCATAGTTTTTATATAATTGAGGAAAAAAAATATATCCATGGTAATGGTGTGAATGAACAGGGAGGCCAATACATAATTAATCAATGAATTAGTCAATACATAAAAATTCATTTCCCCCTCTTATATCCAGAGTTGCTGGTGAAATATTTGCAGTGAGCCTTGGCCAAGGTGGACCGCCTCCAAGCTTTCTTCAAGAGTGGTGTTACCAGTATCTGGTGACCGGGACGTTGAAGGATATCACAAAAGAAAATGTGCATGATGCAGAGTTGTCCACATTAATCGAAAAGGTGTGTTGAAATCTCAAGCGCAATATCAAAATATTTTTTCTGGAAGTTAAGTTTGGAAAATATACTTTCAGACTGAAAATGCAACTTACGTGACACAGTACACAGAGGAATTTCTCAACTGTGGATATACAGGCCCCATCACCTTGGAGCACAAAGACAGCATAGTAAGGTATGCATTGTTTTTTTCTATAGCCTTATTTTTTACCAAGGTGCAGTGAGCCTCCCATGGTCTACAGATGACAAGTTAAAGTCATTGGACCTCATTCACAACCAGTGCATAAGCACAAATGTGTGCTTCAACCATGCATATAATCGTTTGATGTACAAATCTGGGATTCAGCAATATTTAATATAATGTCCAATGTCTATCTTCTTTTTGTTAGAGCTGTTTTGCTACATGCCACCACGAAGCGTACACCAATGCTTCAACAACTGCGAGAAGGCCTTGAACTCTACCAACTACTGTAAGTCATGCAAAGGAAAGCCAAGGAATGTCGGAATCTTTTCGTAAATTGGGATGATGACAAGGTAAAATAAACACAGTCTTGCTAATGAGCCTAAGGCAAGGCAACTGTATTGAAATGGCAAATTTTAAGCGCAAAGTGATTAAAAGTGCTTTACACAGTAAAATAAAAATCTGCATATAGCATCCACATTTATAAAATAGTAACATGAATGCCTAAGTCCAAAACCAGTCCAAATCCTGTCTCACACCCCACACTTGGAGATGGCTTTCTGTGTTACCTTCAGTTGAGAGACAGACATTTTAGTCCCCCTCTTAGACAATTTATGGGGTGGGATTTTGTTTTGATTGGTGGTTCCGACCTATAATAACTCTACTGTTCAGTTTAAAGTGGTTCATTATTTCCTTGCCGCACTATTTTACTCGTGATCTAAATGCAAGTGACTTTCCGTTTGTCTGAAATGTGTGAAATTTTAGAATTAGACTCCCACTTAAATATCACGTCTCATACTGTTTGGTGTGCTAAATATAATTTATTTTGGCCATGCTCTTGTCTGTCTTGACTTCTAAGATGCAATCCAAACTAACCAGCCCAATGTACTTTATTGTTTCAAAGTTGATTCACATTACATCATCTCCAACCTGGCTCCAGTGATGAGCGAGACAGGTTCGGTAAAATAAAGGACAAAGTCGCAGATACTGAACTTCTTCCAAGATTTCCTTCTCGAGCTGGAGGGTATGTATTGGCGTTACATTCTTACATGTTGGTAGCAGAGCTACTCCATGTCTACAGCAGCTGGTTTAAGGTCATATGCTAGTAAATCACAGACATTGTGGGGAGTCTGGGTACGCTACATGAGCGGCCTACAGGGGGTGCCACTGTCATGTCAATCTGTGCAATTTATGCTTGTTCTACTAGTGCTTACTCCCCCTGCTTTTGGTAATTTTCCTAAAATCACGTTTTACTTTCAAATCAACTGAGCTGCCACCAATGTCTTATTCAAATATTTTTTATTGGCTTTTTTGATATGCAAATACAATGCATTTTAACAAAACATGAACAGCATCTCCTGTACAAAATGTACAAAAGCCCCAACAGCAACCTAAAGAAAAAGAAAAAAAAACATACTTATGTATTACAGAGATTGTTAGTCAATTAAGTAGCTGTCTCAGTGTCTCTCACAGGAAATTCCAAGGCAAAGTAGTTCAGAAATGGCTGCCAGACTTTGTAAAACCTCTGGACAGATCCCCTGATTGAATATTTCATCTTCTCAAGTTTTAAATGTGCCATCACATCCACAACCCAGCGCCTGTGCGTGGGAGGCATAGCTGATTTCCAATTTACAAAATAAGGCATCTGGCCAATAGGGATGAAAAGGCAATTGTGTCCGATTGTGCACCAGATACTGCTACAACATCCGGGACCACCCCAAATATAGCAGTCTCAGGAACAGGGCTTATCTCCTTATTGCAGATATAACAGAATGTATCAAAAATTGAAACCCAAAACTGCCTCAACCTTGGGCATGCCCAGAACATATGACAGAGGATGGCTGGAGCCTGACCACACCGCAAGCAAGTTGGATCCACGTCCGGATATATCCTGGCAAGCCTACTCCTAGATAGATGGAGCCTATGTAGCACCTTAAACTGTAACAAACCATGTCTAATACAGATCGAAGTTGAATGTACTTTCTTAATTGCGCTTTGCCAGGAGCCATCCGAGATCCCAAATCCAAGTATACTTACTCCGTCACTTAATATAACTAAGTGACGGAGGGGCAATCATTTGAATATTCTCATACAACCTGCTCACTCCTCCTCTTTGATTAGGATCCCCATCCAACCACTCATCTATCCAGTCATTTGGTGGGAGCAACGGGAAGGAGGGAAAGTGTTTCCGGACAAAGGCCCGCACCTGCTGATATCTGAAAAAGTGCGAGCTGGGGATATTATTCTCAGTTACCAGCTGCTCAAAAGACATAAACACACCATGCTTAAAAAGATCTTTCACTCGTTTCAGACCATCCCTGAACCATAACTTGAATGCTG
This sequence comes from Nibea albiflora, assembly GCA_014281875.1. NCBI lineage: Eukaryota > Metazoa > Chordata > Actinopteri > Sciaenidae > Nibea > Nibea albiflora. The sequence goes on along the minus strand of CM024799.1, from coordinate 8,243,606 downwards.
TATCCATGAGCGAGGGTGGAAAGAGTGCATTAGCTGAAACTGGGAGAGAGGGCATAGCTTGTCTATGTTTGAAGTGGATCCTGAACTGGGACCATATTCGAAGTGAGCCACTTACAATGGGATTATTTGTGAGGCGTTGTTTACTAAGTGGTAACGGCACACACACTAAAGAAGGTAGGGACACAGGATAGGCAGAATGTTGTTCCATTTTAACCCATACAGGCCCCTCCCCTTCATAAGACGCAGAGACCCAGCAAACCAATTTATAAATATTTGCCGCCCAATAATATTGCAGAAAGTTTGGTAGTGCCAAGCCTCCAGCCTCCCTCCTTTTCTCAAGATGTGCCCTTCTTATCCGCGGGATAGTCTTATTCCAGATAAAGGTGGATATGGATTTATCTAACTCTTTGAAAAATGACTTTGGAATAAAAACAGGCACTGTATGAAACAAAAATAAGAACCTGGGCATAATTGTCATCTTGACAGAATTGACCCTGCCAGCAAGTGATATAGGCAGCACTGACCATCGGCTAAGATCTAGTTTCGCCCTCTCCAGGGCTGGTTTGAAGTTATGTTTGAATAGATCCCTATATCTATGGGTTACTGATACGCCGAGATATGTAAAAGTATCACAAGTTTCTTTTAGTGAATATGCCTCAAAAGACATCTGTCGAGCCTGGTCACTGATGGGGAAGAGCAAACTCTTAGTAAGGTTAATTTTGTAGCCTGAGATCTCACCAAAGTCAGAAATAATGTCTAATGCCTTAGGAATAGAGATGTGCGGGTCCGAGAGATAAAGTATTAAGTCATCCGCATATAGAGACAGTTTGTGGGTTTGCCCCCCCCCTATTGATACCCGTGATCTCCTCAGCACTCCTCAGTGCAACTGCAAGTGGCTCTATAGCAAGATCGAACAGGAGCGGACTCAGTGGACAACCCTGTCTGGTTCCCCTATCTACAGGAAAGTGATTTGAAATCAATTTATTGGTCCGGACAGAGGCCTGTAGCGCAGCATATAGGACCCTTATCCAAGAACAAAAAGCTGGTCCAAAACCAAACCTCTCGAGGGTAGCAAAAAGATATTCATACTCAATCCTGTCGAATGCTTTGTGGGCATCGAGGGAGAGCAGAACCTCTGCTGTAGGTGGAGTTGCCTGGGAATAAAGAATATTGAAAAGCCTACGTACGTTTCCAAAAAGCTGCCGCCCTGTAATAAAACCAGTCTGATCGGGATGTATCACTGTATGCATAACAGACTCCAATCTACTGGCCAGAACCTTGGTCAGGATCTTGTAGTCGCAGCACAGTAAACTCACAGGGCGAAATGACTCACATTTCAGAGGGTCTTTTCCCGTTTTAAGGAGGACCGAAATGGTAGCCTGGGTCATCGTGTGTGGAGTGTCTCACGCTCCAGTGCCTCGGCGTACACGTTTTTTAAAAGAGGGGTTAATTTATCAGAGAATTTTTTGAAAAACTCAATCAGGAAGCCGTCCGGCCCTGGAGCTTTACCGCTCTTCATCCGTTTAATTGCCTGGTCAATTTCCCCTACTGAGATGCTGCTGTCCAAGTCTGTCCTGTCCTGTTGATTTACAGTCGGTATCTTAAGAGTTTCTAAGAACTGAGCTAACTTTGTGCTATCACAATTGTCCGTGGTATATAGGTCCTCATAAAATTTTCTGAACTGTTCATTTATGCCCCGTTGATCTGTGGTTACCCCGTCTGAAGAATTAATCTCTGCTATATACCCAGCCTCTGCGGATTGTCTCAGCTGATGGACTAGTAGTTTGCTGGCACGCTCCCCATGTTCATAAACCTCTTGACGTGACTTGAGATGAAGCTCCTCAGCCGCACCAGACGAGAGGGTGTCAAATTCTGTTAACAAACCTATTCTCTCCCTGTAGAAGTCAGCAAATGGAGCCTCTGAATTTCTGTGATCAACGTCTTTTATCAAAGAGATTAGCTCATTAAGTCGTGCTGACCGCCTCCTGTTCATACTCACAGTATAGGATATTATCTGTCCACGTAAATATGCTTTCATTGCCTCCCAGAGGTTACAGTGACTTGTATCTGGTGACTGATTTGTTTCCATAAAGAAGTCAATTTGGGCCGATAGGAAGCTAAGAAATTCTTTGTCAGATAAAAGACGTGGGTTAAGTCTCCATGTGCGTTGTGGAGGCTCATTATCTGGAAAGCTAAGCTTCATTGTTACCGGGCTATGGTCCGAGATAACAATGCTCTCATATTCACTGGACCTCAGCAAGGGGAGGAGTTTCTTGTCCAGCAAAAAATACTCTATCCTAGAATACGAGCGGTGCGGTGGAGAGAAAAAGGAGTACTGTCTAGAGACCGGATTTCTATATCGCCACGCATCAATCATCCCATATGTTTGGAGAAAAACCTTAATAGTCTCCGCCGATTTACTTGGTGTTCCAGGTGTGGCCCTGGAGTGGTCAAGAGAGGGATCTAGAACACAGTTCAGATCCCCCCCGAGAACCAAATGATGACTATTCAGCCCAGGAAGAAGAGAGAAAAAATTGCTAAAAAATTTTGCATTATCCCAGTTGGGGGCATAAACACAAGCAAGTACCACTGGTAAATTAAACAGATGTCCCTGAACAATAATAAAACGGCCATCTTTATCTGGAATTGTATTGGATGAGAATGGCAGCGCCACGGCTTTTAGCATTAAATTTCGAATGGAAAATTTGGGAAAAGCCCCCCCTCTTCAGTCTGGAGTGATCCTTATTAAGCATGTGAGTTTCAGTTAGGAATGCTATGTCTGTTCGCAGCTTTAATAAGTGCGAAAACACCTTACTCCATTTTACTGGATGGGAAAGCCCTTTTGTATTCCAGTTTGTAAATTTAGTATTCATCTGCCCTGAGCCACTTATATCAGGGGTAGCCATACTCTGGTATCACAAATGACATGACAGCAGCCTGACTAGAAACGGCATGATCATAAAACATTTCGACAATTGACAAATCTCTGCATAAACCTTGTGGAATTAGATTTGGTAGAAAAAGACATGAAACAACAACAAAAAAACACCATATAGAACACCCCACTCACAAAACCCCCTTGCCAGCCTCTCCCCAACTGAGAGGCTGCATGTACCCCCAGTCGTACCCTATCGCACAACATCAAAAAGCTTACCTTGTGAGACCCACCAAAACCATATGAACAGAGTAAAATGTTGCAGCTAAACTGAATCGTAATCTAAAGTACACATCTATTAAATTCCTCAACTAGCATGTTAATTATGCCCCACCTTATGCAGGTAACCTCAGTCTCTTAATAACTTGCTGTGGCCTAATAGAAGGATGGCCATCCTTTTGGCTGGTCGTCACTGGAGATATTAAAAGCTCTTAGCTTAAGCCATGTCCTTATCAGGATGGTGGCCCGTTGATCAGACATACTACTGTATGAGATGTGGGACACCAGGAGAGTGCATCATCCGCCGCTGGCACATTCTCAGTGCTTCAGGTTTTTCATTATGAAGTCTCTGGCCTGTTTGGGATCCTTGAAACTCGTGTGCACCCCGTCTGATGTCGTTATTCTCATCTCCGCCGGGTACCACAGGCCGTAGCGGATTCCCTCGCAGGTCCTCAGCAAGCCCCGCACCTCGTTAAACTCCGCCCGCTGCTTAGCGACCGCTTGAGTGTAGTCTGGCTGGATGCGGATTTTATCACCGTCCCCCATAGTCAGTTGTTTCATCACGCGCTTACCGTCCTCTCGCCTCTCCTTTATCCCGGTAATGCGTAGGTTGTTGCGGCGCGACCGTGCCTCCAGGTCTTCACTCCGTGCCTTCTGAGTAGCTACCTCCGTCCGCACATTAGCCATGTCCCGCTCCAGTGTAGCAATCCTGTCGGAGTGGCTATCAGCTGCAGACTCAAGGGCGACTACCCGCTTATCCAAGGCCTCGCTCCTAGCGTTGGCATTATCGTTAGCGAGTTTAAGCACCGCTCTTAGCTGGTCAACCTGGTTCCGAATTTCAGCAGATTGTGTCTCCGCTTTGGAGAGCAGTTCTGACCTCAGCTCGGCAATTGCTTGGAGGATAGCATCGTGTCCGGGTCCCCGGTCAAGTACGGCAGTAGATGTTACCGCGTTAGCCTCCGGGCTAGCCCGAGAGCTAGCCCTCGTGTCGGTCGTTTTCCAGGGGACTTTAGACATTTTCAGCTGGCGTGTAGTCACAATTTCAAAACTGGTGTGAGGTCCCGGCTTCGGTTATGAGTGTAACCTGATGTCTTTACATTAAATAGCTGCTTCTATAGTTATTATCAATATTGGCGAGGAGCTCAGTAAAAACACGTCCTCACATTGCACCGCCGCAACCGGAAGTCCTCGCTGCACCAATGTCAATGTCATCCATCAAACTCAATATGGAACTTTTTCACCATTTTCTTGCATTTGACTATGCTTAAATAAAGATGGGGACACCAGTCAGCCTGATGAAGAAGACAATGGAGCACTGCTCTCGGTTCCTCAAGTGATGCAGTGGCTCACAGGGCAGGCTCACAGACACCTGCTGGTCTCAGAAAGGGAGAATTTCAAAATCAAAGTCCTGTTCGATCACACTTGACTTGAACACATGCCAAAGCACACAGTGTGCTACCCTGTCTGTGACTGCATGCAGCACCACTACATATAACATTCCCCACAGCACATCTGAAAGATAGTGATGCATTTAAGTCCAACCTTGAAACTGCAATCTGATATGGTTCCAGGTTTGATAGAGTTTAACTTTTTGTTTTACTACCCTGATGTGTTTAGTCAGTCAATTTTAATTTGACCCTGATCCTCTCAGAGTACTAGTAGTCACCACTCCTGCAAAATGTCTCCTATTGTCTGCTGGGTGTTTTGTAATTTTCTTGCAACCATGTCTTTTTTTCCTTAATTTTTGCTACCATGGTCTTGCATTTAGAAAAGTTCTGAGATATAATGTACAATTAATGGTATACCAGCATTGACACCCCTCCCCCTCTGGGAAACAAGCAGAAACTGACATGGCAGCAGAATTTCAATTGGCAACACACTCAAAAGCTCTGAATGTTGCTATTGCTCTCAGTGTCTGATACACTGTGCTCAAAATTATACAAAGTGTAACCCCCTCTACCTTACCTTATAGCAGTGTTTCTCAATTATTTTCTGTCATGCCCCCCCTAGGAAGAATAAAACAATTGTTCCTCTTCCTTCATAACATAACTTCATAACCCATAACAACTATAGACACAATAATGCAAGTTACAGTATACCTCAAGGTGCATAAACTCACATAACCTCCAAGTGGAACATACTTCCAATTTATACCACAATATGCAGTACAATTTGAATATAAATTTTACAGCCGAATCCACAATTATCACAATAATTACCCTTTTTTCCAAGAAATTCAAAACACACAAGGCTCCATAAATAACTCAAAATACATTTCAGCAGCATGGAGACATGCCTCATTACCACGTGCGGCTACTAGCTGCCCGCAAGCTAAATGGTGATTAACCGAAATACATACGACACATTACCTAGCTGGTAATTGAGCAGGATTCATAAGACACACACATTATCATCATACATAAACCATATCTCCATTAAGATTATCCCGACTGGAGGTTCCGGTGATGTCACCATCCTGAATGGCAGCCTGAAGTAACAGCTCCCTCGCGAAAATAGTTATTTCGCCCCTTTAGACCAGCAAATACCAGATCTACAGATATTGCTCGAACAGACAAAAGGGGCAAAAATGGGGAAGTCGCGTTTAAATAGAGAAGACACCGCCGCAGAAAATACAAATACAGAAAAACCGGGGAACAGCTCTCCTACAAAAACACAAGATGGCGAAGCTAATGCTAACCCAGCTTTCTCAGGTGACGCCGCAAGTTTGGCAAAAGTTTTGGAGGAGATTCGGGAATTCCGAAAAGACACAAAAGAAACGCTGAACGATATTAAATCAGAGATTACCAGCGTTAACCAAAAAATAGCGGAGGCAGAGGTACGAATTGAAAAAGTGGAAGACCGTGCCCAAAACATGGAGCAGGTGCTGAATAAGGTGATAAAAGTTATGCGCCAGCAAGAAAACAAGCTACTGGACCAAGAAGGAAGATCCCGACGGGAGAATTTAAGGATTTACAATGTTCCCGAAGGAGCCTAGGGATCGACTACGATAGACTTTGTGGAAAAACTACTACGGGATACGCTGGAGATAGACCCAGCCACGGCGCTCGACATCGAGAGGACGCATCGGGCGCTGGCACCAAGACCCACCGGAGACAGACAAGACAAACCGCGGTCAATAATTGTCAAATTCCTCCGCTATAGGGCTAAAGAAGAGATCTTACGCAAAGCTTGGGAAAAGAAGAAGGTTTTTCTGAACGGGAGGCAAATATACTTTGACCAGGATTACCCTCAAGCAGTACTGCAGAAGAGGAAGGAATATGCAGAGGCGAAGCGGGTGTTAAAGTAGAAAAATATCCGCTTCCACACTCCGTTTCCGGCTAAACTACGAGTGTTTTATGAGGATGAAACACGTCGAGGAGGAGGCGACCACAGACATGAAGGACAGAGGGCTACCAGTCAGCGTGATTACACCGAAGGAGAGCCTGGCTGAGCAGTTGTTCCGCACCGCGTGGGAAACAGCGGGGGGACCGACTCGGCGAGGGACAGGTGAGGAACGAGAGAAAAACATCAGGGAAAGACTGCGAACCTTCAGAAGACAAACCACACCCTTTTCATAGGAGATACTGTATAAGTACTGACTGAAATCTAAAGTGAGATGAAGCTAAACAGAACTTAAAATATGCGGTGCTACATTCACCTAAAAATATGTGCATATAGCCTATATTCCCCAGTTGGATGAGAGTATAAAAACAAGGGATACATACACACTTTTTGTGTAATAAATAGAGACATTTTTCCTCGTTTCTTCAAGTGCCATAGTGGGGGCCCTCAGCCCACAGTTGGGAGAGGCTTTCCCTTTTTTCTAGCTCAGTTCAGGGTCATCTACTAGAGACCCCAGCCTTGGAATCACAGTTTCTTTACTTGTTACTCACGTTTGATGTACTGGATTGTTCAGGGAGTAGCCTGTTAAATGATCCATCTTTTAAGACACAAATTAAATCAGAAATTAGTCTCTTCTTAGAGCTCAATGATACCGGAGAGGTCTCACCTCCCATATTATGGGATACTTTGAAGGCTGTACTAAGAGGAAAAATTATAGCAATATCATCACTCAAGAAAAAAAATAGGAATAGAAGACTAGAGGACATAAAAGACAAATTAAAGGAACTAGAAGGAAAACATAAAATTGATTTAGCACAGGATACATACACAATAATCTGGCCACACAAGAAATCCAGAAGAATCTAATGTTTCTGAAACAGAGACACTATGAAAGCGGCTCTAAGTCTACAAAAATATTGGCGTGGAAACTGAAAAAAAAGATAGCCGAAAATACAATTCATAAAATTAGAGACCCAAGAACAAAAGTGATTAGAAATAAATTAAATGAAATTCAGGAAGCCTTTGAAATATTCTATAAAACCTTATACTCTGACGTCCCTGGTGGGACTGTAACTCAGATTGACAGCTTCCTGAACTCCCTAGACCTACCCACTCTAGATGAGGAACAAAACCAAACAATGACAGCGGACATAACTGAAGAAGAACTAAAAGCTGCAATTAGTAGGCTTAAATTAAGCAAGTCACCAGGATCTGATGGTTACACATCAGAGTGGTATAAAGAATTTAAAAAAGAACTAATACCCATTCTACTTCCCACATTGAATTGGGTTTTGAAAAAGGCACAAACGCCACCTAGCTGGAAGGAGGCAATAATCTCAGCCATACCAAAAGAAGGCAAGGATATATTAGAGTGTGGATCTTTTAGGCCAATTTCTGTGGACTATAAACTATTTACGTCCATCATGGCCAAACGATTAGAAGAGCTTCTACCAATATTAATACATAACGATCAGACAGGCTTCATATATAAACGCCAAACCCAAGACAATATACGAAAGACACTACATATTATGGACCATATACAAAAAAATAAAATCAAAGCCATTGTGATAAGCTTAGACGCTGAAAAAGCCTTTGATTCGGTTAATTGGATTTTTCTCTACAGGGTGTTATATAAATTTGGCTTCCATGATACAACTATTAAAACTATACAGGCACTATACGACAAACCTACCGCTAGGATTAAGATCAATGGATACTTATCAAACAGTTTTACGCTAGAAAGGGGTACCAGACAGGGCTGCGCATGGTCACCATTACTCTTCGCACTATATCTGGAACCACTAGCTCAACACATTAGACAAAACAAAGACATCAAGGGAATCACTATTAAAGGGGTACAAAATCAATATAGGTAAAACTCAGCTACTTTCATATAATTATAGCCCACCAGAAGAAATAAAAAATAATTACCCCCTGGCATGGCAAACAGAGTCTTTTAAATACCTAGGCATCAACATACCAAAAGACCTTACAAAATTATTTGAACAGAATTATCTACCCCTACATAAAAAAATAAAAGATGACATAGCAAGATGGAACTTAATTCCTTTCTTTAGCCTCAGCTCAAGAATTGACTCTATCAAAATGAATATATTGCCAAGATTTTTATATCTATTTCAAACCCTGCCAATAGAGATTAACCTAAATCAATTCAACGAGTGGGATAAAATGCTATCTAGATATATATGGCAAAGTAAAAGACCAAGGGTTCGCCTCAAAACTTTACAGCTGGCTAAGCAGAAGGGTGGATGGGGCTCACCGCACCTCAGATATTATTATATTGCAGCGCAAATGAGAGCAGTGATATACTGGTGTAACCCGTCCTACATTGCCCAATGGAAAAACATTGAGGAAAAAGTGCTGTCCATTCCCATTCAGGCAATTTTAGCTGATAATAATTTACAAACCCACATAAATAACATTGATAACCCATGGGTGAAATGGACCCTTAAAACATGGAAAAATATCATAAAGGAACATAAACTCGAGACCAAAATCACAGCTCTTAAATGGTGTGCTTATGATGCAGAATTTACACCTAATAAATTAGATTCTAGATTCAAGGACTGGATAGCTAAGGGTATAACGGCCCTATGTAGTATAATGAAAGATGAAAAACAGCTTTGGTTAATCACAAAATGGAGAGATTTACATCTTACTGGGAAAACTGGGTCAAATATGTCACACCCCATAGACCAGACTTTATTTTCACAAACAAGTAACAAGATGTATGAGAAAGATCACTCCTGAGGGCAAGCTGAGGGCAAGAATCAAAGGTGTCCCCAGCTCATCATAGCTCAGTTTACGTGGTGGATGTCGTTCTCTGTTTGAGTGTCTGGGCTCATTTGGTCCACTTCCAAGAACAGTGTTTACATCCTCTTCATGTTCCTCTGAGACAAGCCCATTTTCCTGATTAGGCAAAGATGGTCCACCTCCCATGTGAACTGATGAGCTGCCTGTGTTGCCTTCTCTTGCAAGTGATGAGTTTAATATGTCACACTCTGGAATGTCTATAATGACATCACCTCCAGATTCACCAAGATGTTGACCCATATCTCTGCTCATCTCAACCTCCAACTCAAGAGGTTCAGCTGATAAGTCATGACTTGGGCACTCAGACTCGGTGGACTTTTCTGTGTTGAATTCAGGGGCATGGGGATTCAGAGGAATCGGAGGTTGTCTCAGTGGTGTACTTCCTATTTCTTGCACATAAGGGCCCCAAGTAACAGACTCTGGGGGTCCCTCCAAATAGTACACTTCCTCCTCCTCATCACTCAAATCTCCCTCTAAATCACAACCCTCTGTATGCTGGTCTCGGAGTTTGCTGCTTCTTAACCCCATTCTCTTAGGCTCACATGGCTTTGGTCTCTGCTCCAGAGCTTCCCCTACAGGCAGGAAACCACATGGCAAGGGCAGGTCTCTGTGGAGGGTGCGATGTGGGCCTTTGCCTCTCTCTGGCTTGACTACATACACAGGACCACCTTCAATCTGTTTCACAACAACGTGGATGGTTTGTTCCCACCTGTCTGCCAGTTTGTGTTTCCCTCGTATGTTTACATTTCGTACGAGGACACGGTCTCCTTCAACTAACTCAGCAGCTCTGATTTTAGCATCAAACCGTGTCTTATTTCTCTCTCCTGTCTTTCTAGAGTTCTCAGCAGCCAGTGTGTAACTTTCTTGGAGGCGCTTGCGCAAGTTCTGCACATACTCTGAATGCGTCTTATGGCTTTCAGTCGGAGGGCTGATTCCGAGGATGAGGTCAACTGGAAGGGTTGGCTGCCTACCAAACATCAGCTCGTAGGGTGAATATCCTGTCGCATCACTTATCGTACAATTGTACGCGTGTACAATCTCTCTCCAACGTTGTTTATCCCTTTCCTCGAGAGTTCCAAGCATGCTCAACAGGGTCCTGTTAAAGCGCTCAACAGGATTCCCCTGAGGGTGATAGTGTGTGGTGCGCACCTTCTTAGCCGCAATCAACGAACACAGTTCCTTAATTGTGTGGGATTCAAAGTCCCTTCCCTGATCACTATGAAGGCGGCAAGGGAACCCGTAGTGGACTAGGAAGTTCTCCCAGAGAGCTTTGGCAACGGTCTTGTTTTTTTGGTCTTTTGTCGGTACTGCCACTGCGAACTTTGTGAAGTGGTCAGTAATAACCAGGATGTTCCTAGTGTCATGGCTGTCGGGTTCAAGAGACAGATAGTCCATGCACACTAACTCTAATGGATACGTTGTCTTTATATTTACCATGGCCACTGCTTTCTGGGGTTTAGCTTTCCTCCTAAAGCATCTCTCGCAGGTTTGACATCTGCTTTCAATGGATTCTGCCATTTTTGGCCAATAGAATCTGGCACGAGCAAGACTTAATACACGCTCAGACCCCAGATGGCCAATTTCATCATGTAGCCCTTGTAGAGCTCTCTCTCTGTACAGCTCTGGCAAGACAAGCTGATAAATCACATCCCCACGATCAAAGAACCTTCTATAAAGGATTCCATCTCGGATCTCAAGTTTGTTCCACTCCCTAAGGAGAAGCTTAACTTCAGAATGCTCAGCAATCACATCCTTCGGACTGGGCTTCTGAGTCCTCTCCACCCAGGAAATAACTGTGCCAATAGATGGGTCCGCCCTTTGTGCTTTACGCCAGTCCTCTTTTGTCATCCCTGGCAAGGTGGTTTGACCTTGAGTAGCAAACAATTCGGGCACAGATGAGCCTTCTACAGCCAGAGACTCGGCTAAGACCGGGAGCTGTGATGGAACAGCCAAGTGGTGCTGGCATACTGCGGAGACTACATTGGTGGGAACCTCTTGATTTCCCATCTCTGAGATGCGCCGTGTCATTTCATTAATCCTCTCTTTCTCTTGCAAGAAGTCCTCGTCCTCCAGGGGTGCACCCTGTGGACGTCGAGATAGACCATCTGCATCTCCATTAGCACGTCCCGCCCTGTACTTGATGTTGAATCTGAAGGTCGACAGGGCAGCCAACCAACGATGTCCGGCAGCGTCCAGTTTCGCAGAGGTGAGGACATAAGTGAGTGGATTATTGTCCGTTAGAACGGTGAAATCTGTGCCATAAAGGTAATCACTGAACTTCTCACAGATTGCCCACTTTAAAGCTAAGTATTCTAACTTGTGAGTTGGATAGTTCTTTTCGCTCTTTGACAAACCTCTGCTAGCATATGCTATCACTCTGAGCTTCCCGCCTTGCTCTTGATAAAGGGCAGCTCCCAACCCTTCACAGCAAGCATCCGTGTGCAACACATACGGAAGCTTTGGATCAGCAAAGGCTAGAACAGAGGCTGATGTTAGCTTGTCAATGAGGGTTCTGAACGCAGACTCACATTCGGGGGTCCACTCTGCACCGAAGGGTACTCGAGGACTCACACCACTCCTTGACTGTTCCCTTTTATAAGCCTTACCTCTCCTTTTGGGTGCCCAGTACCCGACTGTGAGAGAGTTCAGAGGTTTGGCAATCTTCGAGTAACCCTCCACAAAACGTCTGTAGTACCCTGCGAAACCCAAGAACCGCTTCAGTTCCTCACGGTTCACAGGACGAGGCCAATCTTTGAGATCTTGTCCGGGTCGGTGTGAACTCCTTGAGCATCGACTATGTGACCTGAGGTACTTTACCGATGCCTTAAAGAACTGACACTTGTCAGGCGACAATTTGAGACCATAATCCTTGAGACGATTCAACACCTTCATCAGTCTTGCCTCATGTTCCTCGAGTGTCTCAGAAAAGACTATGAGGTCATCCAAAAACACCAGCACCTCACTTAGATGCTAGTCTCCAACACACTTCTCCATGAGGCGTTGAAATGTACTTGGTGCATTCGTCACACCCTGCGGCATACGATTGAACTCGAAGAAACCCAAGGGACAGGTGAATGCAGTCTTTGGTTTATCCTCTTCGGCCATGTCCACCTGGTAATAACCGGACTTAAGATCCATCACGGAGGACCACCTCGCTCCACTCAGGGCTGAGAACGTCTCCTCAATGTTGGGAAGGGCATATGCATCTCTTATAGTGCGAGCGTTCAGCTTCCTATAATCAATACATAGCCTGATTTTTCCATTCTTCTTCCTTACCAGTACTACTGGTGAAGCAAAGGGAATCTCAGACTCTCTTATAATTCCAGCATCCAGGAGCTCCCTGAGATGCTGCTTCACAGCCTCCCTGTCGCTGGGGTCGGTCTTGATCGTTCCTTGAAAGGTGTATCATCTCGCAACCGAATATGGTGTTTCACAGCCGTTGTGTGGCCAAGGGAAAGTTCGTCAACAGCAAAAATCTCTGGCATGGAAGCATGTCTGTAATACGCTGCTTCCACTCCTCTGGAATAGGGGAGTCATCAAGACTGAACGTAGGCTTCCCAGCCTGCGACTCGGAATGGGTAGGCAAAAGATGATCAGATACACACAACAAGCAGGCAGCAAACTCAATTGATTAGGCTATTAAAAACTTCCTATGTGGACAGGACGATTGAGAATCTACTGTACATTCATTAATGTTCTGTACTTTGTTCCAGAAATAAAATTATTTGAATTAAAGTGGTTCTCGTCAGGATGCAAGGGTCTGATGCTCCTTCTGTTTATGCATTTTTCATGTTTAGAGATGTGTGTGCATACAGATATGATTACCCAGCAAACATTTTGATGTCTTTCTCACGTCTGATTAACGTTGTACATTACGAACCAAATCGGGCTGAATTGGAAGCTGATGAATCGAAAACTAACTTCAGCGTCATTTGGTGGTCATTTAGGTTCATCCTGTTGTCTATTTGAGGCAATAGAGGGGCTGAAATGAAAGTTTTTCTTAGGTCATTTTTTAAACAGACGATTAAATGCTGGCAAATCGACGTGGAAGCGACAAAAGGAAAAAGCAAAGATTGAGACTTGAATTCACATGTCCCAGTTGAGAGACGTGTGCTACCACTGCACCAGTGAATTGAAGAGCCCCTTACATGTCAGGTTGATCTGTATCATCATGTGTACACAGCTGATCAGAGAGGGATTTTGTTTCAACCTACATATTGTTATGATTCTACTTACCGAAAACAGATAATTAAAAATCTTTATATAAAATAAATGTACAGTAAAACTAGCTGTTTGTGCTGTCACCTTACGTTTATTCCCCTGCTGTATAATTACATATTTATATGGGAATTTTATATTAAACAATTTTACATTTTATATAAAACATATTCTGTTACATCATTGCAAGTTTTCCTCAAAATAACCATTTCCTGAAGATTATGTTTTAATGCTCTAATTATCATTTAATCACAATTTATGAATGTTTTTTCTCATATGGACAGCTAGCAGCAGCAGGATCAGCAGCTTTGAGAGCTCCACAACACACATTCCATACATTATATTTCTGATTTATAAATAAAGTATGGTTTGGGGAAACATCGCAATGTGGAAATGAAAGACCAACACTAGTTATCATTTTAGGGTTTAAAGATCCTTGGGTGTATTCATTGTTGATCAAAAGTGACCACTTCCAAATACTGTACAATTATGAACAACAAAAATGAAACTACTAGCAATGACAAACAATTTTTAAAAACATGTTTTCCAACTGCTTCACATTTCAAAAATTCACTTATAAATCAATATAACAGACATGCAATAACATTTCATATTTAAAATGTCTTTTCATACATATACGGGGTACATGCAGGAATGCAAAAGTTTATTTTAATACCTTTATAAGACTTTTTATAGACCTCAAAATAGTTTAAGACCTCATTTGGTCGGTGGAGGAAGTGGAGTAGGACTTCATTAACAGGAACAGGAAGCCGGGGAGGCACTGGTGAACTTGTGGACAGTGAGCGAGCCCCAGGAGGTGATCTGTAAGGTGGTAGTGATCCATCATGCAGCCCCAGGCATGTTAGGGCTGCAGTGGGTTATACTGTTGCTCTTTATGCTGTTGAAAGGGGGAGGGGTCTAGCAGAACAAATAGTTTTATATGTTATAGTAATCAGGTTTTAGATTATTATATAGAGGTTAAATTTTGGACATTGACAGAAAATACTTAAATGCCTGTAGTGTAACGTTTCATGGTGTATGTAAGTAACCATGCGTTACTTACCTTCATTCAAAGGTGAGTGTTGTCTGTCAATTTACGCATGGACTGTGGGTTTCAACATACAAAGGTTGGGTTGTTTTTTGGAATGCATTTAGAAAAATGTTTAAAATTTATTCCTAGGAATTTTTAAAAAGTAAATACATTTTCTTAGTGCCCCTTTTTTAAGCATAACATTGAAATGATTAGCTGTGTATTTGTATTGTTTTAAAACATGTTTGATATAATTATTAAGCACTTAATAGTGTGGAGCGTCACACTCATTACAAACTGAAGAGCACGCAGGTATATATCCTGACCAAAGGATAAGGAGTCAGAGTTAGGATTCACTTCATGTTGCAGCAGGGCAAGATTCTCTGCTGACAGGGGGGATGGAATGTCAGGAACAACAACTCCATGGTCAGTGTCTTCAGATACCTCCTCCTGATGGTCTATGTGCTGCAGCTGTATGGCCCAACAAACAAATAAATGATAATAGATAATAGACAAAGTGCTTAAGGAAAAAAACTGTCATGCCAATCAAGTATTACATGCCCACCTCTGCATAGTTTGGCTCAGGCACAGGTGCTTGGAGCATTCCAATGTTCCACATCTGTTGAGGTGTAAGGTTTGCCTCTGTGCTGATCGTGTGGTTGTTCCAACTGTCTGTGAAATGCTGTAGATCTGACCGCAGACGAGGTACGAACACATACTGAAGACAGAAGAGGTGGATCGCATTAGACAGATCAATGAAGCCCTCTTCTTCCAAGCAGTGTAATGCGTTGTAGTACTTTGACATTACAGAACTCCAAACATCTCTCCATAAGGCAGACAGACAATGGTTAGAAAAAGAAACACTGGTGCTATCTGTATAATATATATAATAAGTAAATGGCATTTATGAGTTTTAAGTGGTGCAGCCACTTTTATGCCTTTGTGTGTGTGTGTCCGCCAGTTCACACCGGAAAATTTCAATCATGAATGGAGAGTAAAGGAGAGAGCGAGCTGAAATCTGTGCCAAGGTTTGTGACCAACTATAACCAGCATACCATGGAGCTTGTTGAAAGCCATCTTGACAGAAGAGGGTAAACCAGCATCCAGTCAGACTGACACATGATTGACCAACAAATGGACACAAAGTTTACCTTCAGTTCTCTCAAGTAGCTGCTATAAAAAATGGTCTATTGTTGCAAAGAAGCAGAGCACTGTTTACTCCTCCACTCTGAGAAGGATTATCAAAAAAAGCAATGTCAAGTGTAGATGTGACAAGTTCATTTAATTACCTCTGGTTATGGACACTTTTGCCTGCAATAAAGCTTCCACGGCCTGTTCCTCGGACAGTAAACATGTACCTGGCTATGTTGACATTTTCCACCCCTTAATCAGCTCTCATTCTGAAAGAAAAGCAACCCCACTTCATGTATGTATGTAATGTACAGCAGCACAATGTATATACCTTGAGGGCCATCCATTTCTCTGAACACCCTCCATGAAGAAGCCAAAAGCAGTTGCTGCTTTGTTGTTAGCTGCTGCGTCCAGATACAAAATCTATGAAAAAGGTAGACGCATACCACGTATGTTTTGGAGTTGTTCATAAGGGTAAATATGTTGTGAATGAATAGAAAATGAAATATCTACCTTTCTGGAAAGTCCATCTATTCCTCCAAAGATGACGATGTTATACCTTTAAAAAATGCATTTGAAAAAATATATAATTCATTGTGTATTACATGTATGATGTATGTAGAACTCCCACATCATACGACACAGTAAATTGGTCAACAAGCAACGCCATACAAACGTAAAATACGTTCTGCCAGACAAAACATTAATTTACCTTATCAGTTTATGATTTGTAGCAACATGGACGAGAGACAGGGGAGCAGGGACAGAGTAGCTTCGTCAAGCAATGCAACGAAGCTGGATCATCCTGGCAATGATACCTGCACCATCTACGCACTACAAAGACAGCCTCACTCTCTTCCTCACCATTGAAGACGAAGGCTTATTGCTTGGAGACTTCCTTTGACCATTCTGTAGCCTGCACACAGCATCCTTGCCTTAATGGCCCTGACTTTCTGGTCTATTTCTTCATCAGAAATTACAGAATAGCATGCCCTCACTGACACGTTGTGTTCCTTCATTCTTCTGTAAAGGGTTGACTGTGAAATGCCATGCATTTCTGCTAAATGAACTAGAGGTAAAGAGGTATCCAGCAGCGTCTGTACTGTCACGACTCATTTGTAGTTCTGGCCGTCTTACATTCCCACTCCAACAAGTGATGGCTACATCATTAAATGGTGGAGAAACAGGATTCTGTGACAGATGTGAACTGAGCACTAAAGTCAACTGTTGCAGACCATCAGCCAGCTCTGCAGGAATATCCATGTATGGATATGGTATGTATGTGTGTGCCAGCTTGAATAAACTGCAACTCTTGAGTGTACACAAACAGGAGGTACTCAAAATCAATGGGTACTCTATTGATAACAGAAACCAACCTATCCCTTAACCTCAGTAAGAGCTGTTGTGCCATCGGATGCCTGCAAATTAAAATTAAGCAGAATAAGAGGAGCAATTTTGAAATTCATGTACAAGTGTACATGTATGAGATAGTCAGTGCATTACCTGCAATAGATAATGGGGGGCACAACCCCAAAATGGAGAATCAGAAGCAGAGGTGATGTGTAGTATCGGTCTTTCTAAGTAGGAGGGAGAAAAGATGGCTGTGGTGAAAATGGTTATGACCTACAATACACCAGACACATAAAAAGAGCAATAATGTTTGAATCTGAGGTCCTCTTCAGTAACCATAAATAAAATCCACCCATCCATTCTTACCTTTATTACACGATCCTGTTCCAAAAAGCTTTAGTGGAGTTCTTGGCCTAAAAAAACATAATTTGATCAACAGGAAAAACAGTTAGTCCATCTGCTGCCTGGAAAGATGTTGCAGTTAATGGAGGTAGCTATCGTTGTCTCTCTCTCACACGACTATACAACTATATGACTATATACAACGCACTGAGAGCCCGGCGTGTGTGTAATGGCTAATGGTGCATTTAAGTTGTACACCAATGTCAACACTAAATCTTAACAACCCCCTGTATTGAATGGGATGCGATTTGTTCCGTATCTCATTGTTCCGTATGAAAGGTGGCAACCTAATGATGCTACGTATTAGCGTATTAACATAATATAGCACTAGCACATAGCAAGCCTCTGTAACGATAAATAATTCAATTAGCCATTAGTGCACCCTGCTAGCCTGCCTGAAAATATGAAGGCGTTAGATATCTAACACCATCACACAAATTAGTCAATGTGAGCTAAGTTAGCAAGCTGTATGTTTAATTGATAATATCAGAGTAGGATAATAACATGACACCAATCGTTTTAATACGGTAATATGTACTTCCACCACTGCTTCCTGGCTTGCTGGCAACCATGACTTGCTTGTCAGAAAGACGTCATTGGTGTAGACACTTGTCACTCAAACATGTCTGACCAATGGGGAAGCACCTGCCCAGTGCGGGATATTTGTGTCAAAATGATTTTTAAAAAAAGAAAAACGATTTCAAAACTTTTTTCACTTAATTAAAAAAAAAGTTAAATTAAAAAAACTTCAAATGACTTTTTTTTATTTTATTTTTGCATTTAAACTTTTTTTTTTCTTTGATTGAAAATATATATTTTTTGATTGAAGCAACTTATTTGGGATTGAATAATTAAGACACAAATGTCCTACCCATAACATGATCCAAACACAGAAAAGATTACTTCAAATCAAAGAAAACATTTTCAATCAAAAATAAGTGTTCAAGTGCATTGATTGAAGTGATTTTATTGAAAATATTTTTTGTTTGTTTGAAGCAACTTCTTTTTTGATTGAATTATAAAGACATAAATGTCCTACCCATAATATGGCCCAAACACAAAACAACAATACTTCAATCAAAAAAGTTCAAACAAAAAAAAGAAAACATTTTCAAGCAAAGAAAAACAGTGTAAAAATGCATTTTTTTGAGTCTCAACTATATTTTTGCATTCAAACACTTCACACACACACACTCTTTGATTGAAACTGGGTTTTTTAAATTGAAGTGAAGGTTTTTTCTTTGAAAATATATTTTTTCATTGAAGCAACCTGTTTTTGATTGAATAATAAAGACACAAATCTACCTTCATAGTCCTTTTAATGTTGACAAATGTTTAATTAAATTAATGTTTTATTTTTACAGATCAATAGGGTGACATAGTGCTGCAGCTGCTGCCAGTCCTGCTCCCAACTGTGACATACAAAATTGGACGGATAGTGCTTTTCAAAAAATGTCATCTCAAGGACCCCTATATGTGTATTTGGCAGCAGACCCCCATCTTACAAGGTTTTCTAGAGACCCCAAGAGAAGACTTACAGTATATTAAGTCGTTTCAAAATTTTTTCGTTTTCAAGATTTGTCAACATCATGACGCGATCTGAGTGTATAGATCTCTCATTTTCAAATAAACTAAGTAAAATAGCATTAATGTGGTTAAACTGATTTTGATGCAAGTAACTACTTTTGCTGGTGACCCCATGGTGCCCACCTCTAGGATCCTTGGGAATTCCTGGACCGCACTTTTGAGAAACACTGCATTGAGACAATCATCATTAAATCTGTCTCTAAGTGGAATTGACTGGTCATTTTGGCATGTACAGAAATGTTCTTATTGGACAAACTAATTGTTGAATCTTTTCAGCCTGGAACAAACATGGTGCAGTACCTGGCGACTGTAATCAGTAGCATAGAATACCCCTATGTACTCATGCTGGGGGAGGAGCATCAGTGTTCCCAGGCCATCATGATCATTGGTGGGATAGCCTTGGAGCACCCATCTCTGTTGGGTGCGGTGGATGGGTTCTTTAAAGCATTATTTGTTTTTGATGTCAACTACCCAAAACCGTGTGCCCATGTTTGGGAGTTTATTCAGGCATGCATCTTTGGCATCCCAGGTTATTAGTCCAATGCTGTGAAGTTGATCAGGTCTCAACTTGCTGCAATGGAGTCATCCAACACCCCCAGCTAGTTAAGCTGCAAGTTCAGCTCTCATCATCTTCACCCCGCTAAGTGTTGAGTTAAGTGCTGATGTTTACATTAATTCAGGCAAAAACCTATGAACGTTGTTGTTTTTTCTGTTTCTTTTTTTATACAACCCACAGTTGCCACACCTGTCCTCAGGAGGTAGTTTAAGCATCCATACTCCTCCAGCAGTCTGAGGGAGACACTGTTAGAGTATCTAACGGTTAAAAGGGATCTTTGTTCATTAATTAATGCAAATTTTGCTCTCAAACCAACATTTTGATTTTAACCAACTTCTTTGGTTACATTTACCTAACAACATGGTTCTATTTTAGCCCATTTATTGGGTAACATTAACCTAACAGCAGAGTCTTTTTAACCCATTTTTGGGTAAACCAGGGGTGTCCAAACTGTTCCACAAAGGGCTGGTGTGGCTGCAGGTTTTTGTTCCAACCAACCAAGAGCACACAGTTTGACCAATCAACTCTCTGAAGACTGGGATCAGTTGATTAAATGAGTCAAGTCTGGTGTGCTGCTACTTGGTTGGAAGGAAAACCTGCAGCCAAACCGGCCCTTTGTGGAACAGTTTGGACACGCCTGGGGTAAACAGTCTCAACCCAACATGCTGGGTCAAGCCCATAACCCAACCCTGCTGGTCTAAAACAACCCAGCGTTGGCCAGGTCCAACTTTGGACCAGCGTTGGGTTACCCAAATTGGGTTATTTTCAACCCAGCAGTTTTAAGAGAGTAGTGGCCACACCACTGCATACTGATGAAAGAAGAAAACAAAAGATATGTATATTTTCTTGTGACACCACACTCATCATCGTACATGCCTGAGTATGGACTTCATAAACTTGGAGAATCAGCAAAGGATATGCTTTGCATCAATGCTGATCAGTGTCTTGATTTTCATCCACCGGCTGCATACAGTCTGCTTGCAATGAATGTAATATCCCTGAAGCATAGTGTCTTAGACTTGTAAATATTTTTTTCATTTCACTTGTCATTTATTTCCCCCTTTTATACATGAATGACATAGCCACTTTTGTTAGAGAAGCACTACCAACGTGTAGCATGCCAGCTATACTGCAACCCATTATGGATGTCCTCAAAGACATTGGGGTGGAAACGCTTGACCATTACCCAGACAAATTACCTTGCAGGCGTGCTCAGACCTATTCAAGCAAGGATGCTTATTGCACATGTTAAAAGTAAGTCAAGGCTCAATCTGTAATGTGAGTATATTGCCAATAGTGCCATATTTTTTGGTCTACTATTCATTATTAGGTATGTATCTGTGCTTTCTGGTGTCTTCTCAGCTCAGACTGATGCAGCTTCAAGCGTGGAGGAGGATTTCACAAGCACACACCACCTACTTCTCAAAGTTCATTTGGAAGCCACATCTCCTCCTCTTCCATCTAGTAGTGAATACTCTAGTCCCATTACACAACTGGGTAGTGACTGGCATTTTCAAGTCCCTTGGAACATACTGCCAGCTGTTGTAAAAAAGAAATTACACAATCAAGAGCGTCCCACATTCAGAGAAAGGAGGGAAGTGATTCGCATTATTATAGCTGAAATTCTAGCCACTTGCAAGACACCAGTGAAGAAGCACTTAAGTGAAGTTGCTCAAAAGCTGGTCCTACAATATCCAAAGTCCTTCAGAGGCATCATAGAAGGTGAAGTCGTTGGAAGTGGCTTTTCTAACAAAACAACTTCAGTGCAGAGTTGATAACTACAAGAGAAATGAGACGCTGTCATCCCAGATGACATCAGCACTGTACCAGAAAATAAGAAGCAACGGAAAGACTCCCATCAAGGTATTCAGTGGGAATCTGGACCTGTGAATGTGGAAGCACAGATGAAGAAGAAAAAAGACGCAGAAAATGTTCCTGGAAAATGAGAGGAATGAAAAACAGAACAGTTAATCCCAGACACCTTCATATCTCAGAGAAACAACATAATGTTTGGTAAGGACACCTGGGCCCTTACTGAAGAATGGCCTCTCCTCACTCATTGTCATGAAGGCACACTTCAAACTCTTGACTGGTGTCCACATCAAGGGATTTGAGGAGGCCATGGCTTCAAAATTGGCCAGAGTCCTGGAATATTTTCAGTCTCTTTAGGTATTAAACTTCCAGACGGTGCATTTAATGCAGATGGGAAAGCACAGTGGCCATAAAATGTCTAATAGTGTGTTTTTGTTTGATTAAATTGGTACAAGGACCATGTAGTAAATGAGAGAGTCTGCGATTACTGCCATGGTTGTCGAGGTGAGATGGGGAAATGCAATTTTTCCAGTGTATTTTTGTTCTTTTCAGATTTTTGTTAGATAAGACAGTCAGGCCTTTTGTTTGTTTTTTTCTTTTCCTACAGAAAGGTTGAGCTAGGCACACACACACACACACACACACACACACACACACACACACACACACACATTTTTCAAACCTACTTTTGTTGTATGTCTTTTTCCCTTAAATGGGATAAATAAATCTCATTTTTTGACTGCCTCCTGCCTTCCCTGAGTCCTTTCTTTGTTGATTGTCAGCGTTATTGTTTCCACCTAAAAAGGGGAAATGTAACAATTGGGGGCTCGTCCGGGATATATCTTTTTCCTTCTGACAATCAATGGGAAATTACTCATGGTGTTTGGCATGTGATTAAAGATGAGTTTCAATCTGCAAGACTTTGTTGATGATCCCTCATTTGAGAAGATTGATGTGTGTCACAAGGACTATTTATTGTGTATTGCAGCACACTTTGACATTCCTGTGTCCAAGTATGGACTCAAGAAAGAAATCAAGAAACAGGTCCTAGAAAAGTTGGTTGGTTTAAATGTTCTTGGTCCAGCCCAGCCTGTGTCTGAGGTTTCAGCTAACAATGTTCTTCCTACCAGTGGGTGTTTCATTTCAGAGCACTGAGGATCCAGTTGCACCGTTCACACCTCCTGCGGACCACGCTGAGAGATCTGCGCCAGCTACATTACCTCGTTTTGACCCTTTCTCTCCTCCACGCTCTCAGGGATCCAGTCTGAATTCTAAGCTCAGGATTCGCTTAACTCGCCTTCAGCTGGAGACTCAAGAAAAAGAGTCAGTACGTAAGGCAGAGTATGATCTCTGCTTACAGGTACGAAAACTAGAAATTGAAGCAGAGAAAGAGGTGAAACTAAAGCAACTTGAAGTAGAGGCTCTCAAAATCTCCTCTGGTCACTCATTGACCATGTCTGACAGATCCACACCTTTTCAAACAGTATCTGGCAGGGTTTGAGGTCAGTAAAAATATTTCTCTGGTTCCAGCATTTCGGGAGGCCGAGGTTGATTCATATTTCAGTGAAAAAGATGAAAGAATAGCCTCAGCAATTGACTGGCCAAGGGACATGTGGCCTATCCTCCTCCAGTGCAAGAGATACTGTAATGACAAGGCAACTTATCAAATTGTGGTCCAAATGGCATACCGATCTCAGGTACTGTCTTTGGCTCATGACCATCCGTGGGCTGGACATCTAGGTGTCACCAGGACTTATGATAGAGTCCTTAGACATTTCTTCTGGCCAGGACTTAAGTCTGATGTGGTGTGCCATTGCCGTTTGTGTCATGTGTGTCAGGTAACTGGCAAGCCAAACCAAGTGGTTTTTCCTGCCCCACTCTGTCCCATACCCGTGATGGGTGAACCATTTGAAAAAGTAATTGTTGATTCGTGGGCCAATTACCTAAAACCAAATCTGGCAACCAGTTTCTCTTGACAATTATGTGTATTTCCACTAGGTTCCCAGAGGCTGTTCCGCTACGGAAGATCACAGCTCCGGCTGTCAGTAAGGCACTTTTGAAATTCTTCACAATGTTTGGTCTTCCTAAAGTGGTTCAGACAGATCAGGGTACCAATTTCACATCCCGAGTGTTTGCCCAAGTGCTGAAAACTTTAGGCATTAAGCATGTGACTTCAAGCCTGTACCATCCTGAAAGCCAGGGGGCACTAGAAAGGTTTCACCAGACTTTGAAGTCCATGCTCAGGAAACACTGCTTTGAGTCTCAAAAGGACTGGGACGATGCTGTGCCATTTGTGTTGTTTGCTGCTTGTGAAGCTGTTCAGGAGTCACTTGGATTTAGCCCTGCCGAACTCGTATTTGGACATGAAGTTCATGGCCCCTTAAAACTTCTGAAGGATCAACTTCTCTTGCCAGAAGAGAAGACAGTGCATACCATCCCTGAGTATGTGGTGAAACTCAGAGCTCGGCTTCAGAGAGCCTGCTCTTTGGCTAAGGAGTCTCTATCCTCGTCTCAGGTGAAAATGAAGCAGCACTATGATCGGACAGCCATAGCCCATTCGTTTCAACCTGGTGATAAGGTTTTGATTCTTTCTATCTCTGGTTCTACTCTGTCTGCGAAATTCTCGGGTCCCTATGTTGTGGAGAAGAAAGTCAGTGACACTAACTATGTCATTCAAAGGCAGATCTCCAAGGCATCGACCATTCTGTGGCCTACTTTTCAAGGACATTTGACAAACATCAACTAAGGTACTCCACAATCGAAAAAGAAACTCTTGCATTGTTGTATGCTTTACAACATTTTGAGGTGACCACAACCCTTTTAGTCTTCCTCTCCAGGATGTACAACAGTAACCACCGACTAATGCGTTGGTTGTTGATTGTGCAGAATTACAACCTGGAGATAGTTCATAAAAAGGGGGCTGAAAACGTACTAGCCGATGCCTTGTCTCATGTATTATAGCCAGGATAAGTTGATTGTCCAAACCTTTGGTTGGACTCGTATGGGTAGGGCTGTTATGTGTATAGGTTTGTGTAGGTTGTTCTCTCTCCTTCCTCCCTTTGTGCTTCAGGTGAAAAGGGTTGCCACCTGTAGGCTAAGAGTTGGGGATTGGCTCACCCTCAGTCAGTCAGCCAAGCCAATCAGAGACGGAAGACACTTTTTTTAAAAGCCTCTCTCTGATGTTGCTCTCTCTCTCTCTGTCTGCTCTATGAAGGTTTGTGGTGGGGGAATAGAGCAAGAACTGAGGTAAGACTGGGGTACCCTATACATTTGTGCACATAGTAATTGTTATCACATTAGGTTATGGGTTGCACATGAAAAAATGTGTGAAGAAGGATAGTGAAAAAATAATTATCAGATCATATAGATGACGTTGTGCTAAAAAAAAAAGATACCACGCATGGGTATGGCAAACTATTTTTTTATGTGGTATGTAAAGGCAAAATCGAGTATTCAAAAATGGCCAAAATGGGCTCAGACCCCAAAGGGTTTGTTGTCACATAACTTTCAACTGGGTACTTGTTCTGCAGGCTGGCTTCAACTCTTCAAATCTTTCAGGTTCAAATTAAGTCAAATTGTGTTTTCCTTCTTCAGCACACAATAACATACAGGATTCATCAGGAATTCGCAGCAGAACTAACTCTTTATTATCTTTACAGACAACAAGAGCCCGAGTCACCCATGGATAGACTGACTTTGCTGACTCGGGTTTACTCTGATATACCTTATATGCAAATTTCCTGAATCCCGCCTTTTTGCAGATGTCCAGCCTATTATCTTCTAACTTTCGTTATTACCTAATGGTGTATTTTATTGCCAAGGTGGACCTTATCGGGACTTTCCAGGTATGAATTTAGGGACTTTCCATTACCTAATGGTGTCTTGCGCCAGGCCTTCTGGCCCATGGTTCACTGAGGCCCACTATATTTTCTTTTGTTCTATGTTTCTCCAAATTACACCATTATGCTGCATTCCACACGTCATGCTTTTTTGTTAAAACCCACTTATTACTTTTTTACACTATTAGATTCGGGCCTTGTCATTACAGTATCTCTTCAGTCCCTTTAATGCCGCTGAAAGAAATCAGCAGTGTGAATATGAAAGATGTGTGAGCTTCCGTTCCCATGGAACACAAGAGGAATGGAATCTGGCAGTCACATTCCAAGCCATGAGGATGCATTCCCCCTGTCTTAAACTAGAGGGTGGGAGTGGGCGGAATAGTGATGGGAATTTTGTCTCTTTTTGGAGAGCCGGTTATTTTGGCTCTGCTCACTATAAGGAGCCGGCTCTTTTGGCTCCTCACATTTTATTAATTGTTTTTATTAATTATTATTATTATTATTATTAGTGTTATTATATTTTATTTTTGACATTGTAAAGCACAATGCATGCTGTGTAAAAATTCACCAATTATCACCCAAAATAATGCAAAACTGCCTGAAAAAATGAATTACTAATGTAAAATATATACAGGGCATCAAATGTTTTGACACGGGGGAAACAATAAGCGGACTTGAGTGCAGAATTAGGGATGAAGCAGTTGATCTTTTATTTGGTGAAAAACTTAAGAGGTAGAGCCAACACAAAATCACTCTTTCGAGGAATTACAGAAAACCAAAAACCTACACTACGAAATATGCTATAAAAAGGCAGAGCCAACAAAAAAAAAATCACTCTTTCGAGGAATAATCCAAAGAACAAAAACCTAGACTTCGAAACTAGACTGTGAGCTTGACTTTGACGCGAGCTGGTGAGCAGTACAAGAGACATGACACACTGGCACAGGACAAAGGGAGACACAGACTATATGAACACATGGAGGTAATGGGGAACAGGTGGACACAATCAGGAATCAGGGAAGACAATCAGACTGGTGACACATGAGGAAGGGCAAGTGACCTGAAACGAGAGGAGAGTTAATTTCCAAAATAAAACAGGAAGTCACAAAACAAACATGGAGACAGGACAAAAACTCAAACTTGACATACCGGTGTGACATGTTTAACCTTTATGGCTTTATTTTACAAACACACTCAACCTTGAAAAAATACCACAAAATAAATGATAAAGTAAAAATATGAAGACACTACGGAAGAGGATTAGGGCCACATAAAAAAATCTCAGAATTCTGACTTTTAAACTCAGAATTCTGACTTTTCCCCTTCACTTTGACACTGTGTTGATCCTGATGTGTGTCCTGTAGGTGCCACTCTGAGTGTGATCGTGGACATAAACATCAACATGTCAGTGGTGATCTCGGCCATGATAGCTATCTTCTACACACTTGTTGGGGGACTCTACTCTGTGGCATACACAGATGTAGTCCAGCTCTTCTGTATCTTTTTGGGCTTGGTGAGTTTCACTGTCAACGCCAGCGCCAGAGTGTATATAAAATATATTTGACAAATACATACGATAACAATAGTAATATTTGTATTCTGATATCCTCCTCTCCATCAGTGGATCAGCGTGCCCTTTGCAATGTCCAATCCTAAAAAATCGCTCAAGTCCGACATTTCCTCTTCTTTTCATAGTCTAGTGCCCAAGTGAAGTGGTCCCTGCAGGTTCCGCTTATTCTGAGTTTAAAAGTCAGAATTCTGAGAATTTTTTATTTTTTATGTGGCCCTAATCCTCTTCCGTAAGACACAATTAAGCAAACGTTTAACTATTTTAAAACACAAGCGCAACTTGAACAAAGTGCTACAAAATAAATTATCGTTTAGTATTATAGTCTCTTGTCTCCCTCCTGTCGTGTTTGTCCTCCACGACCGCTGTGTGTGTGTGTCTGTCACCCCTGTCGTGGATGCTGCTATACATCTTAACCAATTACTTGCGGCTTTCACACAAAAAAAGTGGAGAAAAAAACGTTTACCCCCCGCTATCACTATCTCTATCACAGTGCGGGCATAAACTTTCAGAGTTTCACGGGTTGCGGGCAGGAGTGGACACTTTGCGGGATTGGGCGGAGACGTTGTGCTCACGTTGCGGGGGCAGGCTGTAATGGTCAGAAATTCAGCAGGAGCGGGCAGGAGCAGGATGAGAAAACCAGTCCTGCACAGTTCTCTATGTTAAACAGTCAAATTTAATGATATCAGCCTGAAAATTACAGGGCTTATCTGTTGCAGGGAAAGAAGTCAGTAATGTGAATTTGAAACATGTGTGACCCTCCTTTTCCGTGGAACAGAGGTGAAATGGGATCTGAGACTTACATTCCAAGCTATCACACTGGAAAAAATGTCCCTCTAAAAATAAGTAAAAAAACAATAAATAGAAGATGTTTTTGTTTGAAATAAGAACAAAAAATGCCAAGGAACTAGTGAAAATTGGCTTGTCAAGATTTCTTGAAATAAGATGTGAGATTTACTTTTGATGTTGAAATTAGCCAGGGAAACTTATTTTGAGTTATACTTTAGTTAACTAATTTTAAGTTCTAAAATAGTGACATTACCCTAGATTTCAGACCACCACTAACTTGAAATAAGATTAGAAAGTCATTATTTAAGCATTTTAGGATAATATATGTCTTGAAGTTAGCTGAAAATACTCATAATGCATTTTTTACTCATATTAATAAGTGCTTTTATATCATATGCCAATTCATCTCAATTCAAGTACATATAACTTAAGCTCTACAATAGTGATATTGTTCTAGATTTAAAACAACCACCTACTTGTCACACCACGGTGAAGTCAAGCTGGGGTTTTGTTCTGTCTCCATGCCTTGTCATTTCCTGTTTTATTTGAAAGGTAACTCTCCTCTGGTTTCAGTTCACTTGCCCTTCCTCATGTGTCACCGGTCTGATTGTCTTCCCTGATTCCCGATTGTTTCCCATTACCTCCATGTGTTCATATAGTCTGCGCCCCCCTTTTGTCTTGTTGCCAGTGTGTTTCATCTCATGCATCCACTACAGCCCTTGTCCCAAGTCCACAGCTATAGTTATTGTCTTAAAGCCTGTTTTCGCCTTAATGCTTCCTGTATTGATTGTAGTGATTTTGCTTTGTAGTTTTCATAGTTCAGCTTAGAGATTTCTACTTCTAGATTTTCAGTTCTGCTATTTTACCACACCATCTCTGCGCCTGAGTCCTAGTCTGGTCCTTGACACTTAACAGCATGTGGTGTATGACTGGAGCAGTCATGTTTTGGTTACATGTGGCCAGAGGGGTATTGCACAAAACTAGAATACAGAAATCCAGGATAATTAAGCAAGCCCAGCTTGACCTAGCCTGCACGGCGTATCCTGGCTTAATTGGTTGCATGTATGCTGAGCCAGGATGAAAAGGTGCGGCTATGTTAAGCCAGGTGAAGATAGTTGGGATAAGTGTGTTGCACTCTCAAGCAGACATGACTCCGTCTCACAGTTTGGCAACTTTATTTGCCCCGGTTCTGCGGGCGTTTTTACAGCAGACATGCAGACTCACAGCCGTCGCGGCGCACATGTACCAAAAAACAAACAACAATCCCCCTTGGCGCTGGCCGGTGATGTCACATGAACTCTGACCTCAGTCCAAAAAAATATTAAATAAAAGCAAAATAATACAGTTTCAATAATGACCGTTTACTTCTTACTAAGTTCTCTGGCATCTTACTTATTAAAAATGTCAAATATCAAAATGTAAATTAAATCATAATAGACTATTCACATCTAGGTCTCAACACATGCTCATCTGTGGTGAAAAAAGTCACTTATTGAAAAACATTTTGAATATCTCATATCTTTTCAAGAAAATAATGGCTAAAATTGTCATCACATACATATTCATCTTTATCCTGTAGCATGGGATAATACTCCACTAGTTTCTTAGACATTGCAGTGACCTCAGATTTGAAGGGTACCGGAGCTCCTCTCCTTGGTGACCTGCTCTCAAGATTGAAATCATGCTGGTAGTGTTCCTCACCAGCCTGCATCTCAGCTCTTTGGACATGGCAGATTCCCCCTCTACCAGTGCAGGCAATCTCAAAATGGTGCTTACGAGCTAGTTCCAACTCAGTGTCTGTGTAGATCATATATTCTGGAGGTGTCAGGACCACCCGGGGGACCAACCCGGGTCTCTGGTGTAGCAGGCAGAAGGTTACTCACAAGACCAGGGGATGGACTCAAATGCAGAGAGAGGCAGACAAGGCAGGTCAGTTCAGAGAATTTTACTGAGTCAAAAAAGGAACAAGGTTTCAACAAGGCAAAAAAGGCAGGCTCCGTTCACAGTTTGGGGAGTGCAAAAAGAAGTCCAGTAACAAAAAAAGGTTTTCAGAGACCAAACTACGTTCACATAAAAAAAAAGGTCCAAGGTCCATAAACACAAAACCAAGGCAGCAAAAGGTACTTGAAAAAAACACAGGAGCGACTTACACAACATGCACACTTCAGGATGACAATTCCAAGACTGAGCAAAGAACAAAAAACCGAGCAGGTATTTAAAGGGAGTCAGAACGAGGTACAGGTGGGAGTAATCAACATAACATCCAATCAAATAAAGCATGACTCAGGTAAAGGTGACACAAAAATGGGCAAAATGGGGACATCTAGTGGCGAGTTCAAAGAATTGTCCCAAAAAACCTCAGGAGGACTAGGAAGCTGTAGGGTTTTCTTCACCACAGGAGTGAATGTGTGGGGGGATGGTGATCCTTGAAGTGATGACACACTTCCTGTTTCACCTGGGCCAGCTTTGTCTGGTAAAGTGGCATTCTCATCCTCAGAAAGAAAATCAAAAATCAAAACGTATTACAAGGTTAATGACAGACACAATTAGAAACAACATGTTACGGTTTAGGGAACTGGACCCTGAAAACTAGTGCAGTAAAGCAAAAAAGTGTTTATTAACCAGGAACACACAGCATGGACACAGACGAACCAAAAAAGGACAAAACCGGGGAAACACTGAGGTCAGATACATGAGGAAATGAGACACAATCACATACATCTGAGACACACGAGGTACTGACAGGAGGGAAAACACAGGAAGACAAGACATGGAACTTCAAAATAAAACAGGACATGGACAAGGCACAACGTGAAAAAAAGAAGTAGGCAAAAACTTACCTCTTGGCTAATTAGAGCCCACAGTTGTTTCCTCCTGAGAAAGTTCGCTGGCCCAGGAAAAAGGTCTCTTAAATCATCCCGACTGAGGGTGTGGAGTAAGGCCTCATATATGCTGGCAGCTGTAAACAAAGTCAAATTATTAACAAACCTTTTAGAATTAAAACCTATAAACAACCTATACCTATACATTTAACACAAATTAACTTGACAACTTGACAAGGTAAATCGCAGTGTCTGTGTTATTCCATCCATTATTTAAGAATAAATCTAAGTAAAAAAATAGACACTTGGAGTTTTGAGTAAAATAGCTGAAATACATTTTGTTTCTGAGATCAGTATTATCATGCATAATCAATAATTCAGTTAAATGGTAATAAACATCAATATTATGTAGCATATGCAGCAACATCTAAACATTTAGAACAGAAACAGTAGCATCATCCAATTCCTCCATGATGTTAAGGCCCTTTTAGTTGCCCCTGGAAGGCACGAAAAAACATCACAAGTCATGGGTAGGTCTAGTTTAAGTTGGATCAGTCTAGATCAGGTTTTCAGTCTTTCAGCTGTCAAAAGTGACACAGAATCTGACACCTGGATAAGCTGCTCAAGGGTGACTGAGCAAAGGCTAAATTCAATATGTGGAAATGACAAACAATAAGGCAAACAGTAACTTAAATGTCATTATTCAACCATTTACCACCATAAAGCTACTCCAGTTTAGCTAGTGTGGCTATGATGAGGAGATATTTTAAAATATACTTTCTCCTATATCCTTTATTTACAGATTCAAAACAGTTATAACCTAGCTAAATCATATCAAATCAACCCTCTCATCAACACACAGAGCTGCGCTCACCTGTTTGCTTCATGTGCATTAGCACCCTTCTACCAAGTTACTGTTGCTTTAAATATATCCACATTCATAGAGCACATGATTAAAAAAAATATTGTGGAAAATGTATCAACAACATTTTTTATTAGTCACATGAGATAAAGCATAAGAAAACACTTCTAACCATGTTGCAGCACCAAACCTGCAAAGTCATCTAACATTAGCTAAGTTAGCTAGCTGGATTTCAGATTGAAGAGGACAATTTATTAATTGATATGGCCGCAGTTTTCGCGATGAGTGGAGCAAATATGAAGAGTAAAGAGTTATTATAACGTAGTTTTCTCCTTACTGAAGCAGAATCCAGTCCGACAGCCTGTCGTTCTCCCAATCATCACAGGGCAGACGTAACCATATGAGGGTAGTGAGGGGGGTTGGTGCAGACCATGTCAGTCTGTGTAAAACGTGCAAGAAACTGCTAATAATGACATACAAACATACATAATTGGTGAATACTAGAACTATAAATTATATTTTAACTTCTAGGCCAGTTGTTGATCCCTGTATAATTACATCACTATGCTAATAATCTTGCTATGATCCCCTTGCTATGAGCTTTTTTTACTTGACAAGAATTCTTAAAATAAGCACAAAGTTCTTGCCTTGGACAGACTAAAATGGGCCGTAAAACTAGACAGAAAATCTTAAATTTAAGTAAGTACTTCTTATAAAAAGCAATGAAAACCCACTTTTTTAAGATTAAGTTACTTAAAATTAGAATTTTAGTCTCTTGACTGAGTTCACTTTAAGAAATGACACCTTAATCTGGGATTAATAATAAGTATAAAAGTAGTTAAAATAAGACACAATTTCTTCAAATTGTATTATAAAAATAAGTGACTTATTTAGTCTTAAATCAAGACATAAAACATTCTCATTTAATATTTTTTTTATTAACTTTGTAATACAATTGCTTAATTTAACATCCATCAAAAAAACAGAATGTTAGATCAGCTATTGTAGCAGCATACTATAACAATTAACATACATTGCTTAATTTAACATCATCAAAAAAAACAGAATGTTAGATCAGCTATTGTAGCAGCATACTATAAGAATTAACAAGCAACATAACTTTGCAACTGCTGTTATTGCACAATATTTTCTGAAACAGAACTTTCTTTGAAGGTTTTACATGAGATAGAGAGTGAGGGAGAGTCAGTACACAAACACACAGAAGAAACAAAGACTCACTCACTCAGTGAAGGACTTTCACTTGCCAATGGCTTTTTTGTAGGAAGGGGTCAAATCTTGCTCATGAATGGAATCTTGGAGAATTTCTGTTTGCAGTACTGACAGAAGTGTGGAAATACACTTTGGGTAAGTGAGGTGCAGGGCATAGTAATATGCCATGAGATAGAGCAGTCCCTCATTGAACCTCTCAGAGTTGAAGGTGGTCACTGGCATGTTTCCAATGGCAATCATGCAGTTGTCCTCGGAAACAAGCACAACTGGACAAGACAGTGGTCGCTGGCGCAAGAAACCATCAGGATCCTCTGAAATCTAGATAACACAAATCAATATAGAAGATTAGACCTGGACATGACCTGGACTAGGACATTGGTGAAATCATAATTGTACTTCAAAACATATAGTCACAGCAATCCCTGAGAGAGAGAAGATGTTGTACTGTCATTTTTGAGCACTGCAAATTTGAATGCACCACAGCTAGTTCAAATGAAGTTAGTATTACAACAAGTACACTAGAAGACTTCCCCTTTGGACCTTTTGAAATGATAAAAGTTTATCTCAAAGTAACCAAATCTGACATAAAATGTATGTGTGAATAATTGGAATATATAGTGTAAAATATTGCAGTAAGTCTGTAAATCTCACCGTAAGGACATGGAAAAGAGCCTCGCTGCTTAAGCCCAGCTTCTTAGGTGGCCTGGTGCTGGACGGGAAGAGCAGTGGCAGGGCTCGGAACACAGCTGTGACATGCTCCACTGATTTAATGAAAAGGCACAAGACAAGGTGGTACCATAAATAACTTATCATGACACATTACTATATAAAATGAACAAGTGAATTGTAATTTCACCTCCATTCAAAGTTTTAGGAATAGAAAGTTTCCCATCTGCTCTTCATCTCAGAGATGTACTGGGAGTTGGTTGGTTGGATTACTTGCTGCAGCTCATCCAGCACCTGAAAAATAGATTCAGATACAGAAAAAATATATACGTGTGTATATATATATATATATATGAAAAAAACAACACTGCTAGTAAACATTCTGATGACTAACGTTCTTAGATTAGATTATGCCATGTGTCAATGTCGACTGGATAGGACCAACATACTTACATGATCCAGTTCTCGGAAACATGGGTAAGCCTCTAGAACAGGGGTGTCCAAACTACGCCTCATTTTTAATTGGCCCGCAAGAAATTTTTAAAATAGAATAGAATATGGCCCGCACTCCAACTTTTGCCTGTGTATTGCACTTTTTAATTGTAACACCAGGGGCGCTACTATTCGACTACTACCCGAGTTCAACAGGAGCTTGGAAAAGGAAAAGTTTCCTCTGATGAAACGCCACGCGAAAAGAATGGTCAGTCTATTTGGCTCAACATACATATGTGAGCAAACATTTTCTCTGGTAACATTGAACAAAAGCAGAATGAGAACCAAAATGACCGACAGCCATCTCCATGATGTCCTTCGCGTCTCAACCAATAAGTTTACTCCAGACCTGCCAGCCATCCTTCGGTCCAAAGTGCAGCATCACTGCTCCCACTGAGTGCAAATCCTGTTCACAATTTAGGTGAGTAAAAGATATATTATATATTATATTATACACAGTACCCGTGTGTTAATAAGCATTTATGTGCAGGTACACATGCGACAAATATCAATGCGTTTTTCTTGTTAACACACAGAGTACACACCGCTGTGTACAGTGAACACACTGCACACGCAAAGTCATCTGATGCAGATTTGCTCCTTGATCAAGTGACATTTGTCCGGATTTTTGGCACGAGCGCCATCGGATCATCACTGCAGCTGGATGGTCCGATTTACATACCCAGCGCAGCTGATACGCACCAGAATAATTTACTAAAATTATATACACTTCTGTTATTAAGTCCATTTCAGTCTGTTTATGTTGATAAGCATTCAGACGAACCTTAATAGGTGTGATGCTAAGCATAAAAACTTAAACAACAAGCTTGAAATTTTCCATTTTCCCCTTTATTGTTTTTTCATTGTACTGTAAATCTTATGTCTAAGAAGAAATCTGAGGCTGCTGTTCTGAGAATGAGCTACCAAAGCTTTTTATGAATAAATCTTGGGGTTTCGAGGGTCTTTCAGGCTGTCCATGAAGTCAACTGAACCAGCTGAAGACATTATAGGGAAGTTACAGTGGAAAGAGGATATGAGATTTCCAAACTAACAAGTTGTCTGTATAATGAAATTCAGGAAGCGGATAGAATTAATTAATGTTCATGTTACTTGATATAAAAGCAAAACATTGGACAACAGAATACATATGCCTTTGGACAGACACTGAAAGATTCTAAAGCTGCTGAATGTCCAGTGTATGTCATATGTCACATTAAAAAAACGGATCCCAGTTAACTCTGAATTTGCATAATGCCCAGCTATCCCTACAGTAAGGGATAGCCGTGCCGTGCGCACACGTGAACTAAAAATAACATGGGCTACCCTGCGCAAAGTAAACATGAATCTGCCTACTTGTACAGTCCATTTAGATCTTCAACATCAACTTTATACTGTCCATTAACTAACTTCCTTCTCAGCTCTTCCGTAGTCATTTTGAACTGCACTACAGGACATCGCGTGACGTGAAAATAACATTTGCATAGATTCCCGGGAATGCGCGCGTTGCCTACAGACAAAACAAATCCGATTTAACTTTTTAAGGGGGTTTACAATTCACTACAACATAAGCTTTTATATTTAAATAATATTTATTTTTTGTAGGCACGTTTAGTAAACTGCAGATTAGACCCGCGCTCTGGTTCTTCTGACCCGACCCGACCCGGCATCCGACACAGCGCAAAGATTTTCACCTGTTGTACAAAATGTTACAGTTCACCCACAGGTACCCGAACCTGTGCAGGTCTCTGGTCCTGGATCTGCAGTGGGGTGCTAGCTCTAGCTGACAGATCTAGCACTGGGATGCCCATGGGACTAACAGGTGACCATTCCATTATTCCAGAATAATGGTGGATGCACTAGAATCTCCATCATAGTCAGTGGGTGAAATGTCTGAACTGACTTCATGTCGTGGTTTCTTCGAAGGAGGAACTTTGCCCTTCCTTGGACTTTTGACATTTGAGAGTCTCTTCATGAGCTTTTTAGTAACATACATAGTAAACATTAGAAAAAGGACTGTTACAGTTACAGTTAACATCATACCATCAACTAGCAATAGTGACAAAAATCTACTCACCCACTCACTGTTTGATGACTTGTCTTTTGTCATTGGATAGTAATCCACCAATCGTTTTGCCATGGCATTCACCACATGTTTAGTGGGGTATATGCAGTCCTCTGTGGCTCTTGCAATAGAAATCATATTAGTCATAGTGTTTCTTATGAGTCGGCAGAAGAGCTCCTTGAATAAGGTCACGCTGTGCTCGGTCCCTAGCCGTTTCTGCTCAAAATAGGTGCGTCGCACCTTTTCAAGGTCACTGTCTGTGAAGACTATGTATTGTGGGTTGGACATAATCACAGATTTAGAAATACTGGCCTACTCTTTTGAAAGATTGCTGCCTCCAGTTGGGGGTGACTGCTGAATTTCAGGAGCAGTATCCACCTACAATACATTTACACAAACATTTTATTGAATAACATTATCTTTTTGTGGATTAAAAAAACTTGAAAAAGAGCACTTCTTTTCATTATATATCGACTGTTGAACGGGACTCAAAGCAGAAATGTCTAAAATTATGAAATATTATGTATATGGACCGGATTTTAAGTTACTTAACATTTCTGTGATATTGGAAAATCTGTTGTACAGTTAAACAGTTCTCTCATACTGTGGAAGACAAACCTGACCTTTTCATCTTTATTCACAACAAGCCATATAGCCTGGCGCCTCAAGAAATTTTCAGGACCAGGAAACAGATCTTTCATGTCATCACGGGAAAATGAAGCTAATAAGTCCTCTCCAATATTAGCAGCTGCAATATAGACAAGTTACAGTCAGTACCAAGAAACCAATGTTATCATTGAATTATTTCAGATCTGAACATAGCAGATAAGGGTATTTTGCCAACTCAACACCTGTACAATTAGCATTGTTTGGACAGCTTGCTCAGTCTTGCTACACACT
This sequence comes from Nibea albiflora, assembly GCA_014281875.1. Taxonomy (NCBI): domain Eukaryota; kingdom Metazoa; phylum Chordata; class Actinopteri; family Sciaenidae; genus Nibea; species Nibea albiflora. The sequence goes on along the minus strand of CM024799.1, from coordinate 8,206,957 downwards.
AGCAGTGAGTGAATTTGACAGCATTTATAAATGAGATTTATCTATATTTAAGCCATGCAAAAGTGAGTATAGAGCCTTGCTAGATGAAATGCATTCACATTGGTTGATATATTTTGTAATGCTTGATAGAGAATGACATTATAAATTAAAAAAGTATTTGCTATAGCACTTTTAAACAAACAAACGTTTTACAGATTTAATAAATAGCACTCATGTATATACATATGAAAACACTTTCAAAATCAGAGTGATGTGCTTTAGGCCAATATCTTAACCGCTGTTACTGTATTTTCAGGATTTACAGCCCTTAATAATAAGAACATACAACAAAAGTCCCAAAGGTTAATTAGACTAATTAGAATTAGACACCTGTTTTTCAGATAGGATCATCATGCACCAAGGCCTACCAAGTACTAGCTCGTTTTTATGTCATTTAGCCCATTAGCCTTTCTGATGCTGGAAATCCACAACTCGTTAAGCTAGGTTAGCTACGTAAAATATAACATCAGCACAACATAAAAGAAACCCTTGTAGCATACCTCTGAGTGTGGCAATTGAAACATCGTCCAGTTTATCCATAACTCGACTCCTCTGATATCCAATTACGACACTTTAAAATGATAAATTCACAGCAGCAACTCAACACCAAACTGTGCATACATGTTATACATTATTTTCAAAATGTGACTTCAGGAGGGACAAAAAGAGTGCAATGATGGATTGTACCATCTGCACAGTGGGAGCGGGGGTGTGCGTTGAGCCCATATAAGTTTACTTTGCATTTATACAAAGTATATTTATCTAAATAAGTTCATATTACTTTATTAAAATCTAAAACTATTAAAATCAAGTCAGATCTAAGTGATCATTAATACATAGATGGTCGTTCCTGTCCTTATAAGGCACAGATTTATTTTATATACCCTTAGTATACCCCTTATGTATCACCTGGTCATCTTGGGTTTAGCGGCAAAAGCGGTACACAACAGCTAGCTAATGTATGCTAAAAATGGGTGGTAAAATGATTTGGCGCTGTGTTATTTGCTTTGGGTTTGTGGCTCTCACTCTCAAATCTTTATTGAGTCATAAATTCTGCTCATAGTCGTAGTCCAGATTTTCACGTTGTTTGTGGATTCAATGGATGTCCCAAAGAGTATTGAGTGTACAACTCACTATGGTATCACATTCAAAGAAACCATCGTGAACATCTGGAAAGTGGCAGCAGCAAGTCACAGAGAAAGAGGACAGCAACAGCGACCTCAAGCCGGGAAGCCACATCAGCGGTGAACAGAAACGTGTGGGCGTACAGGGCAGCGACGGTGGAAAACAGAGCATCAAATGGGTGAAGGAGTGGTGGAAAACGGAGTGCAAGCTGAAGATGTACTGATTGAAGAAAGTGTGTGCAGTCCTGTCCGTACTCTGTGTCTCCACAACATTTTGGAGCATTTGATAGCACTGCATCCTTGTACTCTGGCTTTGATGATGGTATCTCTCCAAGTCATCCTGCTTTGTCCCAGACTGTGGATGGTACCTTAAATAAAACTTTGAATATTCTGGATGTTCCATGTCCTGCTGTAGTTGACTCTTCTGCATGATGTCAATCAAAGGTGAGCCTATTGTTTCCTTCAGAACTGGGTGCTTTTATTAATTGATTAACGATGACAAATTGCCATGAATTCAAGTATGTCTGATTACGAATACACTTAATATAATAACTTCTGGCTCTGCCATCTTAAGCCACCAGCTTTGTGTGGAAATACAGAAAATAACAGTAAAACAGTACAGAACAAACAAACAAATGAACTAAGTCGGGATCAGCACCTTGGAAAGCACTGCGGTACCAAACACCTAGGGCAAAGCATGTTATAAATGTAAACAATAATTGTCGCATACGGGGCACCACTGAAAACAAAATTCAGTATACGGTGTATACTGGTGTCATACATACTAAGCACTATGTGGTTTTGAACACAAGAAGTTTCATAAGTGGGCCATATTTAGTTATATTTTTAGACACCTCTGAGCTAAGCCCTATCATCAATCTTTATGTTTATGTCTCAGGATGCCAACACTTGATGTTAAAAAATGCTGTTTTATATCAGCATATCTGACAACACTGTTTTACACACGGAATTTTCTTTAAAGGATGACACCAGGCATGACACTTTGTCCAGACAAGCTACTGCTATTATGTTGACTGGAAGAGAAAAACACCACCTTTCACAGGTTTGTCTACATGTAACAATATTACATTTATTTCATCTGTGGCTTTGTTGATTATCTGCATGACTAGTCCAGTCTTGGAAATTAGGTCAAAGGTGTGGCCTTGAGGCCTCTTGCTGTGAACTCTATAAGGCATAGGCGTACCTCTCACTCTGAATCTGTGCTGGTGCCTACAGTTTAAAACATTGTGTTTAAAATATTGTGATTTTTACAATCAAAATCTTTCTTTTGCTTCCTGCTACCTAGTTAAGATAAATCCATATTTTGAATTTACTTTTAATGCCTTATTAATTAGTTGAAAAAGCATTGTTGTGTTGATGTTACTCTTATTAATCTCTATAGAAGGGGTTGTATGGTCATTTTAGGTATAGGAAATGTTACACAATAATTTTAAAACTGGACTGTTTGGATTTAATTTTCAGCAAGGTGTGAATGACGTTTTGGCAGCAATGCAGCAATACCAAGCTACAGGAGTCAGCTACAAACTGTACATCAAGGAACATCAACATCAAGGAAGTGAACTTGAAAAGGAAGCAATGGCAGTATTTGGGATCCATTTGTCTCTGTTGCGTCAACATACAGACAGGACAATGTGATGGAAATGTGAAGGAAAATTTCAATTTTGTGGAGTCAGAGGAGGTTTCTGTTGGGTATACTGCCTGCTTGAAGAAAAAAAGGGACAAAAAGGGTACTCTCTACAATACCCAAATGTTTTCATTACATACCTCTGATCAAAAGTTTAGAACAGTTATTGTCCCATCCAAAGGTTTTGGAAATGATAGATCAGCCGCAGAAATAGAGAAATGGGTATTTTTATGACATCATAGATGGAGAGTTCATGAAATCACACCCTTTATTTTCAGCCCGGCCCTCTGCTTTACAGATAATCATTTACACTGATGGAATTGAAATTTGCAACCCACTTGGATCTCATGCTTCCAAGAATAAGTTGCTTATGTTTTATTATACATTGGGAAACATTAATCCAAAATATAGATCAAAACTACACTGTAAGAAATGTCTGTGAAATTAACATTAATATGCCGTAAAATCATGACATCAAACACCTGTGACAAGAAAAACAATAAATATGTGTATATTGTAAAGGAATATATTGTAAAAAATAGAACAATTAATAATCGCTAATTTTATTATATGTGAAAAGGATCATATTTCCTTGTAAAATGTATATGTTATTGTATTATAAACACAGGAAAAACTGTTATACACCAACCAACACAATACAGTTAAAATTACAGTGTGGCTTATTTTAAAGAACTGAAATAAACTGTATACCATTTTACAAATTCATATGTTGTGATTTCCAGTTAAATGCTGTAACTATTATAACATGAAGAAGCTGAGAATCAATACGAACATGTTTAGAACTGAGTCTATACAGGTTAGTAGAACTGTAGTCATGGTAGATTGACAGCACTTAATGAGTTAATCAGTTCCCTATTTTTTGTATCATATGATAATTATATTATAATATACAGTAATTATAATATATATCTCCAAATAAAAAAAAAAAAAACACGTTTTTTTATTTTGTTTTATTTAGCTCTGTAATAGTGCCATACACCTTCTTTCCTCAGCAGACATAGTCGCCTTGTTAAGCCTAATTTACACCGGGCGCGTTACGGCCGCGTTGCCGTTGCTGTTCGCTGCCACTGTAGTCAATGTGACCATTTACACCGGACGCGCCGCGGAACGTCTCAGCAGCGTCCCAGAAGCGTTGCAGCGCTGTCTTTCCATAGCACTTCTATTTTTGACGCGAGCCGTCGCTGAACCGCGTAACTTTGAACAGAGCAGATTGCACCAGACAGGAAATCCGACACAGAATCAGTGTAATACACTTCCGGCCCCCTTTAAAATAAAACACAAAATGCAGTTCATGTAGAACAGTGGTCCCGAACCCCCGGGCCGCGGACCGGTACTGGTCCGTGGATGAATTGGTACCGGGCCGCACGAGTCTGGACGATGTTTTATTTTGAAAAACCTACTTGAAATACAGTTTTATCCCGGTACGTGATTCCCACATACCAAGCCCACAGTGCATAATATGCGGCAACCGGCTCTCTAACGAGGCAATGAAGCCGTCAAAACAGCTTCGTGTATCATATTTTGAAGGGATATTTAATTTCTACATGGTGATGTAGAAAATTAAGGATAGATGGTCACATCAACAGTTCGGTCCACGTCAGAGAAGCAAAGTAAAGCTGTTTGTTGTTATCGTTTCCTTTATACACACTGTTTATCGGGATTCTTGCGTGATCCGTGATCTCACGTGAATACAGCTGGCGCTGCCCTGCCGTAACGCGCCCGGTGTAAATCCGGTGTTAGAATTTCAAACTACAGGTACCAATCACAGAGCAGCACCGTTTGTGAGCTCTTCTGTCATTGGACGCTACGTTATAGCGGGAGCACCTGCCGCGGCGCGAACTAGCAGAGGCTAGTGAGGAGCAGCAAAGCAGAGAGGAATAGCGAGGAGAAGCAGAAATAATTAGCGTCAAACAGCAGAGAAAAGTAGGAGCTGGGACGACAAGGAGCGGGAGCAGCGAAGATGAGGAGCGGGGACAGCAGGGTGAAAGAGGAGCCGCAACGTGGAGGAGCCAAGGAACTGTAAGCTAACTGTCTTTAGAGCATGTTCTGTGGAAAACATAAATGGTATGTATAAGGAAACAGTGTCTCAGTCTCCTGGTGCTGTATGTGAGGATGCTTCCCAAATCTCACCAGATGCATCGACTGGTGAAAACAGTGAACTGGCACAGAATTTCAGTGAGACCTTCCTCAGGAATATTTGTTTATTCTATCTAAGACTGCAAGGGCAGCTCCTTCTTCCAGCTTCAAAATCTGCATGAGTTGGGACAGGATTACACTTTAAGTAAACTTCGTTCACTTTTAAAAGATGATATGTGTCTAACAGATGATGACGTCACTAAAATCTATGAGTGTGTAAGAGATTCAGATCTATTCTCTGCCTGCCATCAGGGGCCACTCAGAACAACATATTCAAGAGCCAAGACGTTCAAAAATATGTTTAAGTACATTGAGCCTAAAAAATTGACATTAGGGATTGATGAAAACATGTCACAAAAATATGCTTACTACATTCCAGTGAAGCAAACATTGAGCACCTTATTAGAATCTGATTTGTGGAAAAAATCAATGCCACAACAGAGTAAAGAAACAGACTCACAGGAATTTGCTGACATAGATGATGGACAAACCTTTAAGTCAAACAAGAAAATCCAGGTTGCCTGAAGCTAATCTTGTATCAGGATGCTTTTGAAATCGCCAATCCACTTGGCTCTGCTAAAAAAAAACATAAAGTCCTAGCTGTCTATCTTTCTTTGGCAAATTTGCCTGCTCATGTGCGGTCAAATACTGATCACATGTCCCTTGTGTTGTGTGGAGAGAAGGACCTGAAACGGTTTGGATGTGCTAAGCTTTTCTCAGAGATGATGGAGGATTTAAAAGATTTGGAGGAGAATGGGATCTCTGTGGGCAATAAAACCATTAAAGGAGCATTGTATTGCATTGCAGGTGACAACCTTGTGTCACATGGCATTGGGGGGTTTACAGAGAACTTTAGTCATTCAAAGTATTTTTGTAGATACTGCGAAATTACACGAAGTGAGTTTGAAAACAATGATCCAAATGTCTGTGGTCCACCGTACCCCTGAAACTTACAATTCAGCTGTCAGTGATATCGCATCTGGAGACGGGGAGGACGTCAAAGGCATTAAGGTAAACTCTGTGTTCAATGCCTTGAAATCTTTTCATGTTTGCCAGCCTGGTCTCCCACCTTGTTTGGGTCATGACATATTTGAGGGAGTGTTATCCTATGATGTAGCACTGTTCTTGAAATATTTCATCAAGAAAAAGAAGTGGTTTACACATACACTTCTGAATCGTCGAATCATTCAGTTCAAGTACAAAGGGTCTGATGTGCTGACAAAACCATGTACTGTCAATGAGGGGCCCAAGCTTTCTGGCCAAGCCATCCAGAACTGGAACTTTTTGAGGTTGCTGCCTGTTTTAATTGGTGACAAAGTACAAAGTCCTGACGATGAGGTGTGGCAGTTAACCCTCCAACTTAAAGACATTGTTGATATGGTTTGTGCACAAAGAATTTCTCTGTCACAGGTCGCCTATCTTGACATTATAATCCAAGAATATTTGGAATCAAGGAAGTGTTCCCGAACTGTAAATTAAAACCAAAGCATCATTATTTGCGACACTATCCGGCACTAATTTTGAAGTTTGGCCCCCTGATAGGACGGTGGACGATGCGCTTTGAGAGTAAGCACAGCTACTTTAAGAGATGTGCCAGGAATCTGAAAAACTTTAAAAACATATGCCTTACTTTGTCTGAGAGACATCAGATGTTTCAAGCTTATGTTTCAGTGGGGTCTGGAAGCAGTCAGCCTCTGCATGTCAAAGACAGCTGTACATTTTACCCCAACCTTTACAACGAGACAATTAAAAAAGCAGTGAGCGAGTTTGGCTTCTCAGAACACAACACTAGTGTTTCCACAGACATACAGTACAAAGGAACAGCATATAAAAAAGGGCATTTCCTTGTGTTAAAAAATGACGAGACTGTGGAGTTTGGAGAGCTTCTCATCATTTTAATTAAAAATGATGCAGAGGTGTATTTCGTGATGGATATACATAAAGCTGACTATCATTCTGAGTATCATATGTACTCTGTGAAAAAGGACTATGCTATGTCTTCTCCATCAACACCAAGGGCAATGGAGTGGAGAAAAGCAGCAGTTCCTGTCTACACTTGACCCCCAGAGTCCTCACCTTGATCCAAGAAGGTTTCTCATGGTTGCTTAGTTACTTAAACTTGCATTATTATGTCACAGATGAAAATATTTGTTTGAAGTTGTGAACGTTCTTTATATTCAAGGCCTTTTCCAAATGTTTTTTTTTTTTTCGAAGAGTGACAAGGAAAGGAATAGTTTAAGAAAAACAAAACACACACAACTGTTAAAGTTTCTAAAGAGTATTTTGTATACCTTTTTGAAATAATAAAATGGGGGTTTGAAATGACAAGTTGGCACTGTATTTGTTTTTTAAAAGTTGCTGCATACCACAGGTTACAGTTCTCTTCACATTTATGGTAAGAGTCAAACATAAAAAGAAAGTGCAGTTTAAATGTAACCATCAAATATAGAAGTGGTCAATCTTTTACCTTTTAATGTATAAGAAAAAAGAAATCTTTTATCAGAGTCCCAGTCAGTTTTCTTTAGGTGGCTTAGCCATCTACTTGCTATTGCAAAGAAGAGTGAGCTGTCTTAATGTGGAGTTGATGGAATTTTGGGCAGGTTGTATGAGGACTTGGTAATGCTATATGGTGGTGTTAATGTTCAAACTGGGAATGGTGAGCGTGAAATGCAGTGTCTTGAAATCAGTGACTTGGTGGATTTTTATCCTTTAACATCCTATATTGTTAATGGGCACCAAATGATTCCACTGAAGCACAGCATCTTCTCCAGATAGATGGGGAAATATTGCATGCTATTTTTCTTATTTTACCAGAAATGACAGACTTGGAGCCAACATTTTTGCGCAGTGCCATCAACAAGGTCTTGCCTGATCTTGCTGAGGTATCAAAAGACATTTTGGAGGAGACCTTGCAGTCCCTTGGCACTGAGACGAGTGATGATTTTCAATTTCTCGAGGAAAGTGATTTGTTGACGGCTTTGAGGCCTATTCAGGCCAGAAAAGTGCTTGCTGCGTGGAAGCTGAGATGTAAGTATTCCAGAATAGGATGCAGTTAATGCCCATAGAAAAAGAAAAACATTCTCATAATGTGTCTGTCTGTGTTTCTTTTGCTCCAGGCCAAACTCCTGAAAGTAGCAGTGCATCTAGTTGTCCATCATCAGCGCCTCCACCATCTCTGGACTCCATGTCACCGGGCAGTTCATCTTCAGCATCTGCCAGCAACAGTGGAAGCCCTGGTGCTGAGTGGGGGGATACGTACCAGGTTCCATGGGGCAAGTTCCCAGAAGAACTAATTCAGAGTCTAGAGAGGGGAAAACGGCCAAGTCCTCACCTAAGAAGGGAGATGGTCCGCATTGTCGTTTCTGATATGATGCGAAGAAGTTCGTCAGTGAGTTAGAGGACCTCAACAGATATTGCCAAAAAGATGGTGGCAAAGTATCCAAAATCTTTGCAAGACATTATAGAGGGAGATGTTATAGGCCCAGGATACCACTCTCTTGTGAAACAACTGCAAAATGGAATAGAAAATGTGAAAAGATCTACAAGACCAAAAATAAGAAAAAGAAAGAGTTGCACAGTGGATTCTGACACAGATGAAGTCCCTCCAGAACAAAGAGCAGCGATCCAGCTTGAGCTTGGCATGGGTGTGTATTTCAAGGAGCTCACAGGAATAGCGCTTAAAGAAACTTTCATACAGAATGTGGACCTGAAGGGGAAACGGCTCCTGAACTACATGAGTACAGTTTGCATGAGCAAGAACAAGAAGTTCCTGCAGGCTGCAATGAGGGTGAAGATGTTGAGAGGTGCTGAGCTGAGTGGCTGCTCTGAAGATGTGAAAGAAATGGTCCTGCTGCTGATGGCCTATTTTGAGGAAAGGGAAGAGATGATGCTTTCTAATGTGGAGGACACCTGTCTGGCAGGGGAAGTCCAGATGGACAAGCTCCCCTTAACTCCTACCATTACTGTCTGTGGTAAGTTAACTTTTTGTTGGTCTGTTTCTTTTTATGTCTGGATGAATTCATGGCGCCTGTTTTTGTTATTGTGTCCTTTCTGTGTGTGTCTATGTGTGTGTTGTCTCACTGTCTGTCCGTCTGTGCCCAGAAAAGTTTCAGTAGCACAACCATTGGTTTCACATACAATTGTGTGTGATTCCTTCTTTTTTAGGGCAATCCTGCTTTACTTCCACGCGGTTTATGCTCAGTGTTGACAAAATCATTGTTCAAGAGAACATCCCCTCCTTTGTGTCGTCAGTGTGTATGATGTTTGGAAGCTACTACAGCTTCAACATCCACTATCCATCTGAGTTGGCATCCACCCTAGAGTTCCTGCAGAGGTGTGCCATTTTGGATTGTTCAGCCAACATTTTTCTGTATTGAACTGTAACAACAAAAAAAGAAAAGTAGCTTGATGTGATATATTATTGTTGTTGTTTTGGAAGTTACTTTATTATAAAAACATTTTGTTTGTTTTTCTTCTGTTTCCCCGGGGTGCTTTTTCTCCATAAATCCTGAGAAGGGCACAAAAGTACAGAAGAGCAGTACCTCCCGTCTACACTTGAACCCCAGAGTCTTCACCTTGATTCAAGACCTTTCAGATCATGAGTGGCGGGACATCTGAATGTGGACTCAAGTAAGCCATGGTTTGTGGTGATGTCTACATCATTAGCTGTGGCTACAGATAAAACATTTCTTTTTTTCTAGTTTTAAACTTTAAGATGAGAGTCTTTGTTTGAAGTTGTGAGTTTGATTGTGTTTGTGAGTGTACATGTTAGTCTTTGTGTCATGGTGACCTTGGTGACCTGGGTTTTGGCCTTTGTGCCCTCAAAAAATTGAACTCAAAAGGCCAAGTGGCCTTGCCCCTAAAATGACGAAATTCCAGGCCTGTGTTGGTCAGCAGATAGAGTTCTTACATCGCAACATTTTGTGTTAAACAGTTAAACCTTCCAGCTCTCGGGAGCTCCCAAGAGTTGAGGAACTACGGAACTATGAGGATGAAATTCCTCAAAATGTCCCAAATCTTGGTATGCATATTGAATTATGACGTCTTACATAGTCATCATTACTATTTCAGTTTTAAAATGTAAAATATAGGCATCTGAATATTGTACTACTACAACTGTACTGTAGTGTACTGTATTGCCCATATGTCTGATGCATATGCAGTGACAAAACCATGCAGAAAATCACTTTTTTATTTTATTGAAACACATCATGTATGTTTTGTTCATTTAGACCAACATCTTCAGATATTAAGAGACGTGTTGTCCTCGGTCACTGTTCCTGCCACAACTGAAGTGGAAGAGACACCCACCATGTCTGCATGGACCCAAAGACAGTTGACTGCTCAAAAAAAGTTCAGAGCTGCAATGCCAGAGCTTTTGAACTGCAAATTGGCTACAGAGACGCTGTGGTCCGTTGCCTGGACTGTGTTCCCTCAGGAACTCAGTTTCTCTGTCCTGCTTGTGACTCCAAGGTCCACAAAAAACATGTCTTCCATGACAGAGAAGCCATGATTTATGTTTTTTTTCCACCCCATTCAACCTATAGTGGTCAACATCAACTTGCAGAACAAGGTATGTTAAAAGAATGTAGTAGATGTGACTTTTTAATAAGCCACATCTAAAGTTTGCTTTAACTGTTTTTTCTGCTTTTTCATTTGACTGTTTTGACTATATTTGACTAATGCAGACATTACTTCTAATTTCGTACATTTTCTTTACTGCAGTGTGTGTGCTTCCTATTCCTTTACCACTACAAGTCTGCACCTGCGGCACAGATCAAGACTTCACAATTGTCCCTGGTAAACAGACTGTCTTGGTGACTATCAATGGTGCGTCATCACTTCCTATTACTTACCCACCAAATGGTGAATTATATTATCAAGCATATCTTACTATTATCCGTTTGTCCTGTGTTGTACAGATACTGGTCAAATAGTAAATATAGTTTTGTTTTCAGGCCTATACAACTTGTGCCTGCCTGTTGTGTGCTGCCCACGTTGTGACTACAAGTGGACCCCAGGGATAAATGACCTGCTTGGATGCAGATACTGGCCAGCAACCACCAGCTGCCAACTCCTTTTCAAGTTTGATGTCTTCACATCATTTGAGGAGATGAAGTAGGCTAGCCCAGCATTATCCCAACAAGCATTCCTGAGAATGCTTGAGCATAGATCCCTTAGCACAGGACGGGTAAGACCTCTGTTTATCCTTCCAAGTTTTTTTTGTATTAACCAGAATACTACCATCCTTGTCTCCAGATGGGCAGTATTTGTGGTGATACCTTCCACAGAGCCTTTCGAGAATTTGCCTTCTGCAATTTTAAGAAAGATGATCTGTGCCAGGTGGAGCCATTTAAATGTCCAGCATACACACCAGACATGCTGGCCATTTCTGCAGATGGCAACAGGAAACATTATTGTTTCAAGAAGTCCAAAGGGTCAGTGGAATCACTTCCTCATTTTAGTAATTAATCTATTTACTATACAGGACCTCACTGCCAATACATTTCATTTTTCATTTGCATACAATTTCAAAAATCTTTGTGTTGTCTCAATTATTTTCTTAATTTTAAAGTGTTTGTAGAAAATCAGAAAACAGTGTGATTTGTGATCCCCTATAAATATGTATAATTGACATGATTCATTGTACATTGAATTTAACATAATATATAAAACTGATGAATGTTCAACATTACTCTGATTTTATAAGACACTGACTTTTAAAATCACTGACTTAAGATAATTTTCAACCTCAAGGATGTTACTTTTACACATTATCACTACAGTGTTTGTCCCAGTGTTACTTGTAACATACTGTATCTACTTTCAGAGGACTGGCCATGATGTTTGTGTACCGGCAACATTTACAGCAGCCCGAGAAACATCCCAGAAATCCAGAGCAAAGGTGGATGAGGAGGGTCTGGAAATAGCTGTGTGCAGACATGGAGTATTGCTGCAAGGCTTGAACCACTATCGTGGTGAAATCTACGCCTATCCACTCTTCTTGCAGAAAGAGTTGGCTGAAACAGCAAATGTGACATTCTTTTGCATGGACATCACTTGCAGGTAGTCACAACTGTTGCCTCATCATAACTCTATATTTTCCACCGGGGTGGCCATTACTAGTTCGAGTTACGAGTTCTTATTGCATGGGTTATCAGAGCTCTGTTACATTGGTCAGACCACACTCATATTGTGGTGACAAAATCTTTCTTTAGACATACGAACACACAGACTCAAGTTGAAAACACTGCCAATACCAACCTATTCACTGCAAGTCCTGCTTTGTGTCCTTACCATTATGAACCTCAAATGCTGTGGTGGTTTTTCTACTACAGGTATTGGCAGAGAAGTTGCCTTTTAAATCTATTACCTCTTCTCCTTCACTAGAAATCTAGCATTACTTTTATCTCTTCAAGCACAGAAATGTTAGTTCACACCCGTGAAATAATTGGATTATTATATGTAATTGTGTTATGCATTTCTCAAGTTTCTCAAGGATCTATAATCTTATTGTCTGTTTTTGGAATAGGTGAGGTAGGTGGAACAGGTCAATAGGTTCCTCTCAAGAGCAGCTCTCACTACAAAGTACATGACCAAGTCAGGTTGGTCTTTTTCAAACCTTCAAAATAGACAACACAGAGAGCAGGTTTGGAAGCAGCCAATCTCCTAAATCTCAAGCAGGAGCTCAACATCTCTCAGGAGGACACAGAGCAGTGGGTGGAGGATGTGAAGCAATGGGCAGCCACTGGTATGTAATGATGTTGGTGTGTCAGTAAGATAGGTCTTGTGATATTTGACTACATTAAGTTTTACATCTTACCTTGTTTCTATTTTTCAAGAGAGACCTGGTTATGACAGTAGCCAGGAGGAGCTCCAGAGAGAGATAGATGACATGATTTATTCCCTTCGAAGGAAGAAACATGACCTCTATCGACAAAATGGTATGAAGTATTACACCACTCAACAGCTTATGCTTTTTTTGTTCTTTTCCTAATATTTCTTTTAATCTAACAGACAGAAACAAAACGAGGCAGTGGAAACGGAGGAGACTAACTGAGGGTAAGAAGAAACTCAGAGAGAGGATCATGCAGTACAATGATGATGCTGCATTTGAAGAAAAAATTGACATTGATGCAGCATGCAGTCTCTTGGAGGATCTCATTCTGCCTTGGGATGTGCAAGGAGATGGTAATCAAGTGGTTTTTGTGTGTGATTTTGAAATTCATAGAATCAGCAGCGTAATACCATGGTGATAGGCCCCGCAATTATTTTTTTGGAGCCCCCATCCCCACCCTAAACACAAGCTTGGACGCAAGCATGCACAGCCACCCAAAAGAACTGCTATTGTCATCATATCAGCTCTCTTTTCCAAAACAGTGGTGAGTCTACACTTGAAGAGGTGACTGTTTGATCAGGTCATGCTGGTTAGGCGAATGGAGGAAGAACGGCTGATCATTGTGAAGGAGAAGACCCAGCATTGTCATTACTGGATCATCTCCTTCATCGCATGGATTTTTTTTTTAAAAATAAGAATGAAAAAATGTAAGATAGATCATGTAAGGTAATCATATCTGACAGATTGACAACTGAATTAGTAATTTATATTGTATTTGACACCCTCAGTCAGGTGACCCAGCCGGGTGTGATCAGGCCCTGACTTGCGTCCCAATACAGCATCCCACCAGCCCTCTTAATCCACAGTACATTGTGGCTTTTTCTGCAGCTTCACTTGCAGATTGGATGGCCCACTTCTTCACCGTCCCTGTAACGCCTAGCTGACCAAGGACTTTGCAGATTGAGCCTCTGCAGTCAACTTCTATGTGCTCATATAATGTCCTCCAGCCCCTGCCCCTGCACTCCTCTACCTGGTACTTTTCGTGTTTCCTCTTGTTGGCATTCCTCGATCCACTCTTCCCAGGGAACTGTGAGTTCTGAAGCCTCAGATGTTATTACCGTGTATGATCGGAGGGATGTTGATGCGATGTGCTGGGGAAGCCTCAGCTATTTTCCCAGGTCAACCTGCAGCTGCCAATCGGGGGCTGTATGGAGGAGGCCTGTTGTTGTCTGTGACTGGCATAATGTGAAAACTGAAATCACAACAGCTATTTTGTCAAGGTATTTTGAGTAAATCAGTTACCAATACCGTTATAATGTCCAATAGGTCATTTCTGACAGCTGTGGTTTATTTGCGTGTTTCAATGAAAAAAACAGCACCTCCACAAAACACTAATGTGGGTATGCGACAGGGGTATTCTTTGTTTTCAGAATATTGTGACTTCCAACTTCACCTATAGTGTAACTACAGATTGGCTTATGCCTTTAATATATGTCAATCAAAACAAAATCAATTCTGAGTGATTAACAAGCAACATAAGCACAAAGATTCAGCTAATGGGTAAGAATACTTCTTTTTTTTTATTTATTTGATTTTCACTTATACACACAAAATCACATATAAGCTCCAGACAGTATGCAAATATACCACAAAAAGAAACGTCCCAAAGGAAACACCAACTACAACAACAACAAGCAAAAACAAAAAAAGGACAACAACACCATAAAACACAAGAGCCAATCAAAAAAAAAAAGAGCAAAAAGAAGAACAATATACTTCTTGATGACATGGGCTTGTCTTTTATCACCCTTTTAAAGTCAAAACAAACCTATTCTGGCTGCTAATTTATAAACAGTAAATTGTGAAACTGAACTGAATGGAAATGAACACAGGCAGTCAAACATCAAGCAAAACAGATCATATAGCAGTTATATCAAAGAATATTTAACAATACAATATTTAACAATATACAACACAGCAACAGTGTCCAACTATTTACACAGGGTGTTAGTTTTGGATGTTCTCCTTTGGCTCCCAGGAGTTTTTCCACTTTGTCCCACTGCAAGACAAATAGATAGACAGCATTAAGTATTACTGTTACATTGTTGAATGAAAGTGTTTCCAAAAAAAAAAAACATAATGTTTCCAATGACACATTGAGTCCTCAGGTATGCATGCATTTTGTAATCAGAATACCTGGTAAAATGATGTGACATTATGAATTTGTATGCAACAGCATATATCTGAAGATAACACGTTAAATTAGTGTAGCCAAGTTAGATTAAAAAGTGCATTATGTAACAGTTCTTGGTTTTTGGTTTGTGTCTGAACCTGTGTGTCCAACACCACAGACTGGCGTGGCGAGTATGCATGTAGTACACAACTATGTAGCCAAGCACCTACAAGGTACAAACACACAGCACTAATAAAACTTAAATAAACCACTAAAGTGGTTTACTAACCTCAATTGAACCTCAATCCTTGATGCGTACAGGCATGACCGATCTCTAAAATCTGTCCTTCTTCAAATATTTCTCATTGCTATTGTTAAAGTACGTGTTTCAAAGGTGTCCGTGTATAAGAGAGAGCAAACAGTTTTTTCCTTAGAACTAAACATTCGAGAAAGACACAATACTACCCTGGATACTAAACTGTATTTATATGGTATATAAATATACTGCATACTATATTTTTATTTAAAGTCCAAATATTATTTAACTCTGTCACCTGCTTCACAATGAAGCTTGGATATCACTGATCAACTTACAGTTTAAGTTGAGGAGGACATTCAACAACAGTCAACTTAGGATAAGATACATACCATCCAGAGCAAGGATGCCACTGCACCAACACCTCTGAACGGCCCTTAAAATATAGAGAAAGACATTATGTAAAAATAAACAAATGTTCTTTTATTTTCTTTATGATGTCAATGTGCATTGGCTAATATACCTGCTACTGTAAATACAAGCCTTCCTTTTAGTAAAATTTCTACCATCCTGAGATGGTTTCTCAGTGCCATCACATTTTTGGTGATGTAAATCTTCTATCATAGGAAGGCAGCTTTAATTCTAAGGCCTTCAGATGTTGATTATTGTGTGCATTATCCTCGGTTTATCGTGTTCTAGTTTAAAATACCTCCTTTAACACTGGATTACTAGCACTATCAGCCATTCCAGTAAAGACGGAAGTCTGTATCATGATAGAGGGAAGATTTTATAAAAGCACATACCTGCTTTGACTCTGCATCACCTCTGGGACCTAACACCAAAGAGAAGATAGAAACTTATTTTGTTATACAATTCAGCTGGACAGTGATGCTTTAGTGCTGCTTTTCATATGTGGGTGAAGACATTTTAAATATTCATTATTTACTACATGACACATCCCATGTAGTGCTGTAGTGCAATGTGCTATATACTAACAACTCTGTTAGTATAGAATTCAACACCTGTATTAGGGTTTAAAAAAAGCATGATAACAGACTTTTATTATCTGTTATCAATTAGGAAGGAAGATGGCGCCTGTGGCAAGCCATCAGCCTCAACTCTCTTGTCTGTTCAGCATATTATTTGCAGTTACCGTACTTCTATGTCTATTTTTTTTTTTTCATTAAGGCCTCTCAGTAAGTCGCTGTTTCTTCCAAAGTCCACACTTGGAAAGCAACCCACCAGTCTCCCGCCTGTGCGTACTGAAGTCCTGCGGCTCCCCTACACTCTTCCTCGGAAAAAGCGCTTTAGAAAACGCGGAAAACGAGGTGGCGTGTATGTGAAGTTCAAGGTCTACCTGGCGGCCTCTTTTGGAGGGCCCAATCCTAACCTTATCCATGAAGGACGGTATTTCCCCACGGTGAAGCGCGTACTTCACATGAGGGGCTGTTGGATCCGTCCTATCCTCCCTGAGCCGCTGACTGCCCTGACCGCCGGCATCACGATGATTCCCAATCTGTCCCCGCTGGAGCTTCCTGGTACTTCCACTGGCCTGGCAGTGGAGGTTCCACACCGGCGTTGTCTGCTCCGGGGTCGCAGAGGCGGCGTAACTACGGAACTCCTTCAACCGCTGAAACGTGCTGTGTCACCGGCTACTGAGGAACTTGTTCTTCGCATGGCTTTACTAAATACCAGGTCACTAGTAAACAAAACGTTTTTATTGAATGACTTTTTTATTTCACGGGATTTGGATTTTATGCTCCTGACAGAGACATGGCTTTGGGATGGTGAGTGCACACAGTTTTCTGAACTCCTTCCTCCCGGCTGTCTATTCCTCAGTTCCCCGCGGAGCACTGGGAGGGGTGGCGGCCTGGCCTCTGTGTTCAAATCCAGCTTTCAGTGCCGTCCTATTCCATCTGCTACCTACTCCAGTTTCGAACTGCAAACTTTCGAGCTACATCTTTCCTCTTTCTCTGTCATGTTTGCGGTTGTTTATCGCCCCCCAAAATTTAACAAGGACTTCATCGGCGACTTTGCAGATTTTTTGTCATGTGCCTCCGTGAAATACGATCATTTTCTTATTTCTGGAGATTTCAATATACATGACTGCTGCAGATCAAAACCATTGGTCACTGAATTCCTAAATCTTATTGAATCTTTTAATCTTGTTCAATGTGTCAAAGGCCCGACTCACTCACATTTTAGATTTGGTTTTATCATATGATTTATCTGTGAGCGTAATCTGTGAAACGCGTAACTCTGACCATCTGGCTGTGCTTTTTACTGTTTCAATCCCTCGTCTGAGGGCAAAAATCTCTGCTTCTACGCGTCGTTTGCACACAATTAACACTCAAACTGCATCACAGTTTTCAGCCATGTACAATTACTATACCATTTCTGGTGATATGCTTAGCACTCTGGATGATAATCGTGTTTCCAAGACTGAACATTTTTTAAGCAGTTTTAATTCTGCCTGCACGGATATCCTTGATTCTGTTGCACCTTTTAGAACAATGCGCTTAAAAGCGCGTACAGAACCGTGGCTTAACGACTCCACACGTGCTCTCAGGCGCTCATGTCAGTGCGCTGAGAGAAAGTGGAAAAAAGATAAGCTCCATGTCTCTAAAGAAGCTCTTCAAGAAATCTTGTCTGTCTACCAAAGTGCTGTTAAGGCTGCTAGAACAGATTATTTTTCTAGCCTTGTGTCTTGAAACCGTCACAAGCCCCAAGTTCTTTTTAACATTTTTAAGTCTCTTGTAAACCCTTGTGATATCTCTCCGGTTGTACCCTTGCTGGCCCTCTGTGAGAATTTTCTCAAATTTCTTATCGAAAAAATCTCTGCTCTCAGGCCACCTGCCTTCTCTTCTGTAGGCCCTAGTTGCAACCTCATCGTTCCTCCTTTACTCCTTTGCTGTGTTCGATCAGTTTGAACCTGTATCCCTCCCTGCACTGGCCAATGTAATTCAGCATTTGCGACCTAGAAACTGTTCATCAGACAGCATCCCCTCTCGTCTTTTTAAAGAGGTATTCAATACAGTGGGCTCTGATATACTTTTATTTATTAACTCCTGCCTTAGCACCAGCTCCAGCTGCTCTCAAACATGCTGTTGTGCAGCCTCTTATCAAAAAGAAGAATCTGGATCCCTCTGTGCTGTCTAACTTCAGGCCTATCTCTAAGTTGCCATTTCTGTCAAAAATCTTAGAGAAAGTGGTTTTTAATCAGATCCAATCATTCCTAGTGGTCAACAACATCTATGAGAAGTTTCAGTCTGGTTTTAAACCATCACATAGCACAGAGACAGCACTACTGAGAGTTTTTAATGATTTAATGGTAACTGTTGACTCAGGAAACCCTGCTATGCTAGTGCTCCTTGACGTGACAGCTGCTTTTGACACTGTGGATCATGGGATTCTTTTAACATGATTAGAGCAGTGGGTGGGCATCACTGGCTCAGCTCTCTCTTGGTTCCAGTCTTACTTGACTGATCGGAGTTTCTCTGTGGAGCTTGGTGAATTCTCTTCATCCTCAGCTGCCCTTACTTCCGGCTCCATCCTCGGGCCAATTCTCTTCTTGCTGTATATGTTACCATTTGGGTCAATTTTCAAGAAGTACAATCTCTCTTTCCATTTTTAAGGTGATGATGTCCAGATCTATTTGCCTTTGACATCTAAATCGAATGGTTCTGTACAGACATTGCTTGATTGTATAAACTGTGATGGCCCCTGCCATTTTGTGTTTTGGTTGTTGTCTGTGCTCCTCCCTTCCTAGGTGCTCCCTGCCTGTGCTCCTCCTACCTCGTTGGGGAGATTCATCTCACCTGTGGCCTCATCTATAAAGACATGGCCTGTCCAAGATGGCGGTCTCTCTTGATCCCTCTTCCTCCTGGGTGGCTGGTGCCTCCAGCATCCCGTGGAGTTTTGTTTTGGGTTGGTTGATTGTGCTCTGTTAGCTCTTTTGTTTCCTTAAGATTACATTTAAGTTCTGTTTGTTAATAAATTTATGGTTAATTTAACTGGTCGTTGCGGTCCTCCCATTTTGGTTATGCTCCTGAACGAGCTGGGCATAACAAAACAATGTAAAATCCTGGATGACATCAAACTTTCTACACCTAAATGCAAATAAGACTAAAATTATAATGTTTGGATGTTGTCTTGCAGACTTTCCTGCTGACTTTCTGCCCCCCCTAAACCAAACATTCAGTCTTCTGTTAGAAATCGTGGCGTAATATTCGATGACAGGCTGAAATTTGACCACCAGATTAGTTTGGTCGTGAAAAACAGCTTTTATCAATTGAGGATTTTATCAAAAGTTAAAGGATACTTGCCACATAGAGATCTGGAGACAGTAATCCATGCGTTCATTAATTCAAGATTGGATTACTGTAATTCACTCTATTCTGGCCTGGACCGCTCACTCTTGCACCGCCTGCAGTTGCTGCAAAATGCTGCTGCCCGTCTCCTTACCGGCACACGCAAGCGTGACCACATATCCCCTGTCTTGGTGTCCCTACACTGGCTCCCAGTTGCTTTTAGAATAGATTTTAAAATTTTACTGTTTGTTTTTAAAGCTCTCAACGGCCTAGCCCCACAGTATTTGGTCAAGCTTCTTAATATCCACACCCCAGCCAGAACACTGAGATCTTCCAGCCAGTTGCTATTGGTCGCCCCTAAAACTAAACTAAAGACTAAAGGTGATCGAGCCTTTGTGGCGGCGGCCCCTAGGCTCTGGAATAACTTGCCCTGGCACATCCGGTCTGCTGAATCCGTTGAGGTTTTTAAATCTTGCCTAAAAACACACTTTTTCTCCCTGGCTTTTAACCAAGTCTGAGGATCTTGCCTCTTGTTTGACTTTCTGATTGTGCATTGTATGTATTTTATTAACTTGTACAGCACTTTGTTCAACCTCGGTTGTGTTTTAAAGTGCTTTATAAATAAAGTTTGAGTTGGGTTTATGGCAGCTGAATTATTGTATGAGGTTTACTCAATAACATGTAAAGTGTTGTAAAGTAGCTTTATTCAGTCACTTTGTGAAATCAATTGTAGGCTGCAGGTAAAATGTAAAAGAAAACAAGTGTAATCTACACAGAGAATAACCAAAGGATAATATTTTCTTTTAGGATAGCTCTAAAACATCAACACTATTTTTTTTTTCATGGTGCCAGCTGTCAGTCATGTCTGTGTGCCAGTATCCCTTTAAAATATCCTGTTAACTGAGTGGGCAGTCACATAAGTACAAAATCTGTTTTTCATGCATTAGTAATTATGCATAAAGCAAGCCATGAGAAAAAAAAGACGTAGAAAAGATGTTTTGCAGTCTCATCTTTACAGTACTGCTGGTATCTTTAAACTGCATTTTGACTCAAGTAATCATAGGCTAACTTTACAGTCACAGTAGTTGTAAAACACAATTTCCTGCGGTTATCAAATTTTAAGAAATATGTTCCTGTCACAGTCTGCTCCCCTGCCTCTCAGTACTTTTCCATTCCCTCTCCACTCACCTGCCAGCCACGCCCTCCTCATCAGACCTACTCCCCTCACCTGCTTGACTCACCTGCTTCCCATCACCAATCAAGCTAGTATTTAAGCCCTCCCTGCTCACTCACTCTCTGCCAGATTGTTCTACATGCTCACGCTAGACTCTCCAGCACTAGTGCTCGGAAATTCGACTCTTTACTGACTTGGATCTTTAACTCTCGGACAGTAAATTGAATGAATCTTTTTTTGAGTCATTTTGTTCATTTTGTTCATTTTTACAGCAGTACAGCTGTTAGCACTTTTGTGGGCGTGTAAAAAAGGCCGCTGGTCTCAAGCACTTAACACTGAAGGCAACACGGGTTGCTTCAGCTGACAAAGATAATAAACAAAATGTCGCAAGTAATTCAAACCATATGAAAACCTAGCAAAGCAAATACACACCACAATAAAGTGACTGTGTCCTGTATCCTCCCTGCCATTGTTGATTAACATGAACGTACTGCTCGTCACACAGCCTGAACTGCCTGTCATTTGACAAATGAACGAACCAGATGAACGAGAACCGAGAGCAAACCGTTCATTCGCCTGTCACGTGACAAATGAACGAACCAGATGAACGAGAACGAACGAGAGAGCGAACTGTTCATTCGCCTGTCACGTACCAGATGAACGAGAATGACCCGTTCATCTTCACAGCTGGTAGCGGACCAGTGAATGTAATGAATGTAAAACTCAGTTTGACAATTAAGTAAAACAAAATAACAATTAATAAGTTCCTTAAAATGTTTACATGGTGCATCTATTGTGTTCAAAACATTATTATTATTATTATTATTATATATATATATATATATATATATATATATATATATATATTTTTTTTTTATTTTTTTTTTTTTATGGAGTAACACAAAATCAACACGTTGATATAATTTTCAAAAGTATTTATTTACAAACACACTTAACATTATATACACAATAACACTACACATAACACTATAGACATCTAGAAGAACAGAAGGCCACTAATTATGATTTCATTAATAATGTATGTCGGGTGTCACGTGACAAATGAATGCACGTCACAAACAGACATTATTCATTTCCTTGTTAATTTCTCCGTCCACAGCTCTGTAGCTGAGCTACAGCTGTCATGTGACAAATGAACGAAAGAACGAGCCGTATGAACTGTAGGTCTATGAACGAACTGTTACGCTTACTGCTCGCCACACTGCCTGAGCGGCCTGGCTGTCACGTGACAAATGAACGAGGACCACAGTTGAGTGAGTCGTGAACTGATCATTTCCTGTCGTTGCCTGAACTTTCCTGTATTCCAAGTATTTATTTCTTATATTAAGACTATTAGTTTTTGCAGTGTACTCGCTATGTAAGATCTTGTAAGACGTGAGCATCAATGGAGGATGGATCACATGATCATAACACATGATCAGTATGTCACTGTCAAGATGCTGATCATTGATGTGTCTGTCTGGATAGGACACAATGCTACAGAAGATTGATTGGCTTGTTTTATTTTTTTAAACAGATATTTAGTATTCACATAATATTGGACAATTGTAACATCTTATGTTTAAAATACTGTGCGTAATTATTTGCATATACACTTACATAACCATTTCCCTCGAGATCCTTCAGGAAATCTCACAATCACAGTCTTTACTACAGCTTGCACATATTCCAAATTTGTGGACAAGAAAAGACAATGTAAATTGAAGGTCACCTGCCCTGAAAGACTCAAGCACCAGAGCAAATGCTTCCACATATTTGTCATTGTTAGATTTGCGTCACAGTGGCATATGGTTTTCAAAGAGATGGGGAAACAGAGATGGGGCTCCTTTGAGCCCTGATGGACATGCTCCCCTGAAATACCTTATAAGATCTTTCGCCTCCCCGCGGCCGAGGGAGGAAAAGAAATAAGGACTGGTGGGACGGCCCGGAACCGGAGCTGGAGCCAAGTGCGGCACTCGTACTCCTCCGCCTCCAGGTACAACTGGGCCGTCTCAAATTTTCTCACCGTCTTGTGTTCTAAGACCTGCAGAAGACAAAGTATGACAGAAAGCAGAGAGGTCAGTCAGTGGTATACAGCTGTGAAGACAACTTTTAACTGACATTAAAAATGAGTAACAAATTGATCTCTTCATTTTGATATCTTTAATGAGAGAAATACACCCAAAGAGATTATGATACTCACATTTATGAGGTAGCCGGTGTCTTTTGTGCCAATTGCCTCCTTGTCAGGACGCCGGTCCGGTGTCTCGATGTCCTCTGAAACGAGAGTTAAAGAGAAAAGAGAACAATAAGATTTTTTACTTATTTTTATGGCACTGCAAAAAAAAAATAGAGGGACAGAAGAGAGGGAGAGACATTATGGACTCACCAAGGAGTGAAGGAATTTTTTCCCTGGCCAGGTCCTCCCTGGGCTCCAGCTTTTGTCCCTTGGTCTGCTTGACCAGGGACTGGTGCCCAAGGTCCGTCCCAGGTCTTTGTGGAGCTTCCGCAACTCCCGGATCACCACCTTTGTTTGGCTGCTGGTGATCCGGGAGTGCTTTGGGGGAGTCGCTCTAAAATACTCTACGAAGGAGATGGCCTTCCCCATATACAATATTATTGTGGTCGGAGCCAGGCCAATTTTCCTCAATTTGTTCTCTCCACTACAGATATCCCGCCGTTTTAAGAGAGACACATGAGGCCATGTAGAAAACTGTGTCAGCAACTCAAGTCAAAAAAGGAACTCCCAGCTCCAAAACGTCACACTAGGCCAGCCGAGCGTCAGGTATTTTATAAATACTTTGGCCCGGCTGATCTTTGATACAGCGTTCTCCTTCATCTTGGAGGTCCCTTCCGGACAAAAGATGAATGCGCCATATTCATCCATGTATGAATCTGTAAAGATGGATAATGAAATGTAGCATGAACACACCCCACCACACACCTGCACAAATACAGTGTTCTTTCTTACCCATGGACGGGCCCAGGACTATGTCCTTCAGCTTCGACCCCCTACTTCTGCCCCTGAAAAGGCTTTGAAGACCTTCAGTTTCTTGTTGAAGGGCTGCTCTTCTCCCTAGAAGAACAAATCAAAACATTGTTAACACCAATGCTACATGACCACATAGCCTGATCGGTTCTACACTTGGTCAAGATTTATAGAATTATTGATGAATTAATCCATCTCACTCACCACCTCCGATTCTTGCAAATGTTTGGTCTTCATCCTTTTTTTGGGGGGGGCTCATCGCGGCTCTCCTGGGGAGATAGCAAAACAGTAATACAAACATGATTGAGTGGCATACTTTGGGCTTCGACTAAATGATTACGGCACCATATCACACTAATTGGTTATCTTCTCACCTCAGCCTTAGAATAAAAATGCAGCCTCCTCTTTGCGGTCTGCTGTGGTGGTGGCTGCTGTTGGGGCTCCTCGGAGTCCTCCGAGGATGGTGGCTGGGGCTTCCCCTTGGGCTTCCGCTTGCTCTTCCGCTGTGGCGGTGGCTGCTGTTGGGGCTCCTCGGAGTCCTCCGAGGATGGTGGCTGGGGCTTCCCCTTGGGCTTCCGCTTGCTCTTCCGCTGTGGCGGTGGCTGCTGTTGGGGCTCCTCGGAGTCCTCCGAGGATGGTGGCTTGGGCTTCCGCTTGCTCTTCCGCTGTGGCGGTAGGGCAGCTGCTGCTGGGGCTCCTCAGAGTCCGAGGAGGGCTGCTGTGCCGGCCTGCCACAACGCACCTGGCTCTGCAGAGGGAAAAACAAACAGCAAGAGAAAACAGGGCCGCAAATGAATGGCAATGTAATGATTTAGTTATTCAAAGAAATTGATTAGGGATAGATTGAATATTTGCTACTTATTTTTCATTCATTCACCTTAAGGTCCGCAACCTGCCGCTTCAGGCGCTTGACCTGGGCAGTCAGATTGCAGTTTTGCCTCTTGTAGCTCTTGCAAATCTGGCAGCGCTCCACTTCTGATGCAGACTCACCTGGGTCCGTCACATCCAGGCGAGTCTGCATCGGTGGGTCAGGGTTGGTGGCCCTCAGGCTGACCAAGGCAGCGATGGCTGCTGCCTTTTGTCACTCCTCTGCGATCCGCTGGATCGTGAGGTCCTTGTGGGTGTTTATCCACATTAAGTATGTGGGGGCTGCAGCCCGGGATGGGGCAGGGTCCCAGCGGGATCACCGTCCTGCCGGTTGCCATATTATTCAATATGGTCCTCTTTTCCGTTTTTAATGAGGTGGGTCTCCCTCAGGTGCTTGGCCACCATCTGCAGCACTTTGCCGCAGATGGGGCACTCGCCATTAGCTGTTTTTGTCAACTATGAAATCAAACACAGAAAAACTAGGTTCACTGACCAGGAAACTGTGTGCCAGCAACTCAAGTCAACTTCTGTATACAACACTTTAAAGCACTAAATATAAACAAAGAAAAAATGAATATGCACGTAATTAACGGCAATTTTGAGCAACCATACAAGTCACGTCACAAAGTTTAGTCTGAGAAAACATTAATACACTTCATAATTACAATATTTTCGGCAATTACTACATAATAAACTCACATGCTTCACAGGCGGCTACCTTCTTCACCCAGGGAGGGTGCTATGAGAGATATACTTCACACTTCTCGTCAAACTCGGTTTGACCCTGACTTGACAGTTTTACGACCTTGCCCCCCCCTTGACCTTGACCCCCATCCTCCTCCTCCTCATTCACCCCACCCACTCCTGCCCCCTCTCTTACATCATTAGGCTTCATTTCAAACATCAAATTTAACACAAGTCTGTAGAAATGTCCAGCATGGTGGAGGAAACGTGAGGTCAGGCTGATTCATCCCCCAGGCAGTCCACCTCCTCTAACATGGCGACCATGTCCCGCGACTGGTTCAACAATCTGGAGCTGAGACGAGTGTTCACCGTTCCCGCCAGAAACATACCAGATCTTGCTCCATTTTATGATGATGTGATGTTGATCCTTAGAGATATGGCTGACACCGTCGGAGCACAGGTTAGGCGTAATGATGTGATACAGCTCGAGTTGATTGGTGAGAATGTTCAGAATCATGTCTCTGTGGCTGTTGAGGATGCTTACGGCGATGCTATCCTACCTGCTTTTGAGGGCTTGCTGGAGCAGTTGGTGCAATCTAACGCTGAGATAGCATCAGATGCTAGGTTAGAATTAGTGGTTCAGGTTGTGCATGATCCTAGAGGCGGTGTGAAACGCAAGCTGAAAAAAAACAACAACTTTAGACTGTGAAATAATACGCATCAAAAGACGGCATTTGTACATTGTAGACAAGAGGGATGATCATCTCTGCTTTGCCATCAACTTGGCCCATGTGATCGATCCAAAGATCAGGCCTTTAGAACGAGGGAGAGAGTTGCAGAGACTTTCCGGTCTGAGCGATCAGACCCATCACCTGGACTGACGTGTGCAAATCTGAACAAATTCTGAACTGTAAAACTGTCTTTTTTTTTTACAGAAGCCCAGAACAGCAGCTGCTCTCGCAATTTGAGACGGCTTTTGTCAATAGATCTAATCCTGAGATTTTTTATACCATAATAATGATTTTGGAATAAAAAGAAACAAAGCCTTTCTCGGGGTTCCATATGTGACCCTACGCACACCAATGCAAAGGTCACTGCTCTGTTTGTAACGACCTTGATTGCACTAAGCAGGAGCTCAAACCCATAATGTGCACCGACTGCAACAGGACGTGTCGCACGGCTCTGTGTTTTGACAGGCACAAGGAGCCTAGAGAAAGAGCTTTGTGTGAAACTGAGGTGTATTCACATAGATGCATACTTACAGACTAACACTAGTACTATTATATATGTATGACCTGCAATGAAACACTTATCTGTGTAGTCATCTGGTACTCTAAGCACATCTGGACTTTGAGTTAAGTAGCTGGAGGGGTTTTAGGGTCAGCAGGAAAGTTGACCTGTCCGGTGATGGAGATTAGGTCCTGCAGGAAGGTTGACCTGTCCGGAAGATTGGGTCAAAGGTTGAGGGGTCATTTGACCAGAGACATTTGGTTGAATCTCTTTTATCCCTGTTTTAATGTTCCTTCTTAATTGTTTGAGGATGTATGTGGCTTCCATGGTATATAAGGGCTACCTCTGTATAGTTCTGGAGACTCATCATTCGGCCGAGGGCTCTCCAAGTAACTTGTTACTTGGAATGATCCTGAACTTATTGTAATAAACTTGTTATACAACTAAGACTGTGTCGGCGGACTTTCTCTTCAAACATCTTCGCTGCAACACCACAGAAGACACAACAAACTAAATAGCAGTAGTAGTAGTATGTGATACAATCAAAAGATGTCCGAAATGCAAGAACAATTACTACGTCTAAAAGTAAAGATCACAAATGCATGCGGCCTAAATGCACCATCTGCGGAGAGAAATTAGTCTCAGATGCCAATGATCACCACCGCTATTTCATTCAGCCTTTGCCCCCTATTACAGATCATGCAGAGAAATTGATTTTCTATGACTTTATGCACATTCTGCTGGACAACAAACGTTTCAAACCTTTTCTCGTCTGCACCAAAATGTTGAGCGGTGTGGTCGTCTTATGGTTTGAACTGTGTCAGGGACTCTCTCTTGCATTTCAGGAGGCCCATGTGTCAGAGCAGTGTGATTGTGGCTCACAACGCTAAAGGTTTTGATAGTTATTTGATCCTAAACACCATGATAGAGATGGGATTGCAGCCTTCTCTCATCATGCAGGGCAGTAAAATTCTGTTTCCAAGACCCCAATTATAATTTAAAATTCATCGACACTGTCTTTTCTCACCATGCGTCTCAGCGCCATGCCCAAAGCATTGGGTTTCTCCGACCAGACCAAGGGTCATGTCCCTCAGTTTCAGGTCAGAGAAGAATTTGCAGTATGTCGGAGCTTACCCTCCGCTGTGTGATTATGGCATGGAACGTATGAGTCCTGCTCAGCAGCGAGAGTTTTACGACTGGTACGGAGAGGCGAGTCAGGGTATGTTTCATTTTGAGAGGGAAGCTCTGCTGTATTGTGAAAATGATGTTGACATTCACCAAGAGCTGTATCATGTTCAGAAACCAGTTCCTCGCCGACACGGGCGCAGACCCTTTCAGCTGCATCACCATCGCCTCGGCATGCATGAAGATCTTTCTGACAAATTTTCTCCCTCCTAAAACCCTGGCCATACCTTCGCCAGATAACTACAGGTACCAGACCAAAAGCTACTCCCACGCCTCCATCCAGTGGTTGGAGCGGGTAGCACGTAGCAATAATGTCTTCATCCAGCATGTGTTAAACAAGGGGGAGAAACTGGTAGGACCATACTTTGTTGATGGTTATGCCGAAATAGACGGCATTGCGCATGCTTGGGAGTTTCTGGGTTGCTTTTACCACGGCTGCCCGTCTTGTTTTAACCCCCACGACACCTGCCCACTGAGACACATCCTCTTTGAGAAGGTGTATGTGGCTTGTGAGGAGAAAATACATGCTTTGAAATCTGTTCACGGTGTTCAGACGGTTGTCATGTGGGAGCACGAATGGCTGTCTATGAAAAATGTGCACGCAGGGGTGAAAGCTTGGGCACGGCTGGGCCTAACGAGACAGTGCACTATGTAGACGTCACTTCTCTATATCCGTATGTGAACTGTAGCTTCTCCTACCACCCGCTAGGTCACCCCGCCATCATCCACAAAGACTTTGATGCCCCTCAAAACTACTTTCGGGTTCATCAAAGCCACCATCCACCCTCCTAGAGGGCTGTTGTTCCCCGTGTTACCGTACAAAACATCAAGGTAATTTGGTGTTCACCCTCTATCGTACCTGCGCTGAAAACAGACAGGTCCGTGTAGACACGACGAGCAGGCTAGAGCATTGACGGGAGTGTGGGTCAGCGTGGAAGTGAACAAGGCTCTCGAGCTCAGTTTTAGAGTCGGCAAGATCATTGAAGTGTGGCACTTTGACTTTTTGTCAGCTACATGCACAGCTTCAGGCTACCCACCCAAGGCTGTTGATCAGGAAAGCAGAGAAAAGTACATCAGGGACTATAAGCTGCATCAGGGTGTGCAGCTAGACACTGACAAGATTGAGGTGAACCCTGCAATGAGACAGGTGGCCAAATTGTGTCTCAACAGCTTCTGGGGAAAGTTTGCGCAGAGAAGCAACCTGCCTCAGACCACCCTGGTCAGCGATCCTAAAGAATTTCTCAAATTCATGTTTTCCGGTCAGTACAAAGTGAAATACTTTAGCATTCTGAATCACAATTCAGTGGCATTACCACAAGCGGTGTGTCGTGCCTCCAGGTAGAGCTAATAACGTGTTCATCGCTGCATTCACTACCGCCTATGCCCGTCTCAAGCTGTACAGTTATCTAGAGCAGGTGCAGGAAAATGTTCTGTACATGGATACTGACAGCCTGATATGTGGTGAAAGTATAAAATATGTGGTGATACTGACGCAAAAGGTATCCTTCCGCGTCTGTATAAAACGCTCTGGGTTCTCAATTGACTCCAATATAAACCCGTTTGCGGCGGTAAGAGACGCTCAGAGCAGAGGCTACATCCGTCCATTCACTCCAATAATAACCCGATCACGGCGAGACGTGACGCTGCGAGCTACAATCTGATTGGAGCACAGAGGACTCTGCCTGGAAGTATTTTTCTCACACTTAAGGATTTCTTTTAATGACATCTTAATCTGACATCTTTAATGACAAAGTGTCACTGATAATTCAACAATAAGATAGCTTCATGTTGTTGCCCTCAGTATGATCTTTTGTCCTTAGATTCTGAGAATTTTTTATTGGTATGTTTTTGATAGCGGCCTACAGTACAGACAGGCCCATATTACCCACAATCCAATGTTTTCCAAACAAACATCATATCACGGTGTTACAGGCCAGCCCTGCTCCTTTAAGGTGTGGCGCATGGGTGTGACGTGCAGGTGCAGGAAATGAAAACAAACTGAGGTAGTGATGTACATGCTGATGGTGGCAGCCGCACGGAGAAAAGTCCACGTGTATGCTTAGTTTTAGACTACAGCAGTATAGAGACAGCTCATGAACAGGCCCGGTTTTTGTTTGTTAAGAGCAGAATTAAATGTGCCATTTTTTTCGTATCAAAGCCTCTCTTTTCTTTTCGTCCTTTCTTTACGTGCTTGCCCTCAAAGAAGCTTGTTACCAGCAGCGAGCCTAACGTAAAACCCGCTCCCAACCACGGTTCGGAGCTAGACGGGTTTAGGAGGTAACAACGGGATCTGAGAGTGAACAGATGTAATGTACAGAATGCTTTGTTAGGTTTATTATTTTAATTTCACGTATAAAACACGTTTTTAGATTCATTCACCACTCGCGTTTTGGACGCTCTGAGCTCATCAGCTGTTCACTACCCATAATCCTCAACCACCGTTGCTATGGAGACGAAGACAATCCACTTTACGTTACCTGTTTCATGTATTTATTCTTAACTAATTTATACAAAAATGAAGTTAACTGAGATCAGTGTTTTATGTGTGTACAAATTACAATATTTAATTTCAGTTCGTCATAGCTACAAGTCAAGAGATCTTAAGCAAAATAGTTGGATGGTTTTTAACTGCAATGCACCCTGGGAGTCGTAGTGAATGTATGTTTCACTTCTGGGTCCTGCGGCGATGATTTCTGAGTGACACGAGTCAAATCTAAGGTGAGTAAGTCATGGTGAAAAGAAATAATAATAGACTGATACAAAAATAACAGTTGGAGAAGTACATGGACTCCTCTCTCAAAATATTTCACGTTTTATAACATATTCTCATGTGAAAGACACTTGCTTGGCCAGCTAGCTAACAGTAGTACTAGCTTATATTAGCAACGTAGTTTTAAAGCGCTCTTCACCAGAGATGGATGGCCCGGCCTGTAAGGCTGAAGGCTGATGGCAACAGGTAGATAAATGTCCTTTTTAAACAATGAACTGTTTAAATGTTCTCAAAGGATTAATAATATTCAGATTTACCAAGCAGTAACTTTCCATAAGTCCAAATTAATATTTTATTGAGGCAGTGCTGCTAACTACTATTTGATACATGCTGTCATTTTAAGCAGTCATTTTAACTATGAAACCTCAGTGCTATTGTGTGTTGTAATTCCCATTGCTTAATGAGTAATACAGTACTCCTTTATAGAACAGACCTGTGCACTTAACTAATTATTTAGGGGGCTAGATTTTATGAATGCCAGAGGTGCCCCTGCCACAAACAGCCATGTCAGCACACCCTGACAGGAGACACTGAGCGGCAAACATGCCTGTTACTTTACAGTACTCACTACCATCCTCTGATTCATAGCTGTCTTTAGTTTTTATTTTTCTTGACATTTTATATTTTGAATTACAGAAGTGGCAATGGGAATTGTATTTAATTTGATGTGCACACAAAATCAGAATTATTATTTCTGGTTATTTCTTTGCTGAGAAATGACTTTTGTACCTGGAAATAATCCCTACATGTTTCATTTTCATTTGTAGAAATGACGCAGCCAAAATAGAAGATGTGCCCTTCTTGCCAGGCTCCCAACAATGTAAACAGGAAGCCCTGCAGTGGATGTTTGTCCAGCCTGGAATCTAAGCAGGACTTAAAAAACAGCACCCTAATTTTTCTTAATTCTGCCCAGCTGACGGTAAGTTTTCTTTAACAAGGGCCTCCCAGACAATCATATTTATCACAGTTGTCAATGTTTCCTTGTAAATCATTAAGTAAAAACTAACAGGACAGGTCTTTGCATATAAACTTGCATAAATAAATGAGGTGCTCAGCATCAGAATAGATCAGAAAATCATCACAGTAAATACATCAAACTAGACATAATAATAACACATGAGGCCATTTTGTAACCTTGTATATGGTCAAAGATGAAAAAAATCTAATGTAACAGTGTTTGTCAAATTTGTCGAACTAGTCTGGATGCATAAAGTTTTCTTTATTGTTCTTGTAGGTTTTAAACTTCATGCCCTGGGCTACCAGCCTGTTCTTTTCCTGAGCCATCCTGACTGGAAAGGCCAAATCGTCAGAGACATTATACACCATGTGGATCCGGCAGAAGGGGTGGTACCTGGGATTCTCATAAAGATGAAGAAGTTGTACGAGTGCATGCTAAAAAGTAAGATATATTTTGTTTATCATGAAAATATTGTTATATGATACACTGTAAATTGTAACATGTTGTTTCAACTTAAAAATATGAGTGAAAGGGCTGCCTTAAAAAATCTAAGTCAAGTAAAAAAAGAATTATTTGTCATCTTCAATAAATATTCCTTGTTGTGTAAACATCTGCATTAGTTTCGTTGATTTAGATTTCGGAATTGACTTAACTCCTTCAGGTAGTTGTTTGAACCTGCAAATCTATCGCAGTTCACTTAAAATGGTCAGTTGTGTAAACCTTTTGTTTCGGTTAAGTTGAATTGGATTTGTTAGTTGGTTGAACTACTTAAAGTAGTTGTCTGAACTTGTAAATGTATTTCAGCTTAATTAAAGTATTACGTTGAGTAAACTTTTTTCTTTTCAATTAAGTTGACTTGGACTTAATTGACTGAACTGTTTAGGGTAGTTATTCTAATTTGCAAATCTATTTTTTATCTTAATCAAAAGTGACAGGTCATTTAAATTAAATGAATCTATTTAACATATCCAAGATTTCTTGGAACTTACATGTCCATTTCAACATAACTAATGTTGCCTGTTGGAAAAACTTTTTAGTACAATAGATGTCATTGACTTAAGAGAAATATGACAAACAACAATTAACATGCAACAAGATGAGCATTTATTGGTGCATTGCATGACATTGCCAACCCAAGAACAAGCATTATGGATAAATGAGAAGTGAACACTTATAATCAAGTGTGTTCGTCCAACCCCCGCCCCCCTCTGCCTTGACATCAAGGGCAGGGAACGGATGTGGATGATACATTTCAAGACAACAAAGTGTGAAGTGACAATACACAGCTGGAGAACTGGGCATTTACTCAGAGGGGCAGTCAATGAGGAAGCAAAGGACTTCGGATTTTCACCTTTCTCCCACGCTCCTCCCGAAAAACCTCGGGACACAGAAACAATAACACTGTTGAAAACACCACTCTTCATACAACAGGTTGTGGGAAAGGATGCAACAGTTGAACCTGGTCATCTTAATTAAATGTTGGAGGTCCAACAGTTTCAGAACAGATCTGAAATGTGGAGTTTTCTTTTTCTGTCCCCATTGTAACCTCATATTCCGCACTGGTAAATGGAACAGCATGCCATTAAAGTGTCCTCTGCGGCCTGACAAGGTCTAAATAGTAAACATGTCTAAACGGAACATCTGCGACATGGAAGAAATGTCCGAGTGTGTGGACGGAGTACAGGTAAACAAAAGGAGAGTCTCCTTTGAGCACTAAATAATTACAATTACAATGCGAATTTAAGTGAAAAATTGAAAAATGTGCATTAGCAAAACCTATGATAGACAAAATAAGAACTTGACATGAAAAAAACTACGTTTTAACACTCAGGCATGAGATGAGTTCTGATACCATCTCAGATGGTTTTCTGCAGCAGCCTGTTACGTAACCCATGTACAAGTGAGGAACACTGTCCCCCACCTATGTTCATCAGGACCTTTTGAATCACTTCGAACGTGTACTTTAGTTCTTTTGGATAGTCTATGTTCAGAGAAAAAAGAAGACCCATCAGCAAGGCAATGGCACGTGGGAGGTCATGCTGATTGGTCATGATCACTGCTTCCTCAAGGACCACTGCTGTGTCAATGATGTCTTCTCCATTCTTCACCATGACCACACCAACTTTCATCCCCCGTGTGAACGTCTCCTCATCATCTGTGGCCTACACAAGATTTCAAAGAAGGCAGAAAATTACCATCTTTACTTGTTCTGTTAGCAATGTATACATGTTGATATCTACAAAAAACAAACAAGGTTACCGTTTGAGACATGTTATTAACAATCATCACCCAACTAAAAAGGGCCACTGAACAAAATGTTCCATTTGCTAATTTAAGCTGGACAGATCTTTTTTAGGCATTTTTGTAAAAGGAATGGAGTGTGGTGTTTGCCACTGATTTTCAGGAAAAATTCATTTAAATTTCTCATTGGCTCAGGAGTCAGTGTTTTTCTTTTTGCTTATTTTTGTCTAACACCTACAGAAAGCACATGTTTATAACAAATATTTCAGTAGGTATCACTATGCAGGCACAACAACACATTTTAACTTATCCTTTACCACTGCAATAAAGAAATTAAACATGCTTACCTCGACAGTCTTGAAAAAACTGGAGGGATCCTCCTTGAGAAAGTGAGGAAGGCCCAGCAGAAGAACTGTCCTCTTGCGGTGTATGGAGCTCTGTTCAAAAAGAAAACTGTACTCCTCAACAACTGCTATTTGTATCTGCTTGTAAACAGTTATTTAAGACCTCACAAGTAAAAACAAGACATCAATACATTTTATGGCCTCACATTTTTAAAATCAAATTTATTACTGTAAGACTTTAATGATCCACTGTGCATATTAGTGTGCTTCATTCTTTGACATCTGGGGCCTGCACTAAGCAGGTTCAACACACCCAGGGTATCTTTCAGTTAGAAAGTTTCACAAATATGATGTGGAAGATGCTAACAAGTGTGAACACTTACCTTATCATCGAGACATCTCATCAGCCTGGCCATGTCCACTCTTTCCTTTGTACAGCTCCAGGAACCTTGTCATATACTGGTCCAGCCCAGCAAAGAGGGAGCCCTTCAGGTCAACTGATGTAAGACGAGCAAATTTTGCTTCAATTTGTGGATGTGAATAAAAACATAAAAAATTAAAAATTAAAAAACACAGTCAATGTATGCTTTTAATTAGTTCTCAATCTAGACACTTTAAGTTTAAACTCTTTCAGGACCTTTGACGAGTAACTCGTCACAGAGTACCCAACGTTTAGGACCGTTACGAGTTAACTTGTTAACTTTTCCCTCCAGATTACAATAATAGAGACTATCAAGTACCTTCTTCTGTGTGAATGTGAGGTCCTGAAAGGAGTTCAAAAGTAACAAAAAAAAAACACAAAAACACACACACACTTCTCCTTGCCACCAGACGGCCTTTTCTGATGGGCAAACACACAAGTCACACAAAGGTAAAGTGGCTTCTGATACCAGCACAGTACTGTATGCAACACAGTGACTATGGATACATAGTTCATACAACCACACTTCAAATAATCCATCTATCCCTTTAAGAGAGTCAGTTATGAATTCCATTAGAATACTAAGCCCACCCCTGCCAAAATTTCCAGTTATTGCTACTCATTATTACTCCTCAAAGAGAATTCAGATTGTCTGAAATGTGGTTGGATCAGTGTATTACCTTACATAGATGGCATGCAGCAGAGCTCGTTATGGAGAAGCAGCAGGAAAACTGGTACAGGAAGCTCCCCAATGTACTGCTGTGGACAGTGTGCAACAAAATTTATTTAAAATCTAAAGAAATTAAGTTTTATGTAAATAAGAAAAATAAGCAAAATAAATATAGATAAAATTCAACATGTTAACAGTAAAATATTAACAACTTCATACCTATGAAATATTCCTCACCACTTTTTTCTTTTCCTTTTTTTCCATTAGTGCATCCAAAGCACAGGCATGTAAACTTTATGTAGCAAGAAAAGAGGGCTGCTGACGCTATAGCATGCTAACCTTAGCCACACTCTGCAAAACACACAGTTTAAAACGACTTTTAAAAACACACAGCATTTTTTCCCCCGCCGGGCGCATTTCCTCTGCGGCGGTGCGCCACAACCGGCTCCAAACCGGATTGGAAAGACTCGGAGGCGAAGGTGGCTCACAGCTCCTGCCGCGAGATTTACTGCGCCCGCTCGCCCGGACCTCGCCGCTTCCCGGGGCCGTGGACTTAGTGTCGCTGCGCCCGCAACAAAAATGTAAAAAGCACCGCAACTTTCACCGCAATTTTTTTTTTGAAAACCTCATGCAACATCAGGCATTTTAGGCCGCAACTATTTCAAAAAAGGCCCGCGAAATCCTGGTGGGACTGGTTAGCTTGTATGAGCTTAATATGCTGCTGGACGCTATTTATTTTATGACGCGTCGGTAGAGCCCAAATTGTGCTCCACTCGGGTTTAAGAAAAAAAAAAACATACTTTAAGAAAAGTCTATTTTGAACAAACTCAGTGAGTTACAGAAATTCACATGCGACTTGCCAACATTGCCTATACAGTTTTAGTAGCAGCAAGCTAATTTAATTGCAGTGGCACGCGGTCATTGAACGGCTAACGTTTATCTAACGCCATTATAGCCTACCTTTAGCATGATATTAAAAAATACATACCATTAAAATATCAAACTTACCGTTCAAAGCCAAGGTCAACAGGCAGGCATAACCGCTTCCAAAACACACACGACGACGTCCATGGACTGAGTAGCACATGACCTCCTCCCGCGGCTACCCATAATGCATTTCACTCAAACGTGATGACGCAAGCGTTTTATCCCGACAGTGCCTCCTAAGTCAGGTTGACATACATTATTCATTTAACTGGACTTGAATTTTTAATTTAGCATTTATTTTGTAGTTGAAACATTTAACTAGTAATTTCATGTTATTATAACAACCTCGGAAATCATTTGTTCTACTGACTTAGGATAATATGTTGAAATAACAAACATGCAAAAACACAATTTACAGTGTACACTTTATTACCCCCTTGCACTGAAGCACATGCACAGATTTTGCCCTGCCAACCGAAGCTCACCATGCTGAACTTCTGGTGGTAGCTGCCTGACGGCAGCAGTCGTTTTCAAACAGGTTTTGCTTTTTGAAAAGCTCCTGCAGGGTTGTCACAGTGGTTACTGTGCAGTAGTGTGAAACAGCCTTTAGAGAAAATTTTCTTAGGTTGTAATTTGATGGCTAGAGCCATGTGACTATCTTGCCTCTTATCTAATGAACCTGTGACACTTCCTCTTGTCTAGCTTCAGTTACATTTAGCCATTTAGTTGACGCTTTATCCAAAGCAAAAAGAGAAACAATAGCTGTTTCATACTTGTTTTAAAAACAGTTCTTCATCACACTGTATGCATAATCCACACATGATGCAGTATGTCAATTCATGTATTTGGACTAATTTAAAGTAAAGTTGTATGTAGCATGACATGAATAGAGATGATATTTCAACCTAGACATTGTCATAGTGGTAAAGTGTGCGGTGACACCTGGGAGTCTGCAGAACGACATGCAGAGCTGTAAACCAGCCCACAGAATCATCACAAAAGTTCAACATGGAGCATGCAGTTAACATTCACAATAAACATATTGAATACACATTTCAGTCAGTGTCAATCTCCGTTTAGTCTATAACTGTGGCTTAAATACATAAAACATCCATGAATCTGATCAACAAGTGTTGCATATCAACGAGCATTAAGATCATATCATCACCATCATAAGATCATATCACCATCATACCATCATCATATCATTATCATCATACCACCATCATCATCATCATCATACCATCATCATCATATCATCCCAGTGAGAGGTCAAAGTACTACTGTCAAAGAGGTTTGTTTAGGTCTGACAAAGGATACTATGTACACTGGAAGAATATTTATGTTTTTGGGTTATCTGGCAACATGACGTAGCCCTTTCAACCTCACGGTACAGGATTTTGATTTCATTTACTACATATGCAGGTTACAGTGAGGGAAAGGCACTGTGTTGTAGACCAGTGTTTTTCAACCCTGGTCCTC
This sequence comes from Nibea albiflora, assembly GCA_014281875.1. Lineage (NCBI taxonomy): Eukaryota > Metazoa > Chordata > Actinopteri > Sciaenidae > Nibea > Nibea albiflora. The sequence goes on along the minus strand of CM024799.1, from coordinate 8,169,474 downwards.
GGGGAACACTGCCCTGCATGTTTTAGATGTTTCCTGCTCCAACACACCTGATTCAAATGAGTGGCTCGTTATCAGGCCACTGCAGAGCCTGATGACGAGCTTGATGAGCTGAATCAGGTGCGTTGGTGCAGGAAACATCTAAAACATGCAGGGCAGTGTTCCCCGAGGACCAGGGTTGAAAAACACTGTTGTAGACTGATTTGGCATGTTCAATTAATGTTATGGGTCATCTGAATGTAGGTGTCATTCTGTTTCAAATTACTGTTGACTGGCAGTGATTACAATTATCTGAATTCACACCATATGAGCTGAATTAACTAAAGCTAAGTCAGTTTATTAATTAAAGCAATCAATCCTAGACTGACATCCAGATATTGTGAATGTAATCCAAAGTCTTGACCAGAACTCATCCTCCCCCTCTGCCCCTAAATAACTGCTGATAATGACCTTTACCTAAAAAGTCAAAATCACATTAAACAGAGAACTTTTGATTTTATCAATTATTTTATTGATTGTAGTTCAAACACACTCCTCACACATACAAAGGCTCATAGACATGCAATGTGGAGAGAGATGATGGAGTGATGGGCAGCCCCCCTGAGAAGCGCCTTGTGAGCAGTTGATGGCTGAGGATTCTCCTGTAGCAGTCCTTGACTTTAAGCATTTGAGCTTTAAGTTCAGTTTAGTTTGAAACACCAGACACTGCAGTCCCTTCTGTGCATCCTCAGACATGTCAGCAAGAGAGGCTGTAAAAACGGAATATCAAAAACAAAGTCAATAAAGTCAGTAATGGAAGTGAGCTCACTATATAACACAAGGATTTAGGATCCTGTAATCAAGCCTTTCTTTAAAGTGGAGAGGGCAGTGTTAGCTGCAGACCTCACATAGCATATTATGATTAAAGAACAGAACCTCAAACTACTGCTCAGACACTGGATATTTGTTTAAAGGTGATAGAGTTGGAAACATTTTAACATGAAGAGCATACTTTTGTTTCTTGTGTTCTGCCAAGGCCAAATGTCAGTCTGGATGAGGGCGTCACTGGACACAGCTTGCCTTGATGCCACTAATTTTGGCAAATTTGACATTACGAACTGAAAACAAAATGACAAATTCAGTCATGGCTCAACAAAGACATTTTTTTCATGTTGATTTCAAACCTTCTGGTAAATCCAAATGACCTTTTGACAGGTGCCCATATATACTGTGGACCAAGGATAAGCCCAAACAAGATAGCAATGTGCAATATGCACAGAAACCTGTAAAGACATCTATTGTGTATGCAGTGTGTGACAAATAGGCCACTTACTGTGAGAGCCACAAGTCTGCCAGGTGAAACATGAACATTACCTGCTGAGCAGCCACACACGGTCTGCCATTTCTACAGGTAACGCATAAAAAAAATAAATAAATAAATAAAAGTTAGATCAATTGTCCACATTACAGCACCCACCCATAGTAGATAGTAAGGAATGCATAGGACTTATAAACTACCTATTTGCTGGTAAAACGTTAGATGCAGCAACACGAGGGGGTTTGCAACCTGCATCACTGACGGACTTTGATGGAAACAACGTGACAGACATGGAATGTTACTCCTCAGACAGGTTCGGATCAGGTCTTGAACTGTTTCCATACACTACAAAATAAATAACAATTAATTAATTAATTAATTCAAAATAATAATAGTTATGATAACATTACCTCCACATCCTGAAAGCACCCTGAAGCTCTCCTCCAACTCCAAATCATCAGGATCACCTGAGTCACTCATTTTTCAAACTAAACAGGAAAGATTTCAAAAGCAGTCAAATGATTTTCAGTGTTTGTGCTGAGACGACGAAGCTAGCCATGTCTGAAATGTGCAAACGTTAGCAATTAACGTTAGCACAGTCAGTGCTAACTTAAGTCTCATTGTACATTAACTGCACACTACAATTCAACATTACACACCACGTGAGGTTCTTTTGCACCAGGACATTTAATATTAGCAAAGTGTAACTCCTTTAATCCGACTGCATCAATCATCAGCAGATTGTACTGGCGTATTAAATCGCTGCAGTAGCCACAGGCAGTCTTTACCTCGCTAGCAAGATGACGTTAGCCATTTTTAAATGCATCAAACTGCTTCAGAAACCTGACACTTTGTTTGCTTTATAACATTTTCTGAAAAAAAGGTTTCAAGACTTCAGTGAATCTTTTTGAAACATACGTAACATTTTTTTACATACCTGCGTCAGAATCAGGGGTCTCTCCGTTCTCCCATCAACCTTTGCGCACACTGGTGGCGAGTGATTGGTTGTAATGTCGAGCTCAGCACGTCCAAAACATGAGTGATGAATGAATCTAAAAATGTGTTTTACACGTGACAATAAAATAATGAAGCTAACAAAGCATTCTGTAAGTTACATCTGTTCTCTCAGATCCTGGAACAGTTTGGAAAACTTTTGTGATTTCAATGCGGGATCGTCCTGGGGTGTCATAGTCTCCATAGCAACGGTTGTCGAGGATTGTGGGTAAAGTAGGCCTGTCTGTACTGTAGGCCGCTATCAAAAACATACAAATAAAACTTTATTTCTCAGAATCGAAGGGGAAAAAATAAACTGAGGGCAACAGCATGAAGCCATCTTATTGTTGAATTATCAGTGACACTTTGACGTGTTTGTGTTGAGAAATGTTGATGATGTCATTAAAAGAAATCCTTGAAATAGTGAGAAAAATACTTCCGGGCAGGGAGTCCTCTGTTCTCCAATCAGATTGTAGCTCGCAGTGTCATATCACCGTGCTGAGTTATTATTGGAGTGAATGGACGCCTCTAAGCGTCTCTAACTGCCTCGGACGGTTTACATTGCAGTCCTGTGAGAACCCATAGCGTTTCACGCAGACGTGGAAGGGCACCTTTTGCGTAGTATCAGGCGCTTAGGGGCATGACAAATTGTCGGTGGCCGATGATTATGGGTAATATAGGCTTTTCCGCTATCCAAAACATACAAATAAAAATTTGTATTAAATTAAAAAAAAAAAAAAAAAAAAAAAAAAAATCATACTGAGGGCAACAACATGAAGCCATTTTATTGTTGAATTATCAGTGACACTTTACGTGTTTGTGTTGAGAAATGATGATGTCATTAAAAGAAATCCTTAAAATAGTGAGAAAAATAGTTCCGGGCAGAGAGTCCTGTGCTCCAATCAGATTGTAGCTTGCAGCGTCACATCTCGCCGTGGTCGGGTTATTATTTGAGTGAATGGATGGCTGTAGCCTCTGCTCTGAGCGGAGGGATACCTTTTGCGCCAGTATCAGACGTCTAGGGGCGTGACAAATCGTCGGTATTTTACGCGTTGGGAATGAGAACGGGTTGCTAGGGCAGTGGTCCCCAACCTTTTTATCACCACGGACCGGTCAACACTTGACAATTTAACTGCGGACTGGGGGGGTGCGTGACTCTGGTCGCTATAGTTACGCTGCGAAAGTGACCCAGACGTCACGGAGGGAATCATTCCTCAAAATAAAAAAGGTTTTTAAAAAAAAAAAAAAAGTCCAAAGTCGGCCGGACCAGAAACTTCACAGCAGGGTGAAGCCTCAGTTATGGCTGCCAGACCAGGCAAGTGGAAGGATGACGTCACTGGCTCCTGGGGCAGGGGGGTCCATGCGGTGTGGACCCGTCTCTGGCTGTAGCGACTGTTAAAATCGTCCATGTCTTAAGTTGGGTTGAACCAGCCAGCGGGATGTGTCTTTTTTTGCACGGGGGAGGGGGCGTAGTTTCAGAAGGACAGAGTTTAAATTTTTCTTTCTCCAATTTCTTTCACCTTCTCCTTCCACGCAGCTCCTGGCAGGTCTATCAGTGTCTGGGATACGCCACAGTCTGAATTAAAACTCTCCAAGACATGGCGTCCTCTCTCCGGATGTCCGAAGAGTGGCTCGTAAGACCGGAGGGACAGGTTCCCGATTGCCAGACCGGGTTGAAAGCGGCCTCCGCCTCCAATCTGGATTGTTTAGCAGCAACAGGGATCCTGGGGATGGTCAGACAGCCCGATTAAGGTCGAGTGATTTGCCATCACCAATCTCAGCACTGCCCAGTTGTTGGAACTCAGCATCGCTACAGCAGACAGTTGTGTACTAGAACACATAGCCCCAAAAACGCGATGACTCTCTTCTCCTGTACAGTCTCCGTCGCTCGAGTCATCAATCGTTGTATTGATTTTAAATAGCCACAAGAAGTCAGCTTTGAGAAAGTATGAAACCCCACACTTGCAAAAAGAAAATGCATTTTACCATTGCAAATTAAAATTCAAACGAATAAATGACATTATTGGTTTTCTGTGTTCTCCAAAATGTGCAGGGCATGGTGAAATTTTGCTCCCTGAATATGAGTCTACCTGTACTCTCGTCATTGTATTTTGGTAGCCGTAAAATATTTTAATCACCAAGCATCAGGAATGGTCTCTGGATGCTTAGCCTCCAATTTCTAAATTTGTTATTGAAGCGCTTGTCTTGTAAACAAAGCTTTGTCCTCTGCTAGTTGATCCAATATTTCCTCCACCATTACTTCAACTCATTGCCACATCCATCTTAAAAATCAACCAGTTCTTTCTTGACCCAGTTTACTGCCATAGCCCATGCCTCCTCCCAGTTTGTGGGATCAGTATTGAAGTTGAAATCTGCCAATACACCCTCAAAATGTCTTGTGATGACTGCAACTGCATCCTCAGTTCATTCCCTAGACAAGCTGAACAGCTTGTCTATACTGCCTCTTGGCCACTGTACAGTGCCTAAGTATTCACCCATTTGGATGTTTTACCCTTTATTGCTCTCATAAAGCAATCATGATCAATAAAATTTGGTTGAGTTAGAGTGTCCCCAGGATATGTGTATTTTGCACCAGTCATTCTGCCCTCTCTTTACAAGCCTTCCAGGGCCGGCTACTGAGAAACACCCCCACAGCATGATGCTGCCACCACCATGGTGGATGGTGTGTTTTTGGTGATGTGCAGTGTTTTGTTTCCTCCAAACACATCTTGTCTGATGGCCCAAACAAACAACCTCAATTTTCTTCAGCAGACTTTTTGCTAAGGTCTAATATGAACTTTCATCAGCTTTCTCATTGCCACTCTCCCATAAAGCTCTGACTGGTCAAGAACCTGGGCAGCAGTTTCTATACACATAGTCTCTCCCATATCAGCAGTTGAAGCTTGTAACTCCTTCAGAGTAGTCAGTGCCTTGGAAACTTTTTGGTATCTATCCCCTGAATCCCTTGTAATTTTCAATAACCCTTTCCTTGAGCTGCTTAGAGTGTTCTTCTGGCGTCATGGTGTAATGGTAGCCAGGAATACTGATCAACCAGTCTCTGGACCCTTCAGACACAGGTGTTTTATACCTCAATCACTTGAGACACACCCACACCACTCAGGTGATCTCCATTTCACTAATTGTGAGACTATTGGCACCAACTGGATGGACCTCTATTGAATTAGACCATTACATTAAAAAAGGGGTGAATAATTATACAAACAATTATATTTCTTTATAGAGTTTTGTTTCATTGTTTTAATGTTGACATTAAAGAGTTTTCCCCTAATAAATCTTTGTGTGAAGAAAGTCAAATTTTATTGATGAATGATTTATTAAAGCAATAAAAGGGTAACACATCCAAGGGCTTAATACTTCTGATAAGCACTTTAAGTGCAGTGAAAAGTTAATTGTCCATAATCCTTACAGCCACACTGCTGGAGACTGTGTCAGAGACCTACAGACCTCAACAGAACTGCAGACCTTCTATTCTACTAAAAGCAATTTTAATTGCTACTAGGAAGCATTAATTCCACACATACAAAAAGCTATTTTATTGCTACTTTCTGTCCTTTGAGCCTTTTGCTGTTTGTGAATGAGGAAGTTCTGTGATCCCTCTGCCCTGCCCTTCAAATTCAGTGATGTGAAGTCCTCTCCACTTCTGTGCTTGCACCAATTTCTGTATCATTTTATTTTCAACCTGAAAATAAAATAAACAATGTTAAATTACCTTTGAATTCTGACTGTTGCTAATTCTGATTTAATTTAAGACACACTCAAAAAAAAAAAACACATCATCAGAAAACAAGTGATGACGTTCCAGCTCCTCAACCATTCTTTAAATAAGAAAAACAAGATATTTGAAAATGGTTAATGAACTATGAACTAAAGTGTGTGAAACCTAACTAAAAAAGGGGATTGTGATAAAAGACAAACATAGTTTGCAAGCATGGTATGACGGCTTTTCACACACACACACACACACACACACACACACACACACACACACACACACAGCAGAGAGCTATCAACCAGAACAAAAGAGGGCCATTGACCAAATCAGCATTCGGCCCATTGGTGGATGAGACATGAGCAGTGACATGATCTCTGGCAAGACTGGACATCAGAAAATAACTCTGACTAATCAGAAAGTAACATGGAAGCCACCAACCTTTGGACTGGATTTTTATCTGCGATGACTTGTTGAAGGACTCTATAACTAAGAGCCCTGCCATTCATCAGGAGGTCCACAATGTCCAGCTTGGCCTTTTCAACCACGGCTTCAATGGCTGCTTCAGTGCTCTGTTTCATGCAGACTGTGCAGGTGGCATGACAGGGTTTCCTGGGTTTTAAGACACAATGGGCAAAGCAGAGTGTGACTGTATGAAGGTTCCCTGGAAAAAGAAAAGAGAGGTATAAAAGATAATGTGGTTAATTCAAAATAGGTTGATTCAATAAGGTGCATGACATGTACAAACTAAAACAAACAATTGCTCTAACTGAAAAGCTTAGCATACACTCTGAACAAAAGCAATCTAAGTATTAATGTTACTTAGAAAGAAGAACACACTGGACCGTGTTTACAGCAACATATGTGGTGCATATAAGGCTATAGAGAGCATGACATATAAATGCACAAGTTACACAACACACATATGCAACACATTAGTAAAAACTAGAACACATGTAATGTCATTTGAACAGCACTTGCACCAAATTGTTGCAGGTCCTGCTTCATGGCGCAGACCTCATGATCATGCACGCTTGTGAATTTGGAAGGTGAGGAGACTGCCATTTTTGCTGTGACAGACCCATAACAAACATGTAAAACAACATCACCATCCATTTACAAAAGTATTACAAAAATGTACCGTGTCACACAACTGAGCTACTTCTGTGTCATACAAGAATACAGAGACAAAATACCATGCAATGGGAATAGACACAAATCATAACATACCTTGTGTACGAGATGCTGCAAGAAGTCGTGGTGCAGGTCGTGGCGCAGCAGGTCAGCGCTACAGCACTGCTGTATTTTGTCCTGTCTCTCAATGCATATATGTCAGATGATGCCAATGATGATAACGGTGTTTTCCTTGATTAATGCTGTACAAAATGCCATTTTTAGTGTTTCACTGAGCTTTGTGAAAAATGTTGTTCTGAATAAAAATACTTTTACTGTCGTGGTGTGAAATGTGAAGGCTGCTGCTGTATGTGGACTTCATGTTAGATAGAAAGAAACACACTGAAACAATACAGAAATGTGCAAAAATCTATCAGGACATCCGTCTATAAGGAGGACGGTCACCTTCGCCGCCCCTCCCCCACGTGGCCAAAACGGTAAGTACCAGTCTTGGATACTGGACTGTCACTATTGATATGTAGACTGCTGTGTGCATGTCCACAAGAGAACCTGGATGCAAAGTTTCCTTGCCAGCACTGCTGTATTTTGTCCTGTCTCTCAATGCATATATGTCAGATGATGCCATGATGATAACGGTGTTTTCCTTGATTAATGCTGTACAAATGCCATTTTTAGTGTTTCACTGAGCTTTGTGAAAAATGTTGTCCTGAATAAAAATACTTTTACTGTCGTGGTGTGAAATGTGAAGGCTGCTGCTTATGTGGACTTCATGTTAGCTTTTTGCACATTTCTGTATTGTTTCAGTGTGTTTCTTTCTATCTATCAGGACATCCGTCTATAAGGAGGACGGTCACCTCCGCCGCCCCTCCCCCACGTGGCCAAAACAGTAAGTACCAGTCTTGGATACTGGCCTGTCACATTGTCTTCAGGGGGACAACAAAAATGTATTTAATATGTCGTCTTTCTTATTTTTTTCTACGTATGTGACAATAGTATTGAAACCTAACAAAATGAGCCACCTTTTTTATTGACTTTTTTTTCATCACCTTGTCTTCCCATAGCAACAGTTTGGATTATCGGAGACAGCTATGTCCGACGTGGTGCCCAGAGAGCTGCTGAGTCTTCCGGAGTGAACTTGGGCCTGAACGCCTCCATCTGCTGGTTTGGCTGGGGTGGACTGCGGTGGAGGCGACTTCTTCCCTTTTTTCACCACTGCCTGCAAGGAAGAGCAGCACCGGATGTCCTCCTCATCCACTGTGGTGGCAACGACCTGGGCGAGACCAGCAGTGTCCAGCTCGTCAGCTGGATGAAGGAGGACCTGCACCAGCTTCACCACTGGCACCCTGGCATGATGATAATCTTTTCTTCATTGAATCAGAGGTGCCAGTGGAAGGCTGGTGCAAATCCGGTGAAAGTGGACAGAGCTCGTCAATTTGTCAACAGTGTTATGGCTACATTTGTGCCTAGTTTACATGGTGTCATTATTGAGCACCCTCTCATTAGACATGACACTGCAGGGCTATTTTTGAAAGATAAAGTTCATTTCACGGCCTTTAGGACAAAATTTTTAAGCCCTAAAGATAGCCCTGAGTGTCATGGCTAATGTTGAGGTTTTTTTTATTAAAAATAAAACAACCAAGCTAAAACATTTGTAGCCATAACACTGTTACCACTTCTGCTCTTCCTCAACCTATCCTCTTTCCTTCTGACTTTCCTTTTTGTTCTCCCTCTCCAACTCTGGGCCCATGTCGGGCATAGCTGTCGTAAGATGTTGTAAATATTGTATATTATATATTGTGTATATATCGATGGGGCGGCGCTTAGCTCAGTTGGTAGAGCAGCCGTCCCAATGCTTGCTGTGGGTGCTCTGGGTTCGAGGCCTGACCTGTGGCCCTTTCCCTTGTCCCTCCATATTTCTCTCTCTCTGTTTTTTTTATTATTTTTATTGTATAAATAAAACCCAGGGGGCTTCAAAACTATTGTGTGCGGATGGTTTCTCAGACAATCATTACTTTTGGTTGTGCTAATATCTATGCTAATTTGAACTTAGAGCAACCATTTTAAAATTTTTATTTATAACAATTAACTTATACTTTGTCAGAATTATGTCATGATGCTCAGTGCATACTCCCAGGAAAATATGCCAAGACCTCTTTAAGAAATATACATTAACAGTTATTTGAATTTACATAAAAAAACGCACTGTGGAAACACAAAAGTCCACATATCTCAACAGTCTTCTTGTCAATTCGGCAACAATATAATGCATAAATACAAACTTTTTGGCTGGCTATGTCGCATCAACTCGTTACCAGCCTCACTATTTCAGTGGGAGAAGGCCGTCAGATTATTAAAATACGTGGTAGTTGGTAAATAACACGGACGCCGAATTAAACACAGGTAAGAATTCTGATTAATCGTGCATTATGTGTGTGTGTCAGTGAAGGACAGAGGAGAGAGGATGCGATAAACAGAAAATATAGGAAACTATAGATGACCCTGTCTGCTATCTGCACCCTCAACCCTGCCTTTCGTACGTCATTACCGTAATGACTAAGCTCCTCTCGGATTTGATGGCCTGATTTGACGTTTAATAACTTTGATTGGAGGACAGTTACAGGACGAATCTAATTAGCTCTTTGTGTTTTGGCTTGATTTATATACTGTACTCCGGCCGCAAATCTCCCTCTCCGGCTCTTTGTCTGAGGTAAGAGGACACAGTTTTTAACTGTATATTTCGTTAGTACGATTGGCGGCTTACAATGTTAGCATATTTAGATTTGAGCTTTTGAGATATTGTCGAAAATATGTCCACTGGTACAATTATTACATAACCAAATCATATGAGGCATGCTTTAATCATAAATGTGGGGTTAATTTATTAAACAACCGTCTCGGTTTTAGCCGCTCGTTGGCTAAGAGCTAAGAGCCGCTAAACGGGCGGTCTTAGCCGCTAAACCGGCGGTCTTTACGGCCAAGACTCGGTCTTAGCCGCTCTTAGCCGCTAAACGGGCGTCCGTGGCCGCTAAATGGGCCAAGACCGCCCATTTAGCGGCTAAGCTAAATGTCATTAAATCACAGCTGTACTTCAAAAATGAAGATGCGCATAGACGGACACTGGTCAATACCACTGATTTAGCCAGTCATGTTGCCAGGTGAGTGGCCAGGGATACGATGATGGTGGGTGGTGCAAAGTTCATATTTCTGTGTGTGTGTGTGTGTGTAACTTGGCGTTTTTTGGTGATAATATGAAAATGTCACAGCTGTACTTTGGAAATGATGTAAATACGTAATGGTTTTAGTTTTGCTTTTTTTTTTTTATTAATGTGTGTCACACCGGTATGTCAAGTTTGAGTTTTTGTCCTGTCTACATGTTTGTTTTGTGACTTCCTGTTTTATTTTGGAAATTAACTCTCCTCTCGTTTCAGGTCACTTGCCCTTCCTCATGTGTCACGAGTCTGATTGTCTTCCCTGATTCCTGATTGTGTCCACCTGTTCCCCATTACCTTCATGTGTTCATATAGTCTGCGTCTCCCTTTGTCCTGTGCCAGTGTGTCATGTCCCATGTACTGATCACCAGCTCTCGGCACTTGACCCTATTCCACTTGAACTGGCATGTTTAAATAAATTAGAGCAGTACTTGATAGCCCTGCATATACCCTTTATGAAGATGTTAGCCTTGCCTAAAGGTGGGCAAAATGGAGTCCATGGACCTGTTACGTGTGTTCCAGCAAACAAACGACCAATTTGCTTCCATGTACGTCCATGGAGGGGTCTTTATTGCCTGTCAAACTCAAGCGTATGAGTATGTTGATACGGCTCATATTAAGCAGGCACTGCAATATTTAAAAAGGAAAATAATGTTTATTATAAAGAGGTGAACTTTAACGCCGAGTGGCTCAATGAATTTTGTAAAGCTGCTGAAGCCGCTCCAAATGGCGGTGAGATTGATAGGTGTTCAGCAGTCCGATGTGCAAGATGAACTTTTGCATGACAGGCAGCAGCACTGTATGTTCCAGGACACCTGCCTGATGCCGGTTGATATTGGTCAGGAGGCACCTGACCCATATTTTGAAGATAAATTTAATGTGGCTCCAGCAGAAGGAAACTGTCCTGTAAAGTTTCTGTCTGATCATAGTAATGAAGCCAGATGTTTCCCAGTGTTGTTTCCCAAGGGTAGCCCTGTATTCTGTTATTGAAATACCGCGACAGACGCTTTGCACAAAATGTCGAATATATATTTTTTGCTCAATATATGTCTGAACTTGAACAGGTTGTGTCAAATGTGTCCATTGCATTGGGCAAGGGAAATGGGAAGGGTCACAAAGTGAGTGGTGAGGCCTTCAACACTGAGGAGTCGCTGAGGAACCTTTTTACAGTTTAATTGGTTTTAAAAACCGACACCCATCATCATCACCATACCCCGGCTTTTTGGCAGGGAGCACAGCGTGACTTGTTGGCTTGTGTAAGGCAGCTAGGTATCCCCACGTGGTTTTGTTCCCTTTCTGCTGCTGATATGCGCTGGAAAAACCTTCTTTCTAGCATTGTGAAGCAGGCAGGTAGAACAGACATTGGAACAGCTAGAGTGGGCAGATAGGTGTGAGCTTTTGCGGCGTAATCCTGTCACTGCGGCAAGTGAGGTGTATTCACATAGATGCATACTTACAGACTAACACTAGTACTATTATATGTATGATCGGCAATGAAACACTTCTGTGTAGTCATCTAGTACTCTAAGGCCATCTGGACTTTGAGTTAAGTAGCTGGAGGGGTTTTAGGTTCAGCAGGAAGGTTGACCTGTCCGGAGATTGAGTTTAGGTCCAGCAGGAAGGTTGACCTGTCCAGAGGATTGGGTCAAAAGTTGAGGGGTCATTTGACCAGAGGCATCTGGTTGAATCTCTTTTATCCCTGTTTTAACATTCCTCCTTAATTGTTTGTTTGAGGATGTATGTGGCCTCCGTGGTATTTAAGGGCTACCTCTGTATAGTTCTGGAGACTCTCATCATTTGGCCGAGGGCTCTCCAAGTAACTTGTTACTTGCCACGATACTGAACTTATTGTAATAAACTTGTTATACAATTAAGACAGTGTCGGCGGACTTTCTCTTCAAACATCTTCGCTGCATCACCACAGAAGACACAACACAAGAAGGTTTGACTTCTGCTGGCATGGTTTCCTGAGAGAAGTGCTGATAGCTCCTGCAAATCCAATAGGAAAAATAAAGGACTACTTTTATAGGGTGGAGTTCCAGCAGCGTGGCTCCCCGCATGTCCATTGATTCTTTTGGATCGAGAATGCTCCTATTATTGATAAAAACACAGATGCAGAACACATGCGAATTACCGTCCAACGATGAAGAATTATTGGACACTATAACATTTGTGCAGCAGCATTCTAAACGGCACGCAAAAACCTGTAAAAAAGGGCAAAACTGTGTCGTTTCAATTTTCCCAGCCCGCCATCTGCACGCACGTATTTCTCGCAGTGTCACTGATGAGGAAAACACAAATTCATGTGCGTGCAAGCTCACTGACGGACAGACGCCGGCACAGTGTGCTTGCAGATGTAAGGGAAAGGCTAGCTTAGCGCAAATCAAAAAGGAGGTTGCAGCAAAGATCATGTCTGCAATCAAATAAGCTGTCAGAAATGACAGTCTTCACTTCGAAACAGCTGAGGAATTGCTTCAGCATGTAGGTGTCACCCAGGGTCGTTTTGAGGCTGCCTATAATTGTTGTGCTACTAAAACGCAAGTTGTATTGAATCAATCAATACAGCAAACCCCTCTTGAAGGGTTGGAATGCAAATATAAAATAAAACGTTAGGGGGACGAATCGTGCAGTGAAACAAGACGACATTTTAAATGATAACATGAAAATGTTATCAAGATGTCCAAGTCATTAAATCACAGCTGTACTTTAGAAATGACGTAAATACGTAATTGTTTTATTTTTGCATTTTTTTTTTCTGCTGTGGAGACAGATGTCTGTGAGAAACGAGTTCACGTCAGTGGATTTTTGCTTTCTTGGCCACTAGATGCACGCATAGATGAACACTGGTCAGCGATGGTCAATACCAAGGATTTAGTCGGGCATGTTGCGAAGTGAGTGGGCAGGGATAGAGTGATGGGGCCGCAATGTTCAAATTTCTGGTGGTTCGTGTTGTTTGTAAATCAGCGGTGTGTGTGGCTTGGTGTTTTTTTGCGCAGCGTATATGTTTGTATAATGGCTAACAGATGACAGTGCTTGCGGAGACTGCTACTGCTCTGTGTTACAGTTCAAACTAACCACACACAAAGCCGCTTTACAGGCTCAGGGGCGTGGTAATGAACAAAGGTTGCTGGTTGGTTGTCAGGTACGATGCAGTGCTCAAAAAAAACCCCGACCCCGGTGAGCACTATATTAGCCGGAGCTCAGGTGAGGCTTGCAGATTCTGTTTGCGTTAGCATCCCGGATCTCACTCGTTGCTTCAGATAGCTTAGTCTGTCAGAACGTAGCGGGAATACTTTGCTCTTGAAGAAAAACTCCACTCATTCTTGATCACGGTAAGTAACTTTTTACGGTATATGGATTGTACATTGTTGGTGTTAATGTGATATGCATGTGTGCAGCCTGATGCTGTCGTTGTCCTGGCCCCCAGCAACAACCTCACTGCTTGCAGGGACTGGAGGACTCGTCTGCAGATTTTGCCGCCCTGGTAAATCTGCACGCAGCCAGTTGGTCCAACGTAAGTGTGAATTTATGGTTAGAAGACTTATTCTCGACGATGTGTGTATTTTTCGCAATTGTAAGATTATTGGCCTTTGCCAATCACATGTCATGTTATTACAGGTTGTGGTGCTGGACTTTCCGCCTTGTCTCAGTGTTGAAGAGCTGGAACAGAAGCTGCTGCGTATGGCGTACCACAGTGTGTGTGTGGAGCAGGGTAAGTTTAAAATTACACTGATATGTTGGAAGATTGATTTATTTATAGCTATGCTACTAAATAATCATTTGTAAAGTTAATTACAAGAATTCATCACCTGTAATATGTACTAATTATTGTGTCATTCATATTTGTTTAGGTGTTCCATACCACCACATTGCTGAGAACTTCCCTCTGCAGCAGCGTGACTTGTGGACCAACGTCTTTTGACTTGTGTTTTTTCAGACACACCTGAGTAACAACGTTGGTATGCCGATTCTTGCGTACCTTCTTTGGCAGGCAGCCGACAGGCACCTTGCAGAGCCAGAGCCACCTGTGCCGGCCGTTCCCACCTGCCCGTATCGTCCCCGGTTTGCCACCCAGGTGGTTGTGAAGGGTCACGAGCCACAGCCACGCCCAGCAGCCAACCCAGATGGGTGGGTTACAGTGGTTCGAGGCCAGAAGGTAATCCATATGAGTTATGGAATTGATGTTTACGAAATGCACATACACTGGGCTGTTATCTTAATCTATGGCATAACACTACATTCATGTGTAACACAAGCATTTGTCTCTTCTATTTTATAGTGCAGTTTGCCTGAAGATGAGCTGGCAGCCTTGGACGATCAGGTGGTTCAGAAGAAGGTATGTTATGATGAATTTATACATGATCTCACAGAAGTTCACATGTTGATGGATTTACTTTGTGGGTTTTATGCAATGGCAATTGACAGTACTCCTTTATTGTCATTTTACAGGTGGTGCTGAAGGTGTGTTTCATTCCACTCACTCCTGTGCGGTTCAGCCCAGCCTTGCTGCATGCTGTGGAGAAGACGAGCCCGTCTTTTCTCCCTTCTCCTGAGGTGGACACTGCTGTTCCTGTGCGCATCCAGGTAATTCATATACATTCTTTCTACCTTCTTGTTAGCATGGCTTGTGTTTGCATTCATCATCAGTGGTATTGATATTGGTATTGGTATTGTGGTATTTTAGAAGCGAAAGGTGGCATTGAAGCGCAGGACTGTTGTTGCGAGGAGAAGGCTGCCAAAAGAAGATGCCAGTATTGTTGGTGTTCTTTGTGTTTTGGTTTGACAGTATGAGAACATATTTAGTACATATGGCTGTATTCCTGCCTGCATGTCTTGTATTTGTATGTTAATTGTTGTTAACTGCTTCTGCAGGTGGACACAGTGGTGTCAGATGTGGAGGTGTTTTTCGTGGTAACACCATCCAGTGGAGCTTCTATGCCTGTGGTGGATGAGGTTTGTGATTTCAGTTTTTGTTTGAATAATATCAGGAGATTTTAGTTGGACATTGCTTAAGTTGTTATGGATAAAGATCTCAATGCCTGCTTATTTTGGATGTTATAACCATTTGTGATTTTTTTTTAATTTTTTTTTTTTGTTTCTTTAGGTGGACACAACGGTGTCAGAGGTTACACCTACCAGTGCAGCTTTTACGCCTGTGGTGGATGAGGTTTGTGAATTGATTTGTTGTTTGAATGGAGCATGATCACCCTTTATGGTGACTGGCTATAAAGCACACTGACTGTAATTTCATTTGGTCATTACAATTCATTTACATGCTCTTTATTTTACAGGACAAGGCCACATTCCATGCTGTGGACCTGACCTCCGAGCCAGGATTCACCGTGCCAGTGACAGGTTTCATTAGGATCTATACCACTGATCTCCCACACGAACTAAGACCAACTCCTGGTGAATACGGTTGGTGACAAAACAGAAAGATTATAGATTATGTCTATAATTATGTGTATGATTATGTATTTGTGAGCATGGGCGCTATGCAGTTGTTGATTCACATGCCGTAATGTGTTACTTGCATGTGGTATGGTTGATGTTAATGGAAAAAGTGTTGTTATACATTTGGCAACACTTGAAGATGTTTGTAACTATGTATGCCAGTTTGATCCTCTTGATCAAAAAGTTCCACAAGCTTTGTGCAAACAGTTAAATGTAGACTTTGAGAAGCAGGATAGACAGATGTGTTCATCATTTGGCATGTTGGGAACTCCTTGCATGAGTGGCAACATTGTGGCTGATGGTAACTGTTTCTTTCGAGAAGTGTCTCAAGCTGTGTCTGGTAATTCCTTGAAAGAGTGATTTTTTTTTTTTTTTTGTTGGCTCTGCCTTTTTGTAGTATATTTCGTAGTCTAGGTTTTTTGGTAGTTAGAGTTTAGTTAGAGTTTTGACCATCCCTCGTTGTGAGGCGCTTTTTGTTTCACCCGGTGTGTCCTGTGACACCGAATGAAGATCAACTGCTTCATCCCTAACTCTGCACTCGAGTCTGCTTCCTCCAGTTTCCCCCATGTCAAATATAGGGTTAATCTCACGCATAGACAGAATATTAAAGCTAGAAGTGCAAAGACTTATTGTGGAAGTGCCGAGTTTATGTTTGTGTTAGTGGAGGTGTCAGAATTAAAAGGCAGCAGGTAAAAGCACAGGCTGAAGATTTTGTTTTTGTTGTTATGCAGCGCTTTTTAGACAAGGTTAGAGATGGTCCAGATTTTGTGTGTTGTGTGTGCGCCATATGTTGTTTTGACAGCAGGTGTTACCGTGCAGGAGAGATTATTATAGGAAGAAAGCCGGAGTTTGTTTGATTGCAGAAAATTACACGTGTGCACTACAAGCTGTGAAAGGCAGTGTCGTTGGTTAAACACACCTAGAAGTCAGCTTTGGATCTGTTACACATGCCATTATAAAATTAATAAGGGTGAAGTGCCAGCTGAAAGCATCAAAAACAATTTGGCACTTGACCCTATTCCACTTGAACTGGCATGTTTAAATAAATTAGAACAGTACTTGATAGCCCTGCATATACCCTTTATGAAGATGTTAGCCTTGCTTAAAGGTGGGCAAAATGGAGTCCATGGACGTTGATGAAGAAAATATACTGACACATACAAAACTTGAAGCCAAATGGTAACCGTCTCGGCCCAGCCTGTAACACCTACTGTGCTGCCCCCCCCCCTTTTTTTTTTGCCCTGATTGGTATGTTTAGGATTGACTGCATTTTCAAAATCAAAGAATCTGTCTTGGTTGAAATTGTTTACCTTCCTGGCTTTAGAATCTGATTTGCCTCTTCTAGTGGTGTAACATTAAGGTCTTGGCTAGAACTAAAAAAAAAAAAAATAGAAAAGACCAAATAATTGAATCCTGTGAAAGACCAGGTATACATGAGCTCTGTGATTCTATTGTTCTTTTGTAAAGCAAACATGATTTGCCAATGATTAGAACACTGTAAGAAGTCAACGTGTGATTTGTGGTTGGAAAAGTAAATCAGTAATTGGGAACACTGTAGCCACTGTAAGGCACTAGAGGCCTGGGGTCGGGTGGAAAAGCAGCTGGTGGGAAGAAGTAGGGACGATTCGCTCTCCCAGGGATGGTTTACCCTCCCAATACTCAGAGACATAATCCATTTCTGTAAGGATTTGATTTACTCTCCTTACGTGAATAGGAATGATTTGTGTTTTCTGAGTAGTTTTTGCAAGTGATTAGAGGGTACGAGTAAGATTAAAAGCGGGTGGAGGGGTCATTTGAAAAGAAAATGGGAAATTATTTTAGCGGAAGGCCTGAGATTGGATTTACCGGTCCTGTGAAGTACATGCATGAGAATTATGGTACTGAGAGTGTTCAATTTGTTGCCACATGGGTCAAAATGACTGCAGACGATAGTCTTCTCAAATTTCCTCAAAAAGGGTAATTCGATCGATCTAGATTAGAAAAGAGAGGTTAAGTTCTCTTCCAGAACAAAGTAAGCACTTATATGCTCTCCGATTCTGGAGCAATGAAAGCAGGCACCGTACTGCTGAATCTCAAATATCTTCGCTTACAGATCAGAATAAGAAGTTAATGGCTTAGTTAGAAGAAAAGAAGAAAACAACGCAAACAGAAAATAAACCAAGCAGTCAGGTAGATCTGACTTCAAAAACTACTAAAAACGATCAAATTTAAACACCTTTACCCTGTAAAAGAGATAAAAAAGGTCTAGCGAATCTAGTAATGAAACCACTGATGATGATGATTGGATTGTGCAACATTCAAAGTCCAGAGCACATCGTCAAGAAGACAATGAAGAATGTGTAGTCACTAGAAATAAAGGAAAATCAGCAAAATTGGCTCTCCTCATTACAATGGGAAAAGATGTTGTCTACAAACCTTGGAGCGTCAAAAGCAATAGTGGGAGACTTTCCCAAAGATGTTCGAAAAAACAAACAAAAATGGTTAGAAGAGTGGGAATCAGTATGCAATATTTACAGGCCTCACATGCTCAATTGTTAAAACTGACCCTACCAGCTAATCTAAAAGACAGAATTGTTAATGTATGTGACATTCCCTGTGATCCCACAGATCTTGCCAGAACCACACCAGAGAAAGCAATGACATTTTACAACACCATAGCTCTAGCAATTGATCGAGAAGTAGAACAGCAGGTCGATTTTCTTCCTCTCACAAAACTCAAACAAGGAAAAGATGAAAACCCACGAGAACTGTATGAGAGAATGCTGGTAATGACAAAGGAGAGCTGTGGTTTGTCACGAAGTATGGTTAATAACCTTCCACCAGGTTACATACAGAATATATTTGTGAACAGTCTCCAACCAAAGATCAAGTCAAAGGTGTTAATGACAGTTGGATGGCCAGGAAAAACACTAAGTGAATTGAGTGAAATAGCCCAACACCATTCGGATTACACAGAACAGAAGGAGTATAAAATGAATGAAACGCTAATGTTTGCCCAAGTATCTCGCTACACAGGTGGAGCAACCAGAGGGAGGCACAATGGCAGAGGAAACTTTAAGAAACAGAGATGGGACCAGGGACGTGGATCACAGAACCACTCACCCATCCTATACAAAAATCAAGATAAGTGCTACTATTGTGGTGACCCCAACCATTGGGTAAGAGACTGCCCATATAGAGAATCTGAATCCAGATCCATCCTGCCTACGGCACCTCCATTGGATAGCCTGACGGAATCCCAACAGACCCCACGGCATAATCAATAGAGCTGTCAGGACAGTAACCCAATTGAAACAGAACCAAATGTGGTCCAAGCTCCACTAATCAAATTGGCAAAAACAGACGAAGAACCTCATTTGATGATAGATGTAAATGGAAAATCAACCTCATTCCTAGTAGATACTGGAGCTTCCCTTTCTACTATAAAACCAACAAATTCGACAAATTTAAAAGCATCTGAGGAAACAGTAAGAGCCGTGGGGGTTGGAGGTGTTCCTATGTGTCTATCCGTATCTGAGCCTACTACCGTAACAATAGGCCCCTTTACTGAGAGCATGTCAACTTTCACAACTTCACACTCTTTCCTTTTGTCTGACACCACACCCGTCAACCTATTAGGGCGAGATTTGTTATGTAAATTCAATTGTACCATCTATTGTAGCCCAGATGGTATATTCCTAGAAACTAACCAAGATAACACAACAGCAGTACTAGCGGCTCTACTAGATCAACCGATGAACAAAGAAAAAGGAGAAGTCTATGATAGGATAGTAGCCAACATGCCACAATCAGTGTGAGCCTCCTCCTCCAATGATATTGGTTTGATCAAATCTGCTGAGCCAGTACAAATTCTGCTAAAACCAGACGCCACCCTGCCTAGAACTCCACAGTACCCTCTCTCTCAGGAGAAAAGGGAAGGCATCCGTCCTATTGTTCAATCTTTGTTAGACCAAGGAATAATTGTACCATGTAGTAGTCCATGCAACACACCCATTCTCCGTGTTAAAAAACCAGGGAAACCAGAATATAGATTTGTGCAAGACCTAAGAGCTATTAACGAGGTAGTGCTCCCACGCTTTCCGTTAGTTCCAAACCCTACCACTGTATTGTCTTCAATACCTGCCAATTCTAGTTACAGAAAAGAAGGCACTACAGAGATCAAGTACAGTATAGTGCCTGTGCATACAGACAGCCAGTATTTGTTTGCATTTACCTACGATGAACAACAGTATACATTTACAAGATTACCCCAAGGGTACACTGAGTCACCTACCATTTTTTTCTCGCATTTTGCATAATGACCTTAAAGACCTTCTTTTCCCAGGAGGCTCCACTCTGATCCAATATGTAGATGACCTTTTGTTAGCCTCCCCCTCTGCCTCTGCTTGTGAAACCGACACCTGCGTCCTTCTCAGGGCTCTGGCTACAAAGGGGCACAAAACATCACTTAAGAAATCCCAACTGTGTCTGAGTTAAGTCCAGTACTTAGGACATACCCTATCCGGCTCTACAAGAGTCCTTACTCCTTCTCGAGTGAAAGCCATATTAGATGTACCGAAACCCATAAACATGTCCCAGATGAAAGCGTTTCTGGGGATGACTGGCTACTGTAGACAATGGATAATGGAATATGCAATCACTCGCAGCACCGCTCCAGGATGTGTCCAAACCTTCAACTTGTACTCAACCTCTCACTTGGTCACCTGAAGTCGAAGACTCATTTTGTAAGCTAAAGCAAGCGTTGCTATCGGCTCCTGCTCTAGGGCTTCCAGACTATGACCAACCTTTTACAATTTTTGTACAAACGTGGGTTTGCACAATCTGTCCTCACACAGCGCCAAACTCCGCTTACAGACCAGTTGCCTATTTCTCCTCCAAACTGGACCCTGTAGAAAGGGGACTGCCACCTTGCCTAAAAGCTGTAGCTGCAGCTGCACTTGCAATTAACAAATCTGCTGATATCGTTTTAGGTTCTCCACTCACCGTCATGGTTCCCCACGACGCCCTCACTCTGATCACTAGAGAGGCACACAAGCATGTGACAGGGACCAGAGGCAAAATATGTACTAACACTCACTGCCCCACACATCACACTCAAAAGATGTTCTATTCTTAACCCTGCTACACTATTGCCCACAGAAGATGATGGTGATCCCCATAATTGCATGGATGTTGTTGCATGTTCTTCCAAGCCTCGTCCTGATCTTTCAGAAACACCTCTTTCTAACCCTGATTTTGTTTTCTACACCGACGGCTCAGCTTATAGAGAAAATGGAGTGCCTCATGCAGGGTATGCAATCTGTGGTAATTTTTCTATTATTGAAAGCGCTGCCCTGCCACCCTCAAGCTCCACCCAAGTAGCTGAGTTATACGCATTAATGAGAGCCTGTCGTCTTGCAGAAGGTAAGACTGTTACCATTTATACAGACTCCAGATATGCTTTTGGATGTTTACATGATTTTGGTACATTGTGGGCGAACCGAGGATTCATCACATCCTCGGGGACACCCGTCAAACATGGGAAATTAATTGGCAAACTATTAGATGCATGCCGACTACCTTCATCTATTTCTGTTGTTAAATGCAAAGCTCACACTAAAGGCAATGACTCTGTTTCACGAGGCAATGCCTTGGCTGACCATGCAGCCAAGGCAGCTGCAAAAATTAGGATTCCTGTCCATGCCCGCCAACAGTCCTGCTTCTCCTAATGATGTGGCTCTATTATAGGAGGCTGCTGATGAACAGGAGCAAAGGTTGTGGCTTTCTCATGGTTGTAAAAATGTAAATAACCTGTGGGTCCACGACGACGGCCGCGTCATGGCTCCCATTTCTCTGTACCCGTGGCTAGCTCGCATGTCACATGGCCAGTCACATGTGAGCAAAGGGGGGGATGTGTCTGACAGTATTGAAAGACTGGTATGCTCCAGGATTTACAACCTTTGCACAAAAGCACTGCGAGAAATGCTTAGTCTGTCAACAACACAACCCTGGTAAAGCAGTACCAACAATGATGTCGACACATCCTCCCCCACGTGGACCTTTTGAAGCATTGCAAATAGATTTTATCCATGTGCCAAAATGTGATGGATATGACAAAATTCTTGTGTGTATAGATGTGTTTTCAAACTGGCCTGAAGCCTGGCCGTGTAGAAAGGCTGATTCTGTTTCTGTGGTAAAATGCCTACTGAAAGACATTGTTCCTAGATTTGGTATTCCACTGTGTATCAACTCAGACAGAGGTACACACTTCAAGGGAGAAGTACTAACTGAACTCTATGAATCACTTGGGATCAAGCAAAATCTTCATTGTCCATACCATCCACAGTCTGCAGGACTAGTGGAAAGACATAACGGTATCTTGAAAAACAAACTGGCCAAACTGTGTGCTGAAACAGGCCTGAGATGGACAGTGCTGCTACCCCTTGCCTTAATGTCTATGAGGTCTACACCCATCAGGAAACACAAACTCACGCCTCATGAAATCATCACGGGCAGACCAATGACTATACCAAGCAACACAGTGCTTTGTATAAAGAATACGGATCTCCATGCAATGGATGAGTCCATGATAGCCTTTTGTTCTGCTTTAACCTCCACTGTGCAATCAATCCACAGACAAGTAAAAGCTGTCCAGTCTTCCCCCAGCGACAAACCGTGCCACGATATCCAACCCGGTGATTGGGTCTGCGTCAGAGAGTTCCGGAGGAAGAATGCCCTGAAACCACGCTGGTTAAAACCCCAGCACGTCTTACTGACTACCAACACAGCAGTCAAGTGTGAAGGCCGCTCCACCTGGATTCACGCATCCCACTGCAAAAAGACACCTCCTCCTCCATGAACCTGAAATCAACAAGACCTTTCTTCGCCCTATGCGTCATCCTCCTCACCACCAACGGTGCCACCAAATGGAGGAGACCTTCTCACCAGAAGGACAGCGCAGGCTCCAGAGGCCCAAAAGCAGACGTGGAATCTCTACAGTCATCAGAGACGCAGAAGGACAGCGCAGGCCGCAGAGGCCCAGAAGCAGATGTGGAATCCCCACAGTCTCCAGGAACGCAGAAGGACACCGCAGGCCTCAGAGGCCCAGAAGCAGACACTAGACAATCACTGAGACACAGGGATATCCTGAGCGGAATACGTGCGACCCACAAACCCTACAAGCGCGATCTCTCCAGAAAGGAGAATCCCAGTGATAATGGATTATCACCCTCAACGAACACCTACCTCCAGTTGGCAAGAATGGTAGCTGATAACAGCCATAGGCCTAAGAATTGTTATGTCTGTGGGTTCATTCCACATAGCACCAGAGAAGGACTCCCATTAATGACCTTACCTATAACTCCCTGTGACTCTTGTTTTGTGTTGAATTCCAATGCCACCGAAAATTGTGCCTGTTTGCACCCACCTCACACTAGACAATTACACTGTAACAAATCCATGACAATTGTTATTCTTGCAACACCCCTAACCCTATCACACTTACAATAGTTCCAAGGATATTAAAATGGTGTATAGAAGGAAAAGGAAGCATTTACTTAGGAACATCCAAATGTAATTATACGTATAGTTCTCCAGAAGAACAAAATTTTGAGTCCAAAACTAATGCGTTATCTAAACAACAGCCTACTAGAAGCTATAATGACCTTGCAAAACTAGTAAACCATTGTTCTATACCCCTACCCAAAGGGGTGTATTGGATTTGTGGCATGAAAGCTTATGAATTTGCCAATAGGGTGGTCAGGAAAATGTGGCCTGGGCCATGTGGTACCAGCCATGAGAGTCCTGACTAGGCCACCCGAGATCCACATTGTCAAAAGGGACTTATATACACACACACAAACACCATTGACACGATTTTTTGGTGCCCTTATTCCTAGCTATGGAGTCATGTCAGCTCTAGATCAAATAAGAGACCTCTCCCATGCAGTTGAAGATCTGGCAAACACCACTGCAACAGGTATGTCCCTAATTTCGCAAGAAATGACGGCAGTAAGGCTGATGGCTTTGCAAAATCGTGCCGCGTTGGATTACTTATTGGCCTCACAAGGAGGCGCTTGCGCAGTCATTGGGACTGAATGTTGTACGTTTATACCACTGATCACTTGAATAGCATAGCCAAAACACTACATAACCCCATCAGAACTAGTTTGTTTGATTGGTTGAGGGAGAAACTAGGGACACTAAGTTATGTCATTTTGGAATTTGTCTTGTTTGGATCCGCCATTCTGTTTGTCATAACCATCCTGATGTCCTGCTTCAAGTGTCTTTTTAAATCACTTATCACCACAACAAACACGAGGATAATGTACTCCAGCACAACCCAAGCTGCTCTACAACCGGAAGAAAATTCAGATGAAAATCCAGATTCCCTTTTTGCGATTATGATTGAATAAGAATTTATTGTTTCACTTAGGCTGATATTTTTGTTTTAAAATTATTTGACGTTTGCTTGATTTTGATACCCTTTTAATCGTTCAATGTTTTTTTTGATTTTGATACCTTGTTTTGAAATTGTTCGATGTTTGCTTGATTTTGATACATTTGAACCTGATTTTCAATCACAAAAAAAAAAACAAACAAAGTATGGATTGATGAAGAAGTATATATATTGACACATAGAAAACTTGAAGCCAAACTCCTACTGTGCTGGCCCCCTTGATCAAGGTAACCCTACTGAGCTGATCCCTAGATCAAGGTAACCCCTACGGAGCTGGTCCTTTGTTCGAGGTAGTACATTGGGGATGGTGTAGACTTGCTAGCTGAGCCAGCAGACACCACCTAGGTGCTACCCCAACCCCATGATGTGGATTCTTACCTTTTGTCCGTCTGGCCCTGACTTCCCGACCTAAAGGTGTATCTGTCGTGGCCTACCCCCTTTCTTCCCCCTTTTGTTGTTCAATCCTTTCCCGTGCCCCCCTATCTTTTGCTCCATCCCCATTTACATATGGCTGTTTTCCCCCTGCCTTTGTTGTCCAATCCTTTCCCGCACCCACCCTACCTTTTGCTCCATCCCTCTTTTGCATATGGCTGTTTTCTGTATAAAAGTGTCGTTCTTCATTTGCTCTGGGTCAACTCACTGGATCAGATACCCTCTGTGACCGTCAGTTCACCAGTGTGCCGGCATGCTTCTTAATAAACACACCACCACAGCAAACCTCTCAACTGGGCTCGATGATTTCTTCGACACTGTTTACTCTTTCTAGGTTTTTTCCATATAAATTAAACTTTTTATTTTCACTGATTTTCTTTTTTGAAAAGAACATTACTTTTTTCTACTGAAAATTTTAAACCCCATTCTGCTCCCCATTTTTCCACTTGATTTATCCCTTCCTGCAATTTCTTAACAATGTGATTTATGTTCCCTCCCCTCTTCCATAATGCCCCATCATCAGCAGACAAAGATCTTCCCATTCCTGCTGGTATACTGTCAAATATATCATTTATCATTATTGTAAACAGTGTAGGACTTATAACACTCCCCTGCGGTGTACCATTCTCTACAACATAATTCTCTGACATCTCTGATCCAATTTTCACCTGGATGACCCTTTCCCTTAAAAAATCCATAATCCAGTTAAATAAGTTTCCCTCAGTTCCCATATGGTGCATCTTAATCAGCAGACCTTCTCTCCACAACATGTCATATGCTTTCTCGACATCAAAGAACACTGCAGCCACCGTTTCTTTATTTACTTGTGCTTTCCTGATGTCATCTTCTAGGCACAATACTGGATCCATTGTACCTCGACCTCTTCTAAATCCACTTTGATATTTAGTCACTAGTCCCCTTTTTTCAATATAGTACATGAGCCTCTCGTTTATCATTCTTTCCATTATTTTATTCCTATATGTGATGTAAGTGCTATGGGCCTGTAGTTTATTGGCTTACTTGGATCTTTCCCAGGTTTCCTGATTGGGATGATTATTGCTTCCTTCCAACTTCGTGGGATCTTACCCTCTTTCCAGTCTTTATTGTATAATGTTAATATTTTCATTAATCCCCCTTCACTTAGATGTTTAATCATACTATAACATATACTATCTTTACCGGGTGCACTCCTTCTTGTTTTAGCTATTGCTCTTTTCATTTCTCCGATGGTAAATCTAACTCACTTTCCCTACTATCATTTCTTTTTAACACCTCCCTGTTTTCATTTTTAGTTTTCTCCCTGCCATATCTTCCCTCCTCAGTTAGATTGTTTGAGCTGTGCACTGCTACAAAGGCCTTAACCATTAACTCTGCCTTCTCTACATTGGTTACAGCCACTTCAACCCCAGAACTCAGGACAGGATAATTCCAATTCCTCCTGTCGCCCCCCATTTTCCTCAACATTCCCCAGACTTCTCCTATCTTGGTAGTGCTCCCAATCGACCCACAAAACTTCCTCCAATACGACCTCTTTGCTTGTCTTAGTGTTTTCCTTACCACTGCTTGCGCTGGTTTATATTGGATTAGATGTTGAAAATGATATTTTTAAACTTAAATGCCTTGTTTCTGCTCTTTACCGCTTGCTTACATTTCTCATCCCACCATGGTACTAACTTATTTTTCTTCCTGCCTGTACTTTTAGGTATAGTGCTGGCTGCTGCTGTTATAATCCCCTGCTTTATTTCCCTATCCGTCATTTCCACTTCCATATTATCACCTATCTGAGAGAAAATAGTGTATTATGAGCATTAAAATCTCCACACCACACTGTGTTCCCATTACTCTTACCTACCATTCCTTCCAATTTCACAATGTCCAACTGCCTGCATGGATTATAAACATTTATTATTGTTATTTTCCTCTTTCCTATCCATACTTCTACTATAATACTCTCCATCTCAACTCCAATTGTCAGGTTCAGACAGACAACTGGACCCACAGAGCAGATCAGAGACTGACAGGTGTAGTGAGGCGGTTTATTGACAGTCCGGATACGGTACACAAAAGGCAGTCAGCGGGGCAGAAGTACAAAACCACGAGGCAGGAGGAAAGTCCAAGAACAGGCAAGGGTCAAGAATCCAGAACACGGAGCAGACAGGCAGAAGTACAGGACGCTAGGCAAAACGGGTCGAAGAAACAAACAGGGTTGGTACACGAGGAAACGATGAAAACGCCAGAGAGTTACTCACAAGGATGAAGACAATCTAACAAGGACACACTGGGAGAGGCAGGCTTAAATAAACATGAGGGGAGGAGCAAACGAGACACAGGTGAAAACAATAGGCAATCACAGGGAGTAAAGACACCAAGAATGAACACAAAAAGGAAGTGAGGGAAACCAAAATAAAACAGGAAGTCTACCCACAAACTAAAAGCCTGACACCAATATCAATAACCCTGTAAGGAATGACCTCTTTTACAAACATGACGCATCCTCCTCCTGTCCCTCCTTTCCTGTCTCTTCTGACTGCCACATATCCTTTAATAATGAACTCTAGATTTGGTTTTAACCAGGATTCCTGGATGCACAATATGTCTGTTTTTTCCGCGAATTGTTTAAATTCCTGACCATTAGCAATTAGACTTTTTGCATTCCACTGAAGGATTATCATTACTATTAATATTACCCGATACATGATGTTTCTTGACTGGCCTGTACACTCAACTCATCTCTTACCTCCTCCCATCTTATCCCTCTCATATCCAGATGGTGAACTGCTGCTTTGACTATAATCTGTATTCTCTCTGTTTTAGATTTAACATCTGCAGTTGCATTTATGACTCCTGCTATGAATGTCACCAATCTTTTTCTCCACCAGCATTTTCTTTTCAATTTCTTGTACCATACTCGTCATCCCTTGTTTCTCTTTATTCTGTTGCTTGCCACTGAAGCTCCTCTGTCCCACTCTCTTGTAAGCTTCAGCATAAGATACCTTTTCATTCACTTTTATCTGTTGCACTATTATTTCCCTCTTCATAGCCTTGCATCCCCAGTATGCATTTTGGTTTCACACCTGTCCCATATTTCCCATATTCATGGTCCCCTCCACACCTAGCACATCTTCTTTTCCCTTCGCATAGG
This sequence comes from Nibea albiflora, assembly GCA_014281875.1. Taxonomy (NCBI): domain Eukaryota; kingdom Metazoa; phylum Chordata; class Actinopteri; family Sciaenidae; genus Nibea; species Nibea albiflora. The sequence goes on along the minus strand of CM024799.1, from coordinate 8,141,649 downwards.
TTAGCAATATGTCCATACTCCTGACAATTGAAGCACCTCATTGGTTTTGGGACAAATTCTCTCACCTTGTATTTTACAAATCCAAAATAAAGTTCTCTTGGGATAATCTCTGCATCAAACTCTACCATTACTGTTTCTGATTCTTTTTTCTCAGGTCCTCTTGTCACTCTTAACATCCTTAACTGTGGCATTTCTCATTTTTAAATTTCCCACTAGATCCTTCATGCTGATACCAAGGGGAACCCCTGTTATCACTCCCTTACACCCATTATTCTTCTTTCCTATTTTCACTGTTTTTGTAACCTTCATTTTTCCAACACTATTTTCTGAGCTTTTTCTACTTGTGTTTCTGAGTTACACCCAATTATCAGGTTCCCATCTCCTAATACTTTAAGTATACCTAACTTCCCCCACTTGTGCCCTAATTATTTTTGTGATTTTTAGTGGATCCATCTTCTTTACTCCCCCTTCTCCCTCAAATCTCACCACTACATTGAGAGATCCCTTCTTCCCACTCTTTACCTACCTCTCTGCCCCTCACTCTCCATGCCTTCCAAACTATCTTTATCTTCCTTCTTTCTCTTTCTCCCACTTGCCCATCTCCCCCTTCCCCCTCTCCCTACCTGCTCCCATTCACTTCCTCCTTTATCTATCTCATAGTCCTCTTCACTCATTTCCATACTGTTGTAGCTGTCTCCGTCCCTCTCCCTTCCCTCCATTTTGCCCCTGCTTACTGAAAGTAGCGCTAGGGTCTGGACCACGGTACTGGACCTATACAGGTCGTCGGCCGATACCCTCACAATCTACTCTCTGTAAGTTACCTACCTACTTTCTACCTCCCAATCACAATGTTACACACTCTGTTCAAATTTATTCTCCGCTCTCCGCTCTCCAACCTCTCGACTTCCTGCTCCTCAATCGCTCACCTACCACTGCATCATTCACCAGCAGGCCTTATGTGCAAAAGTGATCGGCTTTGAGCACGTGATGACTCTTGTCGTGAAGATCATAAACAGCATCCGCTCCAGAGCACAGAACATTCAAGGTACTGTTGGAGGAGCTGTCAACTGAATATGGTGACCTGCTACTACACACAGAAATCCGATGGCTCAGCAGGGGACGGAGTCTGCTTGTTTTTTTGTCACTTTTGAGTGAAATCAAAGAGTTCATGCAGTCCAGAGGGGAAGACACCACTGCTGACTGACCTCTCTGCTTTCTGTCATACTTTGTCTTCTGCGGGTCTTGGAGCACAAGACGGTGAGGAAATTTGGGACGGCCCAGGTGTACCTGGAGGCGGAGGAGTACGAGTGGTGCCGCACTTGGCTCTGACCATGCTGGAGGACACTGACTGGACACTTGACCGTGCATTTTTAACGGACATTACTGGGAAACTGAACAGTTTGAACTGCGAGCTGCAAGGCAAAGCTAAGACTGTTGCTGATATGATAAGTGCTTTCAATGCATTTAAAGCCAAGATGAACATTTTCTCTATGCATTTACTGACAAAAAAGGTGCTGCACTTTCCCTCTGTGCAGATGGTGCTGAAAGACAATGCTTCTGCATCTGAGGCTTTTGACAAAAGCGCAGAAAGGTACTCTCAGGTCATAAAAAGACTTGGGCAAGAGTTTGAGAACAGGTTTTGTGACCTGGATCAGCTTGAACCATGTGTGTCATTCATTTCTAATCCTTTCATGAACATGGACATATCATGCATTGCTGAGCAGTTAAGTGCAACGTTCAGCCTGGATGTTGGACAGATGGAAATTGAAATTGTAACATTGCAAAATGACCTGTACCTCAAAGCCTATCAGGCTGCACCAAACTTTTGGTGCCTTGTTGACACAGAAAAGTACAGTGGTGTATGTACAGCAGCTATGAAGGTTGCAAGCCTGTTTGGTTCAACCTATCTTTGTGAATCAGCTTTTTCTGACATGAACTTCATCAAGAACAAACACAGAACACGCCTCACTGATGTACATCTGCAAGACTCAGTCAGAGTTGCACTGTCAAGTTACACACCAGAGTACAACATACTGGTAAACAGCATGCAATGCCAGGCTGACAAAGAAACGGATACCAGATTTGGTGTCTAGTTCATAATTTATTAAATGTGCTTGTAAAATGTAACAATTGTTTGTTAAAATGTTAACAATGTAAAATCTGCAGACTTAAGTGTGAAGTTCAAAACATAATCAGATTTATTTTAAAATCTGAAAGTTTATTTTTGTATTTTACATGATTTATTAATTGTACAAACGTGGTGCAAAGTAATTCATGATTTGTTAAAAAATGTTAGTGGCTAGTAAAAATGGGACATTGAGATTTCCTAGGACTGTTATAGAAATGATTATTTAAAAATGTTTTTGAAGTTTTTTTTTTCAATTTGAAAAACACTTGCACTAAGACAAAATATAGAAATAAAGTGTTGCATATTGATATTTATCTGTTCCCGATCTTGTTAAATCATTGTTGATATTCATTGTGAGAAATCATTAACATGATCAGTGTCTTCGCAGAGATGAATATCATTAACTATTAATAATGACATTTAGTTAAAGGTAAATTGAGCAAATTGGCTATTTCAGAAGTGTGTATCAAACTGGTAGCCCTTCACATTATTCAGTACCCAGGAAGTAGCTCTCGGTTTCAGAAAGGTTGGTGACCCCTGTCATACAGACAGCACTGGTACAGTCAGGCTACATTCATGATTTTGTACAGTCATACTAATATTTTTTCAGGCAGTTAATGCCATATTTCTGCTTTAACACCAATCATTCAAAATGTATTACAACCCCACAACTCCCTCTAGTGACATTACATCTATAGTACAGTGACTGTCTACCTCACTGCCTACAGGCTGCACACTACCTTCACTATATATGCTCTCGTATAACCAGGTATATTTAGAACAGTGTCCATACTGACTGACTGACATTTTGGCCTTTGTCTGCAGATTAATTCCACAACCAATATGTTATGTTCCACTGAAGTTAGATACACGCTACAAGCTACAGGATGAATAAATCCCCCGTCGTTAACTTCGCTGCCATTTTGACTGGAAAGGAGCCTAATTTATGTCACCACCCTGCACCTGTGTGGTACAACTAATAACTACTAAACATGCAAAAGAGTCAGTATGCAACCATGAATTAATACAATGAATACAGTGATGAGCAACTAATAAATGCATGAGTGAACATTGACAGTGGCACGTCCACAGCTGTGCCTCCAGTTATTCCCCAAGTAAACCACTATATGGGGAGGAAAGAAGTATTCCTTTCCTCTGAAGCACCATGTGAAGTGTCTGCTTCTGATCAATTATCAGCTGTCAGTCAGATTTAATAGCTGCAAATATATTTTGGTCTAATGATCAGAGCCTTAGACTTGATTGACCAAACTGTGATCAGCTGCTCTGGAGTTAAAAACGAGCTTAATCAACTCAGAGTTCAGTGTTTATTTAGAGATGACTGAACTTTCTGGAACAGGCCTCAGATACATGGCTACAAGAACCACAGGAAGCCTCAAGCTAACCAGAAACTATTATACAAACCATTTAAAGTGTACACATTTTTATATACATTCAAACAGCCTGTCTGTGTGTGTGTATAAAGGTATGTGTGTATTAAAGCATGTATCACAGTAAACCAGTGTTTGGTAGATTATTTCTACGTTGTAACAATGCTTATTGGCATTGCAGCTCATACCATTGGAAATCCTGATTATTTTAAAAGGTGCCACATTTGCATTTGGGACATGCATTTGTGGGATGAGCAGCAGAGTTGATATGTGAGTTTGCCTCAGTAGCATTTGGAAGAACCATACACAGCCTGGCACCTGAACATGTGGAGGAACATTAAGTTCAGCGATGACTCCAGACTCTGCCTATGTCACTTGAATTGTAGGGTCTAAGTGTGTAGAAGATGCCGATAGTGCTGCACCAATAGAGTAAGATCTTTTGGTGGACGCTCACCCTCACAGAGCATGTTTATCAGAGACTACCTCCAGAATTTTTGAGTGGAGAGGATGCGCAGTCCTCACCCCATTGAACACTTGTGGGATCAGCTTAGCATGCTATTCATGCCCAACACAACCACTTTGTGACTTGTGACAAATGCTGATTGAAGAATGGGATACCATCCCACAGCAGTGTGTGTGACCATGCTGGTGACCAGCATGAGGAGCAGGTGTCAGGCTGTTGTGGCTGTGTAGGGTTCTTCCATATGCACATGCTACATAGGCTCCTGTATGTTAAATGAATAAATTGCCAAGATGTCTTGTTTCTTCAGACTTCATCTAATCAAATCATCCAATCTTCCAAACAAGCGCCGGCAGCAAAGAAAAGCTGTTTGGTTTAGATTTAGAAAATTTTACATACTCAGCTCTGCTGCTCATCCCTCAATTGCATGTTCCTTACAAATGTGGCACCATTTAAATAATCATTGCCAAAAAGCATTGTTCCAACACAGAAATAATCAATTTTAGTCCTACGTGGGTCTGTGTGTTAGGTGGTATTTCGAGTGAACTAGCTAATGCTGGCAGGGTCACCCAGTTGCACTGATTCCCATGCAGAGAAATCCCCTTCACTCATCCTAGAAGCCATCAGACGAATGGTAAACCTTTTGGATGGAAATATGGCTAATATCAGGAATGACTAAGGAATTTCTTTAAAGGTCAATGACTTCACAAAACACATTTTACCCATACCCATAACTAATGACAGTGATGACATTTTATTTCCAAAAGGTTCAAAGTCAGCTTCACTGTAACATATAACATAACACTTTTCTTGCTGTTACTCGACTAACAGACGGTGACATATTTGGTTGGATACTGAATTGTCGACACTTATGTTGGGTGCTCACCTTGAAACTGTTTGAATAAACTGAAAAAGATAAATTGAATAGATGTCAACATTTGAAATGTATTACTTCTAAAGTTTCCTTTTTGTCATGGCAACAATTTTGCTTTATTTCAGAATGCCTTAATGGTTGATCATGTTAAGAACATACAAGGAATTTCACCTACACACTAACAGACATACAGCAGAACAAGAACAACAGAGCTCAACAAAGTCATGTTTGCACCCTGAGTCTTCTCATGAAGAACAGTCTGCTCTTTGATGATGATGATGCAGCAGCTGCTGCTGCTGATGATGATCTGACAGTATCCAACTCTAACATTCAACTACTATTTACACTTACACTTTTCATTTGTCAGAAGACAGTATGGGGTGTCTCCATAGTTAGCTGAAGTAAAAGTTCCAAAACGTTCTAAAACTACCTATACCTATAAGCTGCATCAGCTTTCTGCATTCTCATTGGTCTTCAGCTTCTGAAGCTCCTCCTCCAACATGCTTATTCGCTGCAGCAGCTCCTTCCTGTCTTGCTGGGCGCTGAGCTCCGTCTGCTGCTCCACCTCCATGATCTTTCTCTCGTACCAACGCTCCAACTGAGTCAACACCGTCTCAAAGAAACGCTGAGTCACCTGACAGCATCATTTGAATTAGTTTTGGAGGTAAACTCTGAGAGTGAGCTGAGAAGCACAGCACCAGTCTGGTCTGAATGTTAAGGCAATTAGCTTAGCATAAAGACTGGAAGCAGGGGTTCTCTGGTTTCTATCTGTCAGCCTGATGATGAACTTAGCGACTTGTCTTTAGCTGTTTGTGCATACAAGTTTGTTACTGTTAGAAATGCAGAATTACAGAAATAAGACTCATGTTGTAATAAAATGGAATAATTCCATAGACTTAAATAAAACCAACATGTGGAACATATCGGGCTGATTGATAGGTTGCAAGTTCCTCCTAGTACACTCACCTCCTTAGCGTGCAGATTGTTTTTCTCCTGGCTGAATGTGGGCTCAATGGGTCGGTCAATGAAGAACTCCAGTGTCCTGGTGCTCTCTGTGTGTATCCCTGCACACCCGTGGGCACTCATCAGTTCTCCAAAGTGTTTCCTGTATTGTCCATCAGTGTTGTGTTCCTGTTGTTGGATCAGTCTGGATCCCTGGTCACTGATGCTGGACTGGCTGCTGCTGCTGCTGCTGGAGAAACCCTCCCCGCAAAGTTGCACCACTGATGCCATTGGATCCTTCTGCACTTCCAAGGCCTGCCAGTAGGGGTCAACAGAGCCCAGGAGGAGGTCTGAGGTAGGTTTAGCAGGCAGAGGAAACAGGGCTGTGTTCTCATAGTCATCTGAGGTGTAAACACAAAAAGAATAGAAAGATTGTGTTCAATGTTTTTATATATGCATAGCAAATAAAATACAAAAGACAAACATTCATTTAGTAGCTGACATATAACTCACACATAACTTACCACTCCAACTCCAAAACATCTTCATGCAAAGTAAGCATGCGCATCGCATGTACACATGCGATGTACACAGAAGCTGTTAAGTAGACCTTGACTTAAATTTTCAAAATGTGAAATGTGTGTGCTCTGAATGGAAAGCCAATGCAGTTTCACATCCTGTATTTAATGTTAAACAGTCACCACTCCTGATGGAATTTTGTCATGGATCAAGTGACATACCCTGTGTTTAAGTTAAAGCGGCAGGAAGTAAGCAGGGAAACACACTGCGACCTGGCTAACATGACAGAATGGTGTTGGAAACCTTTGGAGTAAACCAGGTACACAGCTCAAGAAAATACGTCATAGGTCTGTTTATGGAATGTTAATGGAATGTTCTAGATACCTTTAATCCAAATATGAGTTTGTCTCCATAAACAACCAATATAACTAATTAATCTCAGAAAGGCAGACAAGCAGACAGACGTTATGGTGTCACAGCTCACCTGTTGATGCTGGTGTAGTTATATATCATTGTTATTGGACATACCTGATGATCTCTTCACTTTCATTTCAAAGTACGTCCTCCTCCCCATCTGCTCCTGCACTGGGCCCTCCATACTGTGGGTAGATGCTGATGGCAGGATGTTGACGTAGTTAGCCAGTGAAGCACAGCTGTCTCCAGATGCCACGGACAGTAAGGGGAGTGATTCCAGGTCAGTGTCTGCCAGAGACTGCTCCACGGACGGTGAGGGGAGGAGTTTGTAGTATTGAGCTTTGGCTGGGATGTGGACATCTACGTCCTTCAGCTGGGACATACACCACTTCTTCAATTCACGACTCACTGCTGCCTGCTTGATAAGAGACAGAGCTGCTGTATGATCAAACCTGTTCTGTTCAAGATGACAAGAATCCATTTAAATTTCTATTCATGACTCTTGTCTTAAAATAATCCCAGAAGCAGCCACATTGACCCATGTGTTCCCTAAATGAAAAATAAAGCAGGGTCAGTTCCAGGTACCTGTGTCATCAGGGCTTCCTCTCTTAGCTGTGCAACTCTCTGCTCGGTCCTGTAGATCATGTTCTTCCTCTCTGACGCTGCTCTTTCCTGATTCAGGATGTCCAGCACTTTAATCTGACCAAGACAAAGTATAAAAAACCTGGATGTCTAACTATTTTTGGAACTTTATAGCATGAACTTTCGATATTGCTACTTTGTCTAGGCATGGAGCTCAGTCACTGAAGACGTGAAAGTAAACTGAAGCCCTGATCTGTAATCAGAGAGAGTAGAAGCAGACCTGGTGTCTGTTCCTGCATTCTATTTGGCCCAGCCTTCTGTCGACTTGCTCCTGGATGTCCAGGATGTGCAGCCTCATGTCCTCCTGTGTGACTTTCAGTTGGTCCTCAAGCTTCTTGAGCAAAGGCTTACAGTGGCATCCGTTGGCTGGTGCCTGAAGAGAGGGTCAGAAGTCTCAAACTGCACACTCAGTAGAGGGATTCCATGAGGTACGCTTTTAATGGTCTGTTCTTTTCTAGCAGATATGCTCAACAAAGCTCAGCACAATGAAAATCTAACCATAATGATTCTACCCTGTCAGTGCTGTTGGACCTTAAAATGTTTGTAGTTTAAAATGACTAACCTGTCTAATGTTGCCGTTCTTATCGCGGTACAGTGTGTAAAGCTGAAAGGCTTTTCCACCATCATCACAGAGCAGGTCCTTCTTCACGTGGAAGTCATTCTTGCCTTTTCTCAGACCGTCTTTATTCAGATCCTACAGGAGGAAAAGTAACAGATTACAAGAGGAAAGTTAGAGATTACAATCAGACAGTCAGAGTGGCTGGATCATTTCAGACCCAGCCTCTCTCCTATAACTTGTTTCCTGCCACTCTCTCCACCCACTTATTTACCTGCTGCTCATACTTCTGATTAACTCCAATGTTGTGAAGTTTGAGTCTTTTTACTGATTTGGATCACTGACTCATCGCCAGTCATTTCATTCATTTTAATTAGTGCTGTGCTGGTAGCCCTCCTTTGGGCAATTAAAAAAGAGCAGGTTGCAGGTCCTCAAACACTGAAGGCAACATTGTTTGCTTCAGTGAAAGCCAAGGAAATCAACACCACAATAAACAACACACCACAATGAAGTGACCTGTGTCTAGTCTACAGTGACGAGGTAGCTGTCATGTGACAAATGAACAAGAGACAAACTTGAAGATGCACAGCTGAGTCGTGAACTACTCCTCTCTGTTATCATGCTACCACCGCTGCCGTGTGGTGAGGGAACGTACTGCATGGAAATTAATGAGTCACTCACTGAGACAACTCATTACTCCTGAGTCATATAAAAGATTAGTTCAAGTTGAACAATACGTTCACGACCGACACACCACTAGTTACCTCAGTCGCCCTTGTTTTCCTCATCCTACCTGCCTGATTATCCAGGTTCAGAACAGGATGTTAGACAGCTCACAGCCAGGCAGTTGATCTATCACTGAACCGCCAATGTTCAAGCCCTCATTTAAACTGTGGACTAGCTGAACATACTGGTCCTAGTGTCTCTGTTGTTGACCTACCTGTTCCTGGATTCCCCTCCTCTTATGGTGGTGGTAGGGGCTGCTGAGGAAGGCTGGGATCTTGTGGTAATGCTGCTGCTGCTTCTGGTGTGGACCTATCTTGAAGGGAGTCATGCTCTCCATCTGTTCACTGCTTCTGGTTTCCTCAACCACAGAACTGCTGTCCTGCTCAGGACACACAGAAAAGAGGCAAAACATGTCATTTAATTGAAAAGCCTTACCTCCACTATGCTTGGAAGAATTATTACTTCCAAGCAAAGTAAATTTGCCTTTACTTTGTTTGGGAGAATGTCTACTCTGGTGACAGACTGGGTCCTGCGCTCGGCTGTCAGTCTTTCTCTTTGTTTCCTTATTGTTCTTCCTCGCATGAAGCGATGCACCTGAAAACAATTACAAAATCTGCTGTGGTTACATTACCCAAGGAACCTGGGAGGGACATTGGATGATGAGCTGTCCAATCACTTACAACACTGCCATGATAACTTTCAGATTGATTTGAGCATGTTCGGCATGCATTGAGATCACTCTGCAGTTCATCCAGAATGCAGCAGGCTGACTGGTCTTCAGCTTACACAAGTTCTCAAGTGGCTTCAGATGGCAGCTCAAATCTGATTCAGTACACTGGCACCTGCCTACCATGCTGTAAATGGTTCCAGGCCACCCTACATCCAGGACATGGTTGCACCATGCTCTGCCACGATCATTGTTGTATGTAAGACAACTTGATTACTACATTTTGAGAACCTTTCATTTCATGAACCTACAATTAGACAAGATGTTTGATAATTCTATTAAAATTGTAATTGCTATGTAATAATAGTTAGAGATACAAATCATATTTTTGATTTTGAATAGTAGAAATCATGTTTTGGTTGAAGCTTCTGTCTCTAAGTAATAAGAGTTGATCATGCAGATACCAACCTGAGGAGCTCTGGCCAGGAGAAGTGCCACATCTTTGTTGTTGTTGTCTCTGGCTTTATCCAGGGCTGTTTTACCTGCCTGGAAGTGAGCAGTACATCATGAACATTAGACAAAACACACACTGGCATTTCATATGACAAACTTTTTAAAGAGAGCAGAGCTGGGACAACCCTGAAATGATCTCATGACACTGCCCATACAGAGCAGGTCTAGACTGCACTCTTTGTTACATCATTCACAGACACACAACAAATCCCATTAAGATCAAGCACTCAGAAACAGAGAGAAGAGACAGAGGTGTCTGACTAATAATATATATGCTTCAGGTCACCAAAGGCTACAACTTCTAACTCACGTGCAGTGTTTTGACTTTGTGCATGCAGTCCCCATGTCCAGGCACTGTCCACATTGTTTTGGACCAATGGTACTAATTATGTGCCACTTAATGTTAATTATATGCTGTAGATCACTAATCAGCTTAAGCAGATGCGCCTCATTAAGTCAATCATTGGCGCTCCCTTATTTAGTTAACACTAACCTCTCGAGTTACTCATCTTTGTTCATTTTCATCAGTGCATATGTCATTATTCTTACTGCTTCATTTCATAGCATATGGTTTACGTTAATTATTATCTCAGATGTTCAAATCTTCACATTTAGTTTATTCTCTTTTTACAGTAACAACACACACACACTCACACGGTAACAATAAAACAAGGAGCAAGATACAATTCAGAGTGTGAGAGTGTGTTATTGAGCTGGACGGATTACCACTATTGTCATCGTCATCATTGTTCGTAGGGGACAAACTGTGGAGGTGTGCAGTCACAGAACAGCATCCAGATAATTCTATTTCATCATTCTTATTAGACTTATTAACTTATTTATTAGTTTTGTGATCAGCCAACACTTCTTTTATAAGTTTGATTGTGTATAAGAAAACTACACAATCAAAGTGCAGTATGGGAAGTGAAGGATGGATTGCTTTTGGGGTTTTCATAGCTGCAGACTAGGACCTATATAAACTCTGAACATGTCAGCCTGTACTGCAAAGAGTTTGACTACTCCATTTTCTTCATTCTCTCCCAATGTTATGAATGTGCAGTTAGTCACTGTAGTACTGTCAGTCATATTTCATGATATGAGGATAATCAAAAGGTAAAGCTATCTGGACTCCACATCCAGCTTGTAGATGGTGGTGTGTTTGGTGTGTTTGGAACTTACATTGTTTCTGATTGTACCATCAGCTCCTGCCTCCAGTAACACCTGAACTGTCCTCTTATGATTCAGAGCAGCAGCCACGTGGAGAGCTGTGTCCCCTCTCTGCCGGTAAACATGCACAGATGTACAGTACAGTATGTTTCTGAACCGGTAACACTTTATATCACTGCTCCATCAATTCACAGAAAGAACTGTGCAACATGATTCTATGACATTCACAGGCAAAACCACAAATAGTGAAAGCACAGATTTATACACACATCACACACACCAGTGTTGTCATGTATACCAGACAAAGGCAGTACTGAAATCACACACTGAAATCTGTTCCATAAACAGCAGTGTACCCAGTCCTGAAACTATGTGTGAGTAGTTTATTCACTGTGTGTGTGTGTGATGTGAGCTGTCAGATTCCCTGCAACACTGACACACTGTACCTGATTTCTCTCTGTCACAGAGCAGAGAGAACTCAGCAGGATCTTCACCAGGTTCAGGTTGTTGTAGCGAGCAGCCACATGCAAACACGTGTCACCCATCTGGAAGCACAAGAGAGGGAATTCCATGGTCAGTGATACGTCAGGTTAAATCAGGTTCAAATGTTTTAGCTAATTTGTTAGTGTCTGAAGAGAACACAGTGCATAGTGTGAAGCTGGAGGACTCACATTGTTCTTGGTGTCAGGTGTGGATCCTCCGAGCAGCAGAAGGCGTGCAGTCTGAGCGTGTGCGTTCTGACAGGCCAGATGGAGTGCTGTGTTTCCTGCCTGAATCAGCGTAACACTGTTACTACAGAGTCAGTCCAGCTCCTCATGTTAAACTGTTGTAGTAGCATAACATCATCTGTAATATGACAGAAACATCTCTAACAATAACTCCACATCTCTAAGAGGAAAAGCATTCTGACTCTGCCAGGTTTCTGATCTGCACGGCTATTCATGTCACATCGTCATATAAAGTAAAGCATGAACTTTAAGACAGTGACAGTTTGGGCTGCTTTTCATATTGTGAGAGCAGGTTCAGTAGGTTGGATTTTCAGGCATCTGAATTCATCTTAACATGATATGGAAATACATCTGACAGAAGAATTAGAAATGTGGCCTACAGCTTTGTCTCAGTGTACTTTTGCTCAATCTATTTTTGTTCTAGAAAACTAGTGTAATGTGTAACATAGAGATGAAAGTTTCAGGAAAACAATATGCAGTGCATGGACAATCTCATGCTGTCAAATAGAATGTGTATTGATTATGTATTATCGTTATCCTACCTTGTTCCTGGTGTGTACATCGGCTCTTGCCTTGACCAGCAGTTTGACACAGTGAGAGAAACCATGCCAGGACACCTCATGCAGCGCAGTGTTGCCGTCCTTAAACAAACATTGGGCACAGTATTCCCATCACAAACCTTTTTCTGAAACGTGACATCTGGAGCATTTTGTCAATATGGAGTCTTTCTGTAATTTTATTAAAACACATGCTGGAAGGACATGACATACTTCCAAGCACACAGGTGCAAGCAGCAGCTCCTGTGTCAGCACCTCCAAACATGTCCAAATATAAAGATGTTCAGAAATAACTGGATCAAAGAGTACTGAGCATACACCTGAATGCTGACGTCATTACATGCCTGCAGTAGATAGGACTGACTTTACAAGGCTTACTCATCCTGAGTAGAAACAGAAGAGAACACTTTCCACTCTCAATTCAGCTGCTCATACAAGCAACAAACTATTTCAAACACCACATCAACGTCAGATCTTTTTTCTAGGTCCAGGTTGGAACAAACGCATGAATGAATTTTCCTGTATGTGTCTGAACACATTCAGCGGTGTGTGTTCACCACTCACTCTGTTCTGCAGGTCCACAGCACAGCCTCCCTGAATCAGCGCAGCCACAGCATTACTGTTCCCAACCATGGCCGCTCGGTGCAGAGCCGTCTGCCGAACCAAATAAAAGAAACAATAATAAAATGGAATGAAATCATTTTCCCTTTCTTTGCACATACTGTAAAGTCTGACATGTTTCATATTAAACTATTACATCTGCAGAGAATCTGATAGGAAATATTATATATACCACATATATCAAATATGATGAGCTGACTGAATCTTTAGCCTCTTAAGGCTCCTTGTCCTGGTTTGATCTCTCACTGGTCTGACTGGTTTCCAGAAGCTGCAGCAGTCAAAACCTGTCTGCTTGGCAGGAATATGAGTACATATTATGAGTATCATCACTTCATATTTGATATATTTATTTCATATGTGTTGCTTGATTGTTATTTTAGTTTTCTATACCTCTTATTTATTTTTTCTTCCCATGTTTATCCGTACTTATTTCTATCTTTGTTTTCTGCTGCTACAACTACATGATGATGTCTCGGTGGACTGCCTCAGGTCTGAAACACTGGAACACATGGACCAATGCGGAAGAGGCAGGACTGCCAAATTTTACTTTTATTTCTTGTCAGATATTGTCAGTCATACTTGCATGTTGGGGGCTCAGTCATTAAATAACACTGACCTGAATTCTCATACTGACTGTCCTGCTCCTTTAATTGAACATCTGACCCAAATGACAAAGGATTTCATGTCAGTGCTGCCGTATGTGAGCTCAGATTATGTTCTATGCTGAGGGTCAACCTTTAATCTTTGCTACGGATTATAAGCCATCTTGGACTCACATACTGGATAGTATGTGTACAATCCACACTGAAGCACATGGGCTCATCACTCTCACATACAGTTCTTTCTTTCTGTATAAATACACACAGCCCTTGAAAAAAGCTGACCAAAGCTGACAAACCCAATTCCAAAAAAGTTGGGACGCTATGTAGATTAACTGTAGTGCTGAGCTGCGTGTCTGTACAGAGAGCTGAGTGCACAGTGAACTCAGTAGAAAGAAATGTGTGTTAGTAAACTGTAATACTACAGTAAGTCTGTGCTCATTGTAAAACCACACTGGAAGTTTGATACATAGCATTCATACTAATTCAGTTTGTGTCCTGTTCCATGTGTTTTTACCTGAACCTCCATAGAGCCTGCAGACTTCAGTTCCACTCTGTCATAGCAGAAAGGAGCATCCAAGCAAAATCCAAACAAGCCTTTGAAAGAGTCTGTAGCTGTGTTTGTGGTGTGTAAGAGGGTGCTGCTGCTGCTGCTGGCTGCTCACTGTGAGAAGATGTGCTGAGAGACGCCAGCTGTTACAGTGCAGCAGAGAGAGAGAGAGAGAGAGAGAGAGAGAGAGAGAGAGAGAGATCTACAATAATACCTTTATTGCATGGTCATGTACAAAGGGTTAATCATGATTATGGTCAGTTAATTTGTGATGTGAAGTCACTTATCAACTGAAAGAATACACACACACACACGCACACACACACACACACACACACACACACACACACACGCACACTGTATTAGTGTATTGTAGTATTTGGTGAATCTTTCTGAAACATTTTCCATGAGGATTGGAATCGGGACACCAGATGAAATCTCTGATTCACCCTGTTTGGCTGGAAAAGCTGTTATGTTGTCATTTAGATGGAGGTTTTTGTTGCACATGATATCAGGATAGGATGGAGAGAAAACATGAAAATTAAGATTAGAGTGTGATGACAGCTGGGTTCTTATCAAACATGAAAATCCTCTGGTCAGATCTCAGAGCTCATCAGAGGATTTTCACATGACCAGCTGGTAGACAGTCACGATAATGTGCCTGACACTGACTGCCTGTCACACTCACAATGGTATAATACTGTCACATATGTCACCTTGAAAACATGTGGCATCATGTGACTTCACACTGTAGTTTGTTTGTAGTTAGTTGTTAGCTGATACAACCTTCTTGAAAGTTACCAATGACATCCTCCTCTCTGCAGACACACATCACATCACACATCACCAGCTTTCGACACCATCAACCACACCATTCTCCTCTCTCGCCTTGAGTCTTCCCTCGGCATCTCTGGCACTGCACTCTGCTGGCTCAAACCATACCTCACAGACCGACAGCAACAACAAACAATTCATCCACATCAACAACTGCTCCTCCTCCACTATTGCTCTGCCCCAAGGTGTCTCCCAGGGTTCAGTGCTTGGTCCTCTCCTCTTCATACTTTACCTGCTCCCCGTTGGTAACATCATTCACCACCATAGCCTCCATTTCCACTGTTAGAGCGATGACGTCCAGCTTTATATCTCTATCAACTCCATCACCCCCACCACTCACTCAATTCTCTCCAACTGCCTCACATCAAATCCTTTAGAAACAAGATTTTAACAATTACAACAAATATCAGTCGAACTAGAGCATTCAATATTTTAGATAGCACTAAGCACTTTAATTATACCATACTGCAATGGTTAAATCACAACTTATCTGTGACGGAGCAGCTCCGTCACTGACTGTGGCCAGCACACACATGCAGCGCACACACAGACACACACGTATACACATCTTCCCTGTTACTGTCTGCTCTGCACTAAATAAGCGTTAAAAACACACACATTCTTCTTCCCCTACCTGGACAGTAGCACGGCCAGGGGTGAACACTTGGCAGCATTAATTCAAGGTTTTACATACACTCAAAGAAATGAAAATGTACATGTATTGAAATGCCTCTCTAGTATTAAATGACATTAAAATCAACAGTGATTCAAACAAGATGTCTGTTCTGGTTCTCCTCGATCTTAGCGTAACCTTTGACAGTCAACCATAGCATCCTTTCAAACAGACAGGAAAACTGGGATTGGCCTCTTATAATGGATCAGGTTGTGTCTGACTGGGCATGACTTCTCTGTCAGTACGTTTACATGCAGTAAAAATTTGAATTACTGATCATATCAGACATAGTTTGGATGCTTGTAAACACCTTAGTCCGACCTACATCAGACCTACTTCGGATCATCTCAGACATCTCAAAATCGGATAAGAACACCTAGATAATTCGTTCATAGGCAGCATTTAATGCCATGTATACTCAACAATTGGATCTAAATCAGATTTTCCATTTTCCGCATTCTTGAGAATTTCCGCTGGGGCTTTCACCCGGAAGTGAAAGAAGACGTATTAAATAGTGGTGTTGTTGCTGGAAAAGGTCAATCAACGGGAAGAAAATAATGCATGAAATTTATGCTACTGTAGCATCGTCCATCTCCTCGTACACAATCTTTGTTTGAATGCCGATAAATAGTTTGTTGTTGCTGATAAGTAGAGGTTAACTGGAAGTGAATTTTGTTTGTTTGTTGAGAGGGCTACAGTGTCAGATAGTGTAACAAAGTCAGCCATGCTCCGGCCGTTTATCCAATTCTCTGAACGGCATGTATACTCAGACAAGTGATCCGATCTTATGCATATCTTTATCTGATATGATTAGAAATTAGATTTTTTTGCTGTATGTAAACATACTGTGTGACCATAGGTGACTTGTCCTCAGATAAAAAAGATATAACCTGTGGAGTCCCACAAGGTTCCATTTTAGGTCCTATTCTGTTCAATTTTTACATGTTACCACTTGGCAAAATCATTAGAAACCATAACATCAATTTCCATACCTATGCAGACGACACGCAATTATACATCCCCACAGGACCTCAGTCCTATTAACAACATAGTTCATTGCTTAGCAGAAATAAATAACTGGATGACTTTACAACAGACTCAGGATAAGATCGAAATGAAAATATTCGGCCATGAAACCCGGAGAGATTACCTGGCTCAGCACTTAGCTCAGGTGATAACTCAGGCTCTGGAGCTCAGACCTCTGCAGCCACTGGCTGTGGTTGAATTGGAAGGAGATGATATGGGCTGCCAAGTGACCCGTTGGAACAACACACACCCAGGTCTGATCAGCCTGTGGTGGGCCAACCTTGGATTAGGGTCTATTGTGATAAAAGGCTGAAACACCCAATGAGGCCAGGGTGCACAACTGATGATGTGTTGTACTGTAGGCACCAGGCAGACCCCCCACCCCAAATCCAGATCCCAACCCATGGACATTTCCAACAACAATGTTGTGTTGATTTATCAAAGGATTGTAAGATCCAGTCCTAGTAAACATACCACTACTACTACTATTACTGCTGCTGCTACTACTACTACTACTACTAATAACACTCACCAACTACATTAACTTTTTGAAATCACTCAGTCACTCACACACACAGACACACACACACACACACACACACACACACACACACTCACAGGCAAACAGGCCCTGGAGGTGGGGCCACAGCCAAGATGAAAGCAACAGAACTATGATGTCATCAGATTCTGGTTCTAAATTCTAAAATGGTCAAAACAAAGTAAACAAGTCTGACAGAAGATAAATACAGGATTTACAGAAGGTAAAACAATAGTGATAGTGGTGATAATAATAATAATAATAATAATAATAATAATAATAATAATATAAAAGGGAGAGAGAGAGGCAGAGAGAGAGAGAGGCAGACACACAGTGGTGGCTGCACACATCTCTGGGAACCAGAACCCCCATTCCTCATCTCACAGCCAGGAGCATGCGCTCCTGCCTGGGCAAATGTCGGCTCCAGAGATCTCCCGTCCTGGACCAAGGGCATGAGGACATCTGTCTGGATGTATGTACGTGCCCCTGGTAGAGCAACGTGTTGTACCAGAGGCACAAGATACAGAGGTTTCCCCCTCTGTCTGTCTGTCTGTCTGTAATAATGATTACTACTACTACTCCTACTACGACGACGACTAGTAATACTGCTACTACTACTGCCTGCTGGACAAACTCCAGGGAAAACATCAGATGGGCGAGAATGGAGATTAAATCCAGCAAATCCCACAGTATCTCCATTGTCAAGGGCCAGCTCACTGGGGAGGAGGAAGATCACTTGGAGCGAGCTGTGGAACAAATATGTTGAGCTTTACCATCAGAGCCACATATGATGTAGGTTGGCTGTCCTCTCCAGCCAACCTTCAACGTGCCATGGTTGGTGCCAGACGGGCTGGTCTGAGTATTTCAGAAACTGCTGATCTACTGAGATTTTCATGCACAACCATCTCTAGGGTTTACAATAGAATGGTTCGAAAAAGAGAAAATATCCAGTGAGCGGCAGTTCTGTGGGTGAAAATGCCTTGTTGATGCCAGAGGTCAGAGGAGAATGGCCAGACTGGTTCAAGCTGATAGAAAGGCAACAGTAACTCAAATAACCACTTGTTACAACCGAGGTATGCAGAAGAGCATCTCTGAATGCACAACACGTCGAACCTTGAGGCAGATCGGCTACAGCAGCAGAAGACCACACCAGGTGCCACTCCTGTCAGCTAAGAAAAGGAAACTGAGGCTACAATTCACACAGGCTCACTAAAATTGGACAATAGAAGATTGGAAAAATGTTGCCTGGTCTGATGAGTCTCGATTTCTACTGCGACATTCAGATGGTCGGGTCAGAATTTGTTGTCGACAACATGAAAGCATGGATCCATCCTGCCTTGTATCAACGGTTCAGGCCATGGCCAATACTATGTCATAAAGCTGGAACCATCTCAGACTGGTTTCTTGAACATGAAAATGAGTTCACTGTACTCAAATGGCCTCCACAGTCACCAGATCTCAATCCAATAGAGCACCTTTGGGATGTGGATGTGGTGGAACGGGAGATTCACATCATGGATGTGCAGCCGATAAATCTGCAGCAACTGCGTGATGCTATCATGTCAATATGGACCAAACTCTCTGAGGAATGTTTCCAGTACCTTGTTGAATCTATGCCATGAAGTATTGAGGCATTTCTGAAGGCAAATGGGGGTCCAACTCGGTACTAGCAAGCTGCACCTAATAAAATGGCTGGTGAGTGTACGTCCATATAGATCTATGGAGCCTGTCTGAGTAAACGTGTCACCACACCACATGTATTTCCTTTGAATAGAAAAACAAAAGTAAGAAAACATTGTACAGACAGACAGATACTTAACACAGTTAACACATTCAGACCTTGTCATAAAATAGCATATCGAGTATACATATTCTGCTGTCTCTTTTATACATGGGATGGATAGCCAGGTTAACTTGGGACCACACCTGGCTCTGTTATCGTATGAGCCCTCTGTGCAAATTCCTGACAGGGTCTCAGAATACTTAACATAAAGATGTATGGTATAGTTGGTGTTTCCAAATACGTCTTTGGAGCCCGACTAAGTATGTGTCGCATTGCAGCGCTGTTCAGCCCTTTCATATCCAACATACAATCTCTCATGTGTTTAATTGGACACAGCACTTGGCCTCTTATCCTGATACCACCTGAGTGTGGCCAAAGTTTTTATGGGTGTAGTGAAGGAATACTCAGGTGGAATCTATGACCAATTAACCAATTATAGACAGAAAAGTATATAAGGTTCTGCAGAAATTACAACCATGTGGGAGAAGGTAGCTGAATTGAGAGAGATACTGACAGACAGACGAGACATCCAATTTTGTGCTGAAGAGTACACTTGGCCATGGTCGTCGCTTCAGCAGGCAAACAGGTGTTGCAGGACCTGCACTGCAGCAGTCTTGGAGCACACTGTGGAGTTGATAAGACACAACATGCGATAATTAGCTGTTACTACTGGCCTGGCATGGAAGGAGATATACGCAAACGGGTAAGTTAGAAGGGTCATCCAAACTGACCTTTTTGTACATGAATGCAATAAGTAGAGAAGCTCACATGTGGTTTGTGTCTTTTACTTGGTATTTTATGCTTGATCTGTGATTTGAATATTATTTGACAGACTGCACAGTGTCCTGACTGCCAGGCTAAAGGGCCTAATTTAAAAGAAGAACAACACAACCCAATAGAGGTCAGATGATTTGTGCAACTGACTGTCTCATGCAGTGAAATACATGCTACCTGCTTCTTATATCTAATCATTATCCTTCTTCCAGGTCACAGAGTCATTTGAACTTGTTGGCATGGACCTGGCCAAGGTAAAACTGAGGGTGGTAATCAGTACATCTGATTGATTATTTCACAAAGTGGGCATACCCTCTAAGATGCCTACTCTCTTAAGAGTAAGTGTGTGGAGGAGGTAACAAAGTGCTCTCTCTTGCACTAGAGCATAATGCTTCAACCTTGCACACACAGGCAGTCATACACCTACATGACCTACCTATGTAGGTGTATCCCTACAGGCAACCTAGTTGACAGACTCAACTGACACTGATTTGATGACCTAGTATATACAGTAATATAATTTAAGTCATTGTATTTTATATTGTATCATTTCATAACTTCATTTAAATTTAAAATATCTTTGATATTTTTAGATACAGTCAATAAATAATGTGGACATGTACATCAATCAAATCAACTTATTTAAATCAAAGATTAAATACATTACATTTGTATATATCAACTACTACTTTAGATAATTTCTACAGATAGCTTTCTGGTTGGCAAAACATATGAGGGCTCAAGGACCTGAACCAGTTCCCTGAACCCTTCACTCTCTACATGCTGAGGGGCTGGCAGTCCTTCAAGATAAAACTCAGCACAGCCTCATCCAATATCTGCTTCCTGGAAGCTTAGGTGGTTAAAAATGAAGTAAAGAATGAAGTAATGGGAATTAATTATCAAAAAAGCAACTGTGAGTAAGTTGTAGAATGGCTGTATACCTGAGTTTATCCTGGGTGTATCTGGGACTTCATTTTCATGCTTGGCCCTATAATGCCTCAGCACTGAGGAGGTGGATTTGTTTAGTACAATAGTAGTTCAGTCGAAAAAATGCGACATTTAACCTGCAGAAAATAATAGTAATAAATAGTAAACTAAGAGATTTTGAAATGAATTTGAATTCAGATAGATGAAGTGGAAACTCTGAGAGGAACAGGATGAAACAACAAAGAAATTCAAATAAATACCTTATTTTCCGATATGACATCAAAATGGTCTGCAAAAGATTAGAGATTCTTTTGGCAGATGCATCCCGTTGACAGATGCGCTTCCTTATAAACACAATTTGGCGCGTCAGTGTCAGTTCGAAACAGTACGCGCTATCGGTCACGTGACTTTGGCAAAGCGATGCGCGCACCGACACGGGTGTTGCTCTATGAGCTCGACTCACGCGCCGACGCATCGGCGTTGCCGGTCCCATCACTACTACTATCACAAAGTTTCAGGTTACCACTAACTGAAGGTTTCTTTTGCAGGCCTGATCTCCACTCATTTCTCACACACACACACACACACTGTTAACAATACACACATTCAATAAAACATTTGCTAATTTGTTTGTGCGTCATTCTAAAACATGTTAACTCATTGTGATATCAACAACCAAACATACGTAATGAAGACTGCCTTCATTACATTCAGCCATTTACAGCATTTCTTTCTCAAATGTTCCCTCATACGGCCACATGCCATTCATCCACTCACAAGAGAAGTTTGTGTGAATGTGTTCCAGCTGGTATCTGTGGAGGAAACTGGAGAAAAATGACAGGTTGGCTGTCTAATTTCACACTGGTTTTTAGATTTTTACAGAAAAATATTTTGTCTTTGACTTAGCTTTTGCTGAGTCATTTTTGGAGTCTGTTTTGGACAGATTGTTACCCATTTTTGCTTTAAGACATTACAGATTTCAATCCACAATACAGCAGTATCAAAGGTCTCCACGTTTCTAACTACAGCAGTGCTGGTCTGAGGTGAAGGGATGAAAAACTCAGTTCTTTCACCCCCAGTATATGCACTTAAAATCAATGTTTCCCACAGGACACAGAGCATATGATCCCCATCTTGATTTAAACGAAAGAGTATGTTTAAACTCCCCCGGAAATGTCTTTTTTTTTAATAGTTTCAACCTCACGTGGGTCTCTCTGTGCCGAGTGCAGCCCGAAACTGCCCCTGTTATAAAAATTGGGATTGCACTGCTATTTAGATGCTTCAACTTTTACGATGTTTGTGTGTTCCCATTTATTACATGTCTTAAGTGCACTTCCTTTTGATGTGACTGAGACTGGCAGGGTGAGGTAAAGTTTAGGAACAGAGGTCAGATACAGATAAGAGAGGTGACATTTACATTAGGGGCCATGTTGAAGAGTAACAGTTTTTGAACTATATATGTAAATTGTCTTAACAATTGGCAATGGTTGAGACAACCCATTTTTAGGGAAAACGTATAAGAACCAACCGTTAGAACCGTTAAAACCTTGTTTTGGCATAGACCAGAACCAGCTGAGAGAGGAGGCAGTGACGGGGTCAACCACACAAAAAGGAGACGGACCCACAGGATTGGGAAAACAAAAGGGTAAGTTGAATTTTGATTATTGGCCAGGAACCTCAGTTCAGTAGGAACTTAGGCCAGAGACCCAGGGTGCCTCAGTCATAGACTTGGAGGGTAATGTCTTTGGAACGACAATTGGAAAACTTGATCCCTCAGGCCTGAGTAAACAAAGACGTCGGAGAAGTCAGGGACTTTGTCAGGATAGTGTTACTTGTCAGGGACTTAAAGATAATACTGAGGGTAAATCAATAAATAAAAGGTGTGCTTCAGAGTTTTATATAAATACCTAAAAGTAGAAGTAAAACTTAAATTTTGGAAAAAAATAAATAAAAAATGGGTAATTGTCAGAGTCGTAAAATAGAACGATATACTGGAGATGCCAAATGTATGGAAACATTAAATCCTGATAATGTTAAATATCTAAAAAGATGGCAGGAGAAGTAAGACTTTGTAGGCAGATTAGATGTAAAAGAATGTGGGGAGTTGGTAAAAGCTATTAGTGAAAAGGTAAGTCAAGAAGAGATGGACTGTTACAGGCCAAGTTGTGGCTGATAGAAGCCAAGGATAGACAAGCTGGTATTCAGAGAAAGAGGAAAATGTAAATGAACAGAAAGAAGCTCAACAGAGCAGCGAAAAACAAACTAACATATATCATGATATAAGATCATGAAAATAATGAAACTCTCATCGCACCTATGATCGAGCTACCATACCCTAGGGCAGGCATAAATGTAGATGGAGCAGTGCAGCCACTCACAGTGAGCGTATTTAGAGCCTGGACAGACCAGGATGTCAGAGACGCAACAAAAACCATAATTGTCCTGAAGAGGATGGTGAACCTTTACTGAAGAAATCAATCAACTCTTCAAAAGCTTCGGTTTAAATACGATAGAAGTAGAAAGGGCAGTTAGAACAATAGTGCCAAAAGTGTGGTGTCAAATAAGGGGAAATTGGGACCCCCTTATTAATCAAGAGCCAATTCCATTTGATCATGCAAATTATGCTGCTCAGGTAGAACCACTACTGGCAAGGGTGGTTGCACATTACAGAGGACAGGCAAATTACTCAAGAGTGTCAGAGTGCAAACATGGACCTACAGAGTCAGTGCCACTTTTTGTTGAAAGGATGAAAAAAGTGTTCCGTGTAAACAGTGGAATACCTGTAAATAATGCCGATGATAGCCCGTACAGCATGCAGGTAAAGAACGCACTCATGATCGGACTTAGACCAGAAATCAGTCAGTTCATAAAGAAACATCTGATTGCTTGGAAAAATGAAGGATTGCAGAGAACCATTGACTATGCAATTCATGTAGAAGAAACAATTGAAGAAAAAAGATGTAAATGCATTTTTGTGTTATGATACTAACACTGGTGAACTTTTTTTCCGAGATAACCAAGGAAGGAGGAGAGGACGTGGAGGTGATGAGGACAGAAGATTGGACAACGATGTGTGCTACAATTGTGGGAGATTTGGATTCTACGCGAGTGATTGCAGAGCTCCAAAGAGGAGAGGGAGGAGGGGAGGATGGAGAGCAGGAGGAGGCGAAGGAGCGGAGCCCTGGCAGGACAGGAAAAAAAAGGATCGCAGACACACATGCACACACACATATAGAGATAGATGACATTACAGATATGAGTACAGTAGGCAGAGGTAGATGAGATTCTATCGTTACAGACAGCTGAGATTTTACTATCACAGGAAGTAAGTAAGCCATGGATAAGTGCAAGGGAAAATAATAACTTTCTTGTGTGACACTGGAGCCTGTAGAACAGTCGTGCGATGTAACGAAAAAGGAACAAATTTTCCTTTGCAGCTAAATAGCGGTTTAAGAGTTAGATCAGCCACAGGGCATGTAACTATTGAACCGTTGACGAAACCACTAAAAGTAAGTGATCCTAAAACAAAGAAAAGTATATTGGCTTCAGTGGCGTCATCACAGCTGTGTCCCGTTAACCTCTTATGGATTAACCCATGTGTCAACAGGGGGGATGTATGAGCTAATAAATAAAATATATACAGCATATGGGTTCCAAAATTACGCGAGAAATTTTTGTGCATCATGTCTAGTGTGTGGAAAACAAAATGTCCAAGGTAGATTAAGACCAAGACCAGGTACAATGCCCAATGCTCACTATCCATTTCATACGATATGTATGGATATTAAATAAATGTGAAAACAAAAAGTATTGTCTAGTGATCATATACTTAAAGTGGATTGAAGTTATTCCAACCACATGAAATGATTCAATAACAGTAGCTAAAGCTCTAACAACGCATATTGCACCAAGATTTGGATTTACAGAAATCATATATAGTGATAATGGGCCATTTCAAGTGCTACTCTCAACACCAACAGCAGTACGTATAGCTGAGAGAGCAACGTGGATACACCTGACGCACTGCAAACGAGCACCGATACCTACAGATAAGTAATAAATAAGACAGTCACTTGCACCTTAGGCAAGATGACAGAGCATCCATGGCACCTATTCAGAAGAATGGGATGCGGAATGAGGGGGTCCATAAGACTTTTAGTAATACTTTTAATAGTCATTGATACTAATCATCCGATTCTCTGAGCAGAATGACTATAGAGAAATGACTGATGTAACTCAGACCCAAAATAATGACTCATATCTGCTTTTCAGAGCAAAACGAGGAACTTTAACCCCTAAAGTAACTATTTATTGTAAACACTGGGAGTCTCCCTGTGTGGCTAAAATTGATTTTTGTGATGTAGCACCCTGTGGACGGACGAATCAGGAAGCTTTAGCTGGGGCAGACAAGTACCTATGTGTAACAAGACACTTAAATGAAAGAGGGGGCTTGGGAGCATGGTGAGAAGAATGGAGTTTGGTGGGGTGGAACACAGGGAAGCAGAGTTGGGGGTATAAGCCATGGATAGCAAGGACAGAGACTTGTGCTGGTTTAATTATGGATTATCTTTCTAACAGTGATGGGTGACTCTCTCCACATCAACCAGGTTGTGGAGCAGGGGAGTGTAATTCCCTGATGATAATAATAAAAGATCTTTGTCCTGATGATTCTATTACTTTTGTGCTTGCAGCATACGTTAAAGACCCTAAGGGACATATACAGTTAGAGGTTTCTGACTCAACTCAACTCAACGACCGTTCTCATGCTATGACTACACTATCACCTACTCTTGTCAGAGAAAGCAACCCGGTGCAGTATATAAAGGTTGACAGCTTACAGGAGGTACTTGAATTAGAGACAGGATACAAGCACAATAATGCATGGTTACAATGGATTTCTTTTACTACTAAGGGTTCTGGACTAGCAACTGATTGTATAGCTTGTGCAGCGGCAAGACCGTCTCTAGGAACAATTCCTTTTCCACTTAATCCTTACAATGATCTTAAAGGATTTAAATGCTTGCTTGAACTGTACAAAACTGATTCTCCAGAGAATAACTGTACCACTCTCGTATCTTTTTCCAGTTGTTTCCACTGAGACCATTCCGCCATGGTTCACACCATATGAGGGGAATTACACTTGTCTGTCTAGGAAACGGGGAACAAGTGGAGGTCAAAACACAGGAATCCCTGACAGGCTGTGGCACCATAATTATGGTAGGAGAAAATTCCTTTGGGATCATTGATGAGCTGGTGACTATCCACGACTATGCACGATCAGATATATGGTGGTATTGTGGAGGACAGAGGTTAAGACCTAAATTGCCTAAACTTTGGTTTGGTACCTGCGCTCTGATTCACTTAATGATGCCTACATATTTGCTTCTCATGAGTCCACAGTTTCCTAAACTAACTGTAGAAGACATGCATTGAGTTAAACGTGATAAGATAATAACCTCTTCATTTGATTCTAGAGTCTATTTAGATTCAATTGGTGTTCCCAGGGGAGTCCCAAATGAGTTCAAAGCTAGAAACCAGGTGGCAGCAGGTTTTGAATCATTTTTTACTTGGTGGGTTACAATAAATAAAAATGTGGATTGGATAAAGTATATCTACTATAACCAACAACATTTTATTAATTACACCTGTGATGGATTTAGAGGAATCCACGATCAATTAGATAAAATTAGTCTGATGGCTTGGCAGAAGAGATTAGTTTGGACATGCTGTTGGCTGAAAAAGGAGGTGTGTAAGATTTTTGGAGATCTATGTTGTACCTTCATCCCAAACAACACAGCACCTGATGGCAGCATCACAAAAGCACTGGAAGGACTGACCTCACTGTCAGATAATTCAGGTATCACAGATCCAATCACAAAATGGATGGAGAACATGTTTGGGAGATGGGGAAACATCTTAAAAGGTACTGATCATGTCTGTAGGAATGCTGTCCTGGTCACTTGTGAATGTTGTTGTATTCCATGTATGAGAGAATTGATACAAAGATTAACTACCACATTAACGAAACAACAATTATACTATCAGCTTGTCTCCAGAGTTGATGAGTTTAGGGTTAGGGTTATGAAATGAAATGACTGAAGGACTGAGTGTGAATGAAGACGAGTATGACGAATGTTTTCAGCTCAGCACGTAGAAGAGTCAATCTACGTGCCCATGAGAGGAGAAGCTGCTGAGAATGACACTGTTTAGTCTTTGTTCCACAGCACAATGAAGAACATATAGAAAATCTGAAAGGAAGTTATAGTGTTCTGATGTAATGTATGCTTAAGAGAAAAGGACTGATGGCAAATTGTATATACATTTAAAGGTTTTTGTTTATTTCTCATTTTAGGGACAACACCCGTAGGAAGGGAAAGATGGTCCGATGAGACAATCAGCACGCCTTTATTTTTTTTCTTTATTAGATTCATAAATGTACTTATACATTTGCTGTTATCCAAATGAATATTTATAAGTATAGTTAATACTTTATAGTTAACTATACTGAAGTGATTGTAACAAGTACTAACACAAGTTATTGGCCGCTGGGGCAGCGGTGCCGTGTGGAGAATTTTCCTCTCTAGAAAGTAATAGTATGAAACAATAAGAATGTTAAAGAACTGCCAGACAGGTTTTTCGCACCCACACCATTGATGATTACTTGGAACAACTATTGAACACTGATTAATTTTTATTCTTGTAATTATATTTTGTACCTTTCCAAAATAGTACAAACAGGGGGGAAATGTTATATAAAAAAAAAATTACTGCACAGACACACAGTATATATATTTACTACACACACAGACACCTACCATTTGTGCCAATTCCCCTGTGTTATCCACTCCATCACATGGCAACAAGCATTGCGGGACAAGCATTAACTAAAAGGAAAGCCAGTGCCGTCCCCATTTTGATCCCCAGGAAGTTGCGTCAATGTGGCTAAATGGTCTAAAATGAGGCTTCAGTCAGCTGACCTTAAAAAAGTAGTAGTTGTTGTCAAAGGCTCTCAGTAATGTTACAGATCAATTATTGATTAGTAGATGAAGCAACCCAAAACTAGAGAACATGAGCAGAGTGGCCCATCAGAAGTGTGCTGGGCCCATAACTCAGAGGTCAATGGCTCGAAACCTTCCTCTGCTATTTGTAAGTGCTCTTTATTGGCAAAGCAAGGCACAGTGCTCTTTCTATCAGACCCTGCCACGTTCTAGCCTGTGCCTTTGGTGCTATGCATTCATCACCAGCAAATGTTCTCATCTCAGAAGAGCTAGTCTGTGCAGTTGTGTCTTTGGTGCCATTATAGATGCCGAAAATTAATCTCCAGCAAATGTTGCTGTCGCATGCCTTTGTTTTTGACGGAACTCCTTTGGGTCTCTGGACACTTTTTCAGACCTGCACTGATGATTCTTTGAGGAATTAGGGAAAAGTCAGTAGAACAAAGTTCACTGCAAAGTCAAGCAAGTACTTCAGTTTGGATCTTGTGTTTGTAAAAGTTGGCAGTATGGTTCTCCTGTCTGCCCCCTTTGACTTTAATATATAATAGTAATATTATAGTATCATTACAGCTCAGTCCTTGACGCTGGAGGAAAAAACCTCAGCTGAAAACAGTGTGGCATCCTACCTACCTGACTTCCTGACAGACTGCAGAAACAATGGATGTCTGTGTGTTTTCAGGTAGTGTGGTTGAGTGGATAAGGTGCTGGATTAAGGTTCCGGGCTCTCAGGAGGCATGGGTCAGAGGATACTCCTGCTGCTGTTCTTCAATGACACAGCTCCTCCTCCAGCTTCTCACGAACGTAGCCTGCACAGCTATATTTTGAAAGAAGTTAAACAACTGCTATTAATGGCTCTCAATGGATGGATGTGATCTTTGGTCTTTTCTACACTATGGGAATATAGTCAAGACCAACTCAGAGCAAAGTCTGGAAGTTGCTGTGCGTAACGTGTATGTGCAAGGTGTGAGTGGACGAGCAAGAAAGAGAGACCAGTGAAGACAAGCAAGTGTGTGTGGATGGAGGAGCTGAAGGTAAGCAAAGGAGTTTAGGAAGGATTTTAAATTATACTCTTGATTTTACAGGTAGCGAAATATGATATCTGATCTTGGTTCCTGTCAGCACACATTAGGGGTGGGTATTGGCAAAGAAGTTACGATTCAATTCGAATCACGATTCATATGACACGATGCGATACTATCACGATACTTGAATTATTGCGATGCATTGCAATACTTCAGTGAAAATGTACCAAAAAAGAGGATAACTTTATCCGTGGCTGTGTATCTGGGTAGCTTCTTCAATTGATACATAACTCTGAGCAACTCAATTCATAACTGAATTTATTGAATAACAAAAAAATAAATAAACCAAACCAATAAAATCTCCTCTGATATTGCGAGTGTAGCTACTTTCATAGGTTTTCATTGCAGCGACGAGCAGCCCTTATATCACACTCGGTAAGGGTGCAGATGTCCTTCTCAGACTTTCGTATTTCGGCAGACAGCAGCGCAGCGTGAATGGCAGGTTGTTGCTCTAAAAACCGCTCCAGCATGTCGTGCGAGCTGCTCCAGCAAGTGGCGACGGTCTGTAATCAATTTGTGGCGAGGGAGATTTAGCAAAGTTTGCTTCTCACGCAGTACGTGGGAGGCAACAGTGCTACGTCTGAAAAACGCTGTCACCCGTCTCACTCTCCCTAGCTATCTAGTGACTGTCACATAGCATCGCACATACCAGTCGCATAGCCCGCCGGAAATGCCGCTGGCGTGAAGGCAGCGGTCGCCAACAACTCCGACATCTGTAGGACTGGAAGTTGTATTGTGCTTGTTTTTGGCCGACGTTCCCCAACCATTTAAACTATTTTATTTATTTTTATTAATAATCGATATTTGGCATCAAGAATCGATGCAGTCATCATCATGACAATTCTTTTGCACACCCCTAGTGTGGACCAGCGAGAAGATCATTCATGAACTTGAAAAGTAGGACTTTCATATTTTATATTTTATACATATTTGACTGACAGCCTTGACTGCCTTTATATTAATAATTAACTCGTGTAAATCTTCTAAATAATGTAAATAATGTCACGACTATTTTACTACATATTTCTTACTATTAACCTATTGTCATTGACTAATGCAGGAACATCTTGTCTCTTATCTTATTGCTAGCTAACAGATGACTCTAAAACGTTAGGGAGTTATCTGATAACTCCACACTCTGTACAGGTAATGTTTTATTTCAGAAAATGTGTGAGGGCTTTCACTGGATCCTCCATCAGCTAGCTAAACAGCGCTAGCTTCTGAATGTATGAAATCCATTTTGTTTAGCGATGAAGAGACTGACGGTGTTATGTCGATATCAGGTATTGTGCTGCTTAGAAAAATCTTTGGCCTTACAGCCTCTGTTTTTGACCGTCAAAAGAAAATAACAAGCGTTAACATGACTGAGGCAGAAATAGCCTTCAAATCCTGCTTGTATTTTTAAACTGTGTAACAAGACGATCTTGAACGCAACGTTTGACTTCAGTGGTTCTCTCTCCTAGCCTGTGAACACTCGCTGTGGGAGAGAGGTATTTTGGTTTTTTTTTGTTTTTTGATTTTAGTGTCATTTTGTGTCGTGCAGAACGTCTCTCACGTTGTTTGCCCCACGTCTGTTACAGCTGGACCGGATCTCTGTCAGGCTTCAGCACTGTAGCTAGCTGGTAAGCTAATTCTGTGTCGGGCTTCAAGCTTCATTTGTTAGTTTTTTGTCGCGGTTTGGCTGCCGGCTGTCGGACGCGTTGTTGCAGCTGGCTTTGCTCAGTAGCGATGGAAGCTGCAGAGGCTCCGCTTTCATTTGAGGGGTCAGTTGTTTTGTTTGCATAAAATATTGTTGCTCTATCATTCCGAATTATCGTCTAGGAGTTGCTTCATAAAGTTTGATATGAAGTTATGGTTGTAGTTATGGTTTTAGTTGTATTTTTGGCATATCAATGAGCTTTGTATCGATTTTAGACCAAAAGCGTGGCGTATGTCTTTTTCCACGCTCACGTTCAGATGTATCAAGCGTGAAATGTGCGGTGCCTCACGCTAACTTCATGGCTTGCGTACGCACGTTTCTACAGCTATTGTTCCTTTGGCGACACTTAGAGGTGATGCTAGGAAAACTGTTAATAATGTGAAAACAAGTATCATCAAGTCATCAGTGATGTGTACATCAGAGCATAGCCGAGGGAACATTTCCTCAGCAGGGGGTGCTGAGGAAAAGCTCTGACCTGCCTTAACTCGCAACTCACTACACTGATTTAAAAAAAATACCAGCGCGTCTCGACTCCTACACCATGGCAATATTGTTACATGCAGTGATGACACATAGTCACCTGCGTTATTTAGTCACGAAGCCACCCAGAAAAGTGCTAACTTACTGCTGCTATATATGACTAGGATTCAGTATGGCTTGTGTGTTTTTTGTGTTTGCATGATCGTGGTGTTTGAGGCCAGGGTTTGGCATATGAGGACAACACTGAGACAGTGTGAACCAATACTTTAGTACAAAGACTTGTGTGTTTGTGTATGGCCCAGTAATGGTTTATAAGGACAGAGTGAAGCATACAAGGTCATACAGTAAAATACAGTATGTCACATCAGTTTTTATGATTTTAAATATTGGCTTAAGACAAAAGCAGTTTTAGGATCAGATTTCACAATGTTTTCATCAAATTCTGCCTTTTCTCATTGAGGAAAAACAGTAAATATTGTGAATCCCTCCAGTAATGTTGAGATGATATTTGATGAGTGAGTTAACAGATCTTTTTTTATCATAATTGACATTTTTCATCTAATAATTCAATTTTTTACGCTTGTTTTCATGAACCGTTATTTATTGATTTGATAGGAAGAGGTGTGTTTGCATTGGAGCCAATTCGTAAAGGCTCATTCATTCTGGAGTACAGAGGAGTTTTGAAGACTGCAGCATGGAATGAGTATACATACTTCTTCAAACATAAAGGAACGGATTATTGGTGAGAAAGCTGATTTGCAGGATGTTATTCTTGATCAAAAGCCAAACCACACATGACCCGTGTTTCCACTATGGGGCCAAATAATGGCACTACGATGATGGGAGAGAGTTTTGATGTACGCATAATCGTAATGCAGCAGTTTTTTGTAGTGCGGACTTTGTCATTGGCCCACTTGTTAAACATCTTTTGTTGTTTTTAACTGCGTAGATGCTTGCTACTAGGCTAATGCTCCTCTTCTGCTTGGTTTTAAAAATGTGTTTGAAAACCTGCCATGGCGTTCTTGCCAAAGGCCTCAGATAGGCCTCAGATATCCAAGGTAGAGTACATTTGACCAATTTATTGTATTTTTAAAAATGGTGGATAGTAAATAATAGGAATAAGAAGACTGCAGCATCACATAATATCTTTCTCTTTGTCTCCTATGTCTCGTATCTGTCTCCTCTGTCCTTTCTCTGTCTTCTGTCTCCTCTTTCTGTCCTCTCTGTCTCCTCTTTGTCCTCTCTCTGTCTCCTCTCTGTCCTTTCCCTGTCCTCTCTGTCTCCTTTCTCTGATAGGGATATAATATCTTCTTGCGGGCCAGATATAGTTGAAACTTGGGCGTGAATTTTGTTCTACATTGAAATAACTGCCATGTGTCCCTCTTTCATTTTCCTCTGGGTCTCCCTTTTTGCCTCTCCATCAGGCCATGCCTCCAACTACAATCAAGAAACCTGTTCTTCACACACCAGTCGTCTCTCCATCTACAGACCACGCACCAGTCGTCGCTCCATCTACAGACCACGCACCAGTCGTCGCTCCATCTACAGACCACGCACCAGTCGTCGCTCCATCTACAGACCACCCACCAGTCGTCGCTCCATCTACAGACCACGCACCAGTCGTCGCTCCATCTACAGACCACGCACCAGTCGTCGCTCCATCTACAGACCACGCACCAGTCGTCGCTCCATCTACAGACCACGCACCAGTCGTCTCTCCATCTACAGACCACGCACCAGTCGTCGCTCCATCTACAGACCACGCACCAGTCGTCGCTCCATCTACAGACCACGCACCAGTCGTCTCTCCATCTACAGGCCACGCACCAGTCGTCTCTCCATCTACAGGCCACGCACCAGTCGTCTCTCCATCTACAGACCACGAACCAGTCGTCTCTCCCTCTACGAGTCACACACCAGTCGTCTCTCCATCTACAGACCACGAACCAGTCGTCTCTCCCTCTACGAGTCACACATCAGTCGTCTCTCCATCTACAGACCACGCACCAGTCGTCTCTCCATCTACAGACCACGCACCAGTCGTCGCTCCCTCTCCGAGTCACACACCATTCCTCTCCTCCACAGTGCTCCCTGAAGAGGTTTGTCAGTACATTTGTTGGTGTAGCTTTAAACGCAGGAAAATGCTTTAACATGACCTGAAATGATGCTTGCTTTCTGCTTTTAATTATGATGATGTTGATAAAATGAAATTGCTAAATCGAGATTTTCTCTTCAACTACTTTAGCAATTTCTTAATTACTTCACCAACTGACCCCCACTAACGTATCTACCGGCTTGTTTACACTTGACTTCAATTCATTGTTATTAAATTGAACATCCAGCAGAGTATGAGCATAATTAATTAGCCATGTGCTCAGCAGTTACAATCGCTGCTATAGTACACACAGGGGCATTACTACAAGACTCATGGTCCCTAGACTGCTGCCACTTCCACACTCAATATTTTAACTGCTTTCAGCAACTGTGAAGTAATTTATGTAAAATATTTTTAGGCCACATTGAACAGCCCGTGTGTGTGTGTGTGTGTGTACTCGGTAGTGGCTTATAAAAGCACAATGAGAAGCATATGAGGTCCAGTTGCTTGTTGATTGTCACGTAGTGCTTATTGCAAGTGTTATGTATGCCTTATGTTTTCTTTTCCTTGTATTTAATCAGAATCAAAGTGACTTCAGTGAAGAGGAGGTATCGGATGATGTATGTGATCCAGAATATGTTCCAGGCTCAACAAGTGACACAGAAGATGAGGAACCAATAAACAAACTCAACATTCCAGGTTGCTGAAGGACTAATGGATACCTCTATGAACTGTAATGTCACAGATGACACCCTTGACAGTGGACAATCTTGCACCAACACAGTACCTTCAACCAGTGTTGTAAGAGAAGAACAAAATTTTTGCTTCATTTGCAAGGACTTTCATTTCAAAATAGGACGACATTTCAAAACTCACATAAAAGAGAATTCTGATATAGCATATGCCCTTAGTCTCCCAGCAGGCTCAGTGACTAGGAAGAAGCTCCTAGAGAATCTTCACAACAGGGGAAACTTCGAGTATAACAGAGATGTTATGAAAAAAGGAAGTGGTCAGCTTAAGGTGAAGCGTAGAGCTAAGAAAATTTAATGTAAAAAATATGAATATTGTGTCCATTGTAAGAGTATGTTTTTGCGACCAGAACGATGGAGACATATGAAAAGGTGCTCCTCTAAACCAGAAGAACAAGAACGTCAAGGAAGAAAAATGGTGCTTGGCCTAGCATCTGCAATCCAGTCAGCATGTTCAAGCACAGTTAATGATGGGGTGCTTAAAATGTTAAGCCGTATGCATTACGATGACATTGCGAGTGTTATTCGTAATGACTTCTGCCTTCTTCGGTATGCTGACACCTTTTTCAGAAAACATGGACATGACCCGTCAAAACATGACTATATCCGCCAAAAAATCCATCAGCTGGGAAGATTCCTGCAAACCATCTGCAAAAGGTCTTCAATCCTAACCTTAGAAGATGCCATAAAACCAGGGAATTTCATGGAAGTAATTGAAGCAGTAAAAGAAACAGCAGGATTTGACACAGATAAGAACTGTTACAAAACACCAAGCCTTGCACTTAAAATTGACACTCACTGTTGAAAGTGAGTGACATCATTCATTGTCATGCTCTTATGGCTGGAGATGACAACTTGATTAAATCTTCACAAGCTTTTCAGAAGCTTTATACTGCAAAGTGGTCGGAGTACATTTCCCACTGTGCCTTAAGCATCATTAGTGAGTTGAAATATAACAAATCAGCCAAATTGCTGCTCACTGATGCTGTGACAAAATTTAACAAGCATCTTGACAAAACTGCTGAATCAGCAACTGCTGCATTGAAGGAGGAGACAACCGTGCAGAACTATTCCACCCTTGCAAAAGCTGCATTAACCAAGACTGTCCTCTTCAATAGAAGGCGTGTTGGGGAGGTCTGACTTTTTTTCTGATACCACTTTTAACTAATCACTGCCAACTTGATCATACCAGACAATGAGTTTCTGTCTGTGTGCACATTCCTCCTTTGTGGACATGGCTACATTAGTGGACAGGCGAACAGGGTGAATAATTAAAAAATGTCAATAAAATGTCCACAGTATCAGTATCCTCATGACATGGCAACATCGACTTTACAAACGTTTTTGGCCTTCCCAATGTTTAACCCAAGTTGGCGCCAACGCGTATGATCAACTTTTAAGTTGAAATGTTAGCGAACAGTTGCTCATTTACAGATCCAGCAAACACAAACAAAACTTTAGATTTCATTGGAACTGAAGTTGTGTTTTTGATCTGTAATGAATGAATATGAAATATTCTCCCTTCTTTAATCTCTGTTTTGATCTCCAACAACTCCTGATCGACTCTTTAGTGGTTAAATGTTTTTTATTAAATGTAATGTTTTTAATGTTTTTTTTTTTGTTTTTTTTTAGGAAATTGCCGGTAATTGGAATTTGGTGCAACAATGTTTGTTATATGTTATATACTATGTTCTAATATGTTCAGTGTTGTACATTGTTCCATTCCATCCAAATAAATGAATTGAATTTGAAATCTCCTAATTGTGATAGTTAATGTTCTTAAGAATAGTTACATCAATATGTAATGCTACACAAAAAATTGAAGGCTTCAAATAGATCGGTATCGGTTATCCCAATAGGAGCACCTTGTATGTCTACCACATTTTTATGGGTGAGTTAGGCTCCAACACCAACAAGTGCTGTATTTGAACTCCATTTTTTGTATTGTCTTTTTAGAATATATCTATGGTGTCTTACAGCAGCTTGTGTTTGTCAAGTTTCGTACTCTTCCTCAACATGCCAAACTTGAAAAAAACAACAGATGACACACAGACAACTCAGTTCCTTTCCCTTTTCTTATCTGAATTTATTTCATTTTATCAAAAGGAGACAGTGTCTAAACCCAAGGTTTGGTGTGGCCTTGCCATGACTGCAAAGCCTAGTTTGACCCAGTGCATATTAATGATGGAGAATTCCCTAACGTGTCGCTTAGAGCAGTGGTCCCCAACCTTTTTAATCACCACGGACCGGTCAACACTTGACAATTTAGCTGCGGACCAGGAGGGGCGCTTTGAATCGTGACTGGTCGCTATCGTTACCGTTACGCCGCACAAGTGACCCAGACGTCACTGAGCGAATCATTTCTCAAAATAAAAGGCCCGGTACCAATTGATTGACGGACCGGTACCGGTCCGCGGCCCGGTGGTTGGGGACCACTGGCTTAGAGTAAACAAAAGATCAAAGAATTACCTGATTTTCTTAACAAAGTTAATGATACATCCATGATAATAAGTACATAACATAATCATATAAACATGCATACATGTAATGATATAGGTAATGCCTGGTGAAATTCCTTTATGAAGGGATAACATTTAGTTTATCAAATGTTTTATTGCTACATGACTCAAACTTTTAAGATTTAAAGATACAGACTGCACAGTTCCAGCACAGCATAATACACATATCAAGTTACACAGAAGTTGTGTCCATAATTATCTCCTATTTGCGACATAGTGCACAATATTTGAAGGTGTAACATACTATTGTATGTTTCATCATGTTGTTGTTTTTTACATGTTTGAAATCTCAGTGTGAAGTTCATACAGTAGTGAAGTAGTGCAGTATCTCTGTGTGCACACCGCTGTAATCAAAGCTGATATTTACAGTGACTATTTTAAACTGTTTCCATTGATTTGTGTCTGAAGTTTCCTGCTCAATTCCTTACATAACTATCGATGTGCCCCGTCGACATTGAGAGCAAAGTATTCTGGATCGAAGAAGTCTTGATCCTCTGATGTGAACCTCACCGCCCACTGGTCCCACTCTCTGTTTCTCTCTGTGCACTGGGTGTATGAAACAACAACATTCCGCAGATCTGGAGAAGTAACACTTTCCACCATCCTGGAGAACTGCTCCACCAGCCGTGGATCGACTGCTGGAGGGCGACTGGACCTCATCTTCACTATAATGAGAATTGGAATCACAGATAGGACACACTAGTTAACTCTCATTAATTCTATGTGGTATATCGTGAATTATCTTCAGAATTACATCTGAATGCACTTGGTAAGATTGTCCTGCAGAGTCACAGCTCTAACACAGTGTCATGTGAACTAACAACTAGATTTCATAGCCCTTTATAAATTGACTGCTTAGACTATTATTCTGTATTTAGTTGTGATAATTCACAAGAATTATTTTTTTTAATATCAACATAAAAAAACAGTCTCAAGCGCACATATGTACAAAATGTTAAAGTCAATATCTAAACTGAATCCTGCAGATTTAAAAAATCCAATCATAGACTGTTTCTGTCTTCTAAATCTGTCTTAGTATTTATTTAATTTATTAGTGCATAGAAATACACTGCAGACTGGAGTGTCTGTTTACAATGATAGCCAGAGTCAGCTGACTCATACAATGGGTTCAACAACTCTTACCACATTTAAGCAGAAACATGGTTCCACAGCATACAATGGTGATTATAACCACGATACAGCAGAGTCCAAGGAAGGTGAGAATTATCCAGTTGACACTTGACTTGTTATATAGGTGTCTGCCATCAAGAGTGTTCCCATCTGCAATGAAAGAAGATCTGAAAAACCCATTCTGACCACCAGAGTTATATTCATTCTTCCATTAGGAGCGATCTTAAAGCGAGACTTAAAATATCAGGGGCTTTGATTCAAAAGGTTCTGTCAGTCCTCATCTTTCACTATCATTCAATTCTTGTCTGGCATTAGGATTTGCATTACAGTCAACTAAGAGTATAAGAAACACTGATTCAGCAGGTTTCTGAAATTCAAAAAAGTCTCACCCCAAAAGACAGTGAAGTTGTGACCTCCTGTTAGTATTCTGCAGCCATACATGTTGGTGTTTTGGCTCAGGGAGATCCAAGCTGTCAGTCTGAGGATCACGGATCCGTCTGCAGAAGGCACTGGTCCGGTTATGGTGATCCCACTGGCCTTGAAGGCCCCATCGCCAATCAGATGCACTGAGCTCACTGATTTGTCAGTACTTATCACATGACATATCAGAATTGCCTCAACTGTGTTAACAATGGGCTTGGCAAAAACTTGGAGCTCTGCAGAGAAAGAAGGTGATATCAAAAATCAGGGAATCAGGGTAAATGGGACACGCCGTCCAATGGACTCCACTGCATGTTGCTGTCCTCCTCCTAAACTTCCAAAATCCAACATCTGACATCGATTTCAGTGCCTGTTTGAGGCAGTATATTCATGTTTTGTGTTAACATCAGAATGCTCATAATGACAATGCTAACAACCCTGTCCTTAATATTTCAGAAACAAAATAGACACAATTACATTGTATTTATGTCAATTTCAGCCTACCAATAAAAGCACCCAAGAAACTGCTTTTCTGTGAGGAAAGATTGGAGAAGTTTGTCCTGGCTGATTCTGAAATGCTTGGTAAACGTGTGTCCTACTTTTTAAAAACAGAAGAACAGTTGCTTACAGATTACAGATTGTAAAGCCCTCTGAGGCAAAATGTGTTTTTGTTTTGTGACTTTGGGCTATACAAATAAAATTTGATTTGATTTGCTTACAAGTGCACAATTGTCAATTATTCCCTTCAGACAGGTACTTTTCCTACTAGCTTAAAGACCAGCATGGTTAAGACTAGTATCAAAGCTGCCATTTTAAACCAACATTTTAGAGAAGCTTGTTTTTCAAAAGTTTCAATCTGGCTTTGGGGCCAATCACAGCACTGAGACAGCACTAGTAAAGGTTATAAATGATCTCAGATGCAATATGGCCATGAAGAAATCTTGTATCTTGGTGATGATTTAACTGCAGCCTTTCATACAATACATTATTCAGTTGTGTTTTTCTTTAGCATACATTCAGCAATCCTAACAGAACATTTTGTTCTGTTTTTGTGACCAGTTAGCCATTTACAGTTAAACTGTAAATGGCTTTTTTTTCCATGGTTAAATTTTTTTACTATATATATATATATATCTTTATATATATCTTAACCTTTATTTAAGCTATATCTATCTCTATATTTTGCGTACACATTAAAGTGCTATACAAATAAAGTCTGATTGATTGGTTGATTGATTGAATTACTGTGCTAATAATTTTAGTTTAGTTTGATGTATTTGCCCACTGAATGTCTTTTGTCTAAATACAAATTGTTATCAACGATATATCAACGGTATCAGGTAAATGTTTTGTACATAAATCATGACTTTATGTACTCATATACTCATGCTGTAAGTCAGCTAAACTCTGTTGACAGCAGCAATCCCACAACAGCTTGAGACCACGACCCTGCTTACTCAACGGAAACCCGTGGAAACCCTAATGTGACTAGAGTCTTCAAATAACAAGCGATCATGACTTTCATTCAAACAAACATTCAAGGTTCCATCTCTACTTCCACATTGCTATGCCTTGAGGACAACTGAGCTAAGACCATAAAATGTGATTGAAAGAGTCCAGTGTTCCAGTTCTCACCTGTTCTTTGGTGCATTGATTTTAATTGAATTTCCTGGATCAGTAGTGGACATTGTTTGCTGATGAGGTGTCTAAAGGCAGAGTTTCTTGCAAGGTTATTGTTCCAGTGACGTTGAACTGTTACAGCAGATGGAGACTGGGCCGTCCAGCTCTGCGATTCAGGGTCAAAGCTTATGAAGCTTCAAAAGCAGAGACAATCCCATTGGTTGACTGGATGCAGCCACGGCGTCGCTGCACAACATCTATAAAGTAAGAAAGTATGATTTTTTGTTTCAGTGCACAAGATCAGACAGCTTCACCAAGTTTTAATCAAATGTCATGAAAACAAACATACACACTGTCCTGCTGGTGAATGTTGGAATCACATGGAGAGACTCTAACATATCATTACACGATTCATCACAAGATTCAGGGAAGTTTTTGGATTGCAGAGTAAGTTTGATCTCTTCTGTTCTCTTCAAGCTGTCACAGTATGAGATAGGAACTCCATCAAATACAGTGAGTTGTTCAAAAAGAGGTCGATCTCCAGGCTGCACACGTCCTGTAGACAAGAACTGAAGCAAGTGTGAACCTGAAAAATAAAGAAGAAATCTGAAATTCAGTATTTGCTGCTGACAGCCAGCGTTGTTAGTTTACATTAGAATTTAGAACCCTGTACAAACTTTACACTTTTGGTCTGCAGTCTGCCCTTTAAACAAAACGTTAATCTAGTCCTCAGTTCACTTTCAGTTTATTTCGACCATGTGCGAGGAAAATAACAAACTAAACTGAAAACAAGGAAATCCAATAATAGAATAGTAGATAATAATAGAAAAAGAATAGTCAGAACAATGCCATGGCACCATGCATTTCGCACTTAACAAGGTTGTAAGTAGAACTTGCAAAAAGAAGAAACAGGAGCAAGAGCCAACAAAACTCTAACAGGCTATTTATCAGCTGTTTTAATGCATGTTAAAGAAGATGGAAATGTACTGTACTGAAACTAAACTGTACTGTACTAAACGTTGATATCTTTTAAATCATCTCTTTTAAATCAGCTGAAATTCACAGAATGCCTCAAAATGCACGGTTCAAATGTCACTCACCACATTCGGCTATGGACAGCAGGAAACACTGAATTAAAAGTTGAATCCTCTTCATCTCAAATCTTAAAGCACCATTTTCCTTGTTTTTCCAAAAGAAACACTTTTTACACTGTTTACCTACAGTGTAGTTCAAACTGATATTTAACCTTTTAAAGCTTTCGGTTTTGTTTTGATTGTCTAACTGGTCTAACCGGTTTCCAGAATGGCAGACATGACATGGGCGTTTGTTTCAACTTGTTTATTTCTTTTAATAGACTGAAGTTCATGTTTCAGTTTCTTTTTGCTTTCTGACGCAAACATCTATTTGAAGTCCCAGAAGTGCAATATTTAGTTTTCTTGATATTCATTTGATGTATGTTAGACTCTATTTACATTTTACACAGTATGGTGACATTTTTTTGTAAATGAGTTATGGAATAGAGTAGAAATGTGATGTCAACATATTTTGAAAGATATCTGAGGTCTCACTTCAACTTGTTTCAAACTGGATTAAAATTCAAAATGGACATATCATTTTCAAAAAACAATTAAAAAGTTGTCTTTCTGCTATTTTCAATTACATATGGGGTTTTGAAGTTTTGTTTCTATTTACATTTTACACAGCAGAACAGCTTTTTGGAAAGATTTATTACATTGTACCTTATACTATATCACATATACACATACTGTATTATATTTATGTTCTATAAATGGAGAACAGACAATTTCTTTTTGATGATTTGTTTTTATTGCGCAGAATACACATTATCATTGCACCGACGATACTTCTCCAGAAGTTGACACAGTTGTCTGCTTGGTGTCACTAACCTTACCTTATCACAACAGTATCACAACACAAACAAAAGGGAGAGAGACAGCCAGAGACATGAGGAACTGCCTGTGAATCTGTCACAGCTAGCATCTCACAAAAAATACATATACACGTTCAAACAAAAATCACCATAACAACAAAACTATAACTGTAAAACTGTAATACAGTACTTTGAACATCTATTTAGCATTTTTAACATGTTTTAATTCATTTTCAACGAGAGCGCTCAGAATGTCTTACCGCTCCTCAGCATAGGGTACCACTACTGAGGAGAATAGCGTGAATCCACAAGAAGTGACATCACTTCAGGGTCATCAGTCAAACTACCAAAAATACAATTATCAAAATAAAAGCTCCCCAAAATAAATACACACAAAACAGGTTTATACAGGAAAATGACAAAATGTCAAGACAGTTGGATTTTTGCTGAGATATAACATTACATAAAAACACCATGAATCATTTCTGGTCACTTTGTTCATTTTGAAATGAGTAGCAGCAGTGGAGTGTGAGAAAGCAGCTCTACATGCTTCTTCAGTGTGATCACATCACAGCGTGGCACAGTGTTCAGAGATAGCTAATGCCATAGTGGCCCTTTTTGCAGAGTTTGCTGCCATTCATGTTTTAAACCATGAATGGCAGCTTGTTTTGGGGGGAACTGTTCTAAGGTTTTGTCTTTCAAGTATGATTTTAAGTCAGTTTTTTTACATCACTTAGTCTGGTGTAGAAATCAGCCTTACAATACAAGAAGTATGCCTGTGTACAGGGCTGCCTTAACCTAATGTTTGACCCCAGGGCTGAAAGGTTTTGTAGATTCATAGTCTCATTTTAAAAAAAGTCTAATATCTAGGTAATCTACATCACAAAATGCATTTATGTCTTTCGAGACATACAACAGTGAGATTTCCCTCTTTATAATATTGGTATTAACATATCACTGAACCCACTTAATTATTCAAACGACATTATGAAAAACATGGCCAACCATCAGTTATAAAAATTAGGATTATACTGGGGTTTCAGATGTTTTAACTCATAGTGTGTGTTTATCTTGTTTTTTCATGTCTCGTGCACTTCCCTTATTTGCTGTGTGTTTTGCTGAGCCCGGCATGGAGAGATAATTGTAAATTAATAGTACAAGGACAGGAGAGACAGATTAGGGAAGTATCATTTGGATAAGGAATGCCCTGCTCATTACTGAGCAGGAAACCAAAAAAGGACATTATGATACTATCCGTATCAGTGGGGAGGTGTCCGAGACAGCTCGTTAAAAACATCGTAGAGCAACTTCAACTTAAACTTTGATACTCTGAATCCAGTCTTCTCTATTGAAGGGTCTTTCTCTAAAAATTCTCATGACATTTGGCGCCCAACGTGGGGCTCCAATATCTGTTCTCCTCTGGAAGCAACGGCACTGGAAAAAACCTGCAGGTGTATTGACTGAAAAACCTCCGCCACGAGGTTCTTAAAACCCCGTTTTGGCGTAGGCCAGGACCAGCAGAGAGAGGAGACGGTGACGGGGCCAACCACAAAAAAAAAAAAAAAGAGACGGACCCACAGGATTCGGAAAAAAAAGGGTAAGTTGAATTTTGATCACTGGCCAGATGCTTCGATTCCATTAGGAACTTTGAGGGATAACTCGGTTCAGTTAGGAACTTAGGCAGTGTCCGAAATCACTCACTCATTCCCTACTCCCTACATAGGGAAATAAATGTAGTGGACTATATAGTGAGCTCAACAGAAAACAATTTCCGACACTTCTCTTGGCGCCGCTGTCGCACAATTAAAATGTACCACATTAACGTCATCTCTGCATTTTTATTAAATTAGAGTCTTTTGATTACTGTCGTGTAACTTTTCTTTTCATATTTTGTTCTCTTGGCTCTATAGTAACAGAAAGTTACAGTGTAATCTACTGGAATGTTTAATTATATGCTGTTCGTTTTACACCTTTTTTTCAATTAATGTAGTAAGCCATTTAAACTGACTTATTTTGAAAATGAAATAAAATAAATAGAATAAACTGTGCTTAATTAACTGCCTCGTGCCTGTTGTACTGCTCCACAACTCATGATTTCTTTTTTGTTTGTTTGTTTCGCGCCTCTCATCCATTCATCCATCTGCCTGTCCATCTAACTACGAGCAATTCCCCGGGAAAAATCACTTAGCGTTATTCTAGAAAACTCTTGTAGCATTATAGAAATGCTGTCTACTACTACTCTGGCTGTGTTTGTACTATCAATATTCAATTATTGATGATCAGGAGGAGAATTAGAATTGCGAGGGAGAGAGAAAGGAGAAGATGCGCTGCTCTTCTCAGACTAGCAAGACGTTGTCAAATTGTGAGTGATAGCCTGCTTTTTCGCTCCTTGTTAATTAGAGTAGATATTTTCTTTAATTCTCTGAACAATAAACTATCCTCTATCAAACTACACCCCCTGCTGGAACTGAGCATAGAGCCAATTGGTTTGCATAGCCTACCACAGTGCTTTTGTCAAACAGTGGTGTTGTTACTTTTCACTCAGCTTTTAGTCACACTGTACTAGCCATCATTAATAAATGGCGAATCAAGCTTTACTTATTAAATGACCTATGTACATTTTCTAGATAAAGCTGCAACCATCTCTATTTCTAAAGTTTAAATATTAATTTACCATTTATCAATGATAGTTGCATCTTTCTACAGCCAAATATTTATAGATGATTTACAAAACAATTAGCATTGATAAACAAGAAAGGCTTTTGTCATCACTTTTATCAATATGATTTTTAATGATGTAATTAGAAACAGTTACCCAACAGAGTGTGATTGTATTCCCATAACTTTAATACACATAATTTCATGAGACCATGTTATCAATTTTAATTATTCTTTACAGCGTGGTTCCCCATCTCAGTATTGTCGCCTGAACCATCACGTCCCCGTCTTGGTCATCTACTTTGATGGTGAAAGTGAACTGCGCCCAGACTTCCGCCTTTCCAGACCAACTGTTGCCCACCTTATCCAGCTCCTTCTCTCTCCACTAGACCATGGCTGGGGTCATGACCTGGAGGTTTTGGTCTTCCTCTTCTGGATGGCAAGCGCGACATCTTACCGTGTCGTTTCCAGAACATTTGCCATCCCGCGATCCACGGTCCATGACATTGTCCACAGGGTCACCGAAAAAGTCCTCAGGCTGAAGACCAGGCTCATCCATTTCCCCTCAGCTGATCAGCTTCCAACAACCGGTGCGGGATTCGAGCATTTGGCTGGATCTGCAGCGTTTGCCAGGGTTGTG
Source organism: Nibea albiflora (assembly GCA_014281875.1). NCBI lineage: Eukaryota > Metazoa > Chordata > Actinopteri > Sciaenidae > Nibea > Nibea albiflora. The sequence continues at coordinate 8,097,064 of CM024799.1, read as the reverse complement.
GGCAGTATTGATGGCTGCCACCTCCACATTAAGCCACCAAGTGCTGATGCCCAGTGTTACATTAACAGAAAACTGTTTCACTCCATACAGCTCCAAGCAGTGTGTGACCACCAGTGCCAGTTTCTGGACATATTTGTTGGCTACCCTGGCCATGATGCCAGAGTTTTGAAGAACAGCCCGCTTTATGTCCGGAAGTTATACCCACCTGAAGGCTTCCAGATTCTTGGAGATGGTGGGTATCCCTGCACCTCGGAGCCAATCGCCCTCATCACGCCACAATCTCTGCCTGAAGGATGGAGATGTTCTGGAGCCTGTGGAGGAGGCACTGGGGCCAGATGATGGTGGTGATCAGGTCCAGCCAGATTTGGCACGTGGAGAACGGCTGCGTGGTCGCATGGCTGCTGCTGTTTCAGCACCTCGTATCAATCCTGCAGCTCTGCAAGATCACGATTATCATGAGACAAGATAAAGAAATCAAATCAAATCACAATCAATTGTTAATAGGTTAAGCTCAGATGTTCTCTCTCTCTTCTCACAAATTTAATTCTCTTCTCTCTAACCTAATTTCACCTGTCACTCTCCTCTGCCCTCTTATCCTCTCTTGGTTCATGTTGTAATTCATGTAAATAGTTTCAGTAGCTTTTGATCTGTTTTATATGTTCTCTGTAATTTTGTTTGTTCAAATGTTCATATGTTATAATTTAGTAGTTAAGTTGATAAAGAACTGTATTTCAATTGAAAACAAAGTGAGACATGTATTTCCTTTTTTAAAAGCCTGTCCTCCCTCTCTTCCTCTCCTCTGCTCTCTTCTCCTGCCTCTCCAGAAGTTCTAGAATCGGGTCACGCCGCTGTCGCTTTGGTGGTGGAGCTGGCCCCTCAGACTCTGAGTCCTCACCCTGACACTCTGAGACTGGTGGGTTCTCCCTCCAGGCTGAGGCAATAAGGCAAGGAGGCCGAATAGAAGGCCTCCCACCTATTGTATCACCCATGAGGGAGAACCACTTCCAGTCTCTGGCAATGGACTCCCCTGATTCAGTGCCACTCCCAGTTGGTGGGTTCCTCAGTTCCTGCACACATTGTAATATACACACATTTGATGTGTGTAATTAGGGCCCGAGCACGCACAGTGTGCAGGGCCCTATTGTTTTTCGAATGGTCATTTTCTTCCCCAAAGTAAATTGCATTTTCGACGGCCTATATGTACTCGAAAACTCACGAAAATTTGCATATCCCCCCAAAGTCAGGCGTAAAATAACGTATTTTGGGGGTCTCGTACAAAAATGGCTCTACAGCGCCACCTATGTCTCTGTTTGAAACTTGGCGTGTGTGTTCTTAAGGCCTCGACCATGAAAAGTTATCAAATTCGTGAGTTTCGGATTTACTGCGTCAGAGGGGCGGGGCCACGAAATTTGGTGTGTCGTCGTGAAATTTCGACGTGCTATATAACTTTGCGAAAAATACTCCAATCTTCACCAAACTTCTGATATATAATGACAGTCTGGCCTAGAATACATTTCCATAAAAATATTTGGTGATTTTCACAGCGCCTCCTAGTGGCGACAGAAAAGACCACTTTTACGAGATGACGTCCAGCTCGGAAAATATTGACCATATCCTCCTCAAACTAGGTGTAGTCAAGGCCTTGGTGTTGACATTTGAGAAAGAATTTCAACTTTTCATCAGAGGGCGTGGCCGTGACGGCGCGTCAAAGTCAAACGTGCAGAAATTTTCTCTGCATGAATCACTGCTGCCTTTAATACAGCAGGGGGAGCAACAGAAAACACAACAGCAACCGAAAAGAAATGCGTGGTTCACAAGCATCAATAAATATAATCAAGCGTTTATTGTGGATGGGAAGCAATGACTCTGATAATGACAAACTGGTGGCAACACGTGGATATTTAATAAAGGAGAACTTGGAGGAACCGCCTAACAACGCAGACATGGATGATGAGCCACATTCCCATAATACCAAGCCTTCACACAATGGTGTCGTTAGGCCTGTTTCAGGGGGGCTGAAGCCTGTTTTTATTTTTTATCAGAGAGTATTTTTGCATTAAAGATAAATATTAGTCATTCAATCATCAATATGGGCTCTGTTCATGGACATGTGTCACTGGTTCTGATTCAAGACGGATCATCCATGCATCCCTTTCCATGCAGTCACTTCACACATCTTGATGAATGTTAATAGGTTATCATGTTAAATCTTTTAAACTAATCTAAAATTTATAACCATGATTTGATACTCAGAACTACAATTACACTTATGCTGCACCACAAAAAGGCTGTCACACAGATCTGAACATGATCTGAAACAAACACATCTCAGAACTCTTTAGAACAGCTTTGGAACATGAACTCCACGCACGCATGCATACACAAAAAAAGTTAGTGTTAGTGTTAGTGACCTCAGTAGTCCCCTCATCTCCTTATCACCAAATCCTAATGAAGCGATCAAAATGATATACACTCTCAAGAAGTCAGTACACAATACACCAAAAAATAGAAAACACATTTTTCAAAATATAGCTCTCAGAGAGAAGTACATTTTTAAATCTCAAAACAAATTTCATATTTTTCCGTCATTGTCTTTTTTTCCCGTCATTGTCTTTTTGTTGACGTCCAGTTGGCTGCTAGCGCACCTTGGCTGCCACTCCGTCTCTGACAAATTTGATCATTAATAGTTTTTCTCTCGAGTTACGCCTCACCTCTCCAGACTGTCCTGATCAACAGTTTCGCCGAGCTCATAGCCTTGCTACTCCCAATCCTAACCTTCAGAGCAAACCTTCTAACCTTCACCATTGCTTCACACCGGCTTCTCACCTGTTGTGAAGACCCCCGCCCTGCTAACTCCTGCTAGCCTCAGGACTCCCGGGACTTACTCTTGGCACTGCTACGTTGCCCGTCACTGGAGTGGCCACTCCTGCGGACTCTCCCTGCTATTTCCTTTACCAGCTCAACCCAATCTGCCCGTCCTCCCGGGATCTTTCCGTCCCGGTGTGGTCGGTTCTGTCGGGCGTTGGCTGGTTTCCTCCGCTGGCCACCACCACATCGGGCCGACAACCTTGTCTCTTCACCAGGACGCCGGGCTAGCAGGTCGGTGGCCCCTCTCCTCGTCATTTGGACTACTGTTTGCCTGCTACGGTTATGCTGTGGCTTATCCCGTGGATACTCCTGGGTACTGCCTTCCTCAGACACCCGGCTCCTGGTCACAAGCTAGCCTTGGCTCCGTGCTACCGCTCCACACCGGGATCATGCCGCCGCTGTACTCCACCTCCGACCTCCACTCACTCAACAACCATCTGCGCCCGGACTGCATCGACATCCTCCGAGAAACTGGTCTACTTCGCCGTCCTCCACACAGAGGCTCACTGCCATCATCTACCGCCCTCCCAAACCAAACCCCTCCTTCCTCTCTGACTTTTCCGACTTCCTCACCCAGTTATCTGCCATCTCACCTTCCGTTCTCCTTCTGGGAGATTTCAACTTCCACATCAACACTGACTCCAAACCTGCCACTGAATTCCTGGAACTGTTCAGTTCTGCCCGGTCCACCTACTACTCTCACCTCATACACTCTGGCTCCACCAATCCCAAGGCTCTGTTTTCTACTGTAAATAAACTCCTCAAGCCCAGCAACAATACCTCCAACTCATTCACCACTGACAAATGCAACTCCTTTCTTTCATTCTTCCAAACAAAAATTGACACCATTTATAACAACTTGTCCTCCTCCCCTGTGCCCATGGCCTGCTCTCCCACTCCCTCACCTCTCAGCCTCTGTCTCAGTTCTCTCCCATGTCACCAGGGGACCTGTCCAAAATCATGTCAGGCATGAAAACCTCAACATGTGTTCTGGATCCCATACCATCTCGTCTTATCAAGGACTCTTTACCAGCCATCTCCACACTCATCACAGAAATCATCAACTCCTCCCTCAGTCACCCGTTCACTCAAACTGGCTGCTGTCACCCCATCCTCAAAAAACCTGGACTCGGCTCTGACACCATGTCCAACTTCCGGCCCATCTCCAATCTCCCCTTTCTGTCTAAAATACTGGAACGTATTGTAGCCACACAACTCAAAGCCCACCTCTGCTCAAATGACCTGTTTGAACCATTTCAATCCGGTTTCCGCTCTCAACACAGCACTGAAACAGCCCTCTTGAAAATCACCAATGACATCCTCCTCGCCGCAGACTCTGGCCACTTCACCATCCTCATCCTCCTGGACCTCACTGCAGCTTTCGACACCATCAACCACACCATTCTCCTCTCTCGCCTCGAGTCCTCCCTCGGCATCTCTGGCACTCTCCTGATTCAAATCATATCTCACTGACCGAGAACAATTCATCTACATCAACAACTGCTCCTCCTCCACTGTTCCTCTGTCCCAAGGCATCCCTGAGGGTTCAGTGCTTGGTCCTCTCCTCTTCATACTTTACCTGCTCCCCCTTGGCAACATCATTCGCCACCATGATCTCCATTTCCACTGTTACGCCGATGACATCCAGCTTTATATCTCCACCAACTCCATCACCCCCGCCACTCACTCAACTCTCTCCAACTGCCTTGCTGACATCAAGTCCTGGATGCGGACCAACTTCCTCAAACTCAACTGCGACAAATCAGACCTAATCATTATCGGCCCCAAATCCTTCACCAAGACCGCTGGAAGTTTCCGCCTCAACATCGACAACTCCACCCTCTCTCCATCCCCCCTCAGTCGCAACCTCGGAGTCATCTTTGACAGTAACCTCTCCTTTGAACGTCACACAAACCAAATCACCAGAACTGCCTTCTTCCATCTGAAGAACATTGCCCAACTCTGCCCATCACTCTCCTTCTCTGCTGCTGAAACCCTCATTCACGCCTTCATCACTTCCAGAATAGACTACTGCAACAGCATTCTTTATGGCACACCATCCAAAACTTTAAATAAACTACAGTACATCCAAAACTCTGCTGCTCGTCTGCTCACCCACACCCGCACCCGTGATCACATCACTCCTGTACTCCAGAAACTCCATTGGCTCCCAGTTCCTCAGCGCATTCAGTTCAAAATCCTCCTCCTCACACACAAAGCCCTCCATAACCAGGCCCCTTCCTACCTCAGTGACCTCCTCCATCGCCACAATCCTTCCCGCAGCCTCCGTTTTTGAAAAGTGCTTCTAAATAAAATGTATTATTATTATTATTTTGATAAATTAAAACGTTTTCTCTCATAGTAACTCAAAATTGATCAGAAGTTGCTACTCTGCTTTGTTCTTGTTTTTACAGTACTGCACGCTGGATCTCATAAACTTGTCCTATGTCTCTGTGGTACTGTAATTCTTGTTCTTTGGTGATATGAACCAACAACCAGTCAAAATCTTCTACTAAAGGTACATGTGTAGTTACAAAATATATTCATGCAGTACAGTACATACAGTAATGAACTTTACAAATGTCTACAGTGTAGTGTAGTACAGTAAATTTGCCATTACAAGAATACAATAGTGTACTGTACCTGTTCTCTTCTCTGAATGTCCTTACTACGGTGGACGCAGAAAATTGTCTCAAATTGGGTTGCAATCTAAGTCATACTACTTTGTCTTCCTCTCTTTCTTTCTTGTCCTCCTCTTCCTCCTCGTCCTCCATCTTGCATACGCACTCGTCCTCTCACATAGTTTCTTCTATTCATTCTCAGACTTTGTCATTCCCAGCTTCATCAACCTGTTTGCTCTCTGATCTGGATCATATTGGTTGTGTCACATCATTTGAAACAAGTGAAATCAATTTTGAGTGGTTGTGTTTAATCAATGACATGTCTGCTCTATTTGTATTTACAAATTTGGATGACATGTATTAGAGTGCTGAATGTGTTTTGAGAATGAGAATGTGTTTAGTGTTTTGCTGAACAGTGTAAGTGAGATCTGCAAATGGTGTTTTACTATGTGAAATGGTTGAAGGTATTGACAACAGACTGCACAATTAGCTAAATGAGTTCAGGCAACTGAGAACTTTGTTCAGCCAATGGGTTTGGTGAAATTCTGCAGTAGATGTACCTTAAATTTGCACTAAACTACATGATTTGATTACATACACTTACATACAGTTAATTCAACCTCTGATGTCCAGTGATGGATGTGTTTGTTACAGAAAACTGTGTCACATAAAATCAATAGTATGGACACTTGTTTTCAGAGAGCTACCTTGGAGTTGCTGGTTAGTTTCCCTGATAGTCAGCCATCAACTCAGTGATAATAAACCGTAATTCCTGACCAGAGGCGTCACTAGGTTTTAAGGACAGGGGGGGCTTAGCCCCGAGGAGATGCACAGGATGTGAGCAAATGTAGCGAGCGAGCACAAAATCTGCAAACAGCTAGTAAAGACTGGGAAATGATTCATTAGTATTAGTAGTTATTTATTAGTATTTATTATCAAGTCTGTTTTAAATACAGTACAACAACAAACAAAGGTTTGCACAGTAGCAGTATGAAGCTTTCTTCCAGTTCTTGCAACCACTACTGACCAAACTATCATGCTAAACACTCTACATGGGAAGCAGAAAGCTGTATTTTGGTTGACTGAATATTCTAACCAATTGTGCTTTTCAAACCAGCTGTGGTGAAATGCTCGCTTCTGCATACCACTATGCAAACTATCTTGAGGGTAGCTCTTCAGCTTTACCAGTCTGGGCCCTGTGTCTTTGTCACCTAAATCAAACCCTGTAGTGGAGTGAGTTGCTGTAGCTGCTTCATCATTTTCCATTTCTTTGTCTGTTTGCTCTCCTTCTCTCTCTGTAGTAACTTCCTCTGCCTCTGGATCCCCTTCCTCTCTCTGACTTGACCTTGCCTGTTCTCCCTCAGTATCTCCTTCTGCCTGTCCCTTCAAGATACACAATGAATTGAATTAATAACTGATCAACATAGAGGCTAATGCCATGACTTTTGCTCAGAACACAATAATTGTATGTGTGTGCGTGTGTGTGTGTATAACTTTCTTTCTTTCTCCACTTTCTAATCATTACTGTCAAACAAAAGCTCAAGTTATATAAGTCTTATATGGTGCACCATGACTTAAATGTTTCATATTCAAATTAAGTTCCATAAAGTTCCAAGACGTGTATGTCTGCGTCACAAATGACTCTATTCTGTGAAATCCTTCAGACTCACCTTTCCAGTAGAGCTCTCTCCCCTCTCACACACTGTGCTCCTCTGGTCTGTGCTCTTCTGCCCTGACTCCTACAGGTCAATAGGGGTGATGGAGTTATTATTATTAATGTTATTAATATTATTATTATTGTTATCCACTGATGATAATCATACGTGAATGAGCTCAGCTCCTGTTTCACGGTGTGCATTCATGCTCCAAAAGGAAGTCACCCCAAAGATAAATGGTAAAGACAGTGCACACTAACCAGCTAGCTAACCAGCAGCCTTCTTTTACAACTGGATGTAACTTTTGACCCAAAACAACTGAGGTAAGACGTGCATAGTACATTGTCTGTAGTGTGTAAGCCAGGTTTTCATTCGTCAAACATGGAGAGTTTCATTAATTACTGGGACTTTCTGCTTTTAGCTGGGCTGGAGCTAACTCACTGTTACTATCAGCGGTGATGAATACGTACTGTGCTGAAAAACTTTCTTATATCCATTTGCGCATCCGTCCATTCGCGTTCGTCTCCTAACGGCTCTGTGTGCACAGTAGAGGTCGCTACTAAAGGCTGCAGACACCGGGCGCAAGCTAGGTCGCAGGGAAAACGTGGACTGGATTTTCAGTAATGTGGTTCTGCGATGCGAACAAGTGGAATGGATTGATAACAACGCACCACAGCGTCTCTCTGTACCGTATACTACGAAGTGAAGGGAAACTGACAGACTATGATCACGTTTAAGTCCTTAATGACAGGTTATATGATTATTTATTTAAAGTGATATGCTGGCCGCTATATACTGAATTTGTCAGCATTGTTTTAAAAAAAAAAGAAGTATATATATATATATATATATATATATATATATATATATATATATATATACTTTTTTTTTCTATTTAGGGGGGCTTAAGAATAATTTAGGGTGGCTTCAGCCCCCCTAAAACAGGCCTAACGACGCCACTGTTCCTGACACATAGTTGAGGACACAGGTAGATATTGGACTCTGCTGTAATCAGACCACAACAGACATTACTTGTCTATGATTGGTGGGGGAATTGTTTAATGTTTTAAACACAGAGAATTACAGCCTCCATGTTTTATTTGGCTGAAGTGAGGCTGACAATACAGCTTGTATTCCATATGAGTATGAGAAACTCATAATTAACCTCCTTTAAATAATGTTTCACTGGCTTTGCATCACAACATTTCAACTGAAATTCAGTCAGTTTACTTTAAAGACTGATTTTGTGTGTGTAAAAGTAAAAGTACATATTATGCAGAATGGATTATTTCAGAATGATATACTTTACAATTAGTAATGCATTTATTTGTTTGACTTCAGTGTTTCAAATGGTGTAAAGGGTTAATTCTTGCTAGGTAGCCTGTGAATTTTCTAAACCATCAGTAGTGACTCATCTTAATTTACCCCTCATGAAATGGGTATTTCCTCATCGGTGAGGGGCCAGACGAAGCGCAGCTCATTCGCCCCCCCGATGAAGAGAAAAAACAAAGGAGTCAGGTCTCCCTTGCCCGGACGCGGGTTACCGGGGCCCCCCCCTGGAGCCAGGCCTGGGGGAAGGGCTCGCCGGCGAGCGCCTGGTGGTCGGGCCTTGACCCATGGGGCCCTGCCGGGCACAGCCCGAAAGGGTGACATGGGCCCCCCTTCCCATGGGCCCACCACCTGTGGGAGGGATCTCGGGGGGCGGGTGCGCAGAGAGTTGGGCGGCAGTCGGAGGCGGGGACCTTGGCGGTCTGACCCCCGGCTGCAGAAGCTGGCTCTGGGGACGTGGAACGTCACCTCTCTGGCGGGGAAGGAACCTGAGCTGGTGCGCGAGGTTGAGAGGTACCGGCTAGATATAGTCGGGCTCACCTCTACGCACAGTTTGGGCTCCGGAACCAGTTTCCTCGAGAGGGGTTGGATGCTCTGCCACTCTGGAGTTGCCCCCGGTGAGAGGCGCAGAGCGGGGGTGGGAATGCTTGTTTCCCCCCGGCTTGGCGCCTGTACATTGGGGTTTACCCCAGTGGATGAGAGGGTAGCCTCCCTTCGCCTTCGGGTGGGGGGACGGGTCCTGACTGTTGTCTGTGCTTACGCACCGAACAGCAGTTCAGAGTACCCACCCTTTTTGGAGACCTTGGAGGGGGTACTGGAGAGTGCTCCCTCTGGGGATTCCCTCGTCCTCCTGGGGGACTTCAGTGCTCACGTGGGCAGTGACAGTGAGACCTGGAGTGGCGTGATTGGGAGGAACGGCCCCCCTGACCTGAACCCGAGTGGTGTTCTGTTGTTGGACTTCTGTGCTCGTCATGGATTGTCCATAACGAACACCATGTTCAAACACAAGGGTGTCCATATGTGCACGTGGCACCAGGACACCCTCGGCCGTAGTTCGATGATCGACTTTGTGGTTGTGTCGTCGGATTTGCGGCCATGTGTTTTGGACACTCGAGTGAAGAGAGGGGCGGAGCTGTCAACTGATCACCACCTGGTGGTGAGTTGGCTCCGATGGTGGGGGAGGACGGCGGTCAGACCTGGCAGACCTAAACGTTCTGTGCGGGTTTGCTGGGAATGTCTGGCTGAATCCCCTGTCAGAAAGAGTTTCAACTCTCACCTCCGGGAGAGCTTCACTCATGTCCCGGGGGAGGTGGGGGACATTGAGTCCGAATGGACCTTGTTCCGTGCCTCCATTGTCGAGGCGGCCAACCGGAGCTGTGGCCGCAAGGTGGTCGGTGCCTGTCGCGGCGGCAACCCCCGAACCCGCTGGTGGACACCGGTGGTTAGGGATGCCGTCAAGCTGAAGAAGGAGGCCTACAGAACCTTTTTGGCCTGTGGGACCCCTGAAGCAGCTGACGGGTATCGACATGCCAAGCGGAACGCAGCTTCTGCGGTTGCAGAGGCAAAAACTCGGGCGTGGGAGGAGTTTGGTGAGGCCATGGAGAAGGACTTTCGAACGGCTTCGAGGAGGTTCTGGACCACCATCCGAAGGCTCAGGCGGGGGAAGCAGTGCATTGTCAACACTGTGTTCAGTGGGGGCGGGGTGCTGCTGACCTCGACTGGGGATGTCCTGGGTCGGTGGAAGGAATACTTCGAAGACCTCCTCAATCCCACCAGCACGTCTTCCACTGAGGAAGCGGAGTCTGGGGACCCTGTGGTGGGCTCTCCAATCTCTGGGGCTGAAGTCGCTGAGGTAGTCAAAAAGCTCCTCGGTGGCAGGGCCCCGGGGGTGGATGAGATCCGCCCGGAGTTCCTCAAAGCTTTGGATGTTGTGGGGCTGTCTTGGTTGACACGTCTCTGCAACATTGCGTGGACATCGGGGACAGTGCCTCTGGACTGGCAGACCGGGGTGGTGGTTCCCCTCTTCAAAAAGGGGGACCGGAGGGTGTGTTCCAACTATAGGGGGATCACACTTCTCAGCCTCCCTGGGAAGGTCTTTTCGGGGGTCCTGGAGAGGAGGGTCCGCAAGATTGTCGAACCTCGGATCCAGGAGGAGCAGTGTGGTTTTCGTCCTGGTCGTGGAACTGTGTACCAGCTCTATACCCTCAGCACGGTCCTGGAGGGTGCATGGGAGTTTGCCCAACCAGTCTACATGTGCTTTGTGGACTTGGAGAAGGCATTCGACCGTGTCCCCCGGGAAACGCTGTGGGGGGTGCTCCGGGAGTATGGGGTCCCGGACCCATTAATACGGGGTGTCTGGTCCCTGTACTCTCGGTGTCAGAGCCTGGTTCGCATCGCCGGCAGTAAGTCGGACTTGTTTCCTGTGAGAGTTGGACTCCGCCAGGGCTGCCCTTTGTCACCGATTCTGTTCATAATCTTTATGGACAGAATTTCTAGGCGCAGTCAGGGCGTTGAGGGGCTACGATTCGGTGGCCTCAGGATTGGGTCGCTGCTTTTTGCGGATGACCTGGTCCTGTTGGCTTCATCGGATCGTGACCTTCAGCTCTCTCTGGAGCGGTTCGCAGCCGAATGTGAAGCAGCTGGGATGAGAATAAGCACCTCTAAATCTGAGGCCATGGTTCTCAGCCGGAAAAGGGTGGAGTGCAGTCTCCAGGTCGGGGTTGAGATCCTTCCTCAAGTGGAGGAGTTCAAGTATCTCGGGGTCTTGTTCACGAGTGAGGGAAGGACGGAACGGGAGATTGACAGGCGGATCGGTGCGGCTTCTGCAGTGATGCGGACTCTGCGCCGGTCCGTCGTGGTGAAGAGGGAGCTGAGCCGAAAGGCGAAGCTCTCGATTTACCGGTCAATCTACGTTCCTACCCTCACCTATGGTCACGAGCTTTGGGTAGTGACCGAAAGAATGAGATCGCGGATACAAGCGGCCGAAATGAGTTTCCTTCGTGGAGTGGCTGGGCTCTCCCTTAGAGATAGGGTGAGAAGCTCGGCCATCCGCGAGGAGCTCGGAGTAGAACCGCTGCTCCTCCGCATCGAGAGGAGCCAGTTGAGGTGGCTCGGGCATCTAGTGAGGATGCCTCCTGGACGCCTCCCTGGTGAGGTGTTCCGGGCACGTCCCTCCGGGAGGCGGCCCCGGGGAAGACCCAGGACACGCTGGAGGGACTATGTCTCTCGGCTGGCCTGGGAACGCCTTGGGGTCCCCCTGGGAGAGCTAGACGAAGTGGCTGGGGAGAGGGAAGTCTGGGTCTCCCTGCTGAAGCTGCTGCCCCCGCGACCCGCCCTCGGATAAGCGGAAGAAGACGGACGGACGGACGAAATGGGTATTTCCTCATCGGGTCTCTTGTTTCTTGGAGCAGTAATAGCTACAGTCCTTCTTGGTTGGCTTCTCGGGTTTAACCTGTTAAACGCTGCCATCTAGTAGTAAAATCTAACAACATCATGCTGAGGCCAAACCTCATTTTGAAGAAAAGATAGTTGCATAAATGAATCTAAAATACAATGAAATGTAAAATATCTTTGATTTGAATTAAAACCACGCTAAATTTCCTCATTCTCCAAAATAGTTCCAAACAGTCAAAGAAAAAAAAAGAAAAGTGCCCATAAATGTATTTTTATGATGGAGACTGAGGAAGGGGAGGGACTGAGAGACTGGGCAAGGGAGGGTTTTTATCATTATTTGTTCACATCTTCAGGGTTTTAATGAAAAACATTGCTCAACAGCACAGCAGTTCTTCGGTTTGTACAGTCTTCTCAAAACTGTCACACAAACACATTTTCTAAATTCAGCTTCGATTTCTAGTTGTTCACTTAAATGACACCTCAAGGTAAATGCAGCTCTGGTCTGCCTCCCAGTGGACAAAAAATCATGGGATCCACAGCATTATAATACCACTCGGGTAAAGGGAAGTCTGGCATAATTGATTTCTCACCAGGATCAAATCCCACCTCAGCAGCATCCTCAACTCCTATATGTTACTGAGTTGACTGAGCATTTCAAGGACATAAACATGAAACCTTATCATGCTGGCACACCTTCACACTCTTTCAGTTTACTCGCCTGAATAGTGGAGAGCGACACACACGTAATTGGAGGTTACATTTTGGAGTTTGTCCACGGATCGTCAGGACAGATCTAGGAATGGAGGGTGTAGCTGTCCGAGACATCTAGACCTACCTACACTACCGTGATGCTGGTAGTAGATCTGGTGAGACAGCAGGAGCTCGTACTACAAATCAAAGCGTTGAGAGTTGGTGGGGCATGCTGCGCAAAGGAGAAATGAAAGATGGGGACGTGGTGGCTACCTGGACAAATCATGCAGCTGAGCTTTGGGAACGTTATTCCGGTGAAGGTTGAGATAAGCATGCGGCTTATATTGACTGCTCCTCCATCCAGATGGTGGACACAAATATAAATATAACAGTTATCTTTGTAACACTGCACCTTTTTTTTTGCACTTGGCCGTTTTTTTTATGCCTTTTAATGATAGTGCAGCTGAAGATGGACAGGAAACAGGGGGCACAGAGAGGGGGAGTGACACGCAGTAAATGGGCGACCCATGCGGGAGTCGAGCCGGAGCCGCTGCAGCGAGGACTGTGGCCTCCATACATGGGGCGGTCGCTTAACCCGCTACGCCACGGGCCGCCCCAGTAACACTGCACTTTTATTCAATCCTAATGAGATACGAGGTAAACAGATTTACTGCCTCCTTTCTTCGCTTTGCGCAGTGATGTAATGTAACTGGTGAGTAACCATTTGGCAGAGAAAATATAAAATAGGTCCCTATCATGTGAAATGAGCTTTGTCAGGTTCAAATGTGAGACACGAAACGGGGACATGGCACGTATAAAAAACAATTAGAAATGAAATGTGACTGTGAACAGCACCTACTCTTTATTATACACAGCATTGTGACGGTTTGTCACCAGCTACATGTTAAAACACGTTTTCAGCTGTGGGATATTGAGTTCAGCACCAGCCACATTGGACAGCACCGAAAAGCGCCTTCATGTAAAAAGGCAGTGGTCAAATCTAAAACTACTTTTCTCCTCATGTATGATTATTTCATTAATTATACTCTACGGCTGACAAGTATAAAAATTCATAAGAAGCAGGACTAGATCCCATTACAATGAACTCTGTGACTCATATGTGATGATAAAATACAATTCTCAATACCACTGAGTGAGAGCCAGTGTTCTAGTATGAAGCGTCACTTTGTTCATAACATAAGACAGACTTTACCGATCCCACACCGGGGAAATTCACTTATTACAGCGGATCACGATATAGCCGCGGTGGACCCGAAAAATAGCTGCAGCAGGCATCCCTAGTCTTTCCACAGCGCTGTGAGCTCTGGCTTTTTTTTTTAATGGGTCCCCGATGTGTCACATAGTAGTACGTATAACAGAAAATAAGACAAATCACTAACCGAGTCTCAAAATGATGACACAGATCTGTGACAGAGAGACAGACGAGCACGACCGTGCAGCAGTGAGTGATCAAGACAGGAGGAAAGCGACAACTAGGTCTGTTTGTAGGTTTAAACAAAGATGTTTTGGTTTTTTTAAATCTAAACTTTGTCGATGCTGTTTTGTCTAAAAATCACAGAACTTGTCAGATTATATTATAAAACTAAAATGTTAAGTCTTTATGCTGAGGCTAAAATTAAATTGTGATAATTTTACAACAATTTTGGAAAAAGCTAATAAAAGCAACAAATCTCATTTATATGTTTGATTCATTAAGGGAGATGAACATCGATTGGTTCTTAGAATATTTCTAATCATTTTTATTGTTTCACTGCTGTGATTAAAACATGAAACCTGGCCCAGATGTGAATGTGTGATTTACTGATTTATTTTTTCAATCCTCTTGTAATTATTTTGTTGTTGTTGTTTTTGGACAAATTCGTTGTTTTGGGAGAAACCCTTGTGGACTTGGGGTGCAGTAAAGTTTTAAATGTGAACTGGGCAAGGGTTCCCCTGAGAGCAGACATACATAAAACATGCATAAAGGTTTAATGTAACCGGTACCAGTGATTGGGCTTTGGAGAAGTTGACGTGTGCATAAAACAACACTGCAATGTCCTTGTGTCCTGCTTCCAGAGCAATGGACAGGGCATTACTCTCATATGGAAAGCCGTTTGAGCATTTATTCAATATCCTTGATATCGGACTTAAGGTCCATGTACTAGTGAGCTTTTTGTCCTCACTAGTAAGACAATTTTGTGCACTAGTAGAACTACTAGAGCACACTAGTAGAACAACTGTGTCTTACTAGTAACGTTTTTACACTACTAGTGCCACTTTTGGCCTACTAGTTCGCAATCAAACCCTACTTGTAAACTACTGTGCTGCACTAGTAACACTACTACGCCTTACTAGTAGGCATGTGTCATGCACTAGTAGCCTCCTGGACCCTACTAGTAGCACCAAAATGCCCACTAGTAGCAATAGTAAGGCATTTTTGACCTCACTAGTACTACTAGTAAGTACAAAAAATGTCCACTAGTAGTACTAGTAACGTATATTTTACCTTATTAGTACTAATAGTAACAGTAAGAATGCCCACTAGTAGTACTAGTAACATCAAAAATGCTCACTAGTGACAAATATATTTTTCTTACTAGTGAGCCTCCGAACCCAACATGTAAGGAGTTTGGCTGCACTAGTATGACACAGTACACTACTAGTGCGCAACTAGCCCGCTACTAGTGCGCAATTGCACACTACTGGTGCGCAACTTCATTCAACTAGTAAGACATTTCTGTAACATGTAAGACATTTCTGCACACTAGTAGGATAACTTTGGCATACTAGTAGGACAACTACATCTTACTAGTGAAGCAAAACTGTGCACTAGTTGGCAACTGTGCGCTACTAGTACTACTAGTGACACAATAAAATTCTACTAGTTAACATCTACCGCCTCATAACATACCTGCATGTTATCAGTCAGTGTTGTCATTGGCAGTCAGTCATCGTTGTTATCTGTGATTCTGTATGTGTTCCACACGCTTATATGTCCTTTGTTGTTGATGTTGTTGCAGTGAGCAGCATAAAAAGTAAGGAAGCTAACTCAAAACTGTGCAGTTAAGATGTTATTATCGTTAATAATCATTTAGTCTTTAATCTTCATTTAATGACCTGGAGGAGAGCTCTTCCCTTCCTCAAGCCCATTTCCTTTGTTATCTACAAGTCAGAGATTTTGTTAAAGAAAACGAAAACAACTATGTAAAACCTGTGGAGGAGTACAATAAATGCATTTAGTATATGCTGTATTAATCATATGTTCACGAGTGTAATGCATTTAGTATATGCTGTATTAATCATATATTCACGAGTGTAACCTTATAGCAGCTATGTGTGACGTATAAACTGCAGACTATTTTAAGGCCAAGTAGTGTGAACTGTCTACCACCTTCGAGCAACAGGAAGCCATCTCTAGGGTGTAAAGAGGAGGCCTCCCGTAAATTAAGAACAGGAAGTGTCGGGCAACCTGTTCGGACAAAGGAGTAGTAGTCCCTCATACAGGATTGGATTTGGTGTGAACTCTGAGAAAAACAATGTTAATTATGAGCTATGTAAATATGTGAGGATGTATGACGCTTACATGTAAGACGGCCCACTGGTGTGAGTGTTAATAAAAACGAGCTTAATGTGTAAACGGGCAGAACTCAGTGCGGTGGTAAACAGACTGCGGAGTCTGTGTATGCTGGGTTCTCCCTTTGCAAAGGTGAAACTGAATTCTGTGTTGTGTTTCATTCTCTAAACGTCTCTCTAGAGTTTTTTCACTGCTATGCTGATGACAGCCAGATCTATGTGCCACTAAGCAAGAAGGATGCTTTCTCTCTGAAACCACTTCTGTTCTGCCTCGAAGAAATTAAAGCTTGGATGTCCTTGAACTTTTTAAAATTCAATGAAAGCAAAACAGAAGTGATGGTGTTCGCTCCCAGTGGCTCTTGCGAACCACCTCCCGTTGACTTGGGCCCCTTGGAGCACTTTAGGAAGCAAACGGTCACAAACTTGGGTTTTAAGATGGACAGTGATTTTAAACTTGACCGGCAAATCAGTGCAGTGGTGAAGACCAGCTTTTATCACCTTAGGCAGCTGGCAAAGGTGAAACCTTTTATTGCACATAAGCACTTTGAAATGGTAATCCATGCCTTCATTACATCGCGGCTGGATTACTGTAACGCACTTTATCTTGGAGTCAGCCAGTCCTCCCTTGCACGTCTCCAGTTGGTCCAGAATGCCGCCGTCCGCCTCCTGACTGGAACACGTAAGAGGGAGCACATTACTCCTATCTTGGCCTCTCTCCACTGGCTGCCTGTGCATTTTAGAATTCATTTTAAGATTCTTTTATTTGTTTTTAAATCTTTACACGGTCTCGCCCCGCCTTACCTCTCCGAGCTGCTCAATATATACACTCCCGCCCGGTGCCTCAGGTCAGCTGATCAGCTGCTCCTGGAGGTACCAAGGGCTAAACGGAGGCTCAGAGGGGATAGAGCCTTTTCTGTAGCTGGTCCTACATTATGGAAAGACCTCCCCCTAGACATACGACAAGCCCCTTCACTGTCCATTTTTAAAACGCGTCTTAAAACCTATTTTTATTCGTTGGCTTTTAACCCAGTATGAGACCCTGTTTCTGTTTTATTATTTTTAATATTGTTTATTTTATATTATTGTTTTTATATTGTCTTTTATGTTTTATGTCTTTTATTTTATGTTTTATTGTACATGTACAGCACTTTGTGTCAGCCGTAGCTGTCTTTTAAAGGGCTCTATAAATAAAGTTGAGTTGAGTTGAGTTGAGTCCCTCTGGGTCAGCGAATCCGGGGTAGTGAATTGTACCACAACAAACCCGGCATGGAGCACTCCTTTTTTGCTATAATGAAACAAATCCTAAACACCTGGTTTCAAAATTGGTAGCATTATGTTCTAAATTCTCAGGAGTCAACAAACCACATCAAGTCTGCTTGGGAGGCAGATCTGGGTTCCAGACCTAGATCTGCCTCCCATCAAGTGTGGATGGAAGGGATGGAAAGGATCCACTCTGGTTCAGTCAGTGCCAGATTGCAGCTGATTCAATATAAAACCATGCACAGATTACATTACTTCAAAGAAAAGATGAGCAAAATGTATCCTGACGTTTTCAATATCTGCGACAGGCGGGAGACAGTCATTTAACTTTTGTAGAGGTATATATATATATATATATATATATATATATATATATATATATATATATAAACAATACCGATACAACAATACAGTGTGTGTGTATACACACTGTATTGTTGTATACTTGTGTATGCAGTTCAACTTTGAAATAAAAAATAACAAGCTATACGAGTGTATAGGTGAATACACCATGAAGCCGTTACGAGATGCACATGAATGCACCATGAAACCACTCACACGCTTTACGAAGCGACGTAAACGGCACTCGATTTTGAGGCGTGACCGCAATGCCTGACCTGACTTTGATCTGGTGTCACGACAGGAGGTGGACCTAACTGGAAGCTGGCTGCTAAATTGCGACATGAGCGAGTCCCCGCATGAATTTTCAGCGGAAAATAGCTTCACTCAAGTTATTAATCGGGTTTGGAATGCACTGGATTTTGCAAGAAGAGAACTGGCAATGCACAGGGATGAAAACTTGCTGACTGATACAAGAAATACATTTCGGAGGCGAAGACGAGCTGGTCGGATGTATATGTCAGGTAAGTTAAAGTTGGCTAACTGTTTTGGGGATTCTCAATTTAGCATTGTCATCAGACTGTTAAACAAAGTATACTGAGTTAATTAGTGCCGACACAACAGCGACACGAGGCAACTATTGTTCTTTTGCGTGTTTTTTGGCAGTTTTATTATTTTTATTGCCTTTTTTAGTGCCTGCGACACGAGGCACCTACTCCTATAGCTAGCAAGCTATGGGAGTAGGTGCCGGTTCGGGCTGCATTAATCGGCGAAAAGGGCGGAAAATGAATAATAACTAGAAAATTCCCGCGGAAATTTTGGAAGTGCCGAGTGGGCTGTTGCCGGGGTTCTGTAGCGAAAAAGCACATCTCAAATAGTAATATTTAACATGTTTAATTACACACATGACCAGCTAGCACTAACGCGCTAGCCACTAATTCTAGCATCAGCTGCAAATGTTAGCATTAAGAATGTCTTTACTACCATGAATGTTAGCAAATATCATGTCTATAATACAATGAGCAGCTAGCGCTAACACCCTAGCTGCTCATGTGCAGAAGGTTTGTATAAGGTCAATATAGTAGTAATGTCCTAAATGAGCTGAACCTAATGATATAATTTTTATTTCTGTAGTACAAAATTTGTGGAAGTGTGTGTGTGTGTGTGTGTGTGTGTGTTACTGTCTGTCAGTTATTAGCTACTAACTGACAGACAGTAACACAGACACAGAGACTGGCTGAAACACAAGCACAAGCACAGAGACAGACAAGACAAACACACACACACACACACACACACACCTAACAACTTCAAAATCAGTTAGTGGCTAGTGCTAATGTGCTAGCTGCTGTGCTGCTCTGCTCTCTCAGTCAAGTTCAAATTCACTGCCACTATGTGCTAAAATGGCCGCCTAGTGTTAGCAATTAGCATGTCGTTGCACCTAACAACCACACACACACACACACACACACCCAACAACTTGTACTACAGAAATAAAAATGATATCACTAGATTCAGCTCATTTAGGACATTACTACTACACTGACCTTTTACAAACCATCTACGATGAGCTAACGCGCTAGCTGCTCATTGTATGTGTTACGGTCTGTCAGTCGGTCTGTTAGTTATTAGTTATTACTACAGAAATCAAAATTATATCACTAGATTCAGCTCATTTAGGACATTACTAATATATTGACCTTATACAAACCTTCTGCACGTTTTCAAGACATGACATTTGCTAACATTTGCAGCTGATGCTAGAATTAGTGGCTAGCGCGTTAGTGCAAGCTGGTCATGTGTGTAAATAAACATGTTAAATATTACTATTTGAGATATGCTTTTTCAGTACAAAACCCCGGCAACAGCCCACTCGGCACTTCCAAAATTTCCGGATGTATATTATTCCCCAGACCAGCATCACGCTGCCATTGGAGGTGAGTTTTTGTTGTTACAACACTCCTTTTGAATATTACCACGTGTATAACAGTTACAGTTCAGGCAGTTTGTTTGTTTTTTCATCCAGATGTCAGAAGCTGAAAGGACTTGTGCCCTCCCAGAAACATCTACTTCAGATGGATGTGAGGCAGTTCCACAGTCTCCACCGGCTTCATCATCAACATCACTGACGAGCACACCCATTGCCTCATCGATAGCCATCAGCGCTGCACCCTCACCCGTTGCCCCCCCCAGCCATTTTGCCAGGTCCATCCCAGTCAGGTGCATCATCAGCCTGCGCAGTTCTGCCCTCACCTGCTGTCCCCCAGTGCACACCTACACCCGACAGTCATGCAAGTCCCCAGTCTTCTCCTCTCACTACCACTTCCCTCTCTTCAGTGATGGACACTAATGTAACATCACCAGTGATAGACTTGAACCCATCACTCGTAAGTTATAAAACAATAACACATTTTAGTATGTACTTTTGATCATTCAGACTGAAGTGAAGAGTAAAAGAATGTTCATGTGGAGTAATCTTTATTACAAAGTCATCCTTTCAAGTTTAAAAGCTAAGCTCAGTAAAAGTCAGCTGGATTTAAATGGTATCTCTTGTCAATCAACAGGAGACACGTTTGGATTCTGCACAGTGGCTGAATGCAGGCACCCCAGAGGTAAAGTTTAGCATGACATTATGTCGTGTGTTTTTGTGATGCACTATTGAGTATGTTTCGTAAATACTGGTATATTTACACATTATCATCTCTGCAAAATGTTACTTTTCAGGTCTTCTACAGAAGGTCACGTTTGGAACCACTTAACAGGTATTTAGGGGGTTTACAAACTGCAGGAATTTGTGACACCACTTTTTACACCCATGAACGGCCTCAATACCCAATAATTACATCGACTTTACACTGAATGTCAGAATACATCAGTAGATTAATCCCAGTACAGTACTAGTGTTATGCAAAAAAAGTTGGATTTCAAAATGGTTTGACATGTTGTATGTAAAACTGTAACTGTGACCCTGGAGATGTTTTACATCTCCAGGGTCACATTTTCCTGGACTGATTTGCCACAGATAGAGTTTGTAGGAGAAGATGCAGATGATATGGGGGGACCACAGCGAGAGTTTTTCAGGTCTGAATACTGCAAGTAATTTGTGAACAGCACAGTGATACAATTTGTCTTTTCTGTTGATTTGTTCTAGACTCTTGATGATAGAACTACAGACCTCTCTTGGCATCTTCGAGGGAAAGGCTGGCCAGGTGTTTTTTACTTATGACCAGGCAGCATTAGAGCAGCGAAAGTACTTCAAACGTGGCAACCTTATAGCGTGGTCAATTGCACATGGAGGTCCATGTATCAGAGCCCTGGATCCCAGCCTCTTCCAGCTGATGTGTGGCCAGGAGCCACAACTGGAGCAGTTTGACTCGCATGTGCTGCCTGACCCTGATGTGCAAAGCAAACTCAAACAAGTACTTAATAATCATGTTAATATTCATTGGGATTTTAAACAATTTATTACTTCTGGTCAAAGTTGACAAAAGCATGAAATAGCATTTAATTGATAGTAAACCATAACAGAGCAAGCTCCATTGTTCTCACTCAGATCCAGCAGTGCAAGACTGCAGAGGACCTGACTGCACTCCAGCAAGACCTGGGTGACTGGATTGCAGAGTGTGGCATCCCAGGCATATTTAATGCTACAGTGGAAGACATGCCGAAAATCTATGCATACGTAGTGAAGCACTACATCTTTCTCAGGTAAACACATGAAATAAGCTTTACAGTTGTAATTACTACAAAACACTGTCAATATGAAAACATTACTTTCTACACTAAGACATTAGCTTGTAAATATGGAAAAAAAAAAAAAAACTTAATCTGTATCTACAGATTTGATATACTAACAAAGTTTGGAATCATTGAGAAATATTTATGTATTTTTTTGTATTGGACAGAGATGTATAATTTTATTCTGCAAGGCATCAAATTGATCATAAATAATAATGATAATGTTACAGATTACCAGGAAAAAAAAGGGAAGCTTCCATCTTAGGATCAGTTTGTCTAACTAGAGACAGATGTACTTCTGGGCTGGGCTTGTTCTTCTTTCTTTCCTGCTCATGGCCGCTGCAGCTGGCAAGCTCTTGTGAATTTATAGTTAAGAAACCGTCACTGCATAAAGTAAGAATAATTTGTGACATCATTTTTGATCATCCAATTATTCAGCCCCCCAAATATTACATTTATAAAATACCTCCAAACTTCTGCACAGTAACGCACATGTTTGATATTTGTTGGTCTATAGAACAGCCAAGATGATACACCAGTTCACAGATGGAATGAATGCATATGGGAAGCTGTGGGACCTGGTCATGGACAACTGGATTGCCTTCCTGCCTTTGTTCACCAGCATGCAGGAACCTCTGTCAAAGGCAGCTTTCAAGGCCATCTTCAGTTACAACTACAGCACAAGAGGATCCAACCATCGTGAGGCAGAGGAGGACACCATCTTCAGCTGGGAGATGGTTCTTAACACGATTGAAGGTACATTTCATTCCTTGTTGGAGCTTTGATTATTAGAGCAACATGTTGACTAATGGTTTGTTGATTGACAGAGCATAGAAATGTTGTCATCTGTTAAATTTGCATGCTTCACGTCTTGCAAACTCAGAGATTTGATTTTAGACATGAATGTAAATGTTAAGTTCAATTTACTTCTTTGTTGGCAGACAAAGTGACAGAGCTGAGATTTGAAGATCTTCTGATTTTTGTCACTGGAGCAGATGAAGTCCCTGCCCTCGGCTTTCCCAGGAAGCCCCGCATTGACTTCTATGAACAGGAAGCAGGCCAGCGTCGTTTGCCCTACGCATCTACCTGTGCAATGTGCCTTTACCTCCCGAGAGGTATCACAGAGGAGGACAAACTGCATGAGATGCTTTTCCAGGCCACAAGAGACTCATTGGGATTTGGAAAGGTTTAGTTCACAACATTAGGAATGCAACAATCATAGATAATAATGGTATGAATGAGGTTGCCTACAAAAATGTTGGGAAGCTGATTGCCTTTGTTCATTAATTGCAGCCCTTGCTGCATCCATAGTCTGAAGGTTTGAGTGGTTGTATTATGTTGTTGGAACAAAGTTTTGAAGTTCTCTTGTACACACCATATACCGTTCCTTTAGGTCTGCTGCTCCATCCATTGCATTTTGCAGCATCCGCTGCTGTTCAGAGGTCAGGTTATTGGGTGGTTGTGACACACTCACTCTTCGATCAAGGTCCTCATTGCTTGCTTCTAACTGGGTGAGCTGTATGCCATGTCTTGCCAAGGCAGCTTCCAGACTTTCTTCACTGTACGGGTCATCTCCAAAGACATTGTTGAGAGCCGCTGACTCCTGCTCACTGTTGGACAGCATTCCCTCCATCCACATTTGTGTAGGTGTATGGTTGTTTGCAGATCTGATTCTGTGGTTGTTCCAAGCACTTGTGAATAAATTGAGTCATCTCTGGTTTAAAAACTACCTGTAGTGCCATTTTATGAGTGTTGTCTTCTGGGTTTAATATTTGTTCATCTTCAAATGAATAGAACAGTTGGTAGAAGTAGTGCACAACCTGCTGGAAAACATCTATCCTTTGATTGTGTACTGAGCGACCTGTAATGTGGCTTGCTTGTCCCTGCAAAAGGTTCATTAAAAGAGCCACAAGAGTATTCTCCCCTCCGTGGTCCGATCTGACTCTGGAGGGTAACCCGTACAGACAGGTGGCCCGAACAAAATAACTCAGCACTGTCAAAGCTTTGTTGTTTGTGCTGCAGTTGATGTAGGTGATTAGTCTGGTGTTGCCATCAATACCGGCATGTGTCACAAAACCCCACCTGCAAAACATAACGGATAAAATTGAATAATGAATGACTCTATTTCATTTGCGGCAATACATTCATAACTACTCAAAATATTTGTGAAAAATATTAGCAATAAAAATGTGGAAAATTGTGATAGCGGACAAAACAAAGCTGGGCTATAGCGAGTACAAAACCTGGACTTGAACACATGCAGTGAAATTGAGTCTGTACTGCCAATTTAATATCGCTCCCTAATTCTTCTTTACCACTACAGAAAAAAATACAAGAGCTGACCCCTAATTACTGAATGAGACGCATATGACCATCTATGTGCCATAAACTATTAGGAAATGGCACATGGTACATTCTTCTAGCCAGAGTCTGGCTCCATCTCTGGGCTGCCGCAGCTGGATCAATTCGGTTAAGGGTCTCTCGAACTCTTCTCCTTTGTACTACAATCCCCTCAGCATGCAGGTATGCCCTCATCATCTGAATGGAGTTGATAATTCAAGATAATTAAGATAAAGTAAATTTTGTATTTTAAAAAATGGATAAAACCTATAAGGGAATATGTAGTATGCTTACTTCTGAGCCTGATCTTGGAAACTGGTTGTGGAGTCTCCTGACATGCTCCTCTAGGTTAGCATCACTAATGGGAGTGAATCTTTTTCTTGCTGAAATCTAGATAGACTTCATTTTTTTATGCAGGTATGAGGAGGAACAGCCCAACATCCTCGCCATGGCTCTGACTGTGAAGCCTAGAGTAAGAAGCAGCTCAAGTTGCTCTCTTGAAACGTCAAGTGCAGGTCTCCCCGGTCTCCCTAAAACATGGAAATAAAATAATTAAGTAATTAAGTGTCTAGTATAGTTACTGATGTTCTTAAAGTGGAAACAGACAATCTTTCAATTTTTCCAGTTACTTAATTTAGTCTTGTGTTAATTGTATAATAATATTTTTGTATCATTATACAATTAATCTTCCTACACACTCAAGTAGTCCTAAACCTGATCAGATTATGGGACCAAGGCATACAGTAGACTGTGTGGCTGCAGTTAAGACCGCCATAGATTTTCATGTTATTTTCATGTCCCACTTGCTGTCATTTCCTAAATTGTGATAAACTCTGATCTTCTTAAATGAGAAAGAATACATAACATGCAATTAAGTTTTATTGATGGATATCTGGAAATGAAATTAATATGGCTTCTTACATTGGACATTTTTTTAGCATGCCTACCCAATGACATTTTAAAATTAGAACTATTAGGTGACAGAATCATAATGTGTGTGCTTCTACTGGCTGCAGATGCGCTGCGTACAGGCTCCGTCACAGCTTTTCAACCTTAACCATAAATCAAGCTTTCTGACCATATTTCAACGTTGATTCAATGTGATTTTGTGAATGCATCCAAAGAACCATGTTTTTAACTGCTGTTGACATTTTTTGTCAACTAAATAAAGAAATCCAACTCCATTTAAGCTAAAATCAGACATAAAACTATGCATACCAAAACAATGAAACATACCTAAATGCAAACGAGGTGCAGCGTGGAAACCTGCACTAACATTTGAAGCTAGGGGTTCCGTGATGACTGATCGGAGATCTGTAAGGCTCTGAACTAGATCCCGCATAGTCTCGGCGCTAAAAGTGTCTTCGATTCTTCTCAGGTTAGCAATTGAGATGTCAATAGCGTGCGCTTCTCTTCGACCTGCAGATCCTTGGCGATATACTCTTTCAATTGCAGTACATCGTCTCCTAATGCGTCTGAGGACGACGTCCGCCATATTGGTCCTTGAACTTCTGTGAAATGCTCCCTGAAGTAATGATCAGATCAGCCACTGATTGGCTGAAATTTGGACCAATCAATGTGAAAATGGCAGCTTCCTCACACGCCCACATTCCCATTTCGCCTCTACTAGTAACAAGTAATATTTGATATCCTTATATCGGATATCAAAGGTCCACTGTTACTACTAGCATTAGTGGCATCTATAGTAGCTACCAGGATATCTCAGATATCGTGGATATCACTGATATCAGGGATATCACTGATATCAGGGATATCACTGATATCACGGATATCAAGGATATCACGGATATCACTGATATCAAGGATATCACAGATATGCATATCCAGGACGTCAGATATCTGACATCCTTGATATCATTATAACATCATTATTGTTCTTCTTATTACCATCAACAACAGTAAAAGCTCATCAGGCTTTATGGGGTTAAGTTTTTGCTGGGTGGAATCCTTTCAGAAGAGCCAATAGGAAACTTCAATGCATGTGCTGTCCCCACCTCCCAATTAGCATTTTATTCCACCAGTTCTACTAGTGAACATTTAGACCCTTACTAGTACTACTAGTAGGCCAAAAACACCTTACTAGTACTACTAGTGGACACTTTTGCCCTTTCTAGGACTACTAGTAAGGAACAAAATAACCCAACTAGTGCAACTAGTGGTTGCTGTGGCTCTTACTAGTAGTACTAGTAGACAATTTGGGCCTTACTAGTACTACTAGTAACAGTGAGAATGCCCACTGGTAGTATTAGTGAGAGCCACAATGTCCACTAGTAGTACTAGTAATGTCGAAAGAGACATACTAGTATTACTAGTAGACATTTTGACCCTCACTAGTAGTACTAGTAATGTCAAAAACATACTAGTGCTACTAGTGGACATTTTGGCTCTCACTAGTACTACTAGTAGGCATTCTTGCTGTTACTAGTTGTACTAGTAAGGTAAAATATACCTCACTAGTACTACAAGTGGACATTTTTGTACTTACTAGTAGTACTAGTGAGGTCAAAAGTGGGCATTTTGGTGCTACTAGTAGGGTTCAGGAGGCTACTAGTGCATGACACATGCCTACTAGTAAGGCGTAGTAGTGTTACTAGTGCAGCACAGTAGTTTACAAGTAGGGTTTGATTGCGAACTAGTAGGCCAAAAGTGGCACTAGTAGTGTAAAAACGTTACTAGTAAGACACAGTCGTTCTACTAGTGTGCTCTAGTAGTTCTACTAGTGCACAAAATTGTCTTACTAGTGAGGACAAAAAGCTTACTAGTACATGGACCTTAAGTCCGATATCAAGGATATTGAATAAATGCTCAAACGGCTTTCCATACTCTCATCCCACTGGAGCTCCCATGTACAGGTAAGACGCGTAGCCATTCATTGCGTCATTGTCCGAGTGATGGAGTTGGATGGAGCTGTGCTGCCACATGCATCACAGGATGTGAATAAAAGGTGCAAATTTACAAAGGAGGATCCACCTTCCCCCCAGATGAGAGCACAGATACCCATGAGGCTGACACATATGGAGACAAGTAACCAAACGGTGTCATGGGAGTCAGTGAATTTTCTGCTGGAAATCGCGAATAGATTCTACAGTTTTTGTTCAACATTGAACAACAATTCAACATGAAACAGAGCCTGACATTTAATCTGAGAATATACATCCCTAAAAAGATATGAGTAAACCAACAAATCGCAGTCTGAGGTCAACTGTTAATGTTACATATCCAACATCTGACATCCCATCGGTCAAAACTGTCCTCTAACGAGTCTCTGCATGAAACAGACATTCAATAACAATTCAGACTAAATGTACATGTCAGTGCCTTTTCTGTTGGCACCCATTTGTTTTCAGATATCTAACACCTTTATAATATAATGTCAATAATTTGGACAAAGCAGCTGTCCTATAATGAGACATTTTAACTTTATCTGCATGAAACACAGTCACAAGATTAGAAGATGTCTATTTAAATTTTAAATTAAAAGCAGCATAATAAATGCATAATTAATTTTGAATTAATAAATGTGTACGTTTAGGCCCAAACTCGAGGACTGTATGCAAGGGTCCATGAACGGAAAAGATGACCATTTAAACATTTGTAAAGTTAAAAATCAACCTTTTGGCACACATTTGTAACATTTTCAGAATATGAGGCACACACTTCCTATTTTTAAGTCAACATGTCCAAAATCAATCAAATATCAAATTTGACCAGTGAGACAATGAGAGTCCCTGCATCAAACAAACATTTTTAGGATATTAAAAGACTGAATGCATAGGTAAGTTTGTGGATTTTAGTGGAAGAATATGACACATGAAATTAATATTTTATTTTTAGATGTGGGGAAATAACACATGCATAATTTATACAAAGATGATGTATATTATTTTTAAGTCAGGACAGTAGTTTATATTTTCCCTCCCCTGTTGCCTGCAGGCTCCTGTAAGACTTAATTTGGACAAGTTGTTCGCAGCTTCTCGGACCTTTTACACAATTGTACATAAGTTAGATCAGGGGTGCCCACACTTACACACCTCGTGAGCTACTTTCAAATGACCGAGTTAAAGTGATCTACCAGGGGGTACCCGCTAATTTTCAAATTACCAAGCCAAAATAATCGCTAATAATATATATATGCACACACATAATATTCTTCATTACTCAGTATAACACTTGCATAACTGAACTCTCATGGCACACAGTTGGAAACATTTTTTGTCATGGACGGTGATGGACGGCCCACCATACTGGCAGCAGCGGCTGCGGCGGGGTGGACGGCTCTGCGATCGACCGGATCATGTCTGGCAATCGACCGGTAGCTCGCGATTGACGTATTGGGCACCCCTGACTTAGATGATTAGGTCTCTACATGTATAAAAGCCCTTTGGCAACTATGTCGAGGATGCTGATATGCTAGACTAATAGAGGGCATTGAAACATAACACCGGACAAAGCCGGGGCCCATTTCTGTAAAAAAGGTTTATTCAAGCAAATAATGGGATCCGAGCCTGCGTTGCTTACAGAGAATAAGAGCATGGTAAACTTCCCCACATGAAGCCTGTCTCCAGGGCTATTAAGCTTTTAATTGGAAAATAGCAGAGGAAATTTCAAGGTAACTAGAGTGGCTTTGCAGTTTGTGCCGGCCAAGTAGATTGGGAGGCGGACTGTGAACGCCTAGATCACAACGCACAATTATTCATGTTGTTCTTGAATAAAGAGTAAAACACTAAGCGGAATAAAAGTTTATACTCCAGGCTGCATTGTAATTGCCATCAGGCCTGATTTCTTTTGGGTTTTATTTTGATGCACTGTGAGTTGAAGATGCACAAAGAGTATTGTGTAAATATTGTATGTCGAGGTCTGCATAATACAAAACAGATTTTGATTTACATGAAATACATATAATAGTACTGTATGTTAGGTGAGTCTGCAAATATCATCATTCTTAGAACTTAACTGGCAAAGGGTGGTTTCTGTAAAATGATAAATAAATAGAAATATACTTGAATACAATAAATAACGTGACAACAAATACTGGAATGGGTTACACACACCAACTTCAGTTTATATAAGCAAAGATCTTCCAAAACAGAATATAAGGCGTTTACAATCGAACCAACGCAGAAGTGTCAAAAACTGCAGTTCCTCACATGGCCACTTGCGGCTGGCTCCAAAAAGAGTCAGTCTCCATAAGCTCCCATGTTAAAATGTCCAACTTCACAGCAGAAATAAACATTTTTACAGACGGGTACAAAAACAGTTTTGGTCTCTAGAGATATTTTTCCAATTCATGACAATTGTACTGAAGGTGCATATATTTCACCTGGTCAGATTGTATTAAAGAACTGATCTGTGCTTTGATTGGATAACGATTTCACTAGATTTTAAAGATTTTTTTAACAGCACAGCAAACTCAGAGCTGGAGGAGGAGGCGCTGACCTCTGCTGAGTGGGCATATTATTAGGTGCTGATTGGGGGCGTCACTGCAACTGAAAGGTCCTGTCACAGAAATGTATGTATCGAGCAGCCATCACTCTCCACCAGGAGGGCATGATAAAGCACTCCGGTGGAAATGAATCTACATAAAACATATCAACAGTATACAGTACAGTAGTGTGTGAATCAGCTTCAAGGCAGAAAAGTTGCTCTTTTAATACTTCAACACCACAATGCAAAAGTAGTCAAGCCAGAATTACTTTTATTAGTGAATGAAGTGAATACAAAAACACACCTATGAAGCCTTGATTCAGAGACAATGTAGTGGAGATATAGTAACAATAATGACAATAATGCAATATATGGCGGACGTCAGCAGCAGACCACAGCAGCAGCCACGATCCATGAGAACCTGCTGGACGAGAAAGCACAGAAACTCCGGGGAAGAAGTTTAGTTAGTAACATTCAAAGAAAAGGTGCAAGAGAGATAATGATTGACAGAACAAAAAAACCTTATTATTGTTATTATTAATAGTAGTAGAAGTAGCAGCAGCATCAGTACTAGTAGTAGCAGTAGTAAGAATTATTACAGACAGACGGAAGGGGAGAAAGAGGGAGAGCTCCAGGACAGGGGATCTCTGGAGCTGACAGCTGCCCAGGCAGGAGCACACGCTCCTGGCTGTGAGAATGAGGGATCGGAGGGCCTGGTTCCTGGACATGTGTGCAGCCATATCTCTCTCTCTCTCTCTCTCTCTCTCTCTCTCTGAGTGCATGCTGGGAGTCTGTGGAGAGCGTTGTGTGAGTTTGCTGAGAGTTTGTGAGTTTTTTTTTTTTACCTTTTTTTCTGTTTTCTCACGGTGTGATTGTGATGTGAGGGGTTTGTGGTTGTCCGTGTTGTTTCATTGTACTTTGGTGGAGTTTGGTGGAGGTTTAGCCGTGTGACACGGCGGGGATGGCGTCCTCGGAGACGCTTTCCCTTTCAATCCGGCACGGGGTGCGGGTTCAGCCCGATCCGTCGGTGCCGGTTGACGAGGTTCTCCTGGCTGTGGGAGACCAGGTGGGACACGCCAACTTGTCCTACACCTCCAGGATGAACAAAGGAGTCGTGGTGTTTGTGAAGGAGGAGCGTTTGGTGGCTGATCTGTTGGCGAGCGGAGTGACTCTGAACGGGTTGTACCTGCAGGTGTCCCTGCTCGCCGTCCCTTTCACCCGGGTCACCGTTTCCGGTGTTCCCCCGTTCATTCCCAACGAGGCTTTGGAGCAGGAGCTGCGGCGCTTTGGGAAGATGGCGAGTGGGTTCAAAACTGTAGGGTTAGGGTGCAAGAGCGACAAACTGAGACACGTCCAGTCCTTCAGGAGACAGGTGAACATGTTCCTCACCTGTCCGTCTCAGACGCTGGACGTGTCTTTCAGAGTCAGGCATGGAGAGGGCCATTACATGGTGTACGCCAGCACAGGGAGCATGAAGTGCTTTGAGTGCGGGGATGTGGGGCACAAGCGGGTCGCCTGTCCTCACAGATCCGCGGATGGACGCGGTCAGACTGCCGCGGTGTCTGGAGAGGAGGCGGCGGAGGCCGCCGCCGCTAAACGGCAGAGTGGCCCCGCCCCTCCCGGAGAGTCTGACAGCGAACCGGACTCCAACAGACAGACAGAGGAGCAGCCAGCTGAGACAGTAGCTGTGGACAGCTCGGCTGTTTCAGGAGAAGGACAAGGAGGAACTGAAACGACTGGGGAGGTGCAGACAGCAGGGGAGGAGGTCTGTGGGGGACACAGCGGCCAAAGTCAGGCTGCCGGTGTAGAGGTGAGGAGGGGGGAGCCAGGGGGGAGTCATACTGTGGGTAAAGAGGAGGAGGGGATGGACTGTGACTCAGACTCGGACTGTGCCTCTGTAACAGACTCACAGACTTTAAGTTGAGACATATACACCTTAGAGGACATCAACACCTTCCTCGATGGAACCTTTGGACAGTCGGTTAAAGTAACAGATTATTTTCCTGATCCAGATAAATTCATGAAAAGTGTCATAACCTTACAAAAGATGGTCGGAGTCGACATCTTAGATGAAAAGAAACGCTACAGACTAAAGAAACACATGACTGCTTTAAGAAAGATGAAGACAAAGAAAGGAAAGGGAACCAAACGGTTAAAATGATGATGATGATGATGATGATGAGTGTGGTGCACCTCTTACTGCTCCCCCTGTTCTTTCCTTTCTCTCTCTCTCTGTCTGCCATGAACAAGATCAGAATAGGAACCTTAAACATCAATGGAGGCAGAGACCAGCATAAGAGAGCTTTGGTGTCACAGATGGCCTCCTACAAGAAGCTGGATATCATTTTCCTGCAGGAGACCCACAGTGACACCAACAATGAGGTGGACTGGGGTCTGTGGTGGAAAGGCCAGTATACACTATCACATGGCACCAATCTGTCTGCAGGTGTAGCCACTCTCATCTCTCTAGGCCTGGACATTAAAGTCATCTCCACCTCTGAGATCCTGGCAGGCAGAGCATGTGGCTGTCAAGGCTGAAACGCAAGGGTTTGTTTTCTGCATGATTAACATCTATGCTCCAAACCGGGGCCCAGACAGACTGGACCTGTTTCAGAAGATCTCTGCGTTCATCAAGCAGTGCGGTCAGGACGAGGTGGTGGTGATGGGGGGTGACTGGAACTGTACCTCAGACTTCACTCTGGACAGGACGGGACAGGAGCCCCACCTACAGTCTGCAGCAGCCTTGGCACAGCTGGAAGCGGAGGCGAGCGTGGTGGATGTATGGAGGCTCAAACATCCGAATGAAAGACAGTACACATGGGTGAAGGTGGTGGATGGGGGGGTGAGTGCAGCCAGATTAGACAGGATTTACATGTCACATTCACACAGCAACAGATTACTGAACAGTCACATTTCTCCGGTAGGGTTCACTGATCACCATTTAGTCACGTTAGATTTTCACATTGCACAAACATCCAAAGGCAGCTCACACTGGCACTTTAATGTGAAGCTGCTGCAGGACACAGAATTTTGTAGGAAATTTGAGGCATTCTGGGAAATTTGGAGGGGGAGGAAGGGTGAGTTTGAGTTTTTGTGTCAGTGGTGGGAGGTAGGTAAGGCACACATCAGGGTTTTCTGTCAGCAGTACACTAGTCACTCCACATCACGCATCAGAAGAACCATACAACACTTAGAGCAGGACATCAGGGACATGGAAGACAGGCTTCACACACACCACAGCGCAGACACACACACTGCACCAAAAGAAACAGGAACTGAGCACTTTTTTACAGGAGGGGGTTAAAGGGGCTTTGGTTCGAGCACGTTTCACCACCGTCCGGGAGATGGACGCTCCGACCTCCTTCTTCTTTAACCTAGAAAAATCAATGTCAAGGAAAAAACAGATGGTCTGTCTCCGCCTTCCTGATGGGTCAATAACTACAGACCAGGGTGAGATGAGGAGGCATGCGGTGGATTTTTACAGCACCCTCTTCAGAGCGGAGGACGTTCACAGAGGGTGCCAGGACGAGCTGCTGCAGGGACTTCCTCAGCTCAGCCACGAGGACAGGGTCTCCCTCGATGCCTGCATCTCACTGGAGGAGCTGACTGCTGCAGTGGGACAGATGGCCTTTGGTCGGGCCCCGGGGCTGGATGGACTGCCTGCAGACTTTTATAAAGACTTTTGGAGGGTTTTGGGTGCTGACTTGTGGGGAGTGTTTCAGGAGTGTGTAGGGACAGGATTGCTGCCGGTCTCCTGCCGAAGTGCTGTTCTGTCGCTAATCCCCAAAAAAGGAGACTTGGCTCTTTTAAAGAACTGGAGACCTGTGGCATTACTATGCACAGACTATAAACTTTTATCAAAGGTGCTGGCCAACAGGCTCAAACAAGTTCTGGACTCAATCATCCACAGGGACCAGTCTTACTGTGTCCCGGACAGGTCCATTATGGACAACCTGTTTTTAATGAGAGACTTGTTTGATGTATGTAAACTGTACAGTTTTGACATTGGGGTGCTTTCACTGGACCAAGAGAAAGCATTTGATAGGGTGGATCATGGTTTTCTTTTTTCTACTTTAAGGGCTTTTGGTTTTGGTGGTGGGTTTTTGTCACTGCTGGATTTGTTGTACACAGATGTGTGTTGTTTGGTGAAGGTGGGTGGAGGGTTGAGCTGTCCAGTCAAAGTTAGGAGGGGTATCAGGCAGGGCTGTCCCATTTCTGGACAGCTCTACAGTTTAGCCATCAAACCTCTACTTTGTAGACTTAGGTCTAAGCTGACAGGGCTGCGTTTACTTGGTCTGCCCCAGCGACCCCTGTTAGTGTTATCAGCTTATGCTGATGACATCAACGTGGTAATCAGAGACCAGCGAGATGTAGACAACCTGATAGAAAGCCTTACACTGTACCAGGAAGCTTCCTCTGCTAAAGTAAACTGGGACAAGAGCGAAGCTTTACTAATCGGGCAGTGGACAGACAGACAGACACCTCAGCTACCAGGGGACCTGGCCTTTGGTAGGCAGGGACTCAGGGTACTTGGTGTTTTTTTAGGGACTGAGGAATATGAGAGGAAGAACTGGGAGGGTGTTTTGGAGAAGGTGTGTGCCAGACTAACCAAATGGAAATGGCCGCTCCCTCAGCTCTCCTACAGGGGCCGGGTCCTCATTGCTAATAACTTGGTCGCCTCGGCCCTTTGGCACAGACTGACAGTCCTAACGCCACCAACAGACCTGATCAACAACATCTAGAAAGAGATCGTGGACTTCTTCTGGTCCGGGCAGCACTGGACACGAGCTTCTGTCCTGTATCTGCCGGTGCAGGAGGGTGGACAGGGACTGGTGGACATAAAGGCTCGGATCACATCTTTCCGACTGCAGACCGCACAGAGGCTGTTGTACAGCCATGGTCTGCCATGGACAGACACAGCATGCCTCGTACTCAGGAAAGCTGGACGACTCGGATACGACAAACAGCTGTTCTTAGTCCAGCCTCAATCGGTGGATATAACAGGACTCTCATCTTTCTACCGCTCAGTGCTACAGGCCTGGCAGATTCTAACATCCAAGCGAAAGACTGGGACCACACCAGGGATGTGGGTCTTTGAAGAGCCACTCCTTGGAAACAGCATCATCTCCTCCCAGGTCCTGTCATCTGCCAGACTGAGAGTCAGACTGAGAGAGGCTGGAATAGTAAAACTGGGTCATCTCCTGAAGACGTCAGTCCCTCATCTCGCAGGAAAACTCTTCATCTGGTCCACCAGTGTGCTGCTCAGGCTGGTGGAAGAGGTCTGTGCTGCCCTGCCAGGGGGCATCAGAACGTTCGCTGAAAACCACACTCTATCTGACCAATGGGATGATGAGTGTGAATACATCTTTCCCTCCTTGGCTGTGCTTCCAGCTGTGGGTCAGTGGCAGCCAGAGGAGGACGACCTGCTGAGTTTGAAGACCTCAGAGTTCACAGACTTTGAGGCTCTGGGGAAGAAAGAACTCTACTTCCTCAGCGTGAAGGTACTGAACTTACGCTCCCTGGCAGGTGTGAAGGTGTCCAGGTGGACTGAGGTCTTTGGCGTGGGATCCTCCCCAAAGGACTGTTGGCGGTCCCTGTACAAACCTCCTGTCAACAAACGGACAGGAGACCTCCAGTGGAGGATTGTACACGGGGCCATAGCTACAAACAGGTATCTGGTGCACATTGATCCAAACACAGGGGACGGTTGTCCTTTCTGCTTCCAGTCGGAGACAGTCTTTCATCTCTTTTGTCCAGTGTCCTAGCCAGAACTCACTCACTCTCTCTCTCTCTCTCTCTCGCCCAGGCAGGAGCGTGCGCTCCTGCCTGGGCAGCCGTCAGCTCCAGAGATCCCCTGTCCTGGAGCTCTCCCTCTCCCTCTTCCTCCCCCTCCGTCTGTCTGTCTGTCTGTCTGTAATAATTCTTACTACTGCTACTTCTACTACTACTACTGCTGCTGCTGCTGCTGCTGCTGCTACTACTGTTACTACTACTACTACTACTACTGATGCTGCTGCTACTTGTACTACTATTAATAACAATAATAATAATAACAACAACAATAATAACAATAATTCACCAACAAAGTTCACTTTTTGAAATCACTCTCTCACTCGCACACACACACAGGCACACACAGGCAGGTAGGTCCTGGAGGCGGAGCCACAAGTCCTACAGAGTTTATAAATAGAGGGTGTACAGGGAGGCGGAGCCACAAGTAAACAAGTCCTACAGAGATTATAAATAGAGGGAGGCGGAGCCAGAACCAAGATCAAAGGCACAGAACTCTGATCCTGGTTCTAAATTCCAAAGTGGTCAAAACAAGTACTACTGTAGATCAATAGAGGATTTGCAGAAAGTAAAACAATAGTGATGATGATGGTGGTGGTGGTGTCGATGATGATGATGATGATGATAAAAGATGAATAATGATATGATGATAAATGATGAATAAAAGGAAGGGAGAGAGAGAGAGAGAGAGAGAGAGAGAGAGAGAGAGAGAGAGAGAGAGAGAGAGAGAGAGTGAGTGAGTGAGTGGTGGCTGCACACATGTCCAGGAACCAGGCCCTCCCATCCCTCATTCTCACAGCCAGGAGCGTGCGCTCCTTCCTGGGCAGCCGTCAGCTCCAGAGATCCCCTGTCCTGGAGCTATCCCTCTCCCTCTTCCTCCCCCTCCGTCTGTCTGTCTGTCTGTAATAATTCTTACTACTGCTACTACTACTACTACTTGCTGCTAGGCTGCTGCTGCTGCTACTACTGTTACTACTACTACTACTACTACTGATGCTGCTGCTACTTGTACTACTTTTAATAACAATAATAATAATAACAGCAACAATAATGGCAATAATTCACCAACAAGTTCACGTTTTGAAATCACTCTCTCACTCACACACACACACGCACACACACACAGGCACACACAGGCAGGTAGGGTCCTGGAGGTGGAGCCACAAGTCCTACAGAGATTATAAATAGAGGACGTAGAGGGAGGCGGAGCCAGAACCAAGATCAAAGGCACAGAACTCTGATCCTGGTTCTAAATTCCAAAGTGGTCAAAACAAGTACTACTGTAGATCAATAGAGGATTTGCAGAAAGTAAAACAATAGTGATGATGATGGTGGTGGTGGTGTCGATGATGATGATGATGATAAAAGATGAATAATGATATGATGATAAATGATGAATAAAAGGAAGGGAGAGAGAGAGAGAGAGAGAGAGAGAGAGAGTGAGTGAGTGAGGTGGCTGCACACATGTCCAGGAACCAGGGCCCTCCCATCCCTCATTCTCACAGCCAGGAGCATGCGCTCCTGCCTGGGCAGCCGTCAGCTCCAGAGATCCCCTGTCCTGGAGCTATCCCTCTCCCTCTTCCTCCCCCTCCGTCTGTCTGTCTGTCTGTAACAATTCTTACCACTGCTACTACTACTACGACTGCTGCTGCTGCTGCTGCTGCTACTACTGTTACTACTACTACTACTACTACTGATGCTGCTGCTACTTGTACTACTATTAATAACAATAATAATAATAACAGCAACAATAATGGCAATAATTCACCAACAAAGTTCACGTTTTGAAATCACTCTCTCACTCACACACACACACGCACACACACACAGGCAGGTAGGTCCTGGAGGCGGAGCCACAAGTCCTACAGAGTTTATAAATAGAGGGTGTACAGGGAGGCGGAGCCACAAGTAAACAAGTCCTACAGAGATTATAAATAGAGGACGTAGAGGGAGGCGGAGCCAGAACCAAGATCAAAGGCACAGAACTCTGATCCTGGTTCTAAATTCCAAAGTGGTCAAAACAAGTACGACTGTAGATCAATAGAGGATTTGCAGAAAGTAAAACAATAGTGATGATGATGGTGGTGGTGGTGGTGTTGTTGATGATGATGATGTTAAAAGATGAATAAAAGGAAGGGAGAGAGAGAGAGAGAGAGAGAGAGAGAGAGAGTGAGTGAGTGGTGGCTGCACACATGTCCAGGAACCAGGCCCTCCCATCCCTCATTCTCACAGCCAGGAGCGTGCGCTCCTGCCTGGGCAGCCGTCAGCTCCAGAGATCCCCTGTCCTGGAGCTATCCCTCTCCCTCTTCCTCCCCCTCCGTCTGTCTGTCTGTCTGTAATAATTCTTACTACTGCTACTACTACTACTACTACTACTGCTGCTGCTGCTGCTACTACTGTTACTACTACTACTACTACTACTGATGCTGCTGCTACTTGTACTACTATAAATAACAATAATAATAATAACAACAACAATAACAATAATTCACCAACAAAGTTCACTTTTTGAAATCACTCTCTCACTCACACACACACACGCACACACACAGGCACACACAGGCAGGTAGGTCCTGGAGGCGGAGCCACAAGTCTACAGAGTTTATAAATAGAGGGTGTACAGGGAGGCGGAGCCACAAGTAAACAAGTCCTACAGAGATTATTAATAGAGGACGTAGAGGGAGGCGGAGCCAGAACCAAGATCAAAGGCACAGAACTCTGATCCTGGTTCTAAATTCCAAAGTGGTCAAAACAAGTACTACTGTAGATCAATAGAGGATTTGCAGAAAGTAAAACAATAGTGATGATGATGGTGGTGGTGGTGTCGATGATGATGATGATGATAAAAGATGAATAATGATATGATGATAAATGATGAATAAAAGGAAGGGAGAGAGAGAGAGAGAGAGAGAGAGAGAGAGTGAGTGAGTGAGTGAGTGGTGGCTGCACACATGTCCAGGAACCAGGCCCTCCCATCCCTCATTCTCACAGCCAGGAGCGTGCGCTCCTTCCTGGGCAGCCGTCAGCTCCAGAGATCCCCTGTCCTGGAGCTATCCCTCTCCCTCTTCCTCCCCCTCCGTCTGTCTGTCTGTCTGTCTGTCTGTAATAATTCTTACTACTGCTACTACTACTACTACTACTACTGCTGCTGCTGCTGCTGCTGCTACTACTGTTACTACTACTACTACTACTACTGATGCTGCTGCTACTTGTACTACTATAAATAACAATAATAATAATAACAACAACAATAACAATAATTCACCAACAAAGTTCACTTTTTGAAATCACTCTCTCACTCACACACACACACGCACACACACAGGCACACACAGGCAGGTAGGTCCTGGAGGCGGAGCCACAAGTCTACAGAGTTTATAAATAGAGGGTGTACAGGGAGGCGGAGCCACAAGTAAACAAGTCCTACAGAGATTATTAATAGAGGACGTAGAGGGAGGCGGAGCCAGAACCAAGATCAAAGGCACAGAACTCTAATCCTGGTTCTAAATTCCAAAGTGTTCAAAACAAGTACTACTGTAGATCAATAGAGGATTTGCAGAAAGTAAAACAATAGTGATGATGATGGTGGTGGTGGTGTCGATGATGATGATGATGATAAAAGATGAATAATGATATGATGATAAATGATGAATAAAAGGAAGGGAGAGAGAGAGAGAGAGAGAGAGAGAGAGAGAGTGAGTGAGTGAGTGGTGGCTGCACACATGTCCAGGAACCAGGCCCTCCCATCCCTCATTCTCACAGCCAGGAGCGTGCGCTCCTGCCTGGGCAGCCGTCAGCTCCAGAGATCCCCTGTCCTGGAGCTATCCCTCTCCCTCTTCCTCCCCCTCCGTCTGTCTGTCTGTCTGTAATAATTCTTACCACTGCTACTACTACTACTACTACTACTGCTGCTGCTGCTGCTGCTGCTACTACTGTTACTACTACTACTACTGCTGCTGCTGCTGCTGCTACTACTGTTACTACTACTACTGATGCTGCTGCTACTTGTACTACTATTAATAACAATAATAATAATAACAGCAACAATAATGGCAATAATTCACCAACAAAGTTCACGTTTTGAAATCACTCTCTCACTCACACACACACACACACGCACACACAGGCACACACAGGCAGGTAGGTCCTGGAGGCGGTAGCCACAAGTCCTACAGAGTTTATAAATAGAGGGTGTACAGGGAGGCGGAGCCACAAGTAAACAAGTCCTACAGAGATTATAAATAGAGGACGTAGAGGGAGGCGGAGCCAGAACCAAGATCAAAGGCACAGAACTCTGATCCTGGTTCTAAATTCCAAAGTGGTCAAAACAAGTACTACTGTAGATCAATAGAGGATTTGCAGAAAGTAAAACAATAGTGATGATGATGGTGGTGGTAGTGTCGATGATGATGATGATGATAAAATATGAATAATAATATGATGATAAATGATGAATAAAAGGAAGGGAGAGAGAGAGAGAGAGAGAGAGAGAGAGAGAGAGAGAGAGAGAGAGAGAGAGAGAGTGAGTGAGTGAGTGGTGGCTGCACACATGTCCAGGAACCAGGCCCTCCCATCCCTCATTCTCACAGACAGGAGCGTGCGCTCCTGCCTGGGCAGCCGTCAGCTCCAGAGATCCCCTGTCCTGGAGCATCCCTCTCCTCTTCCTCCCCTCCGTCCGTCTGTCTGTCTGTCTGTCTGTAATATTCTTACTACTGCTACTACTACTACTACTACTAATGCCTGCTGCTGCTGCTACTACTGTTACTACTACTACTACTACTACTGATGCTGCTGCTACTTGTACACGATTAATAACAATAATAATAATAACAGCAAACAATAATGGCAATAATTCACACAACAAAGTCACGTTTTGAAATCACTCTCTCACTCACACACACACACACGCAACACACACAAAGGCACACACAGGCAGGTAGGTCCTGGAGGCGGAGCCACAAGTCCTACAGAGTTTATAAATAGAGGGTGTACAGGGAGGGCGGAGCCACAAAGTAAACAAGTCCTACAGAGGATTATAAATAGAGGACGTAGAGGGAGGCGGAGCCAGAACCAAGATCAAAAGGCACAGAACTCTGATCCTGGGTTCTAAAATTCAAAGTGGTCAAAACAAGTACTACTGTAGATCAATAGAGGATTTGCAGAAAGTAAAAACAATAGTGATGATGATGGTGGTGGTGGTGTCGATGATGATGATGATGATAAAAGATGAATAATGATATGATGATAAATGATGAATAAAAGGAAGGGAGAGAGAGAGAGAGAGAGAATGTGAGTGAGTGAGTGAGTGGTGGCTGCACACATGTCCAGGAACCAGGCCCTCCCATCCCTCATTCTCACAGCCAGGAGCGTGCGCTCCTTCCTGGGCAGCCGTCAGCTCCAGAGATCCCCTGTCCTGGAGCTATCCCTCTCCCTCTTCCTCCCCCTCCGTCTGTCTGTCTGTCTGTAATAATTCTTACTACTGCTACTACTACTACTACTGCTGCTGCTGCTGCTGCTGCTGCTGCTTCTACTACTGTTACTACTACTACTACTACTACTGATGCTGCTGCTACTTATGTACTACTTTTAATAACATAATAATAATAACAGCACAATAATGGCAATAATTCACCAACAAGTTCACGTTTTGAAATCACTCTCTCACTCACACACACACACGCACACACACACAACAGGCACACACAGGCAGGTAGGTCCTGGAGTGGAGCCACAAGTCCTACAGAGATTATAATAGAGGACGTAGAGGGAGGCGGAGCCAGAACCAAGATCAAAGGCAACAGAACTCTGATCCTGGTTCTAAATTCCAAAGTGTCAAAACAAGTACTACTGTAGATCAATAGAGGATTTGCAGAAAGTAAAAACAATAGTGATGATGATGGTGGTGGTGGTGTCGATGATGATGATGATGATAAAAGATGAATAATGATATGATGATAATGATGAATAAAAGGAAGGGAGAGAGAGAGAGAGAGAGAGAGAGAGAGAGAGAGAGAGAGAGAGAAGAGAGAGAGAGAGAGAGAGAGAGAGAGAATGTGAGTGAGTGAGTGAGTGGTGGCTGCACACATGGTCCAGGAACCAGGCCCTCCCATCCCTCATTCTCACAGCCAGGAGCGTGCGCTCCTTCCTGGGCAGCCGTCAGCCTCCAGAGATCCCCTGTCCTGGAGCTATCCCTCTCCCTCTTCCTCCTCCCCTCCGTCTGTCTGTCTGTCTGTAATAATTCTTACTACTGCTACTACTACTACTACTGCTGCTGCTGCTGCTGCTGCTACTACTGTTACTACTACTACTACTACTACTGATTCTGCTGCTACTTGTACTACTTTTATAACAATAATAATAATAACAGCAACAATAATGGCAATAATTCACCAACAAAGTTCACGTTTTGAAATCACTCTCTCACTCACACACACACACGCACACACACACAAAGGCACACACAGGCAGGTAGGTCCTGGAGGTGGAGCCACAAGTCCTACAGAGATTATAAATAGAGGACGAGAGGGAGGCGGAGCAGACCCAAGATCAAAGGCACAGAACTCTGATCCTGGTTCTAAATTCCAAAGTGGTCAAAACAAGTACTACTGTAGATCAATAGAGGATTGCAGAAAGTAAACAATAGTGATGATGATGGTGGTGGTGGTGTCGATGATGATGAGGATGATAAAAGATGAATAATGATATGATGATAAATGATGAATAAAAAGGAAGGGAGAGAGAAAGAGAGAGAGAGAGAGAGAGAGAGAGAGAGAGAGAGAGAGAGAGAGAGATGAGGAACCAGGCCCTCCCATCCCTCATTCTCACAGCCAGGAGCGTGCGCTCCTGCCTGGCAGCCGTCAGCTCCAGAGATCCCTGTCCTGGAGCTATCCCTCTCCCTCTTCCTCCCCTCCGTCTGTCTGTCTGTCTGTAATAATTCTTGACCACTGCTACTACTACTACTACGACTGGCTGCTGCTGCTGCTGCTGCTACTACTGTTACTACGACTACTACTACTACTGATGCTGCTGCTACTTGTACTAACTATTAATAACAATAATAATAATAACAGACAACAATAATGGCAATAATTCACCAACAAAGTTCACGTTTTGAATCACTCTCTCACTCACACAAACACAACACACGCACACACACACAGGCAGGTAGGTCCTGGAGGCGGAGCCACAAGTCCTACAGAGTTTATAAATAGAGGGTGTACAGGGAGGCGGAGCCACAAGTAAACAAGTCCTACAGAGATTATAAATAGAGGACGTAGAGGGAGGCGGAGCCAGAACCAAGATCAAAGGCACAGAACTCTGATCCTGGTTCTAAATTCCAAAGTGGTCAAAACAAAGTACGACTGTAGATCAATAGAGGATTTGCAGAAAGTAAAACAATAGTGATGATGATGGTGGTGGTGGTGGTGTTGTTGATGATGATGATTGTTAAAAGATGAATAAAAGGAGGGAAGAGAGAGAGAGAGAGAGAGAGAGAGAGAGAGGAGAGTGAGTGAGTGGTGGCTGCACACATGTCCAGGAACCAGGGCCCTCCCATCCCTCATTCTCACAGCCAGGAGCGTGCGCTCCTGCCTGGGCAGCCGTCAGCTCCAGAGATCCCCTGTCCTGGAGCTATCCCTCTCCCTCTTCCTCCCCCTCCGTCTGTCTGTCTGTCTGTAATAATTCTTACTACTGCTACTACTACTACTACTACTGCTGCTGCTGCTGCTACTACTGTTACTACTACTACTACTACTACTGATGCTGCTGCTACTTGTACTACTATAAATAACAATAATAATAATAACAACAACAATAACAATAATTCACCAACAAAGTTCACTTTTTGAAATCACTCTCTCACTCACACACACACACGCACACACACAGGCACACACAGGCAGGTAGGTCCTGGAGGCGGAGCCACAAGTCTACAGAGTTTATAAATAGAGGGTGTACAGGGAGGCGGAGCCACAAGTAAACAAGTCCTACAGAGATTATTAATAGAGGACGTAGAGGGAGGCGGAGCCAGAACCAAGATCAAAGGCACAGAACTCTGATCCTGGTTCTAAATTCCAAAGTGGTCAAAACAAGTACTACTGTAGATCAAGAGAGGATTTGCAGAAAGTAAAACAATAGTGATGATGATGGTGGTGGTGGTGTCGATGATGATGATGATGATAAAAGATGAATAATGATATGATGATAAATGATGAATAAAAGGAAGGGAGAGAGAGAGAGAGAGAGAGAGAGAGAGTGAGTGAGTGAGTGGTGGCTGCACACATGTCCAGGAACCAGGCCCTCCCATCCCTCATTCTCACAGCCAGGAGCGTGCGCTCCTGCCTGGGCAGCCGTCAGCTCCAGAGATCCCCTGTCCTGGAGCTATCCCTCTCCCTCTTCCTCCCCCTCCGTCTGTCTGTCTTGTCTGTAATAATTCTTACCACTGCTACTACTACCTACTACTACTACTAGCTGCTGCTGCTGCTGCTGCTGCTACTACTAGTTACTACTACTACTACTACTACTGATGCTGCTGCTACTTGTACTACTATTAATAACAATA
This sequence comes from Nibea albiflora, assembly GCA_014281875.1. Taxonomy (NCBI): domain Eukaryota; kingdom Metazoa; phylum Chordata; class Actinopteri; family Sciaenidae; genus Nibea; species Nibea albiflora. The sequence goes on along the minus strand of CM024799.1, from coordinate 8,053,463 downwards.
ATATAATAACAGCAACAATAATGGCAATAATTCACCAACAAAGTTCACGTTTTGAAATCACTCTCTCACTCACACACACACACGCACACACACACAGGCACACACAGGCAGG